>CM070575.1:50880000-51571004 GCA_036346355.1 Rhipidocladum racemiflorum
CCTTCGCGGCCACCTTGAGTAGCCTGATTATGAACAAGCATCTCAAGGCTTCGGTTGGTTGCCTGCTGATTTTGCTCAGACCTCAGCAACACATCCAAGAGGTTGGGAGGAGGAGGCGGATTGCCATCATGGGGCTGCGATCGCCCCGCACAATCATCACCTCCCGTACCTCCGCGGGTCCTCATTCTATCGTCAACCAAGGTCAGATGATAAGAGTTAGACTCCACATGGAAGGGATAGGTTCTTAGACTTAAAACATGATCTAGATAGCAGCACAAGACAAAGGAACTTTACAAATCCAACATACATAAAAGCATAGATCATGATGCAAAATGACATGGCAAGACATATGCGTGCATGGTATGAAATGCACGATTCCAACGTGATCGTTTCTCCCACACTCACCATTCAACCCACACAACCCTAATTATATACACAGGGTGGGTAATATGGCGCTAATCGCTACTAGGAGGTTAAGTAAACCACAATCAATCATCTAAGTGGTTGTCAAGTTTATGGTTCATCTTTATGCACCTTGCTCTGATACCAGCCTTATCGGGAGCCGCCCAAACCGTCCTCGGGTTATTGAATGCTCGGTCACCCTCATCGGATTTGAAGGCTAGCAACGGATCGCCGATGGCGCTCGCAATGCTAGCACCCAAGCCCAAATGAGACAACCGTGAGACCATTCGAATAACTCGACAACAATCCCGCTATTCCCCCGGTATGCGACCCGAAGCTCACCTAGGATCGCCCCGCATACCCATTTCCATTGCCATATCAACTAAATTTGCATAAAGGGGGCAACGAACTCAAAACTTTATGACCAGAAATGCAACCGCGGAAGCACAACAAAACGACTAAAAACCAAAGCACAAAGATAAACCCAACAACCACACATGGCAAGAACTCACAACAATAGATTCTAACTCGCAAAACAAGCAACAAGATGATCCCACCTAAGCTCGTGATTTCTACAAAATTTCGGCATGATGACTCTAGAAGTGAGGACATCCACTCAGCAGATAAAAGAAACATTCAATTTATCACACATGACACTTTAACAATGACATAGCATAATAATTGACATGGATAGGAGCAACATATAAAGCACGATATGAGCACCAAACTACATCAAAGTTCAACGATATAAATAGCCAAGTATTCAAGCCTAGACATGACATAGTTTAAGGCTAACTATACAACAAAAGGAATGCACAACCACCAAATTAAACCAAAAGTATGACATCTCCGGAAGTGTCCTTCCCCTGAACACTTCCGGGCGTGTGCAACGTCGCAAGTAGCCTCTACTCGGTGTCCCGCCCGGACACCGAGAGGCAGTACGGATAGAACTCGCATCCATCCTGATCCTCACCTGAAAACCACAAAGCAGAAGCATGAGTACAAAAGGTACTCGCAAGACTTACCCGTGGTCCACATATGACCGACTTTAAAGAATATGCATTTGGATGTAGCAAGGAGTAAGCTTGAGGTAACAGTTGCGAAAAAGCTTAACCTTTGTGTCACGATCACATTAACTAGTCAATTATCAAGTTTCATAGCATTTATGGACAACACCTATTACTAGAGTAAAATCTGAAATTTAACATTAAAGAGACCAAGTAATCTCATGAGCAAATATCAACATCAAGTATACCAACTAACTTCAAGTTTTAATTGTTACTATGTTGAAATGTCGGATGATACAAGCGTGCTCATATCCTAGAGCACGGCAATTCGAATCGCTTTCTCAACCCTGCAGGGGATCATCAATCGCACGACATGTGCCACAAGGGAACCTCATGTCAACCCTCCTCCCATCCATACATATTTGTTGAGCTATCTTCATGCGGTTCGAGCACCTAGCACCCCGTCGAGCGGCCCAAGCCTCGCTTGGCCCTCGAGAGTCGGCCTAAGCCTCGCCCTCAACCACGTCCAACCGCATGAGGGCATGACCCATCGAACAGTATGCGACGAAAGAATGGCTTACCGTACCATTATATCGGGCATGCTATCAACAAGGTGTGCTCGAATAACATGGCAAACAGCGGATCGGTCCTCAACCGACACAGGCGAGACAACAACACTTAAGTCTCCACACCCAAATGATCCAACTCTCTCGCTTGGTCTCAAATTCAACATTCCAAAACATAACCATAACCATTGCAACCCAACATTTGTGAAGTAAATAATCTCAAGCGATGGAACCCTCCACCACTTGGCCCATGCTCGACAACTAAGCAAAACTAAGCATGGACACAATATAATACCCATAATCTAGCTTCAAAGAGGTGTTCAACAAATATCAACGGGTGTATGTGGAGCAATTTGGTTCTAATACCATTCCCACAATTCAACTCCTAATGCATGACTTAATCATCTAATAAGCAATTGATTCACTAAAATAAAATTACATCTAAGGTTGAATATGATTAGGTGCTTGCCTTGAGCTTCTGCCGGATTTTCAACCACAATATGCTCCTCAAGTTACCCCTTGGCCACGGCCACGTCAACCTCCGCGTGATCGTTCTCTACACGATAACAATGTATATGTAATGAGATGCATGCCATGCACATGAAATGGAAATGACAAGTTAAGACCCAAACTAGCTCCAAACATGCAAGCATTCATCAAACCACAAGTGAAAGTGCAATGTTAATACACCACATAATAGCCAAGCAATACTTTGAATGCTCAACACCACTCCAACCAAATCCTAACCTTCTCTAAGTAAATGGAACACTCGGTTCCACCTAGAAATGGATCTAAATTGCAATCCACAGTTTAACCTCCGAATTTTAGCACCTTCGGACAGACCGCGACTTAAACGGCCATAACTTCCTAACCAAATACTCAAATTGAGCGAACTCGGATCTTAAACGATCACAAGACATAGCTCTACGATTTAGTTTTCGCCAAACGCCAAGCGCTTGCACGAGGAACTCCCAGTTCGGCCAAGAACAGAGAGCAAGTTTCAGGCGCCCAAATCGGTAAAGTTTCAGAACAGCTAGACTTCAGACGAACATATCTTTTTAATCCTCCAACAAAATTGAGCTCTCCCAGTTCCTAACGAAGCATAAGAACCATACATGCACATACATCTACCCCCAACTGACCAACAACTAGATTAACTCACCCAAAACCGGAGTAAACACCAGTTCTGCATAATCGCTTCCCAAAGAAACAGCGATTCTGCAAGAATCGCTCCCAATTACAGACAGACTTCACCATTTTGCGCATAATGTTCACATGGTTTCATGAAATTGATTGCTTCCAAATTCTAATGAAACTTAAGAGGCACATATACAACTTATTCTACAGCCGGCCAGGGAGAAGATACATCTAACTAGCTCAAAACGACGAATTACAGTTGCCCGGCCCAATCTGCTACAAACTCTGGACAGCCAGTAGTAAAAACGCGATATCTTTCGAGTGGATTAACGAAATTTCAACTTCTTGTAGTCTATACGACCGTAAGAGACAAGGCTACAACTTCTTCCATAGGCGGACGGGCATATGACCCTTCTATCTAGCTCAAACATGCATAAAACCGCAACACTGTTTGTAGCTCAAAAATCAGACAACACACCAACACTAGCTCTGAACTTTTCCCCAATCATCTCCAATCCCTAAGGCTCCCAAGCTGCAAGAACACTTCCTAAACCTGAGAAATACTCCTACTTAGCCAAGAAAACCATACCTTACACTCCCATGAGAAACCCTAGGAGGGAGGGGTTGGAGAGAGCTCGGTTGGTTGAGCTGTTGGGGCGCCGGTTGGGGAGGAGTTGGGGCTGCTTGGAGTGTTGGATGAAGCTTCAAGATGCAGCCATGGAAGAAGAGAGCTTCAATGTGCTGCCATGAATGAGGAAACCCCCCATAAGGAGCTCGGCTAGGAAGGGATTACGGGCTGCACGAAAATGGGGAGTAGAAAAAGGGAGCTTGTGTTGCAAGCTTGGCTTTGGGGAAAAAAGAGAAATGGGTGGCTGTTGCTTTGGGGTTGGTGCTGCCATTTTTTTTGTGTCTTGTTGCTACTACTTTCTCCCCACTTGCCCACACACAAGACCACACACAAGGGGCTAAGTGGATACTAAGTGCTAGGGCTAAGTCCCCATGGTTTGAACACATGGATTCAATTTGGATGCTAAGATTTAAGTTAGCATTTGACGTTAGATTGGCAAGAAAACTCAACCATTGCTTATAGGAAAGTTTCTAGTTTGTAACCAACTAACATGCACATTCTAACTCTTCATAGATCTCCAAATATGAGGCTCTAAACTTGATGAAAGTAACGTTAGGAGTCTAAAATTTTCTAGCTCTAAACTTTTGGGTAAGTTTGGGATACTCTTAAGCTGCTGTTTAGGATATGTTCGGAAGTTAGAGATTGACCTTGAGTGCGGCTAAAGATTTGTTGGTGTTAGCGCTAGCCGCGTGAGTCGAGCTCGAATTCAGGGCCTTGACACACGGTTTTGTGTTTGTTGATGTGCAGGTGTTGCTTGAGGTCGAACGTGGTCGGTGACGGAACTGATACTAGGTTCATGGAGGAACCGAGGGTCAGGACTAGGTTCAGGTAGGAAACGAGGTCCTAGTGGTCAAGGATGTCATGCGGGACATTCGGACTAAAGAACTATGCACGTGAAGATGAGTGAGTCACGCGGTAGCGGCAGTTGGGCCGTACGCGTGTATGCGTGAATTTTGGGCAGTGTGCATATATTGGGCCATATGTAATTGGGCCAAGTGGATATGCATGCATGTATCTGTATACAAACTCTTTAGGTTTGCTCATTATAAATAGGGGGAGGTGTCCTCTGTTTATTTCAACCTTACTCGACCCCTAGTTCTGTCACCCAATGAGTAAGTCTAAGCACTCAATACAATCTCCATTAGACATCTTTCATAACTACGGATCCTGCATGCACATCCATCAAGGACAATTTCAACCTTTCCTACAATCATTCCATATCCCTATTCTTTGATTACCCATCAATTAAGTCATTTTGCCAATTCACCACTTACTTGACCCCTAAACAACAAACCCAACAATCCTCAAGTCTTTACACCATAACCTTACTATACTAATTTGTCACCCAAAAAATTCTAGACCTTCTCAACCGCACTCAACACTTACTAATCTCTAACTTCGACAACTCCCATAACTCACAACGCTCTGCACAAAACACTAATCAACTTTCACTTTGGATCACCTGTCATCTCGATTCATCATCTCTATCAACATAATAGTTTAGGTTGTCTTTAAACAACCAACACAATCACTTTAACAGAATCAATGACCCACATCATCTGAAAACTCTAACTCCTCGACATACACTTAACTTCTTGAACATCTACGTGGGTCACGCACTCCACTCTTAAGAAATCCACAGTTTTTCAAGAAAAGAACACCCCAAAATACACCTTTCTTTCCAGAAAACTCAACCATAAAACACAAGAAAAGTCAACTCTTTAAATTCCCAAATGCTGACATGCAGCTACTCCACAAATCTCGAGATCAACAACTTCCACGAAAGAAGATGGATGCAAGAGGGAAAACCAAACGATCAACCAAATCCTCTTCAGATAAATCCTCAACACCAAACTCCAAACTTCCACGAAGCAAATGGGTTTGCAAGGATGATCTCCCAACCAAGTCAAATGATGAGATCAAACACCCCCCTTACTCTTACAAAGACACATACTTCAGCCCTGACCACCAGTGTCCGCACAACACCACAAACTCTGCTAATACCGGAGAAAGACAAACACAAGAATAAATCGAGAGCTTTCTCCGTAAAGCAATCAACAAAACTGGACGCCAAAACTGAGATGGCAATCCGAAATAGGCATAGCACTAAACTCTTCTTCTTTGTTTTTAACCAAAGAAGGCAAAACCAAGAAAAACGCCAAAATACCATCAGCGAAAACTCAACACCAAGCACCTTTCCTTGATTTCCAATCACTAAAAACCGCATAAACCAACCCAAACTGATCGTTAGAACGGTAAAAGAAATCCAAAAGGATCCACCAAAAACTCTTCTAATCAACTCCAACCAACTACCTGGTCTACGACAGAAAGGATAAGCACTCTCCCTACGGGAGGTTAATAGTCTTTTGGTGATGGCTCTCACCAGCCACACCGAAACTCCACACAACTTTACTACAAACTAAAGAAGCTAACCGAAACCCTTCGGCACCACAACCTCACTTTATCAAACATATAGCATCTCAATCAATACTTTCATAAATGTAACATCATGCATCATCAAAATGCAGCATTTAACATCAAATCTTAAATACAATAATAAGCGGATAGCATCGATACCCATACCCTTCCTATTGTGCATCAGAGTGTGTCAAGTTTTAAATTAGTTAACCAAACTATTTCAGATTTTAAGGTTATTGCCCTAAGGCCAAATTTTAACAAGTAGATCTATGCCATGTTTCTACTTTTCCAAGTCAATATTTTAGTTTACTCTAAAGTAAATTACTACATTCACATTCCATGGACCTGAAGCCCGCTCTAATACCAACTGTAACACCCCAGCATCTAGTATGCCTGAATGTTACCAAACATAGACTAATCAACATCTAAATACCACAAAAAAAGATAAATTACAGCAAAGGTACAAATGTTAAAACCGAAAATTTCGGTAGCATCTCCTTTGTTTTTCCATGAATCGAAGAAACAGTAATAATAAGGCATGATATAGCATGATAAGAGACATCTAAAACGGCAATAACAATTGATATAGCATCACTTATGTCTAAAATAAGGAATTCAACCATTCCACAAATTATAACGAATCAAACGATGAACTTAAGCTCAAAACCAAGCCATACACCAAGTTTCATGGCACTATTCTTATTATCATGACTCCAAATGATTAAACTGTCTATTAAGTGTGAAGCTACGTGTAGAAGTGTAGCTAATGCCCTTTCCCGCATGCCGGTTTCATGGTACCTAAAAACAACATAAAACACAAGCATGAGTTCATCACTCGGCAAGTATATTGCAATGGAGCATAAAGAACAATTCAATGTTCATGCTTGGCATCATAATCAGGTCCAAATCTCATCATACACATCTCATCACCATCATCATGAATGCAATGCACATGTCTCCTTGAAGCACATACCGGTATTGCCGAGTGCACACTCGTCGGCGTGCACCCTCTTTCCCCTCCCATCCCGTAGATGGAGGGTGCCTACTCCTCGCTTCCATTCACCACCGTGAATGGAATCATGAGGTAGGACTTACTTAATGGCGCTCCGGATTAGTCATAACTTTCTCACCGACCTTACCGGATTAGTTATGACTTTCTCACCGACCGGGCCAGTTTTCATGCCATGTATGCAACATATGCCATAAACATAAACAACTAGTCATTGCATAGCATCATAACATACCATTTTCATCATATCATGGGCAAACACTAATCATGGCAAGATAGCATATCATGAAAACAATTTGCCTCTATTCAAGACTAGTAACATACAACACACTACCCATTCCAATACACTTGCCTTAACATGCGGCGCATTTAATTAGCGAGAGGATGAGGGCACTCCCGGGGTCACACCACCTGCACATAGAAACCACACACTCAAACCATGCCCCAAAACAGTACACAATCGCTCATCTACCCCGACTTCGCAAACTACTCCCAAAGCCGAAAAACAGAGAATCTGTCCCCCGGGACAGCAGGCTTCAACCTAGCATAACTTGAGTTCAAGTTCTCCAAATTATTTGGTTCTGTTTTGGGGTGAACTTTTAATAGATCAAGAATTTGGTTTTAGCTTCCGCACAATCATTCACCCCCCCTCTGATTGCTATATTCGTATACTTCGATCCTACAAGTGGTATCAGAGCAAGGTTTTTCTAATCTATCTTAACCGGTGATTAGATCAATGGATCGTTATTCGACAAAACCATGTGTGTTCGATGGTGTTGATTTTCAGTTTTGGAAGGCCAAGATGGAGTATGCTCATCCAAGCACAAGGCTTCACAATTTGGGAGAAGGTCTGCAAGCCATATGAAGTCCCTGCAAACGACAACGTCAACGACACCAATCGCACACATGTTGAAGCAAACAGCAAGGCGCGCAACTTGATCATCCAAGGTTTGGGACGCAGCGACTTTGACCGTGTGATCCATCTCAAATCCGCATATGAGGTATGGAAATCTCTTTGTGATTACCATGAGGGTTCTAACACTATTAAAGAGGTTCGTCAAGATCTTTACAAAAAAGAATACATGCTATTTGAGATGAAACCCGGTGAGTCGCTAGATGACTTCTTTGCACGTTTCAATAAAATTCTTAGTAATCTTCGTGCTGTTGGAGTTAGCTTTGATGATGCTGATAATGCTAGACAATTGCTTGGTGCTTTAGACATGTCTATTTGGGAGATGAAAGTTACATCCATTAGAGAATCTACTGTCATGAGTACACTTACATTAGATGTTTTGTATTCTAAATTGAAAACTCATGAGTTGGATGTTTTTGCCAGAAAGGGTAATGTTAAATCAATTGCTTTGATCTCTAACCCTAACATGTCAAATGCAAATTCTTCTTCTAGTTTTGCCTTGTCCTCCTTGTCTTCTTTAACAGATGAGCAAATAGAAGAATTTCTGAAGAAGACTTGGCACTACTCTCTTCTCGCTTTAACAAAGCTTTGCGAATGTGAGAATGAGAAAGAGAGGTGGTCCTCCAAGGTGCTATGAGTGTAGTGATCTCAACCACATGAGATCAAATTGTCCAAAGCTTGCAGGTAAAGCATCATGGGAGGAGAAGGACAACGATGTAAGAAAAGAGAAGAAGTTCTTTTCAAGTAATAGAAAGAAGAAGAGCTTCATCAACAGCAAAGTTGTCCACTGAGTTCTTTCCGCTCTTGAACAAGTCAATTTGAGCGATGTGGATTCGGAGAGCAAGTGAGGGACGATGCAACTCCAAGCAAGCATGAGTTGACGGGTTGTGTCTCATGGCTAAAAGCAAAGCAATGTTTTATCGAGGGACGACCACGATAGCGACTTCAATGAGGTAGATCTTTCTTACGATGAATTAGCTATTGCTGTTGCTCGACTTGGTAAATTGCTTGATAAACGTGACAAGAAAATTAAGAAACATAATTTTATTGTGGAGTCATTGAATGCTGAAATTGCTAGACTTAAAACCTTAATTCCTGACGATGATGCTTGCAAATCATGTGACTTAATTTACAATGAGCTTACTTTGCTTAGGAAAGAACATGTTACCTTGTTAGAGCAAATCAATGCTGAAAATGAGAAAAATGAGAAACTTGTTAAACATGCTAGTTGTTCTACCATTGATTTGCATGATACAACTCCATGTTCTAAATGCTCCATACTAGAATAGAAGTTGCATGATGCAAATGCTAGGGTTTCTCAAATGAAAGAAGATTTTCTTACACATGAGGTTCTTTCATGCTCAACTTGTCGCAAGCAAAAAGGAAAAGTGGATGATCCCTGCAATAATTGTTTAAATCTTGCTAATAAAGTTGATTACTTGCAAAACTCTTTGGAACGATTCACTAATGGCAAGAAAAAGTTGAACATGATTTTGGATCAATCTAAGGTTAGCTCAAACAAGAAAGGTTTAGGTTTTGATCTTCATGCTTCATATGAAACTAAACCTCGCTCTGTTGTTTATGCTCCTTGCAATGACAAACTTGAGATTTCAAATGAGCCTAAGAAAATTGTCTTCAAATCTTTGGCCATTTATCTTCTACTATGATGAATGCAAATGTTGCTTCTACTTCCAAAGCTAAACATAATGTTAAGTACACTTGCACTCATTGTGGTAGAGATGGACATTTAGTAGACTTTTGCTTTAGACTAGCTAAACAACAAAAGAGAGAAAGGTTTAATGCTAGGTCTAATTTCGTAAAGGCACACTCCACTTCTCATTATGTGCCTAGGGTGAAACAAACACCTTTTGATGCTAAAAACACGGAAAAGGCAAATCTGATTTTGTGCATAAGAATACTCGTGTTGTGCCTATCAAGTTGTGCGTCGGGTGTCTCAAGATCGATTCCTAAACATCTTATTTCTAACCCCGATCGAGACCTCGACACTTTCTCGCTTCTATGTAGGCTTCTCACGCGAGGAGGAGAACATGTGGCTAGTGAATTTCTGATGCTCACTTCATATGTTTAGTGATAAGATTTGGTTCTCCTTTACTCATGCATCTCGTGCTAAAAGTGTTATCTTTTAAAGATGCTTCTTCCACCTCTGTTTTACAAAAGGCACTAGTCCAAATGATGCACAGTGCATATGTTCAGGGGAGAGTGTCTTTGTTCATAAAGATGATGATGTCGTTGAGGATGAGATAATTGGAGGTTTACATGGGAGACTCTTCCCACGTGCTTCACATCAACAAACGGTCAAGTGAATTTTCAGGTATCTCCATGGTACTCAAGATTTTGGCATTTGGCTTTTTGCTTCCTTATGCATTAGTTTAAGAGCTTATTCGATGTTGACTTTGGAGGATGTTGAATTGATTTGGTTCGTGCCACCTCTTGAGTAATCCTCTTTCTTGAGCATTTGATATTGGATTTCACTTTCTTAGAGATCATGTTGAAAAGAAAATATTGTGCTTCACTATGTGGATACTGAACATCAATTGGCGGACATTTTCAAAACCCTTGTCTTCTTCTCATTTTGCTTTTATTCGGGAGAACTTGGGATTGTTCATCCAATGGGTTTGTTTTGAGGGGAGTTTCCTTGCCAAGTTCTTTCACTTGATGAGCTCACTTTATCATATTTCTTTATATGTTATGTAATTGAGCTAATATATGATAATCTAATTGTCTCACTTGAACTAAAAATGACATTGTGGAATTCCCTGGACTGATTGCCTATAGCTAAATACTCTGTGATATCTTACTCTTCTAGGCTTGTTATTGAATCTTCTTGACAAATTTGGGCTATGAAGCAAGTGTGTTTTCAGCTTTACTCTTTCAAAAGACCTTTTAATCTCCTTGCATGTTTACAATCAAAAAATAAAGGAAAAGGGAATCAGTTAAAAAAAAGGGTTGTTAAAAGCAAAAACCTCAAGTTATGTGCTTCAGCATGCTTTCCCTAAAAAAAAGATAAGATGTATGCTTCAAGCATGCCATTCCCTCAAAAAAGATAAGATGTATGCTTCAAGCATGCCACTCCTAGAAAATAAAAGAAGTATGCTTCAACCATGCCACATGCAGTTTACTGTTTAAAGATTAAATTGGTCCACTAGATTGGAGTTGAAACTACTTGCTCGCCCTGATTTGTTATTTGCTTCAACTTTGAGCCTTTGTTTTTCTACTAAAGGTTTTGCTTAGTACTTGGCTATAGTTGACTGAATTGAGGTTGAGATGCATGTCATTCCCTAACTTGTCAAAATCACTCAAGATCATGTATTTTGCATATTATGTGATATATAAGGTTATATGATCGAATGAGCTCATCTTTTCCTATCTTGGCACTCCATTGTTTCTCTTTGTGAAATCATTGTTTCAGAAAAATTTTGAACATGTTCTCTCTTTTGTACTCTTGATGAATCCATTGTCAAAGGGGGAGAAAATTGGGAATTGTTGAAAAGATTAATGAAAAAGGGGGAGAAGAAAAAGGGGGAGTTGTTTCTGGAATTTTGGGAGAAGTTTGGAGAATTTTGGAATTTTTGAGCACATTGCATTTTCACACACATTTTCCTTCTCAGGGGGGATTTTGTTTTGCTTTTTGGTCAAAGGGGGAATTATGTGTTTTCTTACTTTGGTCTTTGATCCCTTGGATTTCAAAATCTTTTGTAAAGTGAATGCCAAATGTTCAATTCTAATTGGTGTTGCCAATGTTTTCATCAAGGGGGAGATTGTGAAATCATGTGGTGAAAAATTGGCTTAGAATTGAATTTGCAAAATGTGTTTGTGCTTGTGTCTGACAATTTGACAGCAAACAGTGAAGTCATCTTTTGTGCCGGACCAAACTCTCAAACCAGTGAGTTTCGCATGTACGACGGACCAAGTTTTTGGGTCTGTCGTGCACAAGTTTTTGAGCTCTTGAGCCAAACTCAATTTTCCAAGAAAATAGCAGTCTGTGCATGTACAACGGACCAAGTTTTGGGTCTGTCGTGGACGTGCTTTTGAGATCATGAGCCGAACTCAATTTTTCCTCAAAACCAGCAGTCAGCGCATGTACAACGGACCAAGTTTTTGGGTCTGTAGTGGACGTGCTTTTGAGATCATGAGCCGAACTCAATTTTCCAAGAAACCAGTAAGTTTTGCATGTACGTCGGACCAATTTCTTTGGTCAGTCGTGAACGGCCTTTTTGAGGATTGATTTCGCATGTACGACGGACTGATTTCTTTTAGTCCGTTGTGAACGTGTTTTCGCCGAAATGATTTATTCTTGGAACAGAGACTTTCACGTGTACAACGGACTGATTTTGTTGGTCCGTCGTGAATGCGTTTTTGCTCGATTAGGGTTTTGAGCAAACTTGGAATTGAGTTTTTGGTTTGACCTTGAGATTATGAAATTGGTGAGAGTTTCATGATGCTTGTTTTGAAGTGGAATTTATGCAATGCTCGTGTGAGTATTTGCATGGACTAATGTTGAGTCAAGTCGCGGACTTGTGCTCGAAATTGTTTTGTGGTTTGTTCATGTGCAGGTATTGCTCGAGGGCTTAACGTGGTCGATGACGGACCGAACTAGGTTCATGGAGGAACTGAGGTTCGGGACTAGGTTCAGGAGGAACTAAGGTCTTGGTGGTCAAGGATGTCATGCGGGACGTTCGGGCTAAGAGAATGGTGCACATGAAGAATGGTTAGTCACGTGAGAATGGCAGGAGGTCATTCGCGTGCAAAGTGTTAGTCACGTGAGTATGGCAGGTGGCCATACGCATGCAAAGTGTTAGTCACGTATGGTAGGGTTGCCATACGCGTGCAAGAGTTGTATTCGGCTAGGTTGGGCCAAGAGGAGTTGTGTTGAATACATACTCCTTCTAGATTAGGAATTGTATTCAGAACTCCTTGTGTTTTGCTCCTTTAAATAGGAGGGGTGTCTCCTGTTGAAGGGCATCAATCGGAGCTGAGCGCATTGAGAGCCTCAAGCTCAGTTTTAGGGTTTGTACTCTTTTGATGAGAGTATTTTAGACAAAAGAAATAAAGATCAATTCTTCTAGATCCTTGCGTGCTCAAGAATCGCTAAGCGTTACAAGTGTTTCATGTTTAGGTTATTGTTTGCATGCTTGTTCTTTTCTAGATTGGTTTTTGTTCTTTGAGTTTTATCTTGATTTGATCCATCAAAACCTTTCTAGAGAATTGATTTAGGGTTTCACTAAGTTTAGTTGATTAAACTTTTGTTGTTTCTGTTAAACCTTCAAGTTTACGTTAGATCAATTCTCGTCATCTTCTGTCACAGCAAATTTGCGAGGTTCATAACTTTTGATCTGTAAGTCCGATGGAGCTGATTCTTTTTGTGTTCGATGCGTGTTAGAATCTAGTTTCTTGTGTCCAAATTTTAGATCGAGCCGACGGTTGGATCTCCGGTATTCGCGTGTAACACCACTTAAAACTAAACTGTTGAACAAGAAAAAAAATTCGACAAAGACCTCCCTAAAAGCAGACAATACGGAAGCAATTCATGATAAGCAATTCAAACAGAAATAATAACATGATATCAATACTAGTGACAACAAGTCTAATCCATCCAGGAATCAACCAAAGACATAACACACCTCTAAAGGAACAGACCATAAACGAACAAGTTTAAAGGGACAACAATGGGTCTAAGTGTAATAAAATTTCAGCAAGCTAATGCATTAATTAAAGCACTGGTTCATGAGAGTTGTGATGACATTCGAAGATTTATTGTGTTGCTAGCCCACCCTTCATGCTTACGTCTCACGCACGCTACCTGAAAACATCAAACAGCAAGTAGTGAGATTGGGTAATCTCAGCAAGCGGAACAATTAGTACATAAACACTTCCATCATGAATCTAACATACTACAAGCCTCACATTCAATACCACAACATAGATTCCCACAACCTCAGTAGAATGCTCATGATTGTGCACATGCTTATGCCATGATCCTCCTCACCGTGCCCTTTCTCAGGAACACACGGTGTTGTACCCGTCTGATCGCGCCTTGGCGTTGAAAAACTTCCAATGCATGAATATGCAGTTAATGCTTCATGCATGAATTCATTCACAGCTTTCCACATTAAGTCCACATGTTTGCATACCATCATATAACATGGATATAAAACAAATAACACTGAGATGAACTATCTAGACAATTCAACAGGTAGACAACATCATTCTTCTCTTTACTCGTAATTCATAGTCAAAGCACATCATCACAATGCTAATCTAAATATTGCAATCATCAAAACAATTGATTAAACCATGTATGTTTAATGTAATCGGAGGTTATAACGAAGGCAATGCAAACAATGATGTATAGCTCAACCATAACACTACTTCCACTTGCCTTTACCGACGTTGAAGACGAATCTAGTTGCGTCCAAAAGGGGCACCACCTGAACAAGCATTATTTCAGTACATAGCGACAACACAAATGATCACGTAACTCGAACACGCGCTTCCTAACCCCCGTTCCCTTCTTAAACGCCAAAAACCCCAATCTGTCCGGGTTAAACAGCAGCAACCACTCTTCACAATTTCGTATCTTTTTCTATACAGATTAAAAAAATATAAACAAATTACAGGAGCTAGATATTGACGAGATCTACAACTTTCATGAAGACCATAAATTTCAATTCCATTGTTAATTATGCCTAAACAGACGTTCAACACAGGGGACGAAATCTGTTTCCAGATTCTGTTCATCAACTTCCAACAGAGATAACTCTCAGACCGTCGTCCCAAAAATTCTGAAAAAATTAAAGAAGCTAGATCTCGACGTTATCTACAACTTTCTAGTTATAGGTTTTTGCAGGAAAAATCGTCTAGGTCAGGTAAAACGTGAAACAGGCTGCACTGCACAATCTTCCCTCTCAGAAACAGCACCACGTGAACAACTACCCTTCTCCCCCTTCAAATCCCATCCAATCCAATCACCACCAGATCTAAAACACTCCCAATCCTAGGTATAACAGGGGGTAAAAGAATTGGAATTTTACCTAAAGTTCTCCCTTGAGATCCAACGAAGAACACGCGATGATCACCGAAAACGAAATTTGCTTGTTCCCCACGCCTCCACGGATCCTCTTCTCGCTTTCTCCTTCGCGTTTCGCGGCGGATCTTGAGCCACCACGCATGGGAGGAAGAGGAGATGTGGGGTGGCTGCTAGGGGAGGAAGGGGAGGCACCCTAGGGTTTGGGGAGGGTGGCTGGCCACAAGGTGGGGGCGCACCCCTTGGTGGGGGAAGTGGGCCGGCCCACTAGGGGGGGTGGGGAGGTGGAGGTGGGAAGGGGGATTCCTGGTCCAGGCCCAGGTTTTCTTCAGCCTTTTTCCCCTAGCCCGAAACACCAAAATTAATATTAAAATGCAGCATTTTCTTCAATTGTTTCATCCCCCGACAAAACCGTCATTCCTTTCCGAAACAGAAACAAGGAAGAAAAACCCTACAATCACTCTCAAGTTCTAGGGCATCACATCGCGTTTTACCGAACCTCTGTCATTCTGTTTTTGCCGAAAACGAGGCAATTATTTGGTTCTGTTTTGGGGTGAACTTTTAATAGATCAAGAATTTGGTTTTAGCTTCCGCACAATCATTCACCCCCCTCTGATTGCTATATTCGTATACTTCGATCCTACACATTTTCATCATATCATGGGCAAACACTAATCATGGCAAGATAGCATATCATGAAAACAATTTGCCTCTATTCAAGACTAGCAACATACAACACGCCACCCATTCCAATACACTTGCCTTAACCGCGGGCGACGGATTGGCGAGAGGATGAGGGCACTCCCGGGGTCACACCACCTGTACATAGATACCACACACTCAAACCATGCCCACAAAACAGTACACAATCGCTCATCTAACCCTACTTCGCAAACTACTCCCAAAGCCGAAAAAAAGAGAATCTGTCCCCCGGGACAGCAGGCTTCAACCTAGCATAACTTGAGTTCTAGTTCTCCAAATTAAGTAAACGAGTACATCATCGCGAATCTTAGGAAATTTCCTAGATTTCTCGAAGTTTTGGTAAAAGATGATTCGGTCTCTAAAATTGCCTAATCTACAGATCAACCCGATCTGTCCCAATCACGTCACAGATTTGAACACGTTCAGTAAAACAATCATAATTTTCAAACGGCTGGGCGGAATTGGACGTTCCTAGCGTCCAATTAAAGGTATTGAAGTTATATACAACTTTCCTAACAGGCGGCCGACCAAATTCCAAATCTAAAATTGCGAAAACTCAAACCCTAGGTCGTGTGCCCAATGTGTCCGAAGCAGAACACTATGCAATCTCTAGTTTTCATCCATTCTACCCAATCGTAGCACCACCTCTCAATCTAAAAGCATCAAAACATCCTCTAGCACAGCACCTAGGACAACCCCAAGGATTACCCATAGCCATACCTTCGCCCGACGAACGATGAACGTCGAATCTTCTCCTCCCGGTTCCCCCCGATCTTCTTCCTCACGCCGAAACTGCCAGATCTCCTCGTCGCGGAGCTTCCCGATGGAGAGAACAGCGGGGTGGCGAGGTGAGGAGCTCTCCTAGGCCAGCAAAGAGGGTGGAGAGGAGAGGGGAGGGGTGGTGGCGCAAGGGGGAGGAGGAGAGGGGGCGCACGGCATGGAGGTGGGAGGGGGCGGTGGCTAGGAGGGGAGGGAGGCGCATGTGGGGGCTAGTGTAACATCCTGGTGTGGGATGCCTGAGATGGGGGTCCCGCAAGTGGAACCTACACCCGACTGGGCCGACGATGGTGCAGTAGGCCCAGAGCCTAGAAGCGCCACGAGAAGCCCATAGCATGGCCCGACTTCTTCCCCAAGGCAGCTGGCTGACCCCTCGGTGAAGCTTCGTGCCGCGTCCAGACAACCCCGTCAAAAGCAAAGCCTGCGACCTGGCATCGGCAGAGCCTGCAGGCACCAAAACCTGGCGGAGTGGCAGGCATGGGTCGGGAAAGGCACGACCACATCTCCTGGACGTAGTGGGGCCCAGTCGATAGAGACAAAGTACGTACTCGTGAAGCCACCATGTTCAGGGCTAGGTGGCGCCCATTTGTGGCGTATCCTTCCCCTAGTATATAAGGGGGGGGGGAACAACCCTAAAAGGGGGGAGAAAAAGAGATCATGCCCATATATCCAAGAACACAAGACTAGGGTATTATCTCCTCCGTGAGAGCCCGAACCTGTCTAAAAGAGATCGCCATTGCATCCTGTGTTCCCATCTAGTTCTGATCCCGCACGAATCCCCTAGAATCACAAATCTCATTGCCGGCGAAACCGATCGTCGACAGTTGGTGCGCCAGGTAGGGGGCTTGTGTCAAGATCTTCGTCGAGCTTGATGGCTGCGACGAGCGGAGTCTCCACAGTCTTCTCCCTGGATCAGGTTTTTCGCTTAAGCCTCGACCTTCATCTCCAAAGCAGCCTCGGGAACCTTTCCCTCTTTGAGGAGGCGGCCGCAGCACGGCGAGGTCTCCGGCGAGACATCGTCATGATTTTCGCGCCGATCGGGAGGTCCCCCTGTCTCGTGCTCTAAAGCACTGAGTAGGGGACCGAAGGTCCGGTCCTGCCAGGGAGTCGGACTCACGGGCGCCGAGACACGAATGGTGGGGGTTCTCACCGCCAAACCACTCGGCACCTCCGAGCGCCTGGAGCTATCCTCTTCAGGCTCGCCCAGCTCACCGGCCGAGTCAGAAGAGAGCCTAGAGAGTTGCTGGAATTTCCGTGAGAGTCTCGCGTGTCCGAGGGCTCGCGGACGGATTCGCAGCAACGCCTCGACACTTTGGCCGCCGACTTGGAAGGTGGCCGAACAACGAGCCGACGCTGCGCTGCAACCTGGGGCCGCGCGCGATCAGAAGTGTCAATGAAGATATTCTGCAATCCAAGATGGGGGACCAAGCGGTCTTCCGTACTCCACAGCAGAATATCATCGCCTCCAAGACACTCCTGGATACCTTGAGCCCTATGCTGGGGGCGGGCGATCCAGCCGCCCCGATCGTGGCCCAAGTAAAGGCCATGGTGACGGCGGCAGCGATCCAGCAGGCCCAGACTGACCAGCCGGCAAAGGAGCGGTCATGTGGTCCGGCGAGGACCCAGACAGCCAGCAGCCAGTCAGGTCGGGAAGCCCCCCGCCAGGGACGTTACGCTCCTCCCCGCGTAGACGACTTGCGACACAGCCTCAACCGCGACCTCCGTTCCGACCTCGACGCCAGGCGTCGCGACCGAGAAAGGGAGGAGCAACACCGTCATGCCGACGAGTATGAACATTACGGCATCCTTCCACGAGATTGTGAAGCACGCCAAGCGCGATCCCCTCCACGCCGATCACCGCCCGGGGGTTGCCGCGGGGTCATTGAAGGGGTTCGCGCGTTTACCCCTCACCTACGCCGAGTGGTTTGGCCTGATGGGTTTAATCCCAAGGGCATCACTAGGTTTGACGGTGAGAGGGCCCCGGAAGCTTGGTTACAGGTGTACGCTCTGGCGGTCAGGGCAACCGGGGGGATCAGAAAGTAATGGCAAATTACTTATCGGTTACCCTCTCGCCCCTGGGCCAAGCTTTGCTCACTGGACTCCCAGCGAACTATAGATTCCTGGGGAGATCTATGTGAGCAGTTTATTTCAAACTTCCAAGGCACTTACGAGTGTCCCGGCACCCCCTGGGACTTGTATCAGCTGCACCAAAAGAGGAATGAGTCCCTACGGGAGTTCGTCAAGCGCTTCATGCATCGTAAAAGCACTGTTCGGGATGTCACGAATGCGGTCGTGATAGCTGCCTTCCAGAAGGGGGTCAACGATCTGATCTCATCAAGAAGATGTCTCGGAAGCCACCAACGTCGGTTCGTGAGTTGTTCGCTCTTGCGGACCGCTACGCTTCGCCTCCGAGGCCTTGGCAGAACGGCACGACGAGGGAAAGGATCAGGCCGAGCCCTCCAGACGGAAGGAAAAGAAGCGTAAAGGTGAAGAGCTAGTGGCAGTCGCTGAACATGCCCACCCTCGTCCCCTCAAAGAGGACGGGTATGACAAGGTGATGAACTCGCTTTGCCCCTTCCATCCGAAGGGGAGACATGCCGCCAAGGACTGCTTCACTTTGAAGAGATTTGCTCGGGAGAGCAAGAAGCAGGCTGGACAAGGTCCGAGTGGACATGCTACCAAGCCACCTCCCCCCGAAGCTGAGGAAGACTATCAGGAGGTCGATCTTGAGCTTAATTACATATTTGGGGGTTTGGTCACAGATGAGTCCAAGCGGAAGCAAAAGCTTACCGCCGAGAAATCAACGAAATAGAGCCGAGACCCCCGGTATGTACGGTGGTCCGAGGTCACGATAACTTCTGACCGCTCGGATCACCCGGATCGAGTCCCATTCCCCGGTAGATATCCGCTTGTCTTGGCGCCGGTTGTCCGCGGCATCAAGCTCAAGAGGGTATTGATTGATGGCGGAAGTGGGCTCAATGTCCTCTTTGTAAAAACTCTCGGCGACATGGGAATTCCACTGGTCGGAGCTTAGCGAGGTCATCGCCCTTTCACGGCATTATACCCGAACGCCGCGTCGATACCACTCGGACAAATCTCTTTGCCGATCACTTTCGGTACAAGAGAAAATTACCAGACAGAGAACCTTGGCCGAGGTGGCTGATTTCGCGACGATTGTATCATGCCATCTTGGGGAGATCAGCGCTAGCCAAGTTCATGGCAAGCGTGCCCACTATGCGTACCTAACACCGAAAATGCCAGGCCGAGTGGTATTATCGCTTTCTGGCGATGATATCGTGCGATCTTTTCTTGCGACAAGGAGAGCTGCGAAATGGCCGAGTCCCTGGAGGCGCGAGCGGGACGGGAGAGGATTCGGCAAGAGGCGGAGTCCGACAAGCCGGAAGGAAGCGTCCCTGCCCGCAAAGCGCCGAACCCCGGAATTGGTCCCGAAGAAGGTACCAAGAGAATTATCCTCGACCCGTCCGATTCGGCTCAAACGGCCTTGATCGGGACAGGGCTCGGAGAGAAATACTCATCACCTTTCTGCGGGCAAACAAAGACGTCTTTGCCTGGAAGCCGTCGGACATGCCCGGAGTCCCCAGGGAGGTGATCGAGCATGCGCTGAACATAAATGAATTGGTCAGGCCGGTCAAGCAAAGATTACGACGGTTCGCCCAAGACCGCCGAGAAGCCATCAGTGGGGAGATCACAAAGCTATTAGCCGCAGGTTTCATCAGAGAAGTGTATCATCCCGACTGGTTGGCAAACCCTGTACTCGTTCAAAAGAAGAATAAAAGCTGGCGCATGTGTGTTGACTATACCGACCTCAAAAAGCTTGCCTGAAAGATCCCTTTGGTCTGCCTCGCATCGATCAAGTGGTGGACTCCACTGCTGGATCTCAACTACTCAGTTTTCTGGACGCCTACTCAGGCTATCACCAAATCCGGCTTCGAGAAGAGGATTGCGAGAAGACTTCGTTTATCACTCCGTTCGGGGCATATTGCTATGTCACCATGCCGTTTGGGCTGAAAAACACTGGCGCAACATATCAGCGTGCGATACAGCGGTGTTTTCACCATCAGCTCGGACGCAACGTAGAGGCATATGTGGATGATGTAGTGGTTAAAACGCAGACCAAGGACAGTCTCACCTCCGATCTGGCCGAGACGTTCGCAAGTCTAAGGGCGTTCCAGATGAGGCTAAACCCTGAGAAGTGCGTTTTCGAAGTTTCTTCCGGGAAACTACTCGGGTTCATTGTCTCTCATCGCGGGATCGAGCCAAATCCGGAGAAAATCGGGGCCATCATGAGGATGGCGCCACCTACCACCGTAAAGATGTTCAAAAACTTACCGCTGCATGGTAGCGCTTGGCGTGTTTATCTCCGGTTGGGGTTAGGGGATGCCTTTCTTCAAGCTCCTCAAGAAGCGGGACTGCTTTTGAATGGGACGATGAGGCACAACAAGCCTTCGAAGAACTCAAGGTGTTCCTCTCCACCCCTCCAATCCTAGTCTCGCCGGTGCCAGGTGAACTTCTCCTGCTTTACATAGCAGCAACAACTCATGTAGTCAGTGCCGCGATAGTTGTGGAGCGGGAAGAGTCAGGACACCGCTACGGCATACAACGCCCAGTTTACTTTGTCAGCGAAGTACTGGGCGAATCCAAGACGTGATATCCTCAAGTTCAGAAGCTGTTGTACGCAATTTTGATCTCGTCGCGGAAGCTGAAGCATTATTTCCAAGGACACTCGATTTCAGTAGTGACTTCTTTCCCCGTGGGAGAGGTCCTCCATAATCGAGAAGCTACTGGGAGAATCTCAAAGTGGGCAGCCGAGCTTGGAGCCTTCGACATCTCGTTCAAGTCGCGCACCGCCGTCAAGTCCCAGGCTTTGGCTGACTTTACGGCCGAGTGGACTGAATCCCAAGATCCCCGCATGGAAGAAGAGCCGGAGTATTGGACCATGCACTTCGATGGATCTCTCATGCTCGGCGGGGCCGGGGCGGGAATTCTCCTCGCCTCACCGAGAGGCGATAGGTTGAAAGTATCGCCCTTCGGATCACTTCACTGGCCTCGAACAATGCCGCAGAGTACGAGGCACTCATCCACGGGCTTCGCATCGCCACATCGCTCGGAATCCGACGACTGGCGGTTCGCGGTGACTCCCAGCTGGTGGTGAGCCAAGTACAAAAGGACTGGTCGTGCGTCGACCAGACTATGACGGCATATTGTCGGCGTAGTCCGAGAATTGGAAGGAAAGTTTGTGATCTGGAGCTGGTCCATGTCTCTTGCGCCAATAACGAAGCAGTCGACGAGTTGGCTAAGATGGGAGCCACTCGGGCAGAGGTTCCGAGTGGTATCTTCATCCAGGATCTTTACGAGCCAACAGTTGCTAAACGACGAGAGCCAAGTAAGGATCCTGAGACTGAAATCCTGGTCATCAACCCCGACTGGACGGCTCCATATCTAGATTATCTCCTGAAGGACAAACTTCCAAAGGCAACCACTCTGGCCGAACGCATTTCCCAACAAGCCAAATCCTATGTGGTGATTGAGGAAGAGCTTTTTCGGAAGAGCACCTCCGGTGTCCTCAGGCGGTGCATTTCGGAACAAGTAGGAAGAGACCTGCTCAAAGAAATCCACTCGGGGATGTGCGGCCATCACGCAGCGTCAAGCGCTTTGGTTGGGAAAGCCTACCGCCAGGGCTTCTTTTGGCCTACGGTGGTGACGGATGCAAAGGAGATCGTTCGAACTTGCGAAGGCTGCCAGTTCTATGCAAGGCAGACACACTTGCCAGCACAGGAGCTGCAAACTATCCCCATCTCTTGGCCCTTTGCGGTCTGGGGGCTCGACTTGGTCGGCCCTCTTAAGAAGGCACAAGGCGGTTTCGCTTACCTTTTCATGGCCATTGACAAGTTCACCAAGTGGATCGAAGCTAAACTAGTCGCCACGATCACTGCGGTCAAGGCCAAAGAGTTCTTCCAGGATATCGTGGTCAGATTCGGAGTTCCCAACTGGATCATTACAGACAACGGTACCCAATTCAGGAGCGAAGAATTTCAAGAGTGGTGCGAGGGCGTCGGAATCAAGATTTGCTTCGCCTCGGTAGCTCATCCACGAAGCAATGGGCAGGTGGAGCGGGCTAATGGCTTGGTCCTTCAGGGCCTTAAGGCCAGGATTTTCGATCGCCTCAAACCATACGCTGCCCGATGGGTGAGAGAGTTACCGTCAGTCCTCTGGGGACTCAGAACCACTCCCAGCCGGGCAACTGGGTAGACTCCCTTTTTCCTAGTTTACGGTGCAGAGGCGGTTCTGCCAACCGAACTACAATTTGAATCCACGAGGGTTCGGAATTACAAGGAAGCCGAGTCTGAGGAAAGCCGAATGGAAGAGCTTGATCAACTCGAGGAGGCTCGAAATGTTGCAGCCATCCAGTCGGCCAAGTACCTCCAGGGACTTCGGCGCTACCATTCTCGCAATGTCAGAAGTAGAGCCTTTTCAAAAGGAGACCTGGTCCTCAGAAGGAACCAGAAAAGTGAGCACAAGCTCTCTCCAATTTGGGAAGGTCCGTACATTGTAGAGGAGACGGTTCGACCGGGTGCCTATCGACTCAGGCGCGAAGATGGTGCGGTTTTGGCGAATACTTGGAACGCCGAACAGCTACGTCGCTTCTACGCATAAGTTATGTATCTTGCTCCCCTACATTAAATAAAGCTCCCGACTATTTGGTTCTTTGATCAATTTGACTAAAGTGACCCGTCCAATCCCGAGTGGTTACCACCCTACTAGCGTATCGTCTGATCCGAGCCGTGCCGATGCAGAATATGCAAAAATGCACGTCTGCGATGAGATCGCTTCAAGCGGCAACGTCCGAATGTCTGCACCGGTATACGAGTTAGAAAAGACTAAGCTAGAAGTAGTTACTAACCACTCGAGAATAACGATCGATAGTTCAGGAATTTTACTGAACAGAGATCGAGGTCACTAGACTGTAGTTGTTAAAAACTCGGCCCTCCAACACCTCGCTGCGGGGGCTGGGGCTGTCGACTAGTGTAAACTACTCAAAGAAAAATGATCAAACTCAGAAGAGTAAAAGGGCACCGATTTATATTCCATAATAACAGTAATTTACATTGCTGATCTTCTTTTTTCATTTTCTCTCACAAAAAAAAAGAAAAAGAAGAGGGGGAGACGCTGGAGCTGCTGCTGCTGATGCTGATGCTGCTGCCGGTGTTGCTGCTGCTCCGGGCGCTGCCGCTGGGAGGGCCGGAGGCGGGATCGCCGAGGTCAGACGCGGCGTGTGTGACCCAGAGCCGCCAGGATCTCGTCCTCAACCACCCAAAGGGGTGGTATAAGGCGGACGAGAGCCGTGACGGCCAGGTTGTCGCGGCGTTCGCGCCCGACCATCTCGGTGATAATCTCGGCCACCTCGAAGAGCCCCGGCGCCAGCTCGGCAAAGAAGCGACCCACGGCGGCGGCGTCCCTGGCGGCCCCGTCATCCTCCTCCGCCTCCAGGACGGCAAAGTCGTGCTCCTCCCAGAACTCTGCTTCCTCCCAGCTGAAGAGCAGTCCGAAGTACCGCTGGCGAAAAAACACCGCGTAGGGGCCAACGAATCTCCTCATGTTAGACATGGAGGAAAGCTGGGAGGAAGAAGGGGAAGAAGACTCGAAAAAAGGGGCGATCGCTCAAGAGCGGTGACGTCCCATTTATAGGCCATGCACGGCCCCGGAGTCGAGACGACACCATTTAAAGACACAAAAGACGAAGCGACGCTACGACGTTACCAATATCCTCGAAACATAAAGAAGATCAACACGTGACAGGCGCAGTTCCGACGTAATCTGAACAGAGCGAAGGGATATATCGCCAGACACATGTCACACGCAGTTCAAATCAATTTTCCCTTCCCGCTAAGTTGGCCCAATTAAGCAGAAGGCAATGACATAAGCTTGGGTGCTGAACCACTCAGCCAAGAAGCCACAATGTGAGTCCCGATGCTCGAGGGCTGAACCACTCGGCCAGAAGGGCGACCAGCGCTATCCCGAGTGCTACTCAAAGTCCCGATGCTCGAGGGCTGAACAACTCAATCAGAAGGACGACAAACGCTATTCAACCCAACAAAGTGCAAATGAGGCTAGTCACATGAAAACTTCGAACAACGCCTCAGACAAGGGTCAGCGTTTGACATGAATTGCCTTGATCCTGTCGGCTCCACCCGAGAGAAGCGGAACGGCGTTGTCTCCCTGGCCTGGTTCGGCTCCTTCGATACGCAGAAGGTGTAGAACTGGCTCGTAGGCCACGCGCAGCTCGGTGTGGCATCGTTCGGCAGCGGCTATCTTCCCCTTGTATTCTGCGCCAAAGCCAAGCTGCCGCTAGAGAACACACCCAGAGCCAAGTACGTTCAATTCAAGTCAAGGGAGCTTACCCTCTAGCTCTCGCTGTGTCTTCTCCAAGCCAGCCTGAGTTTCGAGGTTAGAGCTTTCTGAAGTCTCCAGTTGCGCCCTTAGCTCAGCAATGGTTGAGTCGCGTCCTGAAACGCGAGGGCGCCGTCATTCTTCCCAGTTATTTAAGAAAACGTCCATGCCAAGCCCAGGGGAGGATCTTACCTTCGAGCGTATGCTCAAGCTCCGCTTTCTCCTCTCGGAGTGCCATACACTGGGTCTCCAGCCCATGGACCTCTCTCCACCTCTCATCGCCGATCTCGTTGATCTTGTCCTGATACTTTTTGTGCTCTTGGAGCTTGGGGAGCACCTTCCGAAAAAACTGTGATCTCCTCTCCGAGCGCTCCCCCATGTCCTAGGTGACACAGCGAAGCCTCAGATGGGGGCAGCATTTCGTCATGTTAGCAGACTAAAGGAAGACAGAAGACTTACCCTGACAAGCTTGCTACACCTGACGGTGAGCTCGTAGAGCTCCATCCAAGCCGCAACCTCCGCTTCCTCGTCCTCCTCCATCCCCTTCCAGTCGGAACCCCCCTCACACCACACGGTCCGATTTGGGGGCTTCGGGAGAGGGCCAAGCGGCAGTGGCTCTTGACGGACCTCCTCCACTTCGGGAGTCGAAGCCGGATCAAGCCCGTCGGCCACTGGATCACTTTCGGCCGCTCGGCCGACCAGCCCGGGAGGCGACGGCGCCCCGGCCGCCGAAGGAGGCGGCGAGGAGGGGGCCCCCCTTGGAGAAGCCGACTCCGGGGGCTCCTTTTCAGGAGACCCCCCCACTGGAATATCCATGGTAGGAGCCCTGGGTTGACAAAAAGGAAGTATCTCAGCGCGGGTAAAGACAAAAAGACAAGGATTACCTGAAAGAATACCTCCTGGATTTTTTAAATTTCATCCCAGGCCTCATCCGAGTCCCAGCACCACTCGGAGCGGGGCCCGGCCCGGCACCACGAGGAGGGGAGCCCGGCCCGACGCCAGCAGTCGGGACTGCTCCTGAGCCAAGAGGCTGGGCTCTACGTCTGGTGCCCCGGGGACATTGGAGGTCGATGGCCCGGCCGGTGAAGGATCAACAGCCTCCTCCACCGATTGCCGGTGCAGCTCATCGGCCGAAACGTCAGCCGCATGCTTGGCCTGAACATTCCTAAGCCAAGAGAGGCCGACGACTGGAGCGTCAGAAAAGAAGGATTCACGCTCCTGAAAGGTGAATGATTGCACATTGTCAAAATCACAAATCAGGCAAAAATTACGGAACAACTTCTCGAGAGAGAGGGATACTCACAGGAGGCGGAGGGCTCACCGCCGAAAACTTGTGAGGGCAGCCCCTGTTGGTAATCTCAGTGCCAGGCGCAAAGAAGTCAACCACCCGCGCCGCCAACGCATCTCTCGGAAGGGCCGTGCTCGTCTCTCGGGTGGGATCCTGAGTCCTGCTATATTGGAACCCCAAATGGATTCTTTCCTTTAAGGGTTGCACCCGGTGCTTGACAAAGCTGATCGCGATCCCGGGGCCAGACAGCCCCCGGCTTTTCAGATCATTAATCAGCGCCAGAAGCTCGGTGACCTGGTTCAACCCGCCGCCATCTGGGGCATCACTCCAGCATCGAGAAGCTTTAGGGGCGCGGCCAGTGAAAGGGGCGAGAAAAGGGTCAACATTCGCACAATAGAACCACTCCCGCCTCCAACCTTTGAGGGAAGTCTTGAGGGGGATGGCGAAGTAATGTTTCTTCAAGCCCTCTCGCAGCTGAAGTTCGGCGCCCCCAATAACACTGGGAGCAGCCCGGTTCAAATGAGGCTTGAGCAGGAAGAGGGAGCGGAACAAGTTAAAATGAGGACGTATCCCAAAATACGCCTCGCAAAGTTGAACGAAGAGAGCAATGTGAAGAATGGAGTTGGGATTCAAATTGATCAGCTCGATCTCGTAAAAGTGAAGGAGCCCTCGGAAAAAGGCGCTCCCAGGAACGCTAAACCCCCGCCAAAATAAGGACTCGAAGACCACGATCTCATTATCCAGGGGTAGGGGGTAAGGTTCACCTGCGGCGGGACGGGCGGAGATCAACTCCAGCGGAGGAATAACGCCGGCCGCGACCAGCTCCTCCAGGCGAGACTCCATAGTAATGGAGGTCTCCCACCCCGTGCTCGCCGGACCAGCGCCATCCTTTGACGACGACGAAGAAGAGGAAGAAGAAGAAGACATCTCGAAGAAGAAAACCCTGTGGGAGGAACCAGAAACCCTAGGTCGCCAAGATCGCCAAAGGAGATTCGAAGATTTCTCAGCCGTGGTGGGGGAGGGGCCAAGATGTCTTTACCCCAACAAGGGTTTCCTCATTTATAAGAAATGAGTCTCAATTTTCGCCTTACGGCGGGAAAAAGCAAGGGCCTCCCTACTAAATTCTGGGCCAGATCTAGGGCACGCCCCACGTTGGGCCAAAAGCTGCGTCGCGCAAGACGCGACCAGGTGTCAAGTCTGGTTCGAGGTTTGCGATAAAGTGCGCCCCATGATGGGCCACAACGCCGGCCACCACGGAAGCTTGGGGCCGGCCACTTTCCGAACATCCTCCAGCGGTACGCCCCATAATTTGGGGTCAATTGCTGGTCACTGCTGCTTAGCGTGATTGGGTACCGTGGGAGGATTTTTACCAACACGGTCTTGAGAATGCGCTCCATGAGAGTGAAGTCAAGCCGCAGGTAGCGGGCACGGGCATTACTCTGAATGACCAAGGTATGCCCCATGAGGGTCAATTGAGCTCAACCAGCCAGTTGTCGCACATCGTAAACGGGTGTGGGTACCGCTCGGCCATGAGCCAACCAACTATGGTACGCCCCATGAGGGTCGATTGAGCTTTACTAGTCGATCGCCGCACACCGTAAACGGGTGCGGGTACCACTCGGCCACGAGCCACTAGGCCATGAGCCACTCGGCCCCGAGGCAACCAACTATGGTACGCCCCATGAGGGTCGATTGAGCTTTGCAAGTCGATCACCGCACACCGTAAACGGGTGCGGGTACCACTCGGCCATGAGCCGACCTATTTCAGGTATGCCCCATGAGGGTCGATTGAGCTTTACAAGTAGAACGCCGCACACCGTAAACGAGTCGCGGGTACCACTCGACTCTGAGCCACTAGGCCACGAGTCGGCCTATTCTAGGTATGCCCCATGAGGGTCAATTGCGCTCTACGAGCCAACTGCCGCACTCGTTTACGAGTGCGGGTACCACTCGGCACCGAGCCAACCAACCACAATGGTTTTAATTAACAAGTCCTTTACGATCTTTTTTCCCACAAAGCCTTTGTGACAGGACAGGAGGGGGAAATCCGATCCTAAAGCACTTGGGGGCTCTTTGTGGGATGCACGAGATGGGGGTCCCGCAAGTGGAGCCTACACCGATCGGGCCGACGATGGTGCGATGAGGCCAGAGCCTAGAAGCGCCACGAGAAGCCCATTGCATGGCCCGACTTATTCCCCAAGGTAGCTGGCTGACCCCTCGGTGAAGCTTCGTGTCGCGTCCAGACAACCCCGTCAAAAGCAAAGCCTGCGACCTGGATCGGTAGAGCCTGCAGGCACCAGAACCTGGCGGAGTGGCAGGCGTGGGTCGGGAAAGGCACGACCACATCCCCTGGATGTAGTGGGGCCCAGTCGATAGAGACAAAGTATGTACTCATGAAGCCACCATGTTCAGGGCCAGGTGGCGCCCATTTGTGGCGTATCCTTCCCCTAGTATATAAAGGGGGGAACAAACCTAAAAGGGGGGAGAAAAAGAGATCACGCTCATATATCCAAGAACACATGACTAGGGTATTATCTCCTCCGTGAGAGCCCGAACCTGTCTAAAAGAGATCGCCCTCGCATCCTGTGTTACCATCTAGTTCTGATCCCGCACGAATCCCCTAGAATCACAAATCTCATTGCCGGCGAAACTGATCGTCGACAGTTGGCGCGCCAGGTAGGGGGCTTGTGTCAAGATCTTCGTCGAGCTTGATGGCTGCGATGAGCAGAGTCTCCGCAGTCTTCTCCCCGGATCAGGTTTTCCGCTTCGGAAGCCTGACCTTCATCTCCAACAGCCTCGGGAACCTTTCCCTCTCTGAGGAGGCCGTGCTGCAGCACGGCGAGGTTTCCGGCGAGCCATCGTCATGATTTCGCGCCGATCGGGAGGTCCCCCTGTCTCGTGCTCTAAAGCACTGAGTAGGGGACCGAAGGTCCGGTCCCGCCAGGGAGTCGGACTCACAGGCACCGAGACACGAATGGTGGGGGTTCTCACTGCCAAACCACTCGGCACCTCCGAGCGCCTGGAGCTATCCTCTTCAGGCTCGCCCAGCTCATCGGCCGAGTCAGAAGAGATCCTAGAGAGTTGCTGGAATTTTCGTAGAGTCTGCGTAATCGAGGGCTCGCGGACGGATTCGCAGCAACGCCTCGACACTTCGGTCGCCGCCGACTTGGAAGGTGGCCGAACAACAGAGCCAGACGCGCGGGCGCATGCCCTGCGGGACCGCGCCCGCGGTGTCAATGAAGACATTCTGCAAGCCAAGATGGGGGACCAAGCGGTCTAAGTGGATACTAAGTGCTAGGGCTAAGTCCCCATGGTTTGAACACATGGATTCAATTTGGATGCTAAGATTTAAGTTAGCATTTGACGTTGGATTGGCAAGAAAACTCAACCATTGCTTATAGGAAAGTTTCTAGTTTGTAACCAACTAACATGCACATTCTAACTCATCATAGATCTCCAAATATGAGGCTCTAAACTTGATGAAAGTAACGTTAGGAGTCTAAAATTTTCTAGCTCTAAACTTTTGGGTAAGTTTGGGATACTCTTAAGCTGCAGTTTAGGATATGTTCGGAAGTTAGAGATTGACCTCGAGTGTGGCTAAAGATTTGTTGGTGTTAGCGCTAGCCGCGTGAGTTGAGCTCGAATTCGGGGCCTTGACACACGGTTTTGTGTTTGTTCATGTGCAGGTGTTGCTTGAGGTCGAACGTGGTCGGTGACGGGACTGATACTAGGTTCATGGAGGAACCGAGGGTCAGGACTAGGTTCAGGTAGGAAACGAGGTCCTAGTGGTCAAGGACGTCATGCGGGACATTCGGACTAAAGAATGGTGCACGTGAAGACGAGTGAGTCACGCAGTAGCGGCAGTTGGGCCGTACGTGTGCATGCGTGAATTTTGGGCAGTGTGCATATATTGGGCCAAGTGGATATGCATGCATGTATCTGTATACAAACTCTTTAGGTTTGCTCATTATAAATAGGGGGAGGTGTCCTCTGTTTATTTCAACCTTACTCGACCCCTAGTTCAGTCACCCAATGAGTAAGTCTAAGCACTCAATACAATCTCCATTAGACATCTTTCATAACTACGGATCCCAGACAGACATCTGTCAAGGACAATTTCAACCTTTCCTACAATCATTCCATATCCCTATTCTTTGATTACCCATCAATTAAGTCATTTTGCCGATTCACCACTTACTTGACCCCTAAACAACAAACCCAACAATCCTCAAGTCTTTACACCATAACCTTACTATACTAATTTGTCACCCAAAAAATTCTAGACCTTCTCAACCGCACTCAACACTTACTAATCTCTAACTTCGACAACTCCCATAACTCACAACGCTCTGCACAAAACACTAATCAACTTTCACTTTGGATCACCTGTCATCTCGATTCATCATCTCTATCAACATAATAGTTTAGGTTGTCTTTAAACAACCAACACAATCACTTTAACAGAATCAATGACCCACATCATCTGAAAACTCTAACTCCTCGACATACACTTAACTTCTTGAACATCTACGTGGGTCACGCACTCCACTCTTAAGAAATCCACAGTTTTTCAAGAAAAGAACACCCCAAAATACACCTTTCTTTCCAGAAAACTCAACCATAAAACACAAGAAAAGTCAACTCTTTAAATTCCCAAATGCTGACATGCAGCTACTCCACAAATCTCGAGATCAACAACTTCCACGAAAGAAGATGGATGCAAGAGGGAAAACCAAACGATCAACCAAATCCTCTTCAGATAAATCCTCAACACCAAACTCCAAACTTCCACGAAGCAAATGGGTTTGCAAGGATGATCTCCCAACCAAGTCAAATGATGAGATCAAACACCCCCCTTACTCTTACAAAGACACATACTTCAGCCCTGACCACCAGGTCTGGCACAACACCACAAACTCTGCTAATACCGGAGAAAGACAAACACAAGAATAAATCGAGAGCTTTCTCCGTAAAGCAATCAACAAAACTGGACGCCAAAACTGAGATGGCAATCCGAAATAGGCATAGCACTAAACTCTTCTTCTTTGTTTTTAACCAAAGAAGGCAAAACCAAGAAAAACGCCAAAATACCATCAGCGAAAACTCAACACCAAGCACCTTTCCTTGATTTCCAATCACTAAAAACCGCATAAACCAACCCAAACTGATCGTTAGAACGGTAAAAGAAATCCAAAAGGATCCACCAAAAACTCTTCTAATCAACTCCAACCAACTACCTGGTCTACGACAGAAAGGATAAGCACTCTCCCTACGGGAGGTTAATAGTCTTTTGGTGATGGCTCTCACCAGCCACACCGAAACTCCACACAACTTTACTACAAACTAAAGAAGCTAACCGAAACCCTTCGGCACCACAACCTCACTTTATCAAACATATAGCATCTCAATCAATACTTTCATAAATGTAACATCATGCATCATCAAAATGCAGCATTTAACATCAAATCTTAAATACAATAATAAGCGGATAGCATCGATACCCATACCCTTCCTATTGTGCATCAGAGTGTGTCAAGTTTTAAATTAGTTAACCAAACTATTTCAGATTTTAAGGTTATTGCCCTAAGGCCAAATTTTAACAAGTAGATCTATGCCATGTTTCTACTTTTCCAAGTCAATATTTTAGTTTACTCTAAAGTAAATTACTACATTCACATTCCACAGACCTGAAGCCCGCTCTAATACCAATCAGAATAACCCAAAGATCTAGTATGCCTGAATGTTACCAAACATAGACTAATCAACATCTAAATACCACAAAAAAAGATAAATTACAGCAAAGGTACAAATGTTAAAACCGAAAATTTCGGTAGCATCTCCTTTGTTTTTCCATGAATCAAGAAACAATAATAATAAGGCATGATATAGCATGATAAGAGACATCTAAAACGGCAATAACAATTGATATAGCATCACTTATGTCTAAAATAAGGAATTCAACCATTCCACAAATTATAACGAATCAAACGATGAACTTAAGCTCAAAACCAAGCCATACACCAAGTTTCATGGCACTATTCTTATTATCATGACTCCAAATGATTAAACTGTCTATTAAGTGTGAAGCTACGTGTAGAAGTGTAGCTAATGCCCTTTCCCGCATGCCGGTTTCATGGTACCTAAAAACAACATAAAACACAAGCATGAGTTCATCACTCGGCAAGTATATTGCAATGGAGCATAAAGAACAGTTCAATGTTCATGCTTGGCATCATAATCAGGTCCAAATCTCATCATACACATCTCATCACCATCATCATGAATGCAATGCACATGTCTCCTTGAAGCACATACCGGTATTGCCGAGTGCACACTCGTCGGCGTGCACCCTCTTTCCCCTCCCATCCCGTAGATGGAGGGTGCCTACTCCTCGCTTCCATTCACCACCGTGAATGGAATCATGAGGTAGGACTTACTTAATGGCGCTCCGGATTAGTCATAACTTTCTCACCGACCTTACCGGATTAGTTATGACTTTCTCACCGACCGGGCCAGTTTTCATGCCATGTATGCAACATATGCCATAAACATAAACAACTAGTCATTGCATAGCATCATAACATACCATTTTCATCATATCATGGGCAAACACTAATCATGGCAAGATAGCATATCATGAAAACAATTTGCCTCTATTCAAGACTAGTAACATACAACACACTACCCATTCCAATACACTTGCCTTAACCGCGGGCGACGAATTAGCGAGAGGATGAGGGCACTCCCGGGGTCACACCACCTGCACATAGATACCACACACTCAAACCATGCCCACAAAACAGTACACAATCGCTCATCTACCCCGACTTCGCAAACTACTCCCAAAGCCGAAAAACAGAGAATCTGTCCCCCGGGACAGCAGGCTTCAACCTAGCATAACTTGAGTTCTAGTTCTCCAAATTATTTGGTTCTGTTTTGGGGTGAACTTTTAATAGATCAAGAATTTGGTTTTAGCTTCCGCACAATCATTCACCCCCCCTCTGATTGCTATATTCGTATACTTCGATCCTACAAGTGGTATCAGAGCAAGGTTTTTCTAATCTATCTTAACCGGTGATTAGATCAATGGATCGTTATTCGACAAAACCATGTGTGTTCGATGGTGTTGATTTTTCAGTTTTGGAAGGCCAAGATGGAGGCGTTCATCCAAGCACAAGGCTTCACAATTTGGGAGAAGGTCTGCAAGCCATATGAAGTCCCTGCAAACGACAACGTCAACGACACCAATCGCACACATGTTGAAGCAAACAGCAAGGCGCGCAACTTGATCATCCAAGGTTTGGGACGCAGCGACTTTGACCGTGTGATCCATCTCAAATCCACATATGAGGTATGGAAATCTCTTTGTGATTACCATGAGGGTTCTAACACTATTAAAGAGGTTCGTCAAGATCTTTACAAAAAAGAATACATGCGATTTGAGATGAAACCCGGTGAGTCGCTAGATGACTTCTTTGCACGTTTCAATAAAATTCTTAGTAATCTTCGTGCTGTTGGAGTTAGCTTTGATGATGCTGCTAATGCTAGACAATTGCTTGGTGCTTTAGACATGTCTATTTGGGAGATGAAAGTTACATCCATTAGAGAATCTACTGTCATGAGTACACTTACATTAGATGTTTTGTATTCTAAATTGAAAACTCATGAGTTGGATGTTTTTGCCAGAAAGGGTAATGTTAAATCAATTGCTTTGATCTCTAACCCTAACATGTCAAATGCAAATTCTTCTTCTAGTTTTGCCTTGTCCTCCTTGTCTTCTTTAACAGATGAGCAAATAGAAGAATTTCCTGAAGAAGACTTGGCACTACTCTCTTCTCGCTTTAACAAAGCTTTGCAGAATGTGAGAATGAGAAAGAGAGGTGGTCCTCCAAGGTGCTATGAGTGTAGTGATCTCAACCACATGAGATCAAATTGTCCAAAGCTTGCAGGTAAAGCATCATGGGAGGAGAAGGACAACGACAGAAGAAAAGAGAAGAAGTTCTTTTCAAGTAATAGAAAGAAGAAGAGCTTCATCAACAGCAAAGTTGTCCACTGAGTTCTTTCCGCTCTTGAACAAGTCAATTTGAGCGATGTGGATTCGGAGAGCAGTGAGGACGATGCAACTCCAAGCAAGCATGAGTTGACGGGGTTGTGTCTCATGGCTAAAAGCAGCAACAGCTTTACTGAGGACGACCACGATAGCGACTTCAATGAGGTAGATCTTTCTTACGATGAATTAGCTATTGCTGTTGCTCGACTTGGTAAATTGCTTGATAAACGTGACAAGAAAATTAAGAAACATAATTTTATTGTGGAGTCATTGAATGCTGAAATTGCTAGACTTAAAACCTTAATTCCTGATTTATGATGCTTGCAAATCATGTGACTTAATTTACAATGAGCTTACTTTGCTTAGGAAAGAACATGTTACCTTGTTAGAGCAAATCAATGCTGAAAATGAGAAAAATGAGAAACTTGTTAAACATGCTAGTTGTTCTACCATTGATTTGCATGATACAACTCCATGTTCTAAATGCTCCATACTAGAATAGAAGTTGCATGATGCAAATGCTAGGGTTTCTCAAATGAAAGAAGATTTTCTTACACATGAGGTTCTTTCATGCTCAACTTGTCGCAAGCAAAAAGGAAAAGTGGATGATCCCTGCAATAATTGTTTAAATCTTGCTAATAAAGTTGATTACTTGCAAAACTCTTTGGAACGATTCACTAATGGCAAGAAAAAGTTGAACATGATTTTGGATCAATCTAAGGTTAGCTCAAACAAGAAAGGTTTAGGTTTTGATCTTCATGCTTCATATGAAACTAAACCTCGCTCTGTTGTTTATGCTCCTTGCAATGACAAACTTGAGATTTCAAATGAGCCTAAGAAAATTGTCTTCAAATCTGCTGGCCTTTTATCTTCTACTATGATGAATGCAAATGTTGCTTCTACTTCCAAAGCTAAACATAATGTTAAGTACACTTGCACTCATTGTGGTAGAGATGGACATTTAGTAGACTTTGCTTTAGACTAGCTAAACAACAAAAGAGAGAAAGGTTTAATGCTAGGTCTAATTTCAGAAAGGCACACTCCACTTCTCATTATGTGCCTAGGGTGAAACAAACACCTTTGATGCTAAAAACACGGGAAAAGGCAAATCTGATTTTGTGCATAAGAATACTCGTGTTGTGCCCCTCTTTGTTGTGCGTCGGGTGTCTCAAGATCGATTCCTAAACATCTTATTTCTAACCCCAGATCTGAGACCTCGACACTTTCTCGCTTCTATGTAGGCTTCTCACGAGGAGGGAGAACATGTGGCTAGTGAATTTCGGATGCTCACTTCATATGTTTAGTGATAAGATTTGGTTCTCCTTTACTCATGCATCTCGTGCTAACAGTGTTATCTTTTAAAGATGCTTCTTCCACCTCTGTTTTACAAAGGCACTAGTCCAAATGATGCAGGTACAGGTGCATATGTTCAGGGGGAGAGTGTCTTTGTTCATAAAGATGATGATGCTGTTGAGGATGAGATAATTGGAGGTTTACATGGGAGACTCTTCCCACGTGCTTCACATCAACAAACGGTCAAGTGAATTTTCAGGTATCTCCATGGTACTCAAGATTTTGGCATTTGGCTTTTTGCTTCCTTATGCATTAGTTTAAGAGCTTATTCTGATGTTGACTTTGGAGGATGTTGAATTGATTTGGTTCGTGCCACCTCTTGAGTAATCCTCTTTCTTGAGCATTTGATATTGGATTTCACTTTCTTAGAGATCATGTTGAAAAAGAAAATATTGTGCTTCACTATGTGGATACTGAACATCAATTGGCAGACATTTTCAAAACCCTTGTCTTCTTCTCATTTTGCTTTTATTCGGGGAGAACTTGGGATTGTTCATCCAATGGGTTTGTTTTGAGGGGGAGTTTCCTTGCCAAGTTCTTTCACTTGATGAGCTCACTTTATCATATTTCTTTATATGTTATGTAATTGAGCTAATATATGATAATCTAATTGTCTCACTTGAACTAAAAATGACATTGTGGAATTCCCTGGACTGATTGCCTATAGCTAAATACTCTGTGATATCTTACTCTTCTAGGCTTGTTATTGAATCTTCTTGACAAATTTGGGCTATGAAGCAAGTGTGTTTTCAGCTTTACTCTTTCAAAAGACCTTTTAATCTCCTTGCATGTTTACAATCAAAAAATAAAGGAAAAGGGAATCAGTTAAAAAAAAGGGTTGTTAAAAGCAAAACCTCAAGTTATGTGCTTCAAAGATGCTTTCCCTAAAAAAAAGATAAGATGTATGCTTCAAGCATGCCATTCCCTCAAAAAAGATAAGATGTATGCTTCAAGCATGCCACTCCTAGAAAATAAAAGAAGTATGCTTCAACCATGCCACATGCAGTTTACTGTTTAAAGATTAAATTGGTCCACTAGATTGGAGTTGAAACTACTTGCTCGCCCTGATTTGTTATTTGCTTCAACTTTGAGCCTTTGTTTTTCTACTAAAGGTTTTGCTTAGTACTTGGCTATAGTTGACTGAATTGAGGTTGAGATGCATGTCATTCCCTAACTTGTCAAAATCACTCAAGATCATGTATTTTGCATATTATGTGATATATAAGGTTATATGATCGAATGAGCTCATCTTTTCCTATCTTGGCACTCCATTGTTTCTCTTTGTGAAATCATTGTTTCAGAAAAATTTTGAACATGTTCTCTCTTTTGTACTCTTGATGAATCCATTGTCAAAGGGGGAGAAAATTGGGAATTGTTGAAAAGATTAATGAAAAAGGGGGAGAAGAAAAAGGGGGAGTTGTTTCTGGAATTTTGGGAGAAGTTTGGAGAATTTTGGAATTTTTGAGCACATTGCATTTTCACACACATTTTCCTTCTCAGGGGGGATTTTGTTTTGCTTTTTGGTCAAAGGGGGAATTATGTGTTTTCTTACTTTGGTCTTTGATCCCTTGGATTTCAAAATCTTTTGTAAAGTGAATGCCAAATGTTCAATTCTAATTGGTGTTGCCAATGTTTTCATCAAGGGGGAGATTGTGAAATCATGTGGTGAAAAATTGGCTTAGAATTGAATTTGCAAAATGTGTTTGTGCTTGTGTCTGACAATTTGACAAAGAAAGCAGTTGAAGTCATCTTTTGTGCCGGACCAAACTCTCAAACCAATGAGTTTTCGCATGTCACGACGGACCAAGTTTTTGGGTCATCGTGCACAAGTTTTTGAGCTCTTGAGCCAAACTCAATTTTCCAAGAAAATAGCGATGCTGTGCATGTACAACGGACCAAGTTTTGGGTCTGTCGTGGACGTGCTTTTGAGATCATGAGCCGAACTCAATTTTTCCTCAAAACCAGCAGTCAGCGCATGTACAACGGACCAAGTTTTTGGGTCTGTAGTGGACGTGCTTTTGAGATCATGAGCCAAACTCAATTTTCCAAGAAACCAGTAAGTTTTGCATGTACGTCGGACCAATTTCTTTGGTCAGTCGTGAACGGCCTTTTTGAGGATTGATTTCGCATGTACGACGGACTGATTTCTTTTAGTCCGTTGTGAACGTGTTTTCGCCGAAATGATTTATTCTTGGAACAGAGACTTTCACGTGTACAACGGACTGATTTTGTTGGTCCGTCGTGAATGCGTTTTTGCTCGATTAGGGTTTTGAGCAAACTTGGAATTGAGTTTTTGGTTTGACCTTGAGATTATGAAATTGGTGAGAGTTTCATGATGCTTGTTTTGAAGTGGAATTTATGCAATGCTCGTGTGAGTATTTGCATGGACTAATGTTGAGTCAAGTCGCGGACTTGTGCTCGAAATTGTTTTGTGGTTTGTTCATGTGCAGGTATTGCTCGAGGGCGAACGTGGTCGATGACGGGACCGGAACTAGGTTCATGGAGGAACTGAGGTTCGGGACTAGGTTCAGGGAGGAACTAAGGTCTTGGTGGTCAAGGATGTCATGCGGGACGTTCGGGCTAAGAGAATGGTGCACATGAAGAATGGTTAGTCACGTGAGAATGGCAGGAGGTCATTCGCGTGCAAAGTGTTAGTCACGTGAGTATGGCAGGTGGCCATACGCATGCAAAGTGTTAGTCACGTATGGTAGGGTTGCCATACGCGTGCAAGAGTTGTATTCGGCTAGGTTGGGCCAAGAGGAGTTGTGTTGAATACATACTCCTTCTAGATTAGGAATTGTATTCAGAACTCCTTGTGTTTTGCTCCTTTAAATAGGAGGGGTGTCTCCTGTTGAAGGGCATCAATCGGAGCTGAGCGCATTGAGAGCCTCAAGCTCAGTTTTAGGGTTTGTACTCTTTTGATGAGAGTATTTTAGACAAAAGAAATAAAGATCAATTCTTCTAGATCTCATGCGTTACAAGAATCGCAGCGTTGCTCTGATGTTTCTGTTTTGGTTCTTGTTTGCATGCTTGTTCTTTTCTAGATTGGTTTTTGTTCTTTGAGTTTTATCTTGATTTGATCCATCAAAACCTTTCTAGAGAATTGATTTAGGGTTTCACTAAGTTTAGTTGATTAAACTTTTGTTGTTTCTGTTAAACCTTCAAGTTTTCGTTAGATCAATTCTCGTCATCTTCTGTCACAGCAAGTTTGCGAGGTTCATAACTTTTGATCTGTAAGTCCGATCGAGCTGATTCTTTTTGGGTTCGATGCGTGTTAGAATCTAGTTTCTTGTGTCCAAATTTCAGATCGAGCCGACGGTTGGATCTCCGGGTATTCGCGTGTAACACCACTTAAAACTAAACTGTTGAACAAGAAAAAAAAATTCGACAGCACCTCCCCTAAAACAGGACAATACGGAAGCAATTCATGATAAGCAATTCAAACAGAAATAATAACATGATATCAATACTAGTGACAACAAGTCTAATCCATCCAGGAATCAACCAAAGACATAACACACCTCTAAAGGAACAGACCATAAACGAACAAGTTTAAAGGGACAACAATGGGTCTAAGTGTAATAAAATTTCAGCAAGCTAATGCATTAATTAAAGCACTGGTTCATGAGAGTTGTGATGACATTCGAAGATTTATTGTGTTGCTAGCCCACCCTTCATGCTTACGTCTCACGCACGCTACCTGAAAACATCAAACAGCAAGTAGTGAGATTGGGTAATCTCAGCAAGCGGAACAATTAGTACATAAACACTTCCATCATGAATCTAACATACTACAAGCCTCACATTCAATACCACAACATAGATTCCCACAACCTCAGTAGAATGCTCATGATTGTGCACATGCTTATGCCATGATCCTCCTCACCGTGCCCTTTCTCAGGAACACACGGTGTTGTACCGGTACGGTCGCGCACGCTGGCGTTGAAAAACTTCCAATGCATGAATATGCAGTTAATGCTTCATGCATGAATTCATTCACAGCTTTCCACATTAAGTCCACATGTTTGCATACCATCATATAACATGGATATAAAACAAATAACACTGAGATGAACTATCTAGACAATTCAACAGGTAGACAACATCATTCTTCTCTTTACTCGTAATTCATAGTCAAAGCACATCATCACAATGCTAATCTAAATATTGCAATCATCAAAACAATTGATTAAACCATGTATGTTTAATGTAATCGGAGGTTATAACGAAGGCAATGCAAACAATGATGTATAGCTCAACCATAACACTACTTCCACTTGCCTTTACCGACGTTGAAGACGAATCTAGTTGCGTCCAAAAGGGGCACCACCTGAACAAGCATTATTTCAGTACATAGCGACAACACAAATGATCACGTAACTCGAACACGCGCTTCCTAACCCCCGTTCCCTTCTTAAACGCCAAAAACCCCAATCTGTCCGGGTTAAACAGCAGCAACCACTCTTCACAATTTCGTATCTTTTTCTATACAGATTAAAAAAATATAAACAAATTACAGGAGCTAGATATTGACGAGATCTACAACTTTCATGAAGACCATAAATTTCAATTCCATTGTTAATTATGCCTAAACAGACGTTCAACACAGGGGACGAAATCTGTTTCCAGATTCTGTTCATCAACTTCCAACAGAGATAACTCTCAGACCGTCGTCCCAAAAATTCTGAAAAAATTAAAGAAGCTAGATCTCGACGTTATCTACAACTTTCTAGTTATAGGTTTTTGCAGGAAAAATCGTCTAGGTCAGGTAAAACGTGAAACAGGCTGCACTGCACAATCTTCCCTCTCAGAAACAGCACCACGTGAACAACTACCCTTCTCCCCCTTCAAATCCCATCCAATCCAATCACCACCAGATCTAAAACACTCCCAATCCTAGGTATAACAGGGGGTAAAAGAATTGGAATTTTACCTAAAGTTCTCCCTTGAGATCCAACGAAGAACACGCGATGATCACCGAAAACGAAATTTGCTTGTTCCCCACGCCTCCACGGATCCTCTTCTCGCTTTCTCCTTCGCGTTTCGCGGCGGATCTTGAGCCACCACGCATGGGAGGAAGAGGAGATGTGGGGTGGCTGCTAGGGGAGGAAGGGGAGGCACCCTAGGGTTTGGGGAGGGTGGCTGGCCACAAGGTGGGGGCGCACCCCTTGGTGGGGGAAGTGGGCCGGCCCACTAGGGGGTGGGGAGGTGGAGGTGGGAAGGGGATTCGGTCCAGGCCTGTGTTTTCTTCAGCCTTTTTCCCCTAGCCCGAAACACCAAAATTAATATTAAAATGCAGCATTTTCTTCAATTGTTTCATCCCCCGACAAAACCGTCATTCCTTTCCGAAACAGAAACAAGGAAGAAAAACCCTACAATCACTCTCAAGTTCTAGGGCATCACATCGCGTTTTACCGAACCTCTGTCATTCTGTTTTTGCCGAAAACGAGGCAATTATTTGGTTCTGTTTTGGGGTGAACTTTTAATAGATCAAGAATTTGGTTTTAGCTTCCGCACAATCATTCACCCCCCTCTGATTGCTATATTCGTATACTTCGATCCTACACATTTTCATCATATCATGGGCAAACACTAATCATGGCAAGATAGCATATCATGAAAACAATTTGCCTCTATTCAAGACTAGCAACATACAACACGCCACCCATTCCAATACACTTGCCTTAACCGCGGGCGACGGATTGGCGAGAGGATGAGGGCACTCCCGGGGTCACACCACCTGTACATAGATACCACACACTCAAACCATGCCCACAAAACAGTACACAATCGCTCATCTAACCCTACTTCGCAAACTACTCCCAAAGCCGAAAAAAAGAGAATCTGTCCCCCGGGACAGCAGGCTTCAACCTAGCATAACTTGAGTTCTAGTTCTCCAAATTAAGTAAACGAGTACATGTGATGCCCTAGAACTTTTCTTCCTTGTTTTGATTCGGAGAGGATTGACGGAATTGTCGGGGAATGAAACAATTGAAGAAAATGTTGCATTTTAATTTTAATTTTGGGGTTGTGGGCTATGGGAAAAAGGCCGAAGAAAACCTGGGCCTGGGCCGGGAATCCCCCTCCCCACCTCCACCTTCCCACCTCATTAGTGGGCCGGCCACCTCCCCCACCCTCTTGTGGTGCGCCCCCCCCATTGTGGCCGCACCTCTCCCCAACCCTAGGCAGCCACCTCTCCCTCCCCTAGCAGCCACCTCTCCCTCCCCTTCCTCTCCCCACGTGGTGGCTCAAGATCCACCGCGAATCGCGAAGGAGAAGGCGAGGAGCGACTCCGTGGAGGCGTGGAGGACGAGCAGATCGCCGATTCGGGGTTCTTCGCGTGTTCTTCGTGGGTTTGCAAGGGAGATCACTAGGTAAAATTCCCAAACTTTTACCTCTGTTTTACCTAGGGATTAGGAGTGTATTAGATCTGGTGGTGAGGGTTTTGGATGGATCTTTTTGGGGGAGAAGGGTAGATGTTCACATGGTGCTGTTTCTGGAAGGGGGATTTGTGCAGCGCGGATTGTTTCGCGTTTTTCGTGGCATAGATGATTTTTCCTGCCAAAACCTATAACTAGAAAGTTGTAGATAACGTCGAGACCTAGCTTCTGTAATTTTTTCAGAATTTTTGGGGAAGTGTTCTGAGAGTTATAGCTGTTGCAAACCGACGAACAGAATCTGGGAACAGATTTCATCCACTGTGTTGGACGACTGTTTAGGCATATTTAGCAGAGGAATTAGAATTTATGATCTTCTGGAAAGTTGTAGATCTCGTCAATATCTAGCTCCTGTAATTTTTTCATATTTTTATGTTCTGTAGAAAAAAAGATACGAAAAAGAGAATGGGGGTTGCTGCTGTTCGGTCCGGACAGAACGGGGTTTCGGTGTTGGAAAGGGGGAACGGGTTGTAGGAATTGCGTGTTTGAGTCGTGTGATCTGTTGTGCTGCTGTTACATACTGAAATTATGATTGTACAGGTGGTGCCCCTTCTGGACGCAACTAGATCCGTCGTCTACGTCGGTAAAGGCAAGTGGAAGTAGTGTTATGGTTGAGCTATACATTGTTGTTTGCATTGCCTCCGTTATAATCTCCGATTACATAAATCATACATGGTTTAATCAATTGCTTTGATGATTGCAATATTTAGATTAGCATTGTGATGATGAGCTTTGTCTATGAATCATGAGTAAAGAGAAGAATGATGTTGTCTACCGGTTGAATTGTTTAAGTAGTTCGTCTCATTGATATTTGTTTCTATCCATGTTATATGATGGTATGCAAACATGTGGACTCAATGTGGAAAATTGTGAATGAATTCATGCATGAAGCATTAACTGCATATTCATGCATTGGAAGTTTGTCGACGCCAATACAGGCGCGATCAAGACGTACAACACCGTGTGTTCCTGAGAAAGGGCACGGTGAGGAGGATCATGGCATAAGCATATGCATAATCATGAGCATTTTACTGAGGTTGTGGTAATCGATGTTGTGGTGTGTTAAATTCTTGATGGATGTGATTATGTGTTAATTGTTCCGCTTGCTGAGATTATCCAATCTCACTGCTTGTGTTTTGTTTTTTTCTTGTAGCGTGAAAGAGACATAAGCATGTGTGTTGGGCTAGCAACACAATAAACCTTCGAATGTCTTCTACAACTCCCATGAACTAGTGTTTATTTAATGCATTAGCTTGCTGAATTTTATTTACACTTAGACTATTCGTTGTTATGACTAAACTTATTCTTGCTTATGGTTGGTTTAGACTTGTCATCGTTAGTATTGTTGAATTGCTTATATTCTTGGATGAATTGTTTATCATGAATTGCTTCCGTGACGTTCGCTTTTAGAGGAGATCTTTGTCAAATTTTCTTGTTCTTTAGATTAGTTTTAAGGGGTGTTACAATTGGTATCGGAAGCGGGCTTTAGGTCCTTGGTGTATGAATTTAGGAGAGATATTTTAACATGAACTAAAACCTTGTCTGTGTGAAATTAGTAACATTGCTTAGGTATAACTCTTTAAATTGCCATAGGATAATAAAACTTTTAATACGTAATAGGATTGTTAATCAACTTTAAAATTGATACACTTGCACTACTAGGATGGGTTGGGCTGCATTGCATGGCATCGTATGTTAAATCTATATCTATTGTTTTTTTGTGGGTGTTTTGTTATGCTTTTGTTGTTGTGGTGATTGGTTGCTTGCGGCTTGTTGGGTGCAGTATGCCACCAAGACGCTTGACGACAGTCGTTCGGGAGGCGACAGCGAAGTCCGTCGGAGGCAGCCGAGGCTACCCAGCCGAGGGTGGTGTTTCGCGGAATTAGTGGCCGCCATGAGAGCGATGCAGGAGGAGTTGCGGCGCCGAGGCAGGGCGCACCGGCCGCCCTGTGGGCATGGCTGCAGCTCTGTGCCACCGGTATCGGCGCGGCGGTGGCATCAAGGCTGCGAGTGGGTTGGATTGCGGCTGGATAGCTTTGATGGGGTGGGCAATCCGATCCAGGCAGCGGATTGGTTGTCCTATGTGGAGATGCAGCTGGACGCTTTTGAGGTGGTGGCGCAAGATCGTGTTCGCTTTGTAGCACAGCTCTTGAAGGGAGAAGCCCAAATCTGGTGGAGGGGTGTACTGTCCTCGAGGGGTGCGCAAGGTGACCCCTCTTGGGAGGAGTTTGTCCGGCAATTTAAGAGGAGATTCTACCCCGCCACCTTCCTCGACAAGATGCAAATTGACTTGGGACAGTATGCCCAAGACAAGAAGATCGTGGCGGAGTACGCAGGTTGGCTTCAACCAGATCAGACGCTTTGTGCCCCATGTGGCACGTGGCGAGGTGGAGAAGGCAGCGGTTCCGGCAGGGACTCCGCCCTGCCATTCGCCATATGTGGGCGCTTTCCCCATTGTTGATTTCCGGACAATGGTGGAGCAAGCTCGGGTGTGGAGCTGCAGCTGAACTACACCGAAGAGCATCGCAAACCTGCCACAGAGAGCGGTTTAAGGGCCCTCCAGAGAAGAAGGGTCAATCCTCCGTACTTGGAATAAGAAGGGGAAGAATTTTCGTCACCAGCCCTATGGTGGCCGTCCTACTCAGAAAGACACCTCGGGGGAGGTGCGCCCCAGATCGTGCCATAGTCACTCTGGCATGGGGATGGTATGTTTCCGCTGTGGCGATTCCCATCGCCGCAATGAGTGCTTGTGGAAGGGAAGGTGCACCATCTCGTGGTCGGGAGGATCACAAGGATGTGGTGTGTCAGAAGAACCCCAACGGCAAGCTGCGTTGGGAGCCGCGACATCCTCTCCAAAGTAGCAGCGGCCCGGCGGGGCGTGATGCATATGTTGCCATCGGCTCCTACTCTGCAGCACCTCCCGGCGCCTACTCCGACTCCTCGTTCTACCCGGCGCCACTCTCGGGACTTCTTGGATGCCCCGGCTTCCACCGCCACCTTCTTCCGGACTTCGCTGTGGGTCCTCGCGCTGACATATCCAGATGCGAGGGCTGCACCATCTCAGCCTACCCGGAGTCCACGCTTTGCCCTCTTCGGGGATGCGGATCGTGGCAATGTGGTGACAGTACTATTTACATTAGTGCTGTGGTTGCCGCGGTGTGTTGTTCGACTCGGCGCTAGCTACTCGTTTGTCTCTCGTGGATTTTGTTGTTCAGCCGGTCTGTCTGCGTGCAAAGTTTGGGTAATGCCGTGGTGGTTAGTGCACCGCAAGGCTTGATTTCTAGTTCGAGGATCCGCTGTATCGCTGTCAATTTCGTTAGCCGACGAGGTGTTCATGGCGAATCTGGTGGTGATCTCCTTGGAGCCGTTTGATGTTATCCTTGGCATGGGTAGCTATCCCAAAGACCAAAGCGGTGATTGATTGTGCTTGGAGGACAGTTACTTTGCATGCTCCATCTGGGCAAGAAATAACTTTTCAGGGGAGTGCTATGCGGTACTCCCTCTCCTTTTTGTGTAAGCTGTTCCCAAACTCCCGGATGTTGAAATCAGGGGTCCTCTGGTCCATGGTTGAGGGTCGAGAGGAGGAGAAGAGTTTGGAGGGCATTGCTGTAGTTTGCCGATATCCAGATGTGTTTCCCAGTGAGCTTCCGGGATTGCCTCCGGAACGGGAGACTATCTTCCGCATTGATCTTGTTCCTGGTACGAGGCCGATTTATAAAACCCCGTACCGGATGGCTCCAATAGAACAAATTGAGCTGAAGAGGCAATTGGATGAACTCCTAGATAAGGGGTTTATTAGAGTGAGCTCGTCTCCTTGGGCGGCCCCGGTCTTGTTCGTGGAGAAGAAAGATGGCACCAAGCGGCTATGTGTGGACTACCGGGCGCTCAATCAAGTTACCATTAAGAACAAGTACCCATTGCCTCGTATTGATGATCTTTTTGATCAATTGAGGGGTGCCAAGGTATTCTCCAAGATTGATTTGCAATCTGGGTATCATCAGTTGCGGATTAAGGAGGAGGATATTGAAAAGACGGCTTTCAACACGAGGTATGGGCATTTTGAATTCGTAGTCATGTCTTTTGGACTAACGAATGCTCCTGCCGTCTTTATGGAAGCAATGAACAGGATGCTCCATGAATATCTTGATGACTTTATTGTCGTCTTCATTGACGACATTCTTGTCTACTCGAAGTCCGAGGAGGAGCACGCCGTGCATCTTGGTCTAGTTTTGGAAGCTCTTCGTAGAATCAATTCTATGCCAAACTCAAGAAGTGCGCCTTCTGGTTGTCGGAGGTGAGCTTCCTTGGGCATGTCATCAACCAAAGTGGTGTCTGATTGACCCAAAGAAGGTTGCCGCTGTGGTTGAATGGCGAAGACCGTCTAGTGTGACGGAAATCAGGAGTTTCTGGGGTTGGCAGGTTATTACCGGGCGCCGTGCATAATTTCTCTATCATAGCTAAGCCAATGACAAGGCTCACTCGAAAGGGGTTCCTTTCATCTGGTCGGGAATGTGAGGCCGATTTTGACGCTAAAGAGCAAACTGGTCAATGCACCTATTTTATCCTTGCCTCGTGAGTGGCAAGCGTTTTCTGATGTATCTGAGATGCCTCCAGGGTTGGTTTGGGTTGTGTGCTCATGCAAGAAGGCTTTGTCATTGCTTATGCTTCAAGACAGACTAAAGACTCATGAACGCAATTATCCCACCCATGATCTCGAGTTAGCGTGGTTTTTGCCTTGAAATTGTGGAGGCACTATCTTTATGGGGAGTCTTGTGATATTTTCACTGATCATAAGAGCCTCAAATATATTTTCACCCAGGGAGTTGAATCTGCGGCAGCGTAGGTGGTTGGAGTTGATAAAGGACTTTGATGTGTCAATCCAGTACCATCCGGCAAGGCTAATGTTGTGGCGGATGCCTTGAGTAGAGCGAAGCGTCCCCAAGACTGCTTTGCCCTTGGTTGCGCAGTGGAAAGAGGTCATGTCACTTCTTTGTTTCTTTGAGGTTGCGCAGAATGAGACTCAGATGATCATTCGATCTTGCATACTCGAGCGGGTGCATGAGGCTCGATTGCGGGATCGTTTGCTTCAGGAGGTTCAAGCGGCGGATTTCGAAGGAAACCTCGGGAATTCAGTATAGACAAGCATGGTTCTATTCGGTTTAGAGGCCGTCTTTGTGTGCCTCAGAAATCGGATGTGAAGATGGACATTCTAAGGGAAGCCCACAGGACTCCGTATTCCGTTCATCCTGGAGAGACCAAGATGTATCGGGATCTGAAACAGAGTTTTTGGTGGAAGAGGATGAAGGTGGATATTGCCAAGTATGTGGCTTCTTGTGGAGTGTGCCAACAGTAAAAGTGAGCATAAGAGACTGCCCGGCCTGCATTCATACCATTGGAAATTCCAGAATGGAAGTGGGAACACATCACTATGGACTTTGTGATTGGGTTACCCCGCTCACCGCGAGGTAGGGATGCCATTTGGGTGGTGGTGGACAGACTCACTAAGTCAGCACATTTTATTCCAATGAAGACGACCAATTCGGCACCAGATCTAGTTCCTTTGTACATGAAGGAAGTGCTTAGACTCCATGGTGTGCCTAAATCGATTGTCTCCGATCGAGACACTAGATTTGTGTCCCATTTTTGGCAGAGTTTGCATAGTGCTTTGGGAACAAAACTCTCTCTCAGCACATCTTTTCATCCTCAGACAGATGGCCAGTCTGAGCGGACCATCCAGACTCTAGAGGACATGCTTCGAGCATGTGTTCTATCTTGGAAGGGAAGTTGGGAGGATCACTTGGCCTTGGTAGAGTTTGCTTACAATACTTGATTTACCAGGCTAGTATTCGAATGGCTCCATTCGAGGCGCTTTATGGTCGAAAGTGTGTTTCTCCACTTTGCTGGGATACAGATTGGAGAAAAATCATTGCGAGGTCCGGATTGGGTTCAACAGACCTTTGAGAAGGTGCAAGAGATACGGCGAAATCTCCGGCTGCTCGTGAGCCGTCGAGAAGAGTTATGCCGATAACGAGACGAGATTTGGAGTTTGTAGTGGGTGATCAAGTCCTTCTCAAGGTATCTCCATCAAAGGGTGTTGTTCGCTTTGGTACCACCGGCAAGCTTAGCCCGAGGTACATTGGTCCGCTCCAGTTGTGGCTCGAGTGGGCGGTTTGGCGTCTGCCTGGAGTTGCCACTCTTTGAAGGGAGTGCATGATGTCTTCCATGTCTCTATGTTACGGAAGTATCTCCATGACCCAGATCATAAGATTGACTTGGAACCGATTACAGTTGAGCAAGATTTGACTTTGGAGTGCCATCCACTTCGAATTTTAGACTCTTCGGAGCGAGTCATGAGGAGGAGAACCATCCTCTTTGTGAAAGTTTTGTGGACCAATCAGTCTGAGCGGGAGGCAACTTGGGAACTCAAGACCAGATGCGGAAGAAGTACCCTCGCTATTTGAGGACGCTGGGGTAAGTCGTGGTTTACCTTTTGCTTTTTTTTTTTTTTTTTTTTTCCTTTTTGGTCTGTAGCTGAAAGGAGTAGATTCGGGACTAATCCTTTTAAGGAGGAGAATGTGATGCCCTAGAACTTTTCTTCCTTGTTTTGATTCGGAGAGGATTGGCGGAATTGTCGAGGAATGAAACAATGGAAGAAAATGTTGCATTTTAATTTTAATTTTGGGGTTGTGGGCTATGGGAAAAAGGCCGAAGAAAACCTGGGCCTGGGCCGGGAATCCCCCTCCCCACCTCCACCTTCCCACCTCATTAGTGGGCCGGCCCCCCGCCCCCCCCCCCGGGTGGTGCGCCCCCCCCCATGTGGCCGCACCTCTCCCCAACCCTAGGCAGCCACCTCTCCCTCCCCTAGCAGCCACCTCTCCCTCCCCTTCCTCTCCCCACGTGGTGGCTCAAGATCCACCGCGAATCGCGAAGGAGAAGGCGAGGAGCGACTCCGTGGAGGCGTGGAGGACGAGCAGATCGCCGATTCGGGGTTCTTCGCGTGTTCTTCGTGGGTTTGCAAGGGAGATCACTAGGTAAAATTCCCAAACTTTTACCTCTGTTTTACCTAGGGATTAGGAGTGTATTAGATCTGGTGGTGAGGGTTTTGGATGGATCTTTTTGGGGGAGAAGGGTAGATGTTCACGTGGTGCTGTTTCTGGAAGGGGGATTTGTGCAGCGCGGATTGTTTCGCGTTTTTCGTGGCATAGATGATTTTTCCTGCCAAAACCTATAACTAGAAAGTTGTAGATAACGTCGAGACCTAGCTTCTGTAATTTGTTCAGAATTTTTGGGGAAGTGTTCTGAGAGTTATCGCTGTTGCAAACCGACGAACAGAATCTGGGAACAGATTTCATCCACTGTGTTGGACGACTGTTTAGGCATATTTAGCAGAGGAATTAGAATTTATGATCTTCTGGAAAGTTGTAGATCTCGTCAATATCTAGTTTCCTGTAATTTTTCATATTTTTATGTTCTGTAGAAAAAGATACGAAAAAGAGAATGGGGTTGCTGCTGTTCGATCCGGACAGAACGGGGTTTCGTGTTGGAAAGGGGGAACGGGTTGTAGGAATTGGCGTGTTTGAGTCGTGTGATCTGTTGTGCTGCTGTTACATACTGAAATTATGATTGTACAGGTGGTGCCCCTTCTGGACGCGCAACTAGATCCGTCGTCTACGTCGGTAAAGGCAAGTGGAAGTAGTGTTATGGTTGAGCTATACATTGTTGTTTGCATTGCCTCCGTTATAATCTCCGATTACATAAATCATACATGGTTTAATCAATTGCTTTGATGATTGCAATATTTAGATTAGCATTGTGATGATGAGCTTTGTCTATGAATCATGAGTAAAGAGAAGAATGATGTTGTCTACCGGTTGAATTGTTTAAGTAGTTCGTCTCATTGATATTTGTTTCTATCCATGTTATATGATGGTATGCAAACATGTGGACTCAATGTGGAAAATTGTGAATGAATTCATGCATGAAGCATTAACTGCATATTCATGCATTGGAAGTTTGTCGACGCCAGCGTGCGCGATCAAGACGCATACAACACCGTGTGTTCCCGAAAGGGCACGGTGAGGAGGATCATGGCATAAGCATATGCATAATCATGAGCATTTTACTGAGGTTGTGGTAATCGATGTTGTGGTGTGTTAAATTCTTGATGGATGTGATTATGTGTTAATTGTTCCGCTTGCTGAGATTATCCAATCTCACTGCTTGTGTTTTGTTGTTTTCAGGTAGCGTGCAAGAGACATAAGCATGAGGGGTGGGCTAGCAACACAATAAACCTTCGAATGTCTTCACAACTCCCATGAACTAGTGTTTATTTAATGCATTAGCTTGCTGAATTTTATTTACACTTAGACTATTCGTTGTTATGACTAAACTTATTCTTGCTTATGGTTGGTTTAGACTTGCTGTCGTTAGTATTGTTGAATTGCTTATATTCTTGGATGAATTGTTTATCATGAATTGCTTCCGTGACGTTCTGTTTTAGAGGAGATGCTGTCGAAATTTTCTTGTTCTTTAGATTAGTTTTAAGGGGTGTTACAGTACATCATCGCGAATCTTAGGAAATTTCCTAGATTTCTCGAAGTTTTGGTAAAAGATGATTCGGTCTCTAAAATTGCCTAATCTACAGATCAACCCGATCTGTCCCAATCACGTCACAGATTTGAACACGTTCGGTAAAATAATCATAACTTTCAAACGGCTGGGCAGAATTGGACGTTCCTAGCGTCCAATTAAAGGTATTGAAGTTATATACAACTTTCTTAACAGGCGGCCGACCAAATTCCAAATCTAAAATTGCGAAAACTCAAACCCTAGGTCGTGTGCCCAATGTGTCCGAAGCAGAACACTATGCAATCTCTAGTTTTCATCCATTATACCCAATCGTAGCACAACCTCTTGATCTAAAAGCATCAAAACATCCTCTAGCACAGCACCTAGGACAACCCCAAGGATTACCCATAGCCATACCTTCACCCGACGAACGATGAACGTCGAATCTTCTCCTCCCGGTTCCCCCCGATCTTCTTCCTCGCGCCGAAACCGCCAGATCTCCTCATCGCGGAGCTTCCAGATGGAGAGAACAGCTGGGTGGCGAGGTGAGGAGCTCTCCTAGGTCAGCAAAGAGGGTGGAGAGGAGAGGGGAGGGGTGGTGGCGCAAGGGGGAGGAGGAGAGGGGGCGCACGGCATGGAGGTGGGAGGGGGCGATGGCTAGGAGGGGAGGGAGGCGCATGGGGGGGCTAGTATAACATCCTGGTGTGGGATGCCTGAGATGGGGGTCCCGCAAGTGGAGCCCACACCCGATTGGGCCGACGATGGTGCAGTAGGCCCAGAGCCTAGAAGCGCCACGAGAAGCCCATAGCATGGCCCGACTTCTTCCCCAAGGCAGCTGGCTGACCCCCCGGCGAAGCTTCGTGCCGCGTCCAGACAACCCCGTCAAAAGCAAAGCCTGCGACCTGGCATCGGCAGAGCCTGCAGGCACCAGAACCTGGCGGAGTGGCAGGCGTGGGTCGGGAAAGGCACGACCACATCCCCTGGACGTAGTGGGGCCCAGTCGATAGAGACAAAGTACGTACTCGTGAAGCCACCATGTTCAGGGCTAGGTGGCGCCCATTTGTGGCGTATCCTTCCCCTAGTATATAAGGGGGGGGAACAACCCTAAAAGGGGGGAGAAAAAGAGATCATGCCCATATATCCAAGAACACAAGACTAGGGTATTATCTCCTCCGTGAGAGCCCGAACCTGTCTAAAAGAGATCGCCATTGCATCCTGTGTTCCCATCTAGTTCTGATCCCGCACGAATCCCCTAGAATCACAAATCTCATTGCCGGCGAAACCGATCGTCGACAGTTGGTGCGCCAGGTAGGGGGCTTGTGTCAAGATCTTCGTCGAGCTTGATGGCTGCGACGAGCGGAGTCTCCACAGTCTTCTCCCTGGATCAGGTTTTTCGCTTCGGAAGCCTGACCTTCATCTCCAGCAGCCTCGGGAACCTTTCCCTCTTTGAGGAGGCCGCGCTGCAGCACGGCGAGGTCTCCGGCGAGACATCGTCATGATTTTCGCGCCGATCGGGAGGTCCCCCTGTCTCGTGCTCTAAAGCACTGAGTAGGGGACCGAAGGTCCGGTCCTGCCAGGGAGTCGGACTCACGGGCGCCGAGACACGAATGGTGGGGGTTCTCACCGCCAAACCACTCGGCACCTCCGAGCGCCTGGAGCTATCCTCTTCAGGCTCGCCCAGCTCACCGGCCGAGTCAGAAGAGAGCCTAGAGAGTTGCTGGAATTTCCGTAGAGTCTGCGTAATCGAGGGCTCGCGGACGGATTCGCAGCAACGCCTCGACACTTCGGTCGCCGCTGACTTGGAAGGTGGCCGAACAACAGAGCCGGACGCGCGGGCGTGCACTCTCGCGGGGACCAAGCGCCAAGAAGTGGGTCAATGAAGATATTCTGCAATCCAAGATGGGGACCAAGCGGTCTTCCGTACTCCGCAATGAGAATATCATCGCCTCCAAGACACTCCCGATACCTTGAGCCCTATGCTTTGGCGGCGATCCAATACCTCGATCGTGGGCCCAAGTAAAGGCCATGGTGACGGCGGCGATCCAAATAGGCCCGCATCGACCATGCAAGCAAAGGAGCGGTCATGTGGTCCGCGAGGACCCTGCATACCAAAGAGCCAAAGTCGGAAGCCCCCGCCAGGGACGCACGCCTCCTCGCGGAGACGACTTGCGACACCTCAACCGCGACCTCTCCGACCTCGACGCCAGGCGTCGCGACCGAGAAAGGGAGGAGCAACACCGTCATGCCGACGAGTATGAACATTACGGCATCCTTCCACGAGATTGTGAAGCACGCCAAGCGCGATCCCCTCCACGCCGATCACCGCCCGGGGGTTGCCGCGGGGTCATTGAAGGGGTTCACGTTTACCCTCACCTACGCCGAGTGGTTTGGCCTGATGGGTTTAATCCCAAGGGCATCACTAGGTTTGACGGTGAGAGGGCCCCGGAAGCTTGGTTACAGGTGTACGCTCTGGCGGTCAGGGCAACCGGGGGGATCAGAAAGTAATGGCAAATTACTTATCGGTTACCCTCTCGCCCCTGGGCCAAGCTTTGCTCACTGGACTCCCAGCGAACTATAGATTCCTGGGGAGATCTGTGTGAGCAGTTTATTTCAAACTTCCAAGGCACTTACGAGTGTCCCGGCACCCCCTGGGACTTGTATCAGCTGCACCAAAAGAGGAATGAGTCCCTACGGAGTTCGTCAGCGCTTCATGCATCGTAAAAGCATTCGGGATGTCACGAATGCGGTCGTGAGAGCTGCCTTCCAGAAGGGTGTCAACGATCTGATCTCATCAAGAAGATGTCTCGGAAGCCACCAACGTCGGTTCGTGAGCTGTTCGCTCTTGCGGACCGCTACGCTTCGCCTCCGAGGCCTTGGCAGAACGGCACGACGAGGGAAAGGATCAGGCCGAGCCCTCCAGACGGAAGGAAAAGAAGCGTAAAGGTGAAGAGCTAGTGGCGCCGTCGAACATGCCCACCCTCGTCCCCTCAAAGAGGACGGGTATGACAAGGTGATGAACTCGCTTTGCCCCTTCCATCCGAAGGGGAGACATGCCGCCAAGGACTGCTTCACTTTGAAGAGATTTGCTCGGGAGAGCAAGAAGCAGGCTGGACAAGGTCCGAGTGGACATGCTACCAAGCCACCTCCCCCCGAAGCTGAGGAAGACTATCAGGAGGTCGATCTTGAGCTTAATTACATATTTGGGGGTTTGGCTGCGTACGAGTCCAAGCGGAAGCAAAAGCTTACCGCCCGAGAAATCAACGAAATAGAGCCGGAGACCCCCCAGTATGTACGGTGGTCCGAGGTCACGATAACTTACGACCGCTCGGATCACCCGGATCGAGTCCCATTCCCCGGTAGATATCCGCTTGTCTTGGCGCCGGTTGTCCGCGGCATCAAGCTCAAGAGGGTATTGATTGATGGCGGAAGTGGGCTCAATGTCCTCTTTGTAAAAACTCTCGACGACATGGGAATTCCACGGTCGGAGCTTAAGCGAGGGTCATCGCCCTTTCACGGCATTATACCCGGAACGTCGGCGATACCACTCGGACAAATCTCTTTGCCGATCACTTTCGGTACAAGAGAAAATTACCGGACAGAGAACCTTGGCTTCGAGGTGGCTGATTTCGCGACAGTGTATCATGCCATCTTGGGGAGATCAGCGCTAGCCAAGTTCATGGCAGTGCCCCACTATGCGTACCTAACACTGAAAATGCCAGGGCCGAGTGGTATTATCGCTTTACGCGATGATATCAGGCAGTCTTTTTCTTGCGACAAGGAGAGCTGCGAAATGGCCGAGTCCCTGGAGGCGCGAGCGGGACGGGAGAGGATTCGGCAAGAGGCGGAGTCCGACAAGCCGGAAGGAAGCGTCCCTGCCCGCAAAGCGCCGAACCCCGGAATTGGTCCCGAAGAAGGTACCAAGAGAATTATCCTCGACCCGTCCGATTCGGCTCAAACGGCCTTGATCGGGACAGGGCTCGGAGAGAAATACTCATCACCTTTCTGCGGGCAAACAAAGACGTCTTTGCCTGGAAGCCGTCGGACATGCCCGGAGTCCCCAGGGAGGTGATCGAGCATGCGCTGAACATAAATGAATTGGTCAGGCCGGTCAAGCAAAGATTACGACGGTTCGCCCAAGACCGCCGAGAAGCCATCAGTGGGGAGATCACAAAGCTATTAGCCGCAGGTTTCATCAGAGAAGTGTATCATCCCGACTGGTTGGCAAACCCTGTACTCGTTCAAAAGAAGAATAAAAAGTTGGCGCATGTGTGTTGACTATACCGACCTCAAAAAGCTTGCCTGAAAGATCCCTTTGGTCTGCCTCGCATCGATCAAGTGGTGGACTCCACTGCTGGATCTCAACTACTCAGTTTTCTGGACGCCTACTCAGGCTATCACCAAATCCGGCTTCGAGAAGAGGATTGCGAGAAGACTTCGTTTATCACTCCGTTCGGGGCATATTGCTATGTCACCACGCCGTTTGGGCTGAAAAACATCAAGCGCAACATATCGGGCCGGCGATGTGGTGTTTTCACCATCAGCTCGGACGCAACGTAGAGGCATATGTGGATGATGTAGTGGTTAAAACGCAGACCAAGGACAGTCTCACCTCCGATCTGGCCGAGACGTTCGCAAGTCTAAGGGCGTTCCAGATGAGGCTAAACCCTGAGAAGTGCGTTTTCGAAGTTTCTTCCGGGAAACTACTCGGGTTCATTGTCTCTCATCGCGGGATCGAGCCAAATCCGGAGAAAATCGGGGCCATCATGAGGATGGCGCCACCTACCAGCCAGAAAGATGTTCAAAAACTTACTGGCTGCATGGTAGCGCTTGGCAGGTTTATCTCCCGGTTGGGGGTTAGGGGGATGCCTTTCTTCAAGCTCCTCAAGAAGCAGGACCGTTTTGAATGGACGACAGAGGCACAACAAGCCTTCGAAGAACTCAAGGTGTTCCTCTCCACCCCTCCAATCCTAGTCTCGCCGGTGCCAGGTGAACTTCTCCTGCTTTACATAGCAGCAACAACTCATGTAGTCAGTGCCGCGATAGTTGTGGAGCGGGAAGAGTCAGGACACCGCTACGGCATACAACGCCCAGTTTACTTTGTCGGTAATCTTTGGCGAATCCAAGACGTGATATCCTCAAGTTCGAGAAGCTGTTATGCATAATTTTGATCTCGTCGCGGAAGCTGAAGCATTATTTCCAAGGACACTCGATTTCAGTAGTGACTTCTTTCCCCGTGGGAGAGGTCCTCCATAATCGAGAAGCTACTGGGAGAATCTCAAAGTGGGCAGCCGAGCTTGGAGCCTTCGACATCTCGTTCAAGTCGCGCACCGCCGTCAAGTCCCAGGCTTTGGCTGACTTTACGGCCGAGTGGACTGAATCCCAAGATCCCCGCATGGAAGAAGAGCCGGAGTATTGGACCATGCACTTCGATGGATCTCTCATGCTCGGCGGGGCCGGGGCGGGAATTCTCCTCGTCTCACTGAGAGGCGATAGGTTGAAGTACGTCCTTCGGATCACTTCCTGGCCTCGAACAATGCCGCAGAGTACGAGGCACTCATCCACGGGCTTCGCATCGCCACATCGCTCGGAATCCGACGACTGGCGGTTCGCGGTGACTCCCAGCTGGTGGTGAGCCAAGTACAAAAGGACTGGTCGTGCGTCGACCAGACTATGACGGCATATTGTCAGCAGGTCCGAGAATTGGAAGGAAAGTTTGACAGTCTGGAGCTGGTCCATGTCCTGCGCCGCAATAACGAAGCAGTCGACGAGTTGGCTAAGATGGGAGCCACTCGGGCAGAGGTTCCGAGTGGTATCTTCATCCAGGATCTTTACGAGCCAACAGTTGCTAAACGACGAGAGCCAAGTAAGGATCCTGAGACTGAAATCCTGGTCATCAACCCCGACTGGACGGCTCCATATCTAGATTATCTCCTGAAGGACAAACTTCCAAAGGCAACCACTCTGGCCGAACGCATTTCCCAACAAGCCAAATCCTATGTGGTGATTGAGGAAGAGCTTTTTCGGAAGAGCACCTCCGGTGTCCTCAGGCGGTGCATTTCGGAACAAGTAGGAAGAGACCTGCTCAAAGAAATCCACTCAGGGATGTGCGGCCATCACGCAGCGTCAAGCGCTTTGGTTGGGAAAGCCTACCGCCAGGGCTTCTTTTGGCCTACGGTGGTGACGGATGCAAAGGAGATCGTTCGAACTTGCGAAGGCTGCCAGTTCTATGCAAGGCAGACACACTTGCCAAAGACAGAGCTGCAAACTATCCCCATCTCTTGGCCCTTTGCGGTCTGGGGGCTCGACTTGGTCGGCCCTCTTAAGAAGGCACAAGGCGGTTTCGCTTACCTTTTCATGGCCATTGACAAGTTCACCAAGTGGATCGAAGCTAAACTAGTCGCCCACGATCATCGCGGTCAAGGCCAAAGAGTTCTTCCAGGATATCGTGGTCAGATTCGGAGTTCCCAACTGGATCATTACAGACAACGGTACCCAATTCAGGAGCGAAGAATTTCAAGAGTGGTGCGAGGGCGTCGGAATCAAGATTTGCTTCGCCTCGGTAGCTCATCCACGAAGCAATGGGCAGGTGGAGCGGGCTAATGGCTTGGTCCTTCAGGGCCTTAAGGCCAGGATTTTCGATCGCCTCAAACCATACGCTGCCCGATGGGTGAGAGAGTTACCGTCAGTCCTCTGGGGACTCAGAACCACTCCCAGCCGGGCAACTGGGTAGACTCCCTTTTTCCTAGTTTACGGTGCAGAGGCGGTTCTGCCAACCGAACTACAATTTGAATCCACGAGGGTTCGGAATTACAAGGAAGCCGAGTCTGAGGAAAGCCGAATGGAAGAGCTTGATCAACTCGAGGAGGCTCAAATGTTGCAGCCATCCGATCGGCCAAGTACCTCCAGGACTTCGGCGCTACCATTCTCGCAATGTCAGAAGTAGAGCCTTTTCAAAAGGAGACCTGGTCCTCAGAAGGAACCAGAAAAGTGAGCACAAGCTCTCTCCAATTTGGGAAGGTCCGTACATTGTAGAGGAGACGGTTCGACCGGGTGCCTATCGACTCAGGCGCGAAGATGGTGCGGTTTTGGCGAATACTTGGAACGCCGAACAGCTACGTCGCTTCTACGCATAAGTTATGTATCTTGCTCCCCTACATTAAATAAAGCTCCCGACTATTTGGTTCTTTGATCAATTTGACTAAAGTGACCCGTCCAATCCCGAGTGGTTACCACCCTACTAGCGTATCGTCTGATCCGAGCCGTGCCGATGCAGAATATGCAAAAATGCACGTCTGCGATGAGATCGCTTCAAGCGGCAACGTCCGAACGTCTGCACCAGCGCACGAGTTAGAAAAGACTAAGCTAGAAGTAGTTACTAACCACTCGAGAATAACGATCGATAGTTCAGGAATTTTACTGAACAGAGATCGAGGTCACTAGACTGTAGTTGTTAAAAACTCGGCCCTCCAACACCTCGCTGCGGGGGCTGGGGCTGTCGACTAGTGTAAACTACTCAAAGAAAAATGATCAAACTCAGAAGAGTAAAAGGGCACCGATTTATATTCCATAATAACAGTAATTTACATTGCTGATCTTCTTTTTTCATTTTCTCTCACAAAAAAAAAAGAAAAAGAAGAGGGGGAGACGCTGAGTCAGCTGCTGCTGATCGCCGATCTTTGCTGCCGGTGTTCTTCTTTGCTCGGCGCCGCTGGGAGGGCCGGAGGCGGGATCGCCGAGGTCAGACGCGGCGTGTGTGACCCAGAGCCGCCAGGATCTCGTCCTCAACCACCCAAAGGGGTGGTATAAGGCGGACGAGAGCCGTGACGGCCAGGTTGTCGCGGCGTTCGCGCCCGACCATCTCGGTGATAATCTCGGCCACCTCGAAGAGCCCCGGCGCCAGCTCCAGCAAGGCGGCCACGGCGGCGGCGTCCCTGGCGGCCCCGTCATCCTCCTCCGCCTCCAGGACGGCAAAGTCGTGCTCCTCCCAGAACTCTGCTTCCTCCCAGCTGAAGAGCAGTCCGAAGTACCGCTGGCGAAAAAACACCGCGTAGGGGCCAACGAATCTCCTCATGTTAGACATGGAGGAAAGCTGGGAGGAAGAAGGGGAAGAAGACTCGAAAAAAGGGGCGATCGCTCAAGAGCGGTGACGTCCCATTTATAGGCCATGCACGGCCCCGGAGTCGAGACGACACCATTTAAAGACACAAAAGACGAAGCGACGCTACGACGTTACCAATATCCTCGAAACATAAAGAAGATCAACACGTGACAGGCGCAGTTCCGACGTAATCTGAACAGAGCGAAGGGATATATCGCCAGACACATGTCACACGCAGTTCAAATCAATTTTCCCTTCCCGCTAAGTTGGCCCAATTAAGCAGAAGGCAATGACATAAGCTTGGGTGCTGAACCACTCAGCCAAGAAGCCACAATGTGAGTCCCGATGCTCGAGGGCTGAACCACTCAGCCAGAAGGGCGACCAGCGCTATCCCGAGTGCTACTCAAAGTCCCGATGCTCGAGGGCTGAACAACTCAATCAGAAGGACGACAAACGCTATTCAACCCAACAAAGTGCAAATGAGGCTAGTCACATGAAAACTTCGAACAACGCCTCAGACAAGGGTCAGCGTTTGACATGAATTGCCTTGATCCTGTCGGCTCCACCCGAGAGAAGCGGAACGGCGTTGTCTCCCTGGCCTGGTTCGGCTCCTTCGATACGCAGAAGGTGTAGAACTGGCTCGTAGGCCACGCGCAGCTCGGTGTGGCATCGTTCGGCAGCGGCTATCTTCCCCTTGTATTCTGCGCCAAAGCCAAGCTGCCGCTAGAGAACACACCCAGAGCCAAGTACGTTCAATTCAAGTCAAGGGAGCTTACCCTCTAGCTCTCGCTGTGTCTTCTCCAAGCCAGCCTGAGTTTCGAGGTTAGAGCTTTCTGAAGTCTCCAGTTGCGCCCTTAGCTCAGCAATGGTTGAGTCGCGTCCTGAAACGCGAGGGCGCCGCCATTCTTCCATTATTTAAGAAAACGCCCATGCCAAGCCCAGGGGAGGATCTTACCTTCGAGCGTATGCTCAAGCTCCGCTTTCTCCTCTCGGAGTGCCATACACTGGGTCTCCAGCCCATGGACCTCTCTCCACCTCTCATCGCCGATCTCGTTGATCTTGTCCTGATACTTTTTGTGCTCTTGGAGCTTGGGGAGCACCTTCCGAAAAAGCGTGATCTCCTTCTCCGAGCGCTCCCCATGTCCTAGGTGACACAGCGAAGCCTCAGATGGGGGCAGCATTTCGTCATGTTAGCAGACTAAAGGAAGACAGAAGACTTACCCTGACAAGCTTGCTACACCTGACGGTGAGCTCGTAGAGCTCCATCCAAGCCGCAACCTCCGCTTCCTCGTCCTCCTCCATCCCCTTCCAGTCGGAACCCCCCTCACACCACACGGTCCGATTTGGGGGCTTCGGGAGAGGGCCAAGCGGCAGTGGCTCTTGACGGACCTCCTCCACTTCGGGAGTCGAAGCCGGATCAAGCCCGTCGGCCACTGGATCACTCGACGGCTCGGCGGCCGACCCAGCAGCAGGAGGCGACGGCGCCCCGGCCGCCGAAGGAGGCGGCGAGGAGGGGGCCCCCCTTGGAGAAGCCGACTCCGGGGGCTCCTTTTCAGGAGACCCCCCCACTGGAATATCCATGGTAGGAGCCCTGGTTGACAAAAAGGAAGTATCTCAACAAGGTAAAGACAAAAGACAAGGATTACGAAAGAATACCTCCTGGATTTTTTAAATTTCATCCTGTGCCTCATCCGAGTCCCAGACCACTCGGAGCGGGCCCGGCCCGCACCACGAGGAGGAGCCCGGCCCGACGCCAGCCAGCCGGATCGCTCTCGAGCCAAGAGGCTGGGCTCTACGCCTGGTGCCCGGGGACATTGGAGGTCGATGGTCTGCCGGTGAAGGATCATGACCTCCTTCACCGATTGCCGGCGCAGCTCATCGGCCGAAACGTCAGCCGCACGCTTGGCCTGAACATTCCTCAGCCGAGAGAGGCCGACGACTGGAGTGTCAGAAAAGAAGGATTCACGCTCCTGAAAGGTGAACGATTGCACATTGTCAAAATCACAAATCAGGCAAAAATTACGGAACGACTTCTCGAGAGAGAGGGATACTCACAGGAGGCGGAGGGCTCACCGCCTAAAACTTGTGAGGGCAGCCCCTGTTGGTAATCTCGGTGCCAGGCGCAAAGAAGTCAACCACCCGCGCCGCCAACGCATCTCTCGGAAGGGGCGCGCTCGTCTCCCGGGTGGGATCCTGAGTCCCGCTATACTGGAACCCCAAATGGATTCTTTCCTTTAAGGGTTGCACCCGGCGCTTGACAAAGCTGATTGCGATCCCGGGGCCAGACAGCCCCCGGCTTTTCAGATCATTAATCAACGCCAGCTTCGGCGACTTGGTTCAACCCGCCGCCATCTGGGGCATCACTCCAGCATCGAGAAGCTTTAGGGGCGCGGCCAGTGAAAGGGGCGAGAAAAGGATCAACATTCGCACAATAGAACCACTCCCGCCTCCAACCTTTGAGGGAAGTCTTAAGGGGGATGGCGAAGTAATGTTTCTTCAAGCCCTCTCGCAGCTGAAGTTCGGCGCCCCCAATAACACTGGGAGCAGCCCGGTTCAAATGAGGCTTGAGCAGGAAGAGGGAGCGGAACAAGTTAAAATGAGGACGTATCCCAAAATACGCCTCGCAAAGTTGAACGAAGAGAGCAATGTGAAGAATGGAGTTGGGATTCAAATTGATCAGCTCGATCTCGTAAAAGTGAAGGAGCCCTCGGAAAAAGGCGCTCCCAGGAACGCTAAACCCCCGCCAAAAGGACTCGAAGATCACGATCTCATTATCCAGGGGTAGGGGGTAAGGTTCACCTGCGGCGGGACGGGCGGAGATCAACTCCAGCGGAGGAATAATGCCGGCCGTGACCAGCTCCTCCAGGCGGGACTCCGTAGTAATGGAGGTCTCCCACCCCGTGCTCGCCGGACCAGCGCCATCCTCCGACGACGACGAAGAAGAGGAAGAAGAAGAAGACATCTCGAAGAAGAAGACCCTGTGGGAGGACCCAGAAACCCTAGGTCGCCAAGATCGCCAAAGGAGATTCGAAGATTTCTCAGCCGTGGTGGGGGAGGGGCCAAGATGTCTTTACCCCAACAAGGGTTTCCTCATTTATAAGAAATGAGTCTCAATTTTCGCCTTACGGCGGGAAAAAGCAAGGGCCTCCCTGCTAAATTCTGGGCCAGATCTAGGGCACGCCCCACGTTGGGCCGAAAGCTGCGTCGCGCAAGACGCGACCAGGTGTCAAGTCTGGTTCGAGGTTTGGGATAAAGTGCGCCCCATGATGGGCCACAACGCCGGCCACCACGGAAGCTTGGGGCCGGCCACTTTCCGAACATCCTCCAATGTCAGCCCCATAATTTGGGGTCAATTGCTGGTCACTGCTGCTTAGCGTGATTGGGTACCGTGGGAGGATTTTTACCAACACGGTCTTGAGAATGCGCTCCATGAGAGTCTGAAGCTGTGCACCGTAAGCGGGCACGGGCATTACTCTGAATGACCAAGGTATGCCCCATGAGGGTCAATTGAGCTCAACCAGCCAGTTGTCGCACATCGTAAACGGGTGTGGGTACCGCTCGGCCATGAGCCAACCAACTATGGTACGCCCCATGAGGGTCGATTGAGCTTTACTAGTCGATCGCCGCACACCGTAAACGGGTGCGGGTACCACTCGGCCACGAGCCACTAGGCCATGAGCCACTCGGCCCCGAGGCAACCAACTATGGTACGCCCCATGAGGGTCGATTGAGCTTTGCAAGTCGATCACCGCACACCGTAAACGGGTGCGGGTACCACTCGGCCATGAGCCGACCTATTTCAGGTATGCCCCATGAGGGTCGATTGAGCTTTACAAGTCGATCGCCGCACACCGTAAACGAGTGCGGGTACCACTCGGCTACGAGCCACTAGGCCACGAGTCGGCCTATTCTAGGTATGCCCCATGAGGGTCAATTGAGCTCTACGAGCCAACTGCCGCACTCGTTTACGAGTGCGGGTACCACTCGGCACCGAGCCAACCAACCACAATGGTTTTAATTAACAAGTCCTTTACGATCTTTTTTCCCACAAAGCCTTTGTGACAGGACAGGAGGGGGAAATCCGATCCTAAAGCACTTGGGGGCTGCTGTGGGATGCCTGAGATGGGGGTCCCGCAAGTGGAGCCTACACCCGACTGGGCCGACGATGGTGCAGTAGGCCCAGAGCCTAGAAGCGCCACGAGAAGCCCATTGCATGGCCCGACTTATTCCCCAAGGTAGCTGGCTGACCCCTCGGTGAAGCTTCGTGTCGCGTCCAGACAACCCCGTCAAAAGCAAAGCCTGCGACCTGGATCGGTAGAGCCTGCAGGCACCAGAACCTGGCGGAGTGGCAGGCGTGGGTCGGGAAAGGCACGACCACATCCCCTGGATGTAGTGGGGCCCAGTCGATAGAGACAAAGTATGTACTCATGAAGCCACCATGTTCAGGGCCAGGTGGCGCCCATTTGTGGCGTATCCTTCCCCTAGTATATAAAGGGGGGAACAAACCTAAAAGGGGGGAGAAAAAGAGATCACGCTCATATATCCAAGAACACATGACTAGGGTATTATCTCCTCCGTGAGAGCCCGAACCTGTCTAAAAGAGATCGCCCTCGCATCCTGTGTTACCATCTAGTTCTGATCCCGCACGAATCCCCTAGAATCACAAATCTCATTGCCGGCGAAACTGATCGTCGACAGTTGGCGCGCCAGGTAGGGGGCTTGTGTCAAGATCTTCGTCGAGCTTGATGGCTGCGATGAGCAGAGTCTCCGCAGTCTTCTCCCCGGATCAGGTTTTCCGCTTCGGAAGCCTGACCTTCATCTCCAACAGCCTCGGGAACCTTTCCCTCTCTGAGGAGGCCGTGCTGCAGCACGGCGAGGTTTCCGGCGAGCCATCGTCATGATTTCGCGCCGATCGGGAGGTCCCCCTGTCTCGTGCTCTAAAGCACTGAGTAGGGGACCGAAGGTCCGGTCCCGCCAGGGAGTCGGACTCACAGGCACCGAGACACGAATGGTGGGGGTTCTCACTGCCAAACCACTCGGCACCTCCGAGCGCCTGGAGCTATCCTCTTCAGGCTCGCCCAGCTCATCGGCCGAGTCAGAAGAGATCCTAGAGAGTTGCTGGAATTTTCGTAGAGTCTGCGTAATCGAGGCTCGCGGACGGATTCGCAGCAACGCCGACACTTCGCCGCCGACTTGGAAGGTGGCCGAACAATGAGCAGACGCTACGGGCGCATGCCTCGCGGACTGCCGCCCGCGGTGTCAATGAAGACATTCTGCAAGCCAAGATGGGGGACCAAGCGGTCTAAGTGGATACTAAGTGCTAGGGCTAAGTCCCCATGGTTTGAACACATGGATTCAATTTGGATGCTAAGATTTAAGTTAGCATTTGACGTTGGATTGGCAAGAAAACTCAACCATTGCTTATAGGAAAGTTTCTAGTTTGTAACCAACTAACATGCACATTCTAACTCATCATAGATCTCCAAATATGAGGCTCTAAACTTGATGAAAGTAACGTTAGGAGTCTAAAATTTTCTAGCTCTAAACTTTTGGGTAAGTTTGGGATACTCTTAAGCTGCAGTTTAGGATATGTTCGGAAGTTAGAGATTGACCTCGAGTGTGGCTAAAGATTTGTTGGTGTTAGCGCTAGCCGCGTGAGTTGAGCTCGAATTCGGGGCCTTGACACACGGTTTTGTGTTTGTTCATGTGCAGGTGTTGCTTGAGGTCGAACGTGGTCGGTGACGGGACTGATACTAGGTTCATGGAGGAACCGAGGGTCAGGACTAGGTTCAGGTAGGAAACGAGGTCCTAGTGGTCAAGGACGTCATGCGGGACATTCGGACTAAAGAATGGTGCACGTGAAGACGAGTGAGTCACGCAGTAGCGGCAGTTGGGCCGTACGTGTGCATGCGTGAATTTTGGGCAGTGTGCATATATTGGGCCAAGTGGATATGCATGCATGTATCTGTATACAAACTCTTTAGGTTTGCTCATTATAAATAGGGGGAGGTGTCCTCTGTTTATTTCAACCTTACTCGACCCCTAGTTCAGTCACCCAATGAGTAAGTCTAAGCACTCAATACAATCTCCATTAGACATCTTTCATAACTACGGATCCTGCATGCACATCTGTCAAGGACAATTTCAACCTTTCCTACAATCATTCCATATCCCTATTCTTTGATTACCCATCAATTAAGTCATTTTGCCGATTCACCACTTACTTGACCCCTAAACAACAAACCCAACAATCCTCAAGTCTTTACACCATAACCTTACTATACTAATTTATCACCCAAAAAATTCTAGACCTTCTCAACCGCACTCAACACTTACTAATCTCTAACTTTCGACAACTCCCATAACTCACAACGCTCTGCACAAAACACTAATCAACTTTCACTTTGGATCACCTGTCATCTCGATTCATCATCTCTATCAACATAATAGTTTAGGTTGTCTTTAAACAACCAACACAATAACTTTAACAGAATCAATGACCCACATCATCTGAAAACTCTAACTCCTCGACATACACTTAACTTCTTGAACATCTACGTGGGTCACGCACTCCACTCTTAAGAAATCCACAGTTTTTCAAGAAAAGAACACCCCAAAATACACCTTTCTTTCTAGAAAACTCAACCATAAAACACAAGAAAAGTCAACTCTTTAAATTCCCAAATGCTGACATGCAGCTACTCCACAAATCTCGAGATCAACAACTTCCACGAAAGAAGATGGATGCAAGAGGGAAAACCAAACGATCAACCAAATCCTCTTCAGATAAATCCTCAACACCAAACTCCAAACTTCCACGAAGCAAATGGGTTTGCAAGGATGATCTCCCAACCAAGTCAAATGATGAGATCAAACACCCCCCTTACTCTTACAAAGACACATACTTCAGCCCTGACCACCAGGTCTAGCACAACACCACAAACTCTGCTAATACCGGACAAAGACAAACACAAGAATAAATCGAGAGCTTTCTCCGTAAAGCAATCAACAAAACTGGACGCCAAAACTGAGATGGCAATCCGAAATAGGCATAGCTCTAAACTCTTCTTCTTTGTTTTTAACCAAAGAAGGCAAAACCAAGAAAAACGCCGAAATACCATCAGCGAAAACTCAACACCAAGCACCTTTCCTTGATTTCCAATCACTAAAAACCACATAAACCAACCTAAACCGATCGTTAGAACGGTAAAAGAAATCCAAAAGGATCCACCAACAACTCTTCTAATCAACTCCAACCAACTACCCGGTCTACGACAGAAAGGATAAGCACTCTCACTACGGGAGGTTAATAGTCTTTTGGTGATGGCTCTCACCGGCCACATCGAAACTCCACACAACTTTACTACAAACTAAAGAAGCTAACCGAAACCCTTCGGTACCACAACCTCACTTTATCAAACATATAGCATCTCAATCAATACTTTCATAAATGTAACATCATGCATCATCAAAATGCAACATTTAACATCAAATCTTAAATACAATATTTAAGCGGATAGCATCGATACCCATACCCTTCCTATTGTGCATCAGAGTGTGTCAAGTTTTAAATTAGTTAACCAAACTATTTTAGATTTTAATGTTATTGCCCTAAGGCCAAATTTTAACAAGTAGATCTATGCCATGTTTCTACTTTTCCAAGTCAATATTTTAGTTTACTCTAAAGTAAATTACTACATTCACATTCCACGGACCTGAAGCCCGCTCTGATACCAATCAGAATAACACCTCAAAGATCTAGTATGCCTGAATGTTACCAAACATAGACTAATCAACATCTAAATACCACAAAAAAAGATAAATTACAGCAAAGGTACAAATGTTAAAACCGAAAATTTCGGCAGCATCTCCTTTGTTTTTCCATGAATCGAAGCAACAGTAATAATAAGGCATGATATAGCATGATAAGAGACATCTAAAACAGCAATAACAATTGATATAGTGTCACTTATGTCTAAAATAAGGAATTCAACCATTCCACAAATTATAACGAATCAAACGATGAACTTAAGCTCAAAACCAAGCCATACACCAAGTTTCATGGCACTATTCTTATTATCATGACTCCAAATGATTAAACTGTCTATTAAGTGTGAAGCTACGTGTAGAAGTGTAGCTAATGCCCTTTCCCGCATGCCGGTTTCATGGTACCTAAAAACAACATAAAACACAAGCATGAGTTCATCACTCAGCAAGTATATTGCAATGGAGCATAAAGAATAGTTCAATGTTCATGCTTAGCATCATAATCAGGTCCAAATCTCATCATACACATCTCATCACCATCATCATGAATGCAATGCACATGTCTCCTTGAAGCACATACCGGTATTGCCGAGTGCACACTCGTCGGCGTGCACCCTCTTTCCCCTCCCATCCCGTAGATGGAGGGTGCCTACTCCTCGCTTCCATTCACCACCGTGAATGGAATCATGAGGTAGGACTTACTTAATGGCGCTCCGGATTAGTCATAACTTTCTCACCGACCTTACCGGATTAGTTATGACTTTCTCACCGACCGGGCCAGTTTTCATGCCATGTATGCAACATATGCCATAAACATAAACAACTAGTCATTGCATAGCATCATAACATACCATTTTCATCATATCATGGGCAAACACTAATCATGGCAAGATAGAATATCATGAAAACAATTTGCCTCTATTCAAGCCTAGCAACATACAACACGCTACCCATTCCAATACACTTGCCTTAACCGCGTGCGACGGATTGGCGAGAGGATGAGGGCACTCCCGGGGTCACACCACCTGCACATAGAAACCACACACTCAAACCATGCCCCAAAACAGTACACAATCGCTCATCTACCCCGACTTCGCAAACTACTCCCAAAGCCGAAAAACAGAGAATCATCCCCGGGACAGGCTTCAACCTAGCATAACTTGAGTTCAAGTTCTCCAAATTATTTGGTTCTGTTTTGGGGTGAACTTTTAATAGATCAAGAATTTGGTTTTAGCTTCCGCACAATCATTCACCCCCCCCTCTGATTGATATATTCGTATACTTCGATCCTACAAGTGGTTTCAGAGCAAGGTTTTTCTAATCTATCTTAACCGGTGATTAGATCAATGGATCGTTATTCGACAAAACCATGTGTGTTCGATAGTGTTGATTTTTAGTTTTGGAAGGCCAAGATGGAGGCGTTCATCCAAGCACAAGGCTTCACAATTTGGGAGAAGGTCTGCAAGCCATATGAAGTCCCTGCAAACGACAACGTCAACGACACCAATCGCACACATGTTGAAGCAAACAGCAAGGCGCGCAACTTGATCATCCAAGGTTTGGGACGCAGCGACTTTGACCGTGTGATCCATCTCAAATCCGCATATGAGGTATGGAAATCTCTTTGTGATTACCATGAGGGTTCTAACACTATTAAAGAGGTTCGTCAAGATCTTTACAAAAAAGAATACATGCGATTTGAGATGAAACCCGGTGAGTCGCTAGATGATTTCTTTGCACGTTTCAATAAAACTCTTAGTAATCTTCGTGCTGTTGGAGTTATCTTTGATGATGCTGCTAATGCTAGGCAATTGCTTGGTGCTTTAGACATGTCTATTTGGGAGATGAAAGTTATATCCATTAGAGAATCTACTGTCATGAGTACACTTACATTAGATGTTTTGTATTCTAAATTGAAAACTCATGAGTTGGATGTTTTTGCCAGAAAGGGTAATGTTAAATCAATTGCTTTGATCTCTAACCCTAACATGTCAAATGCAAATTCTTCTTCTAGTTTTGCCTTGTCCTCCTTGTCTTCTTTAACAGATGAGCAAATAGAAGAATTTCCTGAAGAAGACTTGGCACTACTCTCTTCTCGCTTTAACAAAGCTTTGCAAAATGTGAGAATGAGAAAGAGAGGTGGTCCTCTAAGGTGCTATGAGTGTGGTGATCTCAACCACATGAGATCAAATTGTCCAAATCTTACAGGTAAAGCATCATGGGAGGAGAAGGACAACGACAGAAGAAAAGAGAAGAAGTTCTCTTCAAGTAATAGAAAGAAGAAGAGCTTCATCAACAGCAAAGTTGTCCACCGAGTTCTTTTCGCTCTTGAACAAGTCAATTTGAGCGATGTGGATTCGGAGAGCAGTGAGGACGATGCAACTCCAAGCAAGCATGAGTTGACGGGGTTGTGTCTCATGGCTAAAAGCAGCAACAATTTTATCGAGGATCTACCACGACAAATGACTTCAATGAGGTAGATCCTTCTTACGATGAATTAGCTATTGCTGTTGCTCGACTTGGTAAATTGCTTGATAAACGTGACAAGAAAATTAAGAAACATAATTTTATTGTGGAGTTATTGAATGCTGAAATTGCTAGACTTAAAACCTTGATTCCTGATGATGATGCTTGCAAATCATGTGACTTAATTTACAATGAGCTTACTTTGCTTAGGAAAGAACATGTTACCTTGTTAGAGCAAATCAATGCTGAAAATGAGAAAAATGAGAAACTTGTTAAACATGCTAGTTGTTCTACCATTGATTTGCATGATACAACTCCATGTTCTAAATGCTCCATACTAGAATTGAAGTTGCATGATGCAAATGCTAGGGTTTCTCAAATGACAGAAGATTTGCTTACACATGAGGTTCTTTCATGCTCAACTTGTCGCAAGCAAAAAGGAAAAGTGGATGTTCCCTGCAATAATTGTTTAATTCTTGCTAATAAAGTTGATTACTTGCAAAACTCTTTGGAACGATTCACTAATGGCAAGAAAAAGTTGAACATGATTTTAGATCAATTTAAGGTTAGCTCAAACAAGAAAGGTTTAGGTTTTAATCTTCATGCTTCATATGAAACTAAACCTCGCTCTGTTGTTTATGCTCCTTGCAATGACAAAATTGAGATTTCAAATGAGCCTATGAAAATTGTCTTCAAATCTGCTGGCCTTTTTTTTTAACTATGATGAATGCAAATGTTGCTTCTACTTCCAAAGCTAAACATAATGTTAAGTACACTTGCACTCATTGTTGTAGAGATGGACATTTAGTAGACTTTTGCTTTAGACTAGCTAAATAACAAAAGAGAGAAAGGTTTAATGCTAGGTCTAATTTCAGAAAGGCACACTCTACTTCTCATTATGTGCCTAGGGTGAAACAAACACCTTTTGTTTCTAAAAACACGGAAAAAGGCAAATCTGTTTTTGTACATAAGAATACTCGTGTTGTGCCTACTGTTGTCGTCGGGTGTCTCAAGATCGATTCCTAAACATCTTATTTCTAACCCCGATCGAGACCTCGACACTTTCTGCTTCTATGTAGTCTTCTCACGCGAGGAGGGAGAACATGTGGCTAGTGAATTTCGGATGCTCACTTCATATGTTTAGTGATAAGATTTGGTTCTCCTTTACTCATGCATCTCGTGCTAAAAGTGTTATCTTTTGAAGATGCTTCTTCCACCTCTGTTTTCGCAAAAGGCACTAGTCCAAATGATGCAGGTACAGGTGCATATGTTCAGGGGGAGAGTGTCTTTGTTCATAAAGATGATGATGTGTTGAGGATGAGATAATTGGAGGTTTACATGGGAGACTCTTCCCACGTGCTTCACATCAACAAACGGTCAAGTGAATTTTCAGGTATCTCCATGGTACTCAAGATTTTGGCATTTGGCTTTTTGCTTCCTTATGCATTAGTTTAAGAGCTTATTCTGATGTTGACTTTGGAGGATGTTGAATTGATTTGGTTCGTGCCACCTCTTGAGTAATCCTCTTTCTTGAGCATTTGATATTGGATTTCACTTTCTTAGAGATCATGTTGAAAAAGAAAATATTGTGCTTCACCATGTGGATACTGAACATCAATTGGCAGACATTTTCAAAACCCTTGTCTTCTTCTCGTTTTGCTTTTATTCGGGGAGAACTTGGGGTTGTTCATCCAATGGGTTTGTTTTGAGGGGGAGTTTCCTTGCCAAGTTCTTTCACTTGATGAGCTCACTTTATCATATTTCTTTATATGTTATGTAATTGAGCTAATATATGATAATCTAATTGTCTCACTTGAACTAAAAATTACATTGTGGAATTCCCTGGACTGATCCATCGGGCCCCCCGGCGGCGGCACCACCTCCTCTCCCACCGGCCCCGCCGCGGGGACTGTACCCGCGGGGCCCCCGCTCCGGACAGCCGTCGACGTGGCCCCTGCCAGCGGGGGCAGAGAAACACGACCCCTCGCTCCTGAGGTCGGGCTCAACACCACCTCCGCACTTGAATAGACCCTGCATGCAACAACCAGTCGGAAACCGCGCAAGAAAACCCAAGCGGAGGGCCGGCCGGAAGACAGACGAGACACTTACCGCGTCGAGCAGACGCGCACCGGCCGGCGCACCCTTTTCGCCGGACCCTCGCGTAGTGGCGTAGCGGCTCTCCGTCTCCTCAGGAGGAACCCCGAGCTTGGAGCGTCCTCTTGAGGCTCGCGGGCGCCGACCCCTTGGTCGGAACCCGCATCGGAGCTGCCCGAATCGCCCCCGACGCTCTCATTACTCTCGCTCGAGGTCAGCTCCTGGTTGCCTTCGCTCAAGGTCGTGTCGGAGACCTCCTCGCCCCGCGCGGCCCGGGCCGTGCGCTCTTCTTTCTTCTGCACCGCCACGGCTTTTTTCCTCTCCTCCCTCCGCGCCCGGTGGGCGGCGTCGTGTTCATCCGTGATGGTGCGCGCCGCGGCCCTCGCTTCCTTCTCTCCCGGCAAATAGGCCCGGGAGATCATGCCGACGAGCCCCTGCAAAGGTACACTCGGATGAGTGGAGGGAAGAATAAGGCGAAAGAGTCAGAAAAGTGGGCACCACCTGACCTACCAGGTTCAGCGGGTTCTGCGCCGAGAATGGCGCGGGGACTCCACCCGCCGCCTCGGTGTCACCCACACGGACGACCGCTGATACGCGGTCTAAAAGCTCCGACGCTGGGAATTCCGCCTCGGACGACCTCATGGGGTCGGATGTCCCGGTGTACCTGAACATAGGGTGCACCCGATCCCTGAAGGGCTGAACGCGCCTCTCCATGAACGCACGAACGACGACGTCACCCGTCAGGCCTCGCGCCTTCAGGTCCCTGATCTGCTCGATGATTATCTTCACCTTCTTCTTGTCCTTCGCGTCGGATCCCCAACCCCATTGGGGACCCGCCTCGGGCAACTTGCCGGTGAAGACCAGGGCGCTGCCACCCGGGTTCTGGACGTAGAACCACTCATTGTGCCACCCCTGGTTCGACGATGGCAGCTTCACGTCGATGTAGCCCGCCTTGCGGCCGCCACGCAGTTGGATGGCAACACCGCCCAGGGGAGCGGCCACGTCTGACGACAGCCACGCCAAGAAGAAGTGCCTCCAGAGCTCCCAGTGGGGTTCAATCCCCCGGAAGGCCTCGCACAGCGTGATGAAGATCGCGATGTGGAGGGCGCCATTCGGGTTCAAGTGGTGCACCTCCCCCCGGTAGAAATGCAGTAGTCCGCGGACGAACAGGTGGAGGGGAAGCCCGAATACACACTCGTAGAAGGAGGCGAGCGCGACGATCTCTCCGTCGCCCGGTGCAGGGGTCGTAGCCCCCACCGGTACCCTCCACTGCGACTCGTCCCGAGGGGGAAGGAACCCCTTCCTCTCCAAACCGAGGATACGGCTGGGCGCCGGCGAGCACGGGGGCCACGACATCGCTGAGACTAACGAGGAGGCGAGGCGAGAGGCGAGGGAGCAAGGAGCTTTTTTCTGTTTTCTCTTTTTTGCAAAAAGCACGAATGAGCGCACCCCTCCTCGCGTCTCCCTTGCCCTCTTTTATAGACACCGGGCGGGAATGGGCACCCCATCGCGCGAACTGGCGCCCCTTCACGTGAACCGACGCGTTCCCCGACCGTTCGACTACCACCGCTGTCACTGCCGCCGGTAATGTACCGCAGTTTTTTTTAATCTCCACTGAGCAATAAATGTTTTCACAGGACAACTGCCTCGCGCCGCACGCCACGCAGCCCCGCGGTCTCCGCCGGGCGTAATGGGCCAAAGCGCCCCGAAAAAGGTATAACCGGCCCATTGGGCCGACCAGCCTCGAGGTAGCGGAACGCCCTTCGGCTCGCACCCGAGGCCCGGCACCGTGCTGAGGGTTACAAAGGCCAAGTCCAGTCGACTGGAACCAGTGCCGCCCCAGCAAGTAAAACAGAGCGAGGGGCGGATCAGGGTGAGCCCCCAGTGGGCCTCCAGTTGGGTTAGCGGATGACCCAATCACCTTGGCCCGCGTCCGAGACCATACCTCACACTCTCCCGCGGAACTCATCGATGAGTGGCGGCCAGCCGTGCTCCGGGTCGGTGGACGACCCGGAAGCCTGATACGGGATCGAGTAAGGAAAGGTTCTCATGGGACGCCCCCCAGCGGGCCGGACACCCGCGTCGGGATTTCTGTCCGCTTGGAAATGATCCTCCGAGGGAGATCACCAAGGTCCCACTCGGATTACCCATTAGTAGCTCGCACGAGCACGGCGTTCACACCGACGTAGGTAAACGCGCGTTCACTCACCCGCTCCAGGTCACACGACCGGGGCCGGCAAGAGCTCGTTCAGCCCTAACGAACTGTGATGCCCTAGAACTTTAGAGCGATCCTAGGGTTTTTCTTTCTCTGTTGTTTCGGAAAGAATGAGGGAAATTGTTGGGGAATTAATTAATTGAAGTTTATGCGGCGTATTAATATTAAATTTGGAGTATTCGGGCTAGAAACAGTGGGCCGAGGCTAACTTGGGCCTGGGCCGGGAATTCTTCTCCCACCTCCCCCTCCCCACGCCCTAAGTGGGCCGGCCCACCTCCCCCTAAAGGGGTGGCGCCTCCCCATGTGGTCGGCCACCCCACCCCAAGCCCTAGGGCGCCTCCCCCTCTCCCCCTAGCAGCCCCCACTCCACCTCTTCCTCCCCTTGCGTGGTGGCTCAAGATCCACCGCAAAACGCGAAGGAGAAAACGAGAAGAGGATCCGTGGAGGCAAGGAGGACGAACAGATTTCCGTTACGGAGATCGTTGCGCGTTCTTCGTGGGTTCGCAAGGGGGAACTCAAGGTAAAATTTCCAATCTTTTACCCCTGTTCTACCTACGGATTAGGAGTGTATTAGATCTGGTGGTGAGTGGTTTGGTTGGATCTTGATGGGGGGGAAGAGTAGATGTTCACGTGGTGCTGTTTTTGGAAGGGAAGATTGTGCAGCGCGGATTGTTTCATGGTTTAAGTGGCATAGATGATTTTTCCTGCAAAAACCTATAACTAGAAAGTTGTAGACAACGTCGAGACCTAGCTTCTGTATGTTTTTAAGAATTTTTGGGCCGTCGGACTGAGAGTTATCTCTATTGGAAGATGATGAACAGAATCTGGAAACAGATTTCGTCCACTGTGTTGGGCGGTTGTTTAGGCATATTTAACAGTGGAATTGAAAATTTTGATCTTCATGAAAGTCGTATATCTCGTTAATATCTAGCTACTGTAATTTTTCTGTATTTTTATGAACAGTAGAAAAAAAGATACGAAATTGGGAAGAGAGGATGCTGCTGTTCGATCCGGACAGATCGGGGTTTTCGGTGTTTAAAAGGGGAACGGGTTGTAGGAAACGCGTGTTTGAATTGTGTGATCAATTGTGGTGTTATTATATACTGAAAGTATGCTTGTTCAGGTGGTGCCCCTTCTGGACGCAACTAGATTCGTCATCCACGTCGGTAAAGGCAAGTGGAAGTAGCGGTCTTGCTAAACTATAACTCGCTATTTGTTTCGTCTTCAATATAAACCTTAATTGCAGCACACCTACATGGTTTAACTACTTGTTTATGAGATTGCAATATCCTATCCTGCATTGTGATGTGGTTGTTTGGCTTTTGAATCATGAGTAAGAATGAAGAAAGATGTTGTCTGCAAGATGAATTGTTGAGATATTCTATCTCCATGATGTTCGCATTTTATCCATGTTATTTGATGGTATGCAAGCATGTGAATTCAGAGTGGGAAGTTATGAATGTATTTATGCATGAAGCATTAACTGCATAATCATGCATTGGAAGTTTGTCGACGCCAGCGTGCGCGACCGTACCGGTACAACACCGTGTGTTCCTGAGAAAGGGCACGGTGAGGAGGATCATGGCATAAGCATGTGCACAATCATATGCATTCTACGGAGGTTGTGTGGACTCTGTAATGTGGTATTGGACATGAGGAATTTGGTATGCTAGTTTTACTGTGGCTGTGTTATTTGTTAGAAGTTGTTCCACTTGCTGAGATTACCCAATCTCACCCCTTGTTATTTTGTTGTTTTCAGGTAGTTCTCGCGAGTCGTAAGCTTGAAGGGTGGGCTTAGTAGCACAATCAACCCTCCGGGGTCATCACGAATCACATGGACTAGTGCATTTAATAATTCATTAGTTTGCTGAAATTTTATTAATCATAGACCTGTTGATGTCCTCTTTGGAGCTGTTTTACGTTTATGTTTGTTTTCTGGTTGATTTAGACTTGTTATCTCTAGTATTGATGCTTTTATGTTATTCCTGTTTGTAATGTTTATTATGAATCTTGTTGTCGCTTCCGTTTGTTCCTAATTTTAGGGGAGATGCTGTCGAAATTTTCTTGTACGACAGTTTAGATTTGTAGGGTGTTACAGTTGGTATCAGAGCGGGCTTCAGGTCCGTGGTGTATAAACTTAGTGAAATACCATAGGTTCAACTAAAATGTGGTTTGGGATAACTTAGAAACATGGCTTAGGTTATACTTAAAAAAAAATTGCCATAGGATAGTAACATTAAAATTTGTGTTAGTGGAATAACTAATTTAAAATTTGACACACATGGAAGCACAGTAGGAAAGGGTATGGGTATCGTTGCCTCATGCTTAAAGGTTGAATTTAAGTTTTGTTGCTGAATGCTACGTTTGATAATGTATGTTACTATGATTTTGAGATGATTGATTGAGTTGTTCTTGTTATCGTGATAAGGGAGGTTGTGGTGCCGAAGGGTTTCGGTCACCTTTTGTTTGTAGTGAGGCTATGGTTTGTGGTGTGGCGGGTAGAGTCACCACCGAAGAACTATTAAACCAATTGTAGGGAAAGAGTACTTATCCGTCTGCATGCGTAGATCGGGTAGTGACTAGAGTCAAATAGAAGAGGTTGGTGATGGATTCCTTCGGATGTTCTTTACCGTGTTGGCCGGTCAGTTTTGGTTGGTTTTCCGGGTATGTGGTTGGTTCTAAACCGAGGAAAATGCTTAGTTTTGAGCACTCGTTGATTGTCCTTTGGCGGTTTGTGGTTTTGTCTCCTTTGAGTGAAGACACGTAAGAAGAGTTCTACATTCTTGGCGCCTTTTGGTCACAATTTTGCTTTGGCACCTGATTTATTGTTATGGACTGTCGTTGGGAGGAAATTTACGTGGTTGTTGTTTCCCAATTTTTTTTTTTAAAAAAGAAGGGGTTGGAGTTTCTCTGTTGCATCAAATTTGGATGGAGCTAAGTTTGAATCTTTATCGGAAAAATTTGGTTGGACATTTGGTCTTCCCTTATGCATCCGTCTTCCTTTGTGGAAAGTGTAGGTTTTGGATTTCTTGAAGAGTTTTGGCTACTAGGATTGAACATTTGAGGGTCGAACTCTCTTGCATTTATGTTTGGATTTTGCTTTTCTTACTTGCACGAAAGAAGAAATTTTTTTATCGGTGTTTGTTCTTGATCTAGAACTGTGTTTGTTTTTAATGTTTGGGATTGCCTCCTGTTTGTCAAGGGTAGGTGACCCATGACGGTGTTTAGAAATTTTATGTCTGTGTTACGTAGTATGTAACAATGTGGTTTATGGAATGATGTACTTCTAAGTTAATTTGTGAGTTGAATCAATTAAGATGTAATTGTTATCTTTAGCTTGAGATTAAATAAACTTCTAGTATTGTAGATTGCTCTATAGCGATAATGATTGAATGTGTTAATGTGCATGCTTAAGATTTATTGCATTATTTTAATGTGCCCTTGACCATGGACAATGTTTAAAGCTTTAAATCTTGATGCGTAGTTAGAACATTAAGATGATGTAAACTACTGTGAAGGTAATAGAAAATTCGTGGGTTATTTAGAGACATTTTAATATAAGGTCGGTAGAACAATTTAATTGTAATGGTGGACTACCGATATTGTTAAAGAAACCATCTTTGGTTGTTTAAAGATGTTCTAATTTAACGTGTTAGTAGAGAAATTTAATCGTGTTGGCTAGTGACTTTAACTTGGAAATTGACTAGAGTTGATATTTATGACGTTGCAAACTATTAGTAGATTCGGAAGTATGCAGTTGTGTTCCAATAATGCTAGTATCGATATCAATTGGGAAGACATAAGTTTTTGCCATTGCCGTAAGAGCTTTGTGATGATTTAACCTATTCAGTTCACTTTAAAAAAAAGGCTGGAGTATGTCTTGGAGTGGCAATTTTGCTATAACCCGTGTATAGGGTAGCTAAAAAAAAATTTAAATTTAATTTAACGTTGTTGTTTTAAGAGTTTTTGATGGTTTAAATTATTCAATCTATTTTACATAGTTGGAGTATGTTGTGTAGTGACAGTTTGTCATAGCCTATGGATAGGGTAACTAAAAGCAATGTTGTTGTTTTACAATTATGCCAATTATTGATATTGATGACTTAGTAGTGGTGGTAACTGTTTAGATTAATTGTTGAAAACCTTTGTTAAAATGGGGGAAATTGTAACATGTTGTGATGGAGTGAACCATGGATAGTTAGCATGACGCGTGATTTTGTCCTTAATAAATGTATGTTTTAAAGTTCTATTTACGATTCGTGCCTTGTTGAGATAATATTTACTTGTTGAGTCATCTTTTAGGTGAATAAATTTCCATTGTCGAGATGTTGACGCCAGTATGTGGTATGGAATTTATAGGTTCATCATGCTGAAAGACTTGTTGAAGCAATCGCCTTTCAAATTTAGAATATGATGTTATAGGTTAGGCTGCTCCGTGGGGATCTTGATGAGGTAGTGTTGGTTGGATGTGTTTTTGATAAGCACCGTGAACTTTATTTATAATTGTGGATAAGGTAATAAGAGTAAGAATTTGTTGTGTAGTTGTTGTTAAATCCTGATGGGCCTTCTCAATGAGTAAATAGGGAATATTGAAATCTAAATGGTAAGGGTAGTGGAATACTATAGATGGCGGGAGTTATCTTTGAACTTATAATTAAAAAAATTCATATGGATTGGTTTGTCTGCTTGATATTTGGGTTGAATACTTTCGGTCAAAGTATTCTTTGTCTTTGTGTTTCAGAGTTTCCCTAAACTTAGAATGATTCTGACAAATGTGGGTTAATTTCGAGGCTTAAAACAAGGACAAAAGAATGATTAACCTTGAAGTAATTTGTGGAGATTTTGGAATGTTATTCTATTAAATATCGTCATTCATTCGTCTTTTATAAGAAAACTAGCTTAAGTTATAATGCGAAATTTATGCTCAAGGATGTATGCTTTGACTGTGTCTGTAGTTTTCAAGGTCGAGTTATCGGTTGCATTGTTGATTAAAAGAAGTAGCTAATCCAATGTAAGTTTTGGAACTTCATGATCTGGAAATATTTGTATTTCTATTTTGGGCTAGAGTTGTGTTGTGGTGTGAGGTGCTTGACAGTTTTCGTTTAAGAGACGATTCTTCTGGTTGTGACATGAATGATATTTGTGGTTAAAACAATTTTTTCTGTTGGAAAGTGAGTTTGGTTCCTTTTAAGGAAAAATAGATGGTGGTTGTGTGGAAGCATTTAATTCCTTGGTCGGTTTCTTTTTTCTGAATTGCTTGGCCTTGGATAAAAGTGAGATGATTTGTTTTGGTAAAAGTGAAATGCATTTGCAGAAGACTTTCGCGGTGTTTCTCTTTTGAATAGAGCTTCTCCCCGAAGAAAATTTTTTTGGTGTTTTTGGTTCTATGGAGTTCCTCTTCCAAGTTGAGTTCCCGTGTATGTGAATTTCAGCCTTTTGGTTTAAAGGTGGTGATTGTCGTTCGTGGTGTTAGTGAGAATTAAGATTTCTTTTACGTTCAAGCTTGGGGGTAAGAAAATGAATGTTTATGTTATGGTTGAGTATATTCAAGGATTGTACTCCTTGCCCTGGTCCTTGGGTGGAAGAATGTGAAGGCGAAACCTTCTTACAAGGGAAAACTAGTGTGGGTCGCTGATCGTAAGTAGTTTAAAAGTGAAGAGTAAAGGAAGGTTGTGTATGACTCAATTCAAACCTTTTTGGAGAATTGTTTTCATTGATGTGTTCCTCGGTGGGGTTGCTTAATTTAGTAGTGGACAACTTGGAAGTTGCAGGTAATTACATTAATTTTTGGAACTTTTTGTCGCTGGGTTCGAGCGAGTTTGTGTCAACCGTAGTGATTGTGTTCGGTTGTTATTATTTCTGCGGATTTACGGACCCTGGTTGTAAAGTAGGCTATCTCTGTCATTGGTAAGGGTGGTTATAGGTTCTTTTTGTAAAAGATCAATCACTTGTAGGAGATAGGAGTTTGTGTTTGGGTTGATTTAGAGACTTACCTAGAGCGTTGTGTCTAACATGGTTTGCGTCGTCCAGAATGCGACGAACTGTGGTAGAGGAGTTGAGATTGGAATGTGGAGTTTCGCGATCGGGTTGAAGAGAGAAGTGGGAGTTGAGATTCCAGATCGATACCAGATTCACCTAATAGGTGTCCTTTATTTAATAGGGGAATAGTTCGTGTTAGAGTCCAATGAAAGATTTGTGGACCAATCGATCGAGCGGGAGGCAACTTGGGAACTCAAGACCAGATGAGGAAGAAGTACCCTACGCTATTTGAGGGACGCTGGGGTAAGTCGTGGTTTACCTTTTGCCTTCCTTTTCCTTTTAGGTCTCAGAGCTAAAAGAAGAAGATTCGGGACTAATCCTTTTAAGGAGGGAGAATGTGATGCCCTAGAACTTTAGAAGCGATCCTAGGGTTTTTCTTTCTCTGTTGTTTCGGAAAGAATGAGGGAAATTGTTGGGGAATTAATTAATTGAAGTTTATGCGCGATTAATATTAAATTTGGAGTATTCGGGCTAGAAACAGTGGGCCGAGGCTAACTTGGGCCTGGGCCGGGAATTCTTCTCCCACCTCCCCTCCCACGCCCTAAGTGGGCGGCCCACCTCCCCTAAAGGGGTGGCGCCTCCCCATGTGGCCAGCCACCCCACCCCAAGCCCAAGGGCGCCTCCCCTCTCCCCCTAGCAGCCCCCACTCCACCTCTTCCTCCCCTTGCGTGGTGGCTCAAGATCCACCGCAAAACGCGAAGGAGAAAACGAGAAAAGGATCCGTGGAGGCGAGGAGGACGAACAGATTTCCGTTACGGAGATCGTTGCGCGTTCTTCGTGGGTTCGCAAGGGGGAACTAAAGGTAAAATTCCCAATCTTTTACCCCTGTTCTACCTAGGGATTAGGAGTGTATTAGATCTGGTGGTGAGTGGTTTGGTTGGATCTTGATGGGGGGGAAGGGTAGATGTTCACGTGGTGCTGTTTTTGGAAGGGAAGATTGTGCAGCGCGGATTGTTTCGTGGTTTAAGTGGCATAGATGATTTTTCCTGCAAAAACCTATAACTAGAAAGTTGTAGACAACGTCGAGACCTAGCTTCTGTATGTTTTTCAGAATTTTTGGGCCGTCGGACTGAGAGTTATCTCTGTTGGAAGATGATGAACAGAATCTGGAAACAGATTTCGTCCACTGTGTTGGGCGCTTGTTTAGGCATATTTAACAGTGGAATTGAAAATTTTGATCTTCATGAAAGTCGTATATCTCGTCAATATCTAGCTACTGTAATTTTTCTGTATTTTTATGAACAGTAGAAAAAAAGATACGAAATTGGGAAGAGAGGATGCTGCTGTTCGATCCGGACAGATCGGGGTTTTCGGTGTTTAAAAGGGGAACGGGTTGTAGGAAACGCGTGTTTGAATTGCATGATCAATTGTGGTGTTATTATATAATGAAAGTATGCTTGTTCAGGTGGTGCCCCTTCTGGACGCAACTAGATTCGTCATCCACGTCGGTAAAGGCAAGTGGAAGTAGCGGTCTTGCTAAACTATAACTCGCTATTTGTTTCGTCTTCAATATAAACCTTAATTGCAGCACACCTACATGGTTTAACTACTTGTTTATGAGATTGCAATATCCTATCCTGCATTGTGATGTGGTTGTTTGGCTTTTGAATCATGAGTAAGAATGAAGAAAGATGTTGTCTGCAAGATGAATTGTTGAGATATTCTATCTCCATGATGTTCGCATTTTATCCATGTTATTTGATGGTATGCAAGCATGTGAATTCAGAGTGGGAAGTTATGAATGTATTTATGCATGAAGCATTAATCGCATAATCATGCATTGGAAGTTTGTCGACGCCAAGGCGCGATCAAGATGCAGACAACACCGTGTGTTCCCGAGAAAGGGCACGGTGAGGAGGATCATGGCATAAGCATGTGCACAATCATATGCATTCTACGGAGGTTGTGTGGACTCTGTAATGTGGTATTGGACATGAGGAATTTGGTATGCTAGTTTTACTGTGGCTGTGTTATTTGTTAGAAGTTGTTCCACTTGCTGAGATTACCCAATCTCACCCCTTGTTATTTTGTTGTTTTCAGGTAGTTCTCGCGAGTCGTAAGCTTGAAGGGTGGGCTTAGTAGCACAATCAACCCTCCGGGGTCATCACGAATCACATGGACTAGTGCATTTAATAATTCATTAGTTTGCTGAAATTTTATTAATCATAGACCTGTTGATGTCCTCTTTGGAGCTGTTTTACGTTTATGTTTGTTTTCTGGTTGATTTAGACTTGTTATCTCTAGTATTGATGCTTTTATGTTATTCCTGTTTGTAATGTTTATTATGAATCTTGTTGTCGCTTCCGTTTGTTCCTAATTTTAGGGGAGATGCTGTCGAAATTTTCTTGTACGACAGTTTAGATTTGTAGGGTGTTACACGAACGTTTTTAAGTGCCAGAACCCAACTTTGATCAGGCAGACCCGACCAAGCTCTCCGACTCCACTCGGGCTACACTCCACGGTGCGCCAAGACGCACCGGGCACTCCGGCCGTGGCAAGCTCCGGCACATTGCGCCGACCGAACCCCGCCGACCTACCTGACGGCGGGTCGTCTTCGGCTAGGGTAAACCCCCGACCGGCACTCCGACCCGCTCGGGGGCTACAACCACCGAGTGCGCTCGCGCGCACCCGGGCTCTTCGGCCGAAGCAGCTAATGGCAGGCTGCGCCGACCGAACCCCGCCGACCTGCCCGACGGCGGGTCGTCTTCGCCTGAGGCAAACCCCCGACCAGCTCTCCAACCCGCTCGGGGGCTCGATGTAACATCCCAACATTTTTAAAAATTAGAAAAATAAAAATCTAAGATTTAAAAATAAAATTAAATAGAAATTTTAGATTGAATCAAGAACTTAATTTGAAATTTGATATCCTCATATCTTTTTCCTAAAACTTGATAAAAGTAAATTCGATTTGGAAAATTATTTTCCAAAAGAACAAATTATTAAAATGAAATTCAAAGATGATCTTAATTTTGAATAAACATCTTTTCTAAATTTCTAAAATCATTTATTGATTTTCCTTCTTTGAAAAAGGAATTGATAAAAAAAAAAGTAAAAGATAAAGAGGTAAAAGATAAAATAGTAAAAGATTAAGATTACCATAGTAAATTTTGGATAACCTTAGAATGCCCTAGTAATCACTTTGGCTGGTCAAAAGTAGGGGTGAAATCATTTTGCAAGATGATAAGATAAAATAATTGAAGAAGCATATCCTTGACCAACACTGTGCCCGAATTTTGTAGGAAACCCTAGACCTTTCCAGCACCTAGTATTTTTACCATGTAAGATCAGTTACTTTATCCTTGTCCACGAAAATTTACAAAAATAAATAACTGGTTTTACTATTTGTTCATATTTATTTATTCCCATCCTGAAAATCTGTAAAAAGTAGTAAAATAATTCTTAGAAAATAAATACTAGGAATTTGACTTTGAAATTTTTACAGTAGAACCTTTATATAGATCCATACCTTCAGTAAAAGTTTTAAAAATTAATATGTTAATTTAGATCTTCAAATGAATCAAAAACCGTGTTCAAATTCCTGTGCAGTACCTAGTGTCAGAATTTTAATAAAATAATAGATGCGAATTAGAGTCTCAGATTTTTATAGTACGTTGTTAACTTATCCAGGAGCTTAGTCAAAAAGTTTGGAAAATTCCTGTCGTGATTTGGCCCTTCATTTAATTGGCTTTAGCCGGTTGTCAGGAGAAAGCAAATGTGTTTGCTCTGAGTTGTAGTGCCTTGGAAGGGAAAACGAAACTGCATTCACAACAACTTGCTGGTGGGCCCAGTCAATTTAATGACCAACCGACCAGCTCAAGGCTCATGCCACTGCCGTTGGGTCCCATTTGCTTACTGGCCCCACATGTAAGTTTGGCAGCACTTCTTTCCTTTCTCTAGCTCTAGAATTCTCTTCTTCATTCTTTTGTTTCGTCGGCTGAGCCAGGCTTGCAATCAACTTGCCTCTTCCTTGTCATTTTTCCCTCAATCAAGCCGCTCTCTCTCTCTTGAGGAAAAAAAATGACATGCCTGCCATAGTATTACTCCCTCCATGTACTGCCTTATCTCTGCCTCCTTTCTTCTCGAGAGAGCCAGAGCAGCCGCAAACCCCAAACCGTGTTTAAACCCTGTGCACAACCGCCTTAGCCACCTATATAAACTATCCAAGCTCCCAATCGTGAACGCCACGCTCTTCTCAAATCTTCCACTGGCTCAAGCATTACTCCATCCCCTTGAACCAAGTACATTGCCTATTCTTCCTTACACCCGGCCGCACCCCCAAACCATGGCCAAAAATCTCCACGCCGGCAACATCATTTCTCAATCAAATTGGAGGTAAGCTTTTCCATTCCTCAATAATTGGAAATCCCCAAATCAATTGATGATTTCCCATACTGAGCCATCGCTGCCCCGATGCCTTGTCTCTGCCGCCGCCCGACGCCGTGGAGTCACCGCCTCGCTGCCGTCGAAGTCCGGCCAAGCGTTCCCTCGGACTCCCTCGGTCCCCTCCTCCTCTCTGGCCCGCCGGCCAGCCAGCTCCAGCTTCGTTCTGCCGCTGCGCCGAGCGTCCCCCTTCGGCTGCCGCTCGTCGTTGCCGCCGGCCCGCCGGGGCGCCGTCGCAGCTCGTCTAAGCAATTCCCCGGGAGCGCCACCTCCTCCTGATGCTCCTCCAATCGCTGGCCGCCGCCCTCCGGTCCTCCTCGCCGGCAACCTCAGTCTCCGCCATCTCCTCTCGCCCTCGAAGTCGCTGCCCGTGGCCCCTCCTCGTCACCGGTCCAAGCCACAACACAGGCTCGTTTGAGCAAAGTGCGCCTCCTCTGTATGAAAGCATATTTTCGATTTAGAGGTATTTTCTAGACCGGCCACTATTCAAACTATCATATCTTTTGCATTATAAATCCAAATCAAATGAAACCAATTTATAAATTTATGTTAAACCATCTAGTTTTAGAGTATATAAAAATATTTGAAATTTAATCAATAGTTTAAATCAGATTTTTGAATTTAAAGAATGGGATTCAAATATGCTCCGTATAAATCTTGTGCAATTCAAGTCAAAATTGAAGGAAACAAATTTTATTAGAATCCTTACGTCATAATCTACCTGAATATGCAATAAGATTTGAATTTTAAGTTACTTTGTATTAATTCCCTTTTAAGGTTGATTTCAATGCGTAGATTATTCAAATTGATATAACTAGTTTATTTTTCATCCAATTAAAATGAAACTTCTTCTGTTATATTAGTTAGACATTATAGAACTTGATTTCACAATAATACTTAGGGTGCATCATGCAATATTTAATTAAAATGAATCATGTTGCTTTATGTTCAATTATGATTAGTATAAACCATAGCTCTTGGAATCATAAAATGAATCCTAAAATGTTCCTAGGGTCATATAAACATTTCTAGGATATAAGAATATATCATGATTAGTTAAGATTGAATTAAGTTAATCAATAATCATACTTGTATGACATGAGCTTAGAATATGATGTTTAGATATAAGTAGTAATAAAACTTGTTTAGTATGATTCATAATACAGGACCATTTAATCTTACAATAATGATTATGTTTAACCCTAACCAGGTTAGTTTTCATGTATAAATTAAATTTAAATGTATTTTCGGCACTTAGTTAACATATGTTTTCATATAATAGACATTTTGTATAAAGCCGTAATGCTCTTTTAATTGAAAAACATCGCGGACAAAAGTGAAATGTTGCGAAAATAACTTTAAAACACACTTAGTGATACCCCCAGTTAGTTCCTGAAAAATGGTTAAATAATTCTTTAAGTTGCAAACAAGAAACATAAAACTAAAACTGAATTGTTATCGCGTAAACTTTAATAACACTTAAGCCTTTTCGTAGCCCATAGAATAACTCGTCTAAATGCAAATTTTAGAAGGAATGACTCAGAACCACTCTTTGGTATATGGACTACCACATTACGTGGAAAAATATTTAAGTTTAATCTTGCTTTGCATCTGAATCCCGTTAGTGTAATAACCTTAAGTGTTATGGTTAAGCAGCACATTTATTGAATAGTTTCGCACAAGGGAACTTTAGTTAAAATACTTGCACCATAAGAATGATGGTGTAACCATGCAAATACAACCAATAGTCTCATTCGGTAAACCCGACTTGTATAAATCATTTATCTGTATAAAACATACTTAAGACTAAGTACTACTCATATAAACACCTCTCTAAAATCATAAACTTATAACTAATACCTTAAGCCTCACATACATTAGTGTTGGAGCATTAGTGTCTAGTATTCACTTAAATTTAACAATGCAATTTATACTTACAATCACCCCTGTTGTTTTATGTAATAAATTATATTAATATATACAATTTTAGCTTCTTGAATTCGTAAAATAAAATAGAATGAATCGTTAGGAATAGGTGTCGTGCGATACCGCCTCAAACCGTTAATCAAGAATAAAGACTATAAACGAAGAAATAATACAATTGCTTACGCAATCACAAAACCCTAACTACAACCATGCTTGTTTCATGTATGTTTTATATTTGGTTTTTCCATCTGATTTCCTTTTGCCTCTATTGAAAGTGTTATTTGCTATTTGCTATCTTTTCCGCCTTACGACGTGTAGAGTACGACGTCTCGGACTTCGTCGTCAACGACTTCAAGATCATGTCTTCGACTTCGTCGCTAAAAGCAATGGATAGCAAGGCAAGCACTCATGTAGATCCCAATTTTCTTTAACAAGAAGAATATAATTAAAACTTGCATGCATATGCTATATTTTGTACACACTGCTATATTATGGGAAAAATAGTAGTTATAATCCCTCATTGATGGCTTTCCTTAATTAGTAGTAATAGATGAAACCCTAGATTGTTAATGGACACACAAAATGGGTATATTCGATTATTACATGCATATGCTTAGCCCTGCTTTAGACTGGGAACACGAACAGCGGGATATACTGTTCGCGATAAACTAAAACTGTTGGACATGTTGAACATTAATCTTGAACCTGTTGGAATAATGTGGTTATTGATACTTTCTTTTTCTGGAAATAAAACTATGATTTCGACGTGGGTGATTATTGGCAATAGCCGGATGTACATGTTTTAATGTGTACGTAGATAGGGGGAGTATCGCCCATGTCACTTTGAGGACCGAACGTAGTGTTGCATGATCCAAGTAAACCGTACATCCACAAGTACTGGACTGGGACAGTCTTAACTTATTAAATTATTTGGGGATTAGCTTTGCACATTGGTAGGCAGTTGTAGCACGGGCATTCCGGATATAGGTTTGCTCGAGGGAGGTGTCATCACCGAGGTGTTGGTATCTGCCGTTGTAACGGTGTACGCCTGGCTATGAATTGGGGCTGTTATTATTCTATTTGAGCTGCGGCTCCTGATTATCATTATTACTATATTTAGCTTCCATCATAGTCAGGGGTAACGTCATTGGGCTAGTGCAAAGTTAAGGTTCAAGTAATCGAACGGTTTCGTTATGAACTCTCTGGCGGCACACCAAAGGAAGTGTGTCAAATGCGCTTGCCACAAAGGGAGGACATATCTTGTGGGTAAAGCAGTACAAACTCTACAGAGTCTAAAACTATTCGAATAGCCGTGTCCACGGTCATGGACGACTTGGCTAACCAGCACTAGTTAGCTGTTTATATAAAATGTTTTGGTGAGCTTACCCTTACAGATGATTCAATACTTGACATTACGTTGGCAAGGTTGAATTCACTTGTGCCTGTGTGGACAAAAATTTAATCTTCAGATAATATTTCATATGATGGGACTGGACGTTTTATCACTCACGAAGGGTTGTGGGTATTTTGTTACATTTTATTCACGAAGGGCTGTGAGTTATCTATCTCTTCGCATTACCTTTAAGTACATACTTGTTACTTTACTCATTTATTTACCTTTATAATTTTCGCTTTCACTCTACTATTCAGTATTTATAATTCAATTTGGCTCCAAGCAAAAGTTAATCGTAGAAGCTTTACTCTAGGATCAGCCTGCATTCCAAATACACAACTCAAGTCTTGCTGAGTACGAAATGTACTCACCCTTGCTATCATTGTTGATTTTAGGTGAAGATACAGGTATCTCGATGATCTTTACTTTGACGCAGGAAAACGGGATTATTAACGACAGTTCTTTCTAAGGCTTTACCTTGTCAGTTGCCTGTGGATTATGTGGCAAACTACAAGTCATCTGATTCTTTTGGCTATGTTTAGTTGACCTTCTCGGTCATATTGTATCAATACTTCCGCTGTAATAAAATATGAACCTTTTGTATGGTTGTGATTCCAAATTGTGTTTTGTGCGTGCCAGCCACTGATCATGGGAATGGTACAGTATGCACATTAGAACCTTGCTTTTATGTCTGCACTGTAGCATAAAAGTGAGGGTCTTACACTCGAGGGCTACACCTACCGGGTGCGCTCGTGCGCACCCGGGCTCTTCGCCCAAGGCAGTCCCCAGCGGGCTGCGCCGACCGGATCTTGCCGATCGACCCCGACGACACGTTGACCGTGCCAGTTGACCAAACCCCGCGACTGACGACTGGACAACTGCCCTATGTGCGCAACGTCCCATGACGTCCGCACCAGGGTAGGCGGTCCCTTCCTGAGGATGTCAAAGGACTCGCCAAGAAGTCAAGCCCTAGTCCCGTCATCCTGACACGTCACGGAGGAGAGCGCACCCTCCCGAGGCCACGCTGAGGTCAAATACAATTAATTGCCGGAGCTGACGGCTGTACGAAGTAGTGCGTCACCCCACCAGCCAAGCCGAGGACCCCCTGCCGCAGGACTACCAACCCGGCATGGGGGTAGACGGAGCCCGGTCGGACGACAAGACAGAAGACCAGACTCCTAGGCGTATAGTACCCCTTCTTTTTTCTCTCCAAACTCCCATGTAACCTGCCCCCTCCGAGTCTATAAGGAGAAGCAGGACACCCGGGGGCGAGGGAGATCGATCAATCGAAACCCTTCCTCATCTGTAACCCCTTGGCGATCGTTCGCCCTAAGAAACAATACACACCAACAGCACGAACTGGAGTAGGGAAGTTTAGCCTGAACCAGTATAAACCCTTGGCTTCTTGAGTCGACCATTCGAGGAGAGGGAGCGCGCGACCCCCACTAACCAAAAATTCGTATTGCCGGTGCTCGAAACATCGACACACCCTAACGACTGAACTTGATACTATGATTGGGTCTCATAGTACAACCACATGTGCTAGTATGGGATAGCCTTGGCCTAGTACGTTGGAAAGGATTTGGGTCTTGCATCATTAGGCGGCGGGAGAGTTGGACATGCCTGCCATGTCGGTGTGTTCTAGGGATTCCCTCGTCGAGGCATCGAGGCGGAATTTGCCCAATACAACGGTAATGCCTGCTACGGGGAGGTATGGGCCAGTAAAGCTAGTGGGAGCCCATACGGACCACTTGTGGACATCCTCTGTGGCCGTAGCTAGGGATGCACATTACCGGGCTGGTGCAAGGTTTAAATCCTAGCCTATCGAAAGGTTTCGTCACGGTCTAGCAAAACGGGTACGTTGCGTATCGCGTGGCATGGTTGACATGATTGCTAGAGCGTGTCATGCGGGTAAAGTGTACAAACTCTGCAGAGATAACTAAACTAATCGATTAGCCGTGCTCACGGTCACGAGCAGCTTGGGAAGTACTGTCAAGTATAGAATTTTTGGTGTTGGTTCTGGTTGGGTTTTGGGAAAATGGTCGGGTTTGGATTGGTTCGGTGTGGTGCGAGTCTGGTTATTTGGAAATGGTTGGGTATGGTGTATGGTTCTTGGTTGTGGATTTGGGAGTAGGGTATGGTATGGTTTGAGGTGGGAAAAGGTTTGGATTGGTGTTCGTTTTGGTTAAAAGGTTAAATATTGATACTTGGCTTGAAATGTTTTCAACAATCTCTTTTACAACTGCCGGTGTTGAATCTATTATCATATTCCAAATAAAACCTGCCTTGTGCTCGAAAAGACTTAGTGTAGAAACCTGATTGTCCTTGTCATAACCTGCATTTCTATATGTACAAATTGCATACACTAAAGTCTTGCGAGTACATACGTGTACTCACCGTTTGCTCTAACGGATTTTGGTCAGAGGAAGATGGAGCAGGTAAGAACGAAGATGTTCTGGATGAGTCGCAGTAAGTTGAAGACGCTAACGATTTCGCTGAGGGTTAGCTGGGTTCCTTCCAGCCAGTTGCCTGCGGGTGGAAGGCACACTGCGCGATTTCTTTTGGACTTTCGCTGATGTTCGTCGGTTCTTTTGGACTTGTTTCGGCTGTGAGGCCATACATGTAATTATGAAATGGTGTAATAACTTTACCTTTCGTATGTAATATATTTGCTTTTGTGTGGATATGAACCGTCTTGTATGACAACGTGTGGGTATTGGACTACTGATCCAGGGAACCAATACTATTCACACGGTTGCGGGAAGCTCGAGTTGGGATCAATCGATTGGCACATACATTTGCCTCAAGTATTGCCGACCAATTGGCCTCAATTCGGGTACGGTTTGTGACTAGTAATCGGATTACTGATGAGTTGCGTTAATTCCAGTTCGACACAAAAGTGAGTACCCGAGTTACTGTTACAAAGACCGGAGCCCCCACGACAGACGTGGTATCAGAGCTATGCAAAAGCTGAAAGGATGTTTCTGATAGCTAACCGATAGGAATAAGAATGTGTTTCCCCTAGAAGGTTATTTTAATACTAAGTCTTAATTGCGAAATGGTAGAATGCTATTCTTTCCCCTCTATATCTTCTTCTCTGTTTTGAACTATCATAATGAATTTCGTCTTACCTCAGTCTTCAACTTTTATGTTTTGGGTAAGAGTGAGGAGAAAAAAAAGTTAGGGACTATTCTAGTTTCCTTCCCTTAGTCAATTTCTAAAAATGTTAGTGTTGAGGAGTCTTACCTAAATCAAAACTGTGAGTTAGGTATTCGGTAGTGGAAAGGCCAAGGCTTTAGGCTGTGGTTCTTGGTTGATTTGGTTGTTTGTTGTGTTTCCCTCTACCTGTTTTGGTTCCTGTCCATTTAAGGTCTTTGCTAACTCGCTTATTTTCTTAATCTTAGATGTCGGGATGCTGGGAGCCTCGTTATTTTACGCCTGCGATCCTGGAGGGCTCTGTTCAGGCAACCCTTTGGGAGATGATGCGCCGTGCGGGCTTCAACGAGCCGCCGGAGTTTATGATCTCGAGCGCCGGACTTAGCCCAGCATCCTCTCTCTATGTGGCAGAGGTCACCATCCGTGGTCGCCACGATGGGGAGCAGATTCACCTCTACCATGGCACGGCTCCGAGTCCTCTCGCAGCATTGCTTGATAGGGCGTACATGGCGATCCTTCGACTTCGCTTTGACCTTCCAGAGATGTCTCAGCTGTTCCCTAGCTGTCCTTCCCGTGAGCCAGACGTCCAGGCGAACCTCTATGCTTCGGTGAACCCTTTGATGGATCTTGTGGAGGCTTGGCAGATCGGGTATGTGAGAGCCATTGATCGGTACCTGCTTCGCAAGCGAGATGAGCTGTTGCTAGCTCGTCGCCATATTTCAGAGCTGGAGAGCCATATGGCACCGTTTGTGAACCATGGCTTCTTCACCACCGAGATGATCTACGGGGAGCATGATGACCTTGAGCTGGCAGAGGAGCTTCCTCACCCTTACGGATCCTACCGTCGGGTCTCCCGCAATGTTAGGATGTCTGTGCGAGGCAGCAACCGTCGTTGTGTCTCAGTCGTGCGCCTTGGAGCTTCGTCGAGTGCAGCGCCGGGCCGGAATCTTGTCTTTGGTGGTCGCGAATACAAGCTGATGTACCCAGTGGAGTCTTCTACTCCTTCTGCAGCACCTGGCACTTCCGATGCCCCTGCCGAGAACGGTGGTGATGTGTAGATCTAGATCTTATGGGTCCTTTGTGTAATGGGTAGTACTAAAGCTCGCTTTTGTCGTAGATACGAGCTGGCTGGTGACGTACTTTTGTTGTACAGAGGTTTGTGGAAACTTGCGTTAGTGGGAGGATGATGTATTATAAGACCTCTGTAGTGCGAAAAGACATGCTTTGTCATCATCCGTAAATCTATCGCAGATACAATCCTTTCGCTGCAATGCATGCTTGATAATCTTGTATTGTCGCGAATCTTGATGAATGCTTATGTACCCCGCAGTGACCCTATTGTGTCGTCTCATTTATCGAATTGCACCTGTTATTCACGTGGTTGGACCTCTGTGTTAAACAGGATGCCGAGGAGGCGGCCAGTCCGTGCGATTATGGCTGGGGGTGCGGCGCGGAATGAGTCGAATTCGGCTACAGCGGAATCGAACCCCTCGCAGCATGATCCCCCGCCACAGGAATCTCATAGCCATGTATCATGGCATTCTAATGAGCCGGTGTCAGCATCACATGGTCATCAGGAAGCACAAAGCGAGGAGTTGCCTCCTCCTCCATCGATGGCTCAAGTATTGGTGATGCAGACTCGTTTGCCTGAGCGATTAGAGCAAAACTCGGAGAATCTGGGCGCCGCTGCTTATGGCGGTGTGGCAGCGATGCAACCCCAGACTCGACTGGCGGAGTTCCAACGAACTCGCCCACTAAACTTTTCATCAGCGACTGATCCTTTGGACGCTGATGATTGGCTCCGTGATGCCGAAGGCAAACTTGAGCTTGTGTCAGGACCCAAATTTGCAAATCCAGACCCTCTGTGTATTCAGCACTAGTCCAGGATCACGCTAGTGCACACAGTCTCAACATTGGAAAATATCACAATCATACTCAACAGAATAATAAAGTACTTTAATTAGTTAACCAAACTGGTTGCTCAACCTTAAGGTCAAGTTACAAATATACGCCACGCAGGGCGAAAACTTATTAAAAGAGAAATAACAGCAGCGGAAAATAAGATAACTTCGTGGCGCCATCCAGTATACCACAGGCAACTAACTGGGCTCGCTCCCTAGTTAGACGGCTCCTCCAGAAACTCCTCCTCCAAAGCTGGCGTCGCCTCTTCTTCAACTGATGTTGTTTTGTGGCAAGGGTGAGTACTTGGTACTCAGCAAGTCATGCACAGAATGCAAACTAATATTCTACATGCATGGCTTAGTACAAGGAATGTTTCAGGGTTCATTTGCAATAATCAGCATTTAACAAGTAACATAAGTAGATTCGAAAGCAATAGAAACGTTATATTATCAATAACTTTTCCAGGAGTTAAATAAACACTTTCCCTTTCCTAATCCACATTTCCCAACGTCATCATTAAACCCAACCAAACTTTTCAAGTCCAAGTTGTTTTCAGGAAAGTCTAACCCTTGACGGTAATCCCCGAGCAATGTCCAATGCCGCGGACACGGCTATTCGAATAGATTTTACACTCTGCAGAGGTTATGCACTTTACCCACAAGATACAGCCAAACACCACAAAGTCGAGTGATTGTAACAAAGCCTTTCGGCAACTGCTAACTACACAAGTGAACCTTTCCGGTTTTTGCCATACACCATCCCTTCCCTTAACAGAGGCGAAGTATGGGACCGACATACCATTGGACGGGTACCATGCCGTAGCCTTGGTACGCTCCCCATTCAAGCTACACAAAAGGTGTAGTTGACACCCGAGGTATCACATGCAAGTTATTAGTAACTTACTCAACTAGGTCCGTCCCATTACGGACATATGGTTGCACGTTTGATTCAGTTCAAAGGCTTGCAAGGTTAAGTCCTTAGGTTGACCAGGGCAAGACTACCCGAAGAACCAAATCATCCTTCCCGATGCCACATCTGGCCCACTCGATCATTCTTGCCACATGCCCCGGTCCAAATCTATTTATCAAACCCCCAGTTGATTACCATGCACCACGTGCTATCAACATCAACATCAATAACACATGACACTTCTCAAAAACACGTTCCATATCTCATTAAGTCAATATTAACATGTAATTGTCCAAAACATTTCACGTGGCAAGGCTAAGCATACTACATCGGTCTAACTATCCATATTGGCAATTTAATAATATCCAACTAAACATCCCACAACTAGTGTGACAAGGGGTCATGGCACATAATTAAATAACCAAGGAGTCATAATGCAAAGTTGGCATTTAACTAATTTCCCAAAATTATTTAAAGCATTTTCTAATTTAACTAGCATGCAATAATTTAAATCAAATTAATTTGAAAATGGGATAAACATGGTCAAAGCACAACTTGCCTTCAAAAAGCACTTGATCTTGGTCTTGGGCTGGCTCCTAGGTCAACACCTCACCTTCGAAGCCTTCGGGCACTTCAACGTCTACTCGTAACGCGTGCAAATAGCAATAAATAAATAAAATAGTACACAAAAGTGTTCAAAAGTTCAAATAAAGTTCATAAACAGAGAGACCACATTTTTATAAATTTTTAGAAACTAGAATCATCCAAATCGGACTTAAAACGCAAAAGTTACAAGCGTTTAAAGTTTAAATAATCAATTAAATAATAATACAGAGAAAAACTTTCGTCCAAAAATTTAATAAAATTCACCATTGGGTAGATCTCAATTTTATAAAAATTTAGAAATTTGAATCACCCAATTCGGAGTTAAAACGCAAAAGTTATAAGCGTTTGAAGTTTGAAACTATATTTAAAATCAATAAACCGAATTAAATAAATAATTTCTTTTTCGGAAAATGATTTATTGCGTCAGCATGACACATGGACCAATCGGGAGCCGCCACGTTGCCTCGGGTCCATGGACCCGGCGCACGGCTCGGCTAGGTCCACCGTGGACCCGGCCCACGGGAACATGTCTCACTGACATGTGGGGCCGACTGCTGATGTCAGCGCGGCTCGGCCGAGGACTCTGACATGCGGGCCCCACCGTGACGTCAGCGGTGACGTCATGGTGCGGTTGGCTGTCCCGCTGACACGCGGGCCCCACGCTGACGTCACGCGAGATGTCAGCGGCGACCGTGCTGACCGCGCCGGTCCAACTACCGGACACGTGGCTAGATCATAGCCGTTGATTTGAAAATCAACGGCCTAGATCGGATCTTGGTTGCGCACGTTTAGGGTAACGTGGAGCGATCTGATCCCTGCGATTCAAATCGGACGGCTATGAGTGGATCGGGTTTCACCGGTCATGGGGGCGACGCGGCAGGTCCCGGGTGGCGATGCGTGGCACGATCTACACCGTTCGATCTCGATCGAATGGCTGGAATCTAACCAACGCACGGTGCAACGCGGCTACGTGGCTCAATCTCGTGCGTTGGCTCTGAATCCAACGGTCGGGATTGAATCTAATTACCGTAGCGTGGATTTCGTTGCGGTGACGTGGACGAACGAGGGCCGTTGGATGATCCAATGGTCTAGATCCAATCTGGTTTCTACGGGTTAGGGAACATGCAGGCTAACCTCGTCCGTGCAATGAAGATCCAACAGCTGGGGAAGCTTGCGAGGGCGACGATGGCGCGGCGGAGCAGAGGCCACCGGAGGGGAAGAAGACGACGCGGGGGACGGCGTTTGCAGGCTTCTCCGGTAGGGTGGGTGTAACACCCTACAAATCTAAACTGTCGTACAAGAAAATTTCGACAGCATCTCCCCTAAAATTAGGACAAAACGGAAGCGACAACAAGATTCATAATAAACATTACAAACAGGAATAACATAAAAGCATCAATACTAGAGATAACAAGTCTAAATCAACCAGAAAACAAACATAAACGTAAAACAGCTCCAAAGAGGACATCAACGGGTCTATGATTAATAAAATTTCAGCAAGCTAATGAATTATTAAATGCACTAGTCCATGTGATTCGTGATGACCCCGGAGGGTTGATTGTGCTACTAAGCCCACCCTTCAAGCTTACGACTCGCGAGAACTACCTGAAAACAACAAAATAACAAGGGGTGAGATTGGGTAATCTCAGCAAGCGGAACAACTTCTAACAAATAACACACCCACAAGAAACTAGCATACCAAATTCCTCATGTCCAATACCACATTACAGAGTCCACACAACCTCGGTAGAATGCATATGATTATGCACATGCTTATGCCATGATCCTCCTCACCGTGCCCTTTCTCAGAACACACGGTGTTGTACCAGACGGTCGCTGCCGCCAAGGCGTCGACAAACTTCCAATGCATGATTATGCAATTAATGCTTCATGCATAAATACATTCATAACTTCCCACTCTGAATTCACATGCTTGCATACCATCAAATAACATGGATAAAATGCGAACATCATTGAGATAGAATATCTCAACAATTCATCTTGCAAACAACATCTTTCTTCATTCTTACTCATGATTCAAAAGCCAAACAACCACATCACAATGCAAGATAGGATATTGCAATCTCATAAACAAGTAGTTAAACCATGTAGGTGTGCTGCAATTAAGGTTTATATTGAAGACGAAACAAATAGCGAGTTATAGTTTAGCAAGACCGCTCGCTTGTAGGAGATAGGAGTTTGTGTTTGGGTTGATTTAGAGACTTACCTAGAGCGTTGTGTCTCACATGGTTCGCGTCGTCCAGAATGCGACGAACTGTGGTAGAGGAGTTGAGATTGGAATGCGGAGTTTCGCGATCGGGTTGAAGAGAGAAGTGGGAGTTGAGATTCCAAATCGATACCAGTTTCACCTAATAGGTGTCCTTTATTTAATAGGGGAATAGTTCGTGTTAGTGTCCAATGAAAGATTTGTGGACCAATTAGTCTGAGCGGGATGCAACTTGGGAACTTGAGGACCAGATGCGGAAGAAGTATCCTACACTCTTTGAGGATGCTGAACGTAAAGTGTTGATTACCAGTTTGCCTTTTTTTTTAAGGTTCCGTAGCAAAGAGGAGTAGATTCGGGGACGAATCCTTTTAAGGAGGGGACAATGTGATGCCTTAGAGCGTCAGAGCGATTCTAGGGTTCCTTTTTCCTGGTTTTGTTTCGGGAGGAATAAGGGAAATTGTTGGGAGATGAAATAATTGAGTTTTATGCTGCAATTAATATTAGAAATTGGAGTTTTGGGCTAGTTTTAGCTGGGCTGAGGCAACCTGGGCCTGGGCCGGGAATTCCCTTCCCACCCCCTCCCTCCCCACGCCCTAGTGGGCCGGCCCACCTTTCCCTCAAGAGGGGTGGGGCCCCACCCTTTGCAACCCTAGGGCGCCTCCCCCTTCCTCCCCTAGCAGCCGCACCACCCCTCCTCTTCCTCCCCCTGCATGGTGGCTCAAGATCCGCCGCGAAATGCGAAGGAGAAAACGAGAAGAGGATCCGTGGAGGCGTGGAGGACGAGCAGATTTCCGTTTCAGGGATCGTCGCGCATTCTTCGTGGGTTCTCAAGGGAGAACTCTAGGTAAAATTCCTAAAATTTTACCCCTGTTCTACCTAGGGATTAGGAGTGTATTAGATCTGGTGGTGTGTGGTTTGGATGGATCTTGATTGGGGAGAAGGGTAGTTGTTCACGTGGTGCTGTTTCTGGAAAGGGAGATTGTGCAGTGCGGATTGTTTCACGTTTTACGTGGTATAGATGATTTTTCCTGCACAAACCTATAACTATAAAGTTGTAGATAACGTTGAGACCTATCTTATGTAATTTTTTCAGAATTTTTGGGGCGTCGGTCTGAGAGTTATCGCTGTTGGAAGATGACGAAATAAATCTGGAAACAGATTTCGTCCACTGTGTTGGACGGTTGTTTAGGCATATTTAACAGTGGAATTGAAATTTGTGACCTTCATGAAAGTTGTAGATCTCGTCAATATCTAGCTACTGTAATTTTTTTGTATTTTTATGAACAGTAGAAAAAAGATACGAAATTGGGAAGAGAGGGTGTTGCTGTTCGATCTGGACAGATCGGGGTTTTCGGTGTTTAAAAGGGGAACGGGTTGTAGGAAACGCGTGTTTGAATTGTGTGATCAATTGTGATGTTATTATATACTGAAAGTATGCTTGTTCAGGTGGTGCCCCTTCTGGACGCAACTAGATTCGTCATCTACGTCGGTAAATGCAAGTGGAAGTAGCGGTCTTGCTAAACTATAACTCGCTATTTGTTTCGTCTTCAATATAAACCTTAATTGCAGCACACCTACATGGTTTAACTACTTGTTTATGAGATTGCAATATCCTATCCTGCATTGTGATGTGGTTGTTTGGCTTTTGAATCATGAGTAAGAATGAAGAAAGATGTTGTTTGCAAGATGAATTGTTGAGATATTCTATCTCAATGATGTTCGCATTTTATCCATGTTATTTGATGGTATGCAAGCATGTGAATTCAGAGTGGGAAGTTACGAATGTATTTATGCATGAAGCATTAACTGCATAATCATGCATTGGAAGTTTGTCGACGCCTTGGCGTGCGATCAAGAGTAGAACACCGTGTGTTCCTGAGAAAGGGCACGGTGAGGAGGATCATGGCATAAGCATGTGCACAATCATATGCATTCTACTGAGGTTGTGTGGACTCTGTAATGTGGTATTGGACATGAGGAATTTGGTATGCTAGTTTTACTGTGGCTGTGTTATTTGTTAGAAGTTGTTCCGCTTGCTGAGATTACCCAATCTCACCCCTTGTTATTTTGTTGTTTTCAGGTAGTTCTCGCGAGTCGTAAGCTTGAAGGGTGGGCTTAGTAGCACAATCAACCCTCCGGGGTCATCACGAATCACATGGACTAGTGCATTTAATAATTCATTAGCTTGCTGAAATTTTATTAATCATAGACCTATTGATGTCCTCTTTGGAGCTGTTTTACGTTTATGTTTGTTTTCTGGTTGATTTAGACTTGTTATCTCTAGTATTGATGCTTTTATGTTATTCCTGTTTGTAATGTTTATTATGAATCTTGTTGTCGCTTCCGTTTTGTCCTAATTTTAGGGGAGATGCTGTCGAAATTTTCTTGTACGACAGTTTAGATTTGTAGGGTGTTACAGTGGGTGGTACTGCTCGACGCGGCTTGATGCGGCGAACTCGGATCTGGGCTTGTTCATGGCGGAGGGAGACGGAGACGGCGGGAAACGGCGAAAAACCGTGGCGGACGCCTCCTCCAACTACGGCGAGCTCTTGCGGGCGAACGGCGGCGGCTCCGGCACTGTGGGTTAGGGCTACGGGTGCGCACGGAGGTGGGCTTCACGACAGGGGTGGCGGCGCAATAAATAGGGGCCTCGGCTTCCGTGAAAACCGCGGAAACCGAGGACCACACGCGGGCGGCGGTGGGTCCGATGAGGACTCAGAGAAGGTGACATGGACACATCAATGTCGTCCACGTGGCTGGGTCAATGGCTCAGATCGACGGGGCACGAGCGGGTCGGGTCCGGCTCCCACGTGGGCGACGTGGACGCACGTGGGCCGTTGGATCTTGATCCAACGGTCACGCGATTAGGGTTTCGACGCGGCGCGGTTGGGTCGGACCGTGTGGTGCGGCTGGCTCGGTCGGACTCGAACTCGAGTCTGACCCGGGCTCGGTCGGAGGAACAGTGAAACCAACTCGATTTTCCAGCGATTAAATATTCAAAATAGTTTCCAGAAATTCATTTAATTCAAGAAAAATAGCAAAATACTCAGAAAAATTCCAGAACAATTCTAGAAAATATTTTAGGGCATTTGCGACTCAAATAAAATATTTTCAACAAAACTTTACTTGAAACTTTTAATTCTTTAATTATTTCAAAGGGGAATAAATTCAAACTAAATCCAATTAAACCCAAATAAATTCCAGAAAATTCCAAAAAAAAATTCTCAAAAGTGCAATATAACATTTGAATTTATGAAAAGCAAAAATTGGGGTGTTACAGCTTGCAAGATGCACAGATGATGAGATAGCCTAGTATGCTGCGTATTACCTCCAAGGGAATTGTATAATCTGAAGCAAGGATCCATGTCTGTCATGGATTATCTGCACAATTTCAATTACTTGACTTGTTATGTCGTCGACGAGATCCCAAGCGAGGCCCGGAAGATTGCTTTGTTCTGGGAGCACTTGAATGAAGAAGTTAAGCACTCGCTCGCAGCTCTTGACTTTAGAAATCTTCAAGAGTTGGTAGATAAGGCGATCCGAGTGGAAGACAGCGCTAAGGCTGTTGCAGACAGCCGGAAGCGAAAGTGGCTGGCCCAAAAACAGCTGGCGCGGGCCCGTCAAGGTCTCGCCCGGGGAAAGCTGTTAGTGTCTAGTCAGTCGCTTCGCCACCGCCAAGACCCCAACGACCTGTTCCTTGTGCCCCTCAACCTGCGGTTCAATCCTATAACCGCGGTGGGCAGATGCAAGGAGGACAGCAAAGGACGATGCCACTTTCATGCTTTGCATGCGGACAGGTTGGCCACTTCGCCAATGTTTGCCAGCATCATCGACCCCTGCCGACTCGTCCTACAGCTCAAAGCGCTCCAGGTCGTCCCCAAGCTTCTGCAACCGGACGTGGTAGTCATCGGTGGCGGTCGGGTTCTCACTGTCGCGAGAACCCTGGTCAGGGCCATCTTAACCTGGTGACAGCCGAGGAAGCAAGTAATGCACCAGACGTAGTCCTCGGTACGTTTCTTGTGCATTCATCTCCTACTGTGGTTCTGTTTGATTTGGGAGCCTCTCATTCTTTTGTATCTTTGAGGTTCGTTAAGAATCAAGGGATTAGGACTAGTCTGCTAGGCAATTTTATGTTGGTTCATTCTCCTGGCTCAGTTCTTCGAGCTCAGTGTATTTGCCTAGGAGTCCCAATCGAAATTGAATTAGTGAAGTTTAGTGGAGATCTGATTTAGATTGACACACCTAGACTCAATGTAATCCTAGCAATGGATTGGCTATCCAAGAACCAAGGACGCATCGATTGTGCTAATCATTCCATTTCCTTGGTGAATCTAGATGGCATTCATGTTCATTTTGACTCCAGTCAGTTAACCGTGCAGAAACCCTCTCTTCATTCCCTTTCTACTTCTGAGATGGGACAAGTACCGGTAATCCGTGAGTATCCCGATGTTTTTCCTGAGGAATTACAGGGATTGCCCCCGGATAGAGACTTGGAGTTCATTATTGATATGCTACCTGGAACTGCACCAATTTCCAAGCGCCCTTATCGGATGCCCTCAGATGAGTTGATCGAGCTCAAGAAACAACTCAAAGAGCAGCTAGCGAATGGTTTTATCCGTCCTAGCTCCTCACCATGGGGTAGTCCAGTGCTCTTCGTTAAGAAGAAGGACGACAGTCTTCGCATGTGCGTCGACTATCGTTCACTGAACGAAGTCACAATCAAGAATAAGTATCCTCTCCCTCGGATAGATGATTTGTTTGATCAGTTGAGCGGAGCCCAGATCTTTTCTAAGATCGATTTGAGACTTGGGTACTTCCAACTTAAGATCCGACCGGAGGATATACAGAAAATTGCGTTTACTACTTGTTACAGATTGTACGAGTATACCATGGTTTCATTCAGTCTTACCAATGCTCCTGCCACCTTCATGAATCTCATGAATAAAGTATTCATGGAATACCTGGACAAATTCGTGGTAGTGTTCATTGACAACATTCTCATCTACTCCAGAAGTGAACAAGAACATGAGCTACATCTGCGGAAGGTGCTCGACAAACTTCGCGAGCATCAACTGTACGCAAAATTCAGTAAGTGCGAGTTCTGGCTCTAAGAAGTCGCATTCTTGGGTCATGTTCTTTCTGGAGGTGGAGTTGCAGTTGATCCAAGCAAGGTGCAGGATGTGATTTCTTGGGAGCAGCCACGTACTGTTCCTGAGATCCAGAGTTTTCTCGGTCTCGCTGGTTACTATCGGCGATTCATCGAGAATTTCTCCAAAGTTGCTAAACCACTGACGGAACTACTCAAGAAGGAAAAGAGATTTGAGTAGTCAGTAGCCTGTGAGGCAAGTTTTCAAGAATTGAAGCGAAGACTTACCTCTGCCCCGATTCTGGTCTTGCCAGACATACACAAGAGCTTTGACATTTACTGTGATGCTTCACGTCAGGGTCTCGGTTGTGTACTGATGCAAGAGGGCATGGTTGTAGCTTAAGCTTCACGACAATTGAAGCTTCATCAAGCCAATTATCCAACTCATGATCTAGAACTTGCGGCAGTAGTTCGCGCTCTAAAACTGTGGCACCATTATCTCATCGGAAAAAGATGTGAGATATTTACTGACCACAAGAGCCTGAAATATTTTTTCACTCAACCAGATTTGAACATGAGACAACGTAGATGGTTGGAGTTGATCAAGGATTATGATCTAGGGATCCATTATCATCCAGGCAAAGCTAACGTGGTTGCAGATGCCCTCAGTCGCAAGTTGCATACCATTAGTGCATTGACCTTTATCAGTCAACCTCAATTACTGGATGAGTTTCGAAGACTCAAGTTGGAGGTGGTTAAAGAAGGGTTCGTTGCAGCTTTAACCCTAGAATCCACTCTTGAGTCCCAAATTTTAGCCGCGCAGCTCGTTGATGAGAAAGTGACTGAAGTCAAGCGCAAATTGAAGGAAAGCGCGCCTTCAGAGTTTTTGGAGAGAGCCGATGGGATGGTCATGCATGGGCGGCAACTTTACGTCCCGAATGACCAGGAGATCAAGCGATTGATCTTGAAGGAAGCTCACGATACACCTCTTTCGATCCACTCTGGAAGTACAAAAATGTACCAGGATCTCCGTGAAAATTTCTGGTGGCCTGGTATGAAAAAGGATATCACTGAATTCGTCGCCACTTGCGACGTGTCAGCGAGTGAAAGCGGAGTATCAACACCCTGCGGGATTGCTCCAGCCTTTGAAAATTCCAGAGTGGAAGTGGGATGAAGTCGGCATGGATTTCATCACTGGCCTGCCGAAATCATCGAGTGGCCATGACTCCATTTGGGTTATCGTGGATCGATTGTCAAAAGTGGCTCATTTTATTCCGGTCCATACCACCTACAATGGGCCTAAACTTGCAAAACTATACCTGGACCACATAGTCTGAGTGCATGGTGTTCCTAGAGTCATTGTATCAGACCGTGGAACCTAATTCACGTCGCGGTTCAGGAAAAATCTGCATGAACTCCTTGGTACCAAACTGTTTTTCAGTACAGCGTAACGTCCTCAGACCGATGGCTAGACTGAAAGGACAAATCAAGTCCTGGAGGATATGCTAAGAGCTTGCGTGTTATCCTATAGCACGAAATGGGAGAAGTGTTTAGCCTTCGCTGAATTCTCCTACAACAATAGCTATCAAGCGAGCCTCCAGATGTCACCGTTCGAAGCACTTTACGGAAGAAAGTGCAGAACACCTCTATTCTAGTCTGAAGTCGGTGAGAGACAATTCTTCGGTCCTGCTGTGATTCAAGAAGCCGAAGATCATGTCAAGCTGGTTCGAGATCGACTGAAAGAAGCCCAATCGAGACAGAAAAGCTATGCTGATAATCGTCGCCGTGAGCTAAGTTTTGACATAGGTGATTTCATCTATCTCAAAGTTTCACCACTACGTGGCACTCGTCGATTCCACGTTCGTGGGAAATTAGCACCACGTTACGTCGGTCCGTACCACATTCTCACGAGGAAAGGTGAAGTTGCTTATCAGATTGAACTTCCACCTCAGCTTTCCGAGGTACACAACGTATTCCATATGTCACAGCTGAAGAAATATCTTCGAGCACCCACAGAACTTACCCCATTGGAAACGATCGATCTTCAGCCTGATCTATCGTATTGTGAGCATCCAATCCCAATACTTGAAGAAGCTGAGTGTCTTACTTGCAATCAAGTCATCAAAATGCTCAAAGTCCAGTGGAGTAACCACACCCAGGATGAAGCCACCTGGGAGCGTGAAGATCGTCTCAGAACCGAGTTTCCCTCCTTTGTTGAGTCTAGCTAATCTCGAGGACGAGATTTTTCTAAGGGCGGTAGGATTGTAACATCCTGGATTCTGTAGTTAAGCTTAATTAGGCTAATTAAGTGTGGATTAGTGCTCTGTAAAGTTTTTGAATCTTATTTTGGAGTTATTTGCCTTCGAGCTCTGTTTTGTTGTTTCGTTTGAACGATTCCCCGAACGGAGCTCCTGAATCCGCTTTTGGGTGTTTTCACAAATCTTTTAAGATAGAACCCGAACCTAAGTTTCTAAACTTTCATTAGGATCCTCCAAACCTATTGTAAAGGCCCTCTAGATGTTCAAACTAGAACCGTAGCGAAAACCATCGATTCCAGAGCTTTCAGCCGTTGGGTGGCAGTACTGCAGCTTTGCCCGCGGTACTACCGGCCGAGCGGCAGTACCGGCCGCTTCGGGCGGTACTGCCGGCCGTAGCGACAGGTTTTGTCCTGTGCTCGTGTTTATCTCTTTGCCTCGATTTGCGTGCACGTCCTCAGCACTTAAGAGCTGGGGGGAGCCCTCTCTTCCCTCTCCTCCCTCATTTCTTCCCTTCTCCTCTCTCTCTTGCTCTTCCTCTCCTCTCCTTCCTTCCCTTTTTAGCTCCCACTCCCTCATGCACGAGCTGGCCGGAGTGAAGCTCGAGGAGGCCAAGTAGGAGCTGGAGCAAGAGTGAAGGAGCGTCTCCAAGCCATCAAGGAGCTTCGCAGGAGGTAGGGTTTTGAGTTGAGCTTAAATCCTAGGTGAAGATGCAAACCCTAGCTCATCCATGACGTTCTTCTCTTCTTTCCTTTTTGTTGGACCCTAGAAACCGTAGTTCTTGTCACGTAGCGTTGTTTTTCTAGGTAGTTAAACCTAGGTCAAGCTTAGAAGGATCTTTTCGTGTCATCGAGTAGTTTCGAAAACCCTGATCTACGTTTCGTTGGACTCATTCGCCGCAAAACGTCATTTCTCGAATTTCCGGAATCTTTCCTCTGGAAACCCTAACTCCGTGAAGTCAGGAAAATGACTCGCGAATATTTTCTCCAGGCCTCGAAGGTCGACTCTTGTGGAAGAATCGAGTTTGAACTCGATTCAGGTCGAGAATCGAATTCAGGAGTAAACCCGGGTTTTCCAGTCTTAGAGTCTCGAACGTCGTGCTTCGTTGGTCCTAGTTGATATTCCGATCGTATAGAGTTTTAGTGCACCGTCGGAACTAATGCGCGGGTCGCAAATCCGCTACTCAGGTAGATTTGTGAAAGTTGCACTTTGGGCATTCGGAGCGATTTCGTATTCCGAAGTCCCAAAGCTCACAAGTCTAATGCGTATAAGTCCCTATTGCCGTAGTGGACTCGTTGTCACGAAGAAACTCGAGTTTCGACACCTTTTGAGTCGAAATCCGTTTTCGCGTCAATATCGGGAGTAAAAAGGTCAAAAAGCGAGATTTTGAGCAAATGAGCTCGAAACTTGACGAAACTTGCGTGAATAGGTCCCATGGGTCCCCAGGAACCTATCCATGCATGTATGTCGAAGTTCCGAATTCAACTGCGCGAAATCTCACTTTTTGGAAAAAGTGTTCTCGAGGAGACCGGCACTACCACAGGCTTTGGAGCGGTACTGCCGGAGGGGCCGGTACTACTGAGGTTTATCCATCGGTAGTTAAAAACCAGAGAGTGTCCTTTTTCTTCTCTAGCGACCGACACTACCAGGCCTGACGGCCGGTACTGTCGCTCATGCGGTACTACCGGGGTCTATGGGCTGGTAGTTATTTTCCAGAGAGACACCCGATTCGGTTCCAAGCGGGCGGCGCTACCGGGCAACCCAGCCGGTACTGCAGGTCAGAGAGCGGCACCACCGCCTTTATAACGTCGGTACTGCCGGCCTCTAAGTAAAATTCTAGAATTTTCTTCCGAGTTGAGTTTTGGTTCTTCATTCTTGATTCTTATTGATGTTTAATCGCTTCCTTGCTGGTTTTGAGAATTGAGTTGGTCCTGTCTCTTTTCGTGTAGACGTAGACGCGTCGAACATCGCCGACGATCCCGACTACGTCCCGGAGACCGATTTTACCGAAGAGCAAACAGGGCAAGCACCTCCTTTGACCATTTTGATCCCATAATTGCAAATGCTATTTTCAGTTGCCAAAACTATTATGCATGCGTGTATGTTCAGTAAAGATGCTAGTTGTGGGAAAACATGGTAGTTAAACCCGAATTGGTGGATTCCCTTAATCTTAATTGAACTGCGAACCTTGTTAAAACTTAGGCCAAAAACCTAGACATATAGATAAATATCAAATAGGTAGTAATGAATAGTATTTGCATAAGCTTAGTCATGCTGTAGAATGTATTGTATGTTGTTACGACACAATCAACTGCAGTCTTCTTAGAATTGATCGGTTTGTTTTGGATTGGGTTTTGGATCGGAAGGTTGGTTAATGGATTTGGAGATTTGGATCTAGTTTATATTGGTTTGGTGTGGCTGGAAAATGGAAAAGGAGTGTTTAGACCGGGCGAGATGTACGGAGTTTGGTTCGGCTTTGTCCGGTTGGTTGGGATGGTGTTTGGTTATGGATTGGATGGCAAGCCTGAGGCTTGGTTTTGGGTTGAGTTTTGGTTGGTTCCTTGCTATGGGGAGGTATGGGCCAGTAAAGCTAGTGGGAGCCCGTAGGGACCACTAGTGGACATCCTCTGTGGCCGTAGCAAGTGGGATTGGAGAATCTCGCCTGAGTCACCCTAAGGACAGAACTTGATACTATGACTGGGTCTCACAGTACAACCACTTGTGCTAGTATGGGATAGCCTTGGCCTAGTACATTGGAAAGGATTTGGTCTTGCATCATTAGGCGGCGGGAGAGTTGGACATGTCTGCCGTGTCGGTGTGTTCTAATGATTCCCTCGTCGAGGCATCGAGGGGGAATTTGCCCAATACAACGGTAACGCCTGCTACGGGGAGGTATGGGCTAGTAAAGCTAGTGGGAGCCCGTAGGGACCACTAGTGGACATCCTCTGTGGCCGTAGCTAGGGATGCACATTACCGGGCTGGTGCAAGGTTTAAATCCTAGCCTATCGAAAGGTTTCGTCACTGTCTAGCAAAACGGGTACGTTGCGTATCGCATGGCATGGTTGACATGATTGCTAGAGCGTGTCTTGTGGGTAAAGTGTACAAACTCTGCAGAGATAACTAAACTAATCGATTAGACGTGCTCACGGTCATGAGCAGCTTGGGAAGTACTGTCAAGTATAGAATTTTTGGTGTTGATTCTGGTTGGGTTTTGGGAAAATGGTCGGGTTTGGATTGGTTCGGTGTGGTGCGAGTCTGGTTATTTGGAAATGGTTGGGTATGGTGTATGGTTCTTTGTTGTGGATTTGGGAGTAGGGTATAGTATGGTTTGAGGTGGGAAAAGGTTTGGATGGGTGTTGGTTTTGGTTAAAAGGTTAAATATTGATACTTGCTTTGAAATGTTTTCAACAAACTCTTTTACAACTGGCAGTGTTGAATCTATTATCATATTCCAAATAAAACCTGCCTTGTGCTCGAAAAGACTTAGTGTAGAAACCTGATTGTCCTTGTCATAACCTGCATTTCTATATATACAAATTGCATACACTAAAGTTTTGCGAGTACATACGTGTACTCACCATTTGCTCTAACGGATTTTGGTCAGAGGAAGATGGAGCAGGTAAGAACGAAGATGTGCCGGATGAGTCGCAGTACGTTGAAGACGCTAACGATTTCGCTGAGGGTTAGCTGGGTTCCTTCCAGCCAGTTGCCTGCGGGTGGAAGGCACACTGCGCGATTTCTTTTGGACTTCCGCTGATGTTCGTCGGTTCTTTTGGACTTGTTTCGGCTGCGAGGCCATACTTGTAATTATGAAATGGTGTAATAACTTTACCTTTCGTATGTAATATATTTTCTTTTGTGTGGATATGAACCGTCTTGTATGACAACGTGTGGGTACTGGACTACTGATCCAGGGAAACAGTACTATTCACACGGTTGCGGGAAGCTCGAGTTGGGATCAATCGGTTGGCACATACACTTGCCTCAAGTATTGCCGACCAATTGGCCTCAATTCGGGTATGGTTTGTGACTAGTAATCGGATTACTGACAGGTTGCGTTAATTCCAGTTCGATGCAACAGTGAGTACCCGAGTTACTGTTACAAAGACCGGAGCCCCCACGACAGCTAGGGCGCATGGGCAGCAGGGTGCTGCCCTAAACCTACCCCACTTGGGCCTTAGGCCTTTCACCTCCAGCCCAAGAGGTTCCCTCAAGCCCACGAGGCTCCCCCAAGCCCAAAACTTACCTCGGACGGCCCATTTTCCCTCCCGGAAGGCCCAAAACACGAATTAACCTCATACTGTAAAGTTTTACTCTCAAATTTCACATTTTATAAAGTCACGACATTCCATGGTGTCACAGTGCTGCTACAGTGCCATGTGAACAGTTTTGCTACATTGCGATTCGCTGCAGTAATCGACCTTTTTTTGCTACAATATTGTATTGTTTTTTCTTTCTCACTTGGTTTGCATGCCTTTTGATCTTAGATTGATTTATTGTTTTACTATCATAATTTTGATTTGATTCATCCAAAATCTTCCTAGGGTATTAATTTAGTGTTCCTCAAAGTTTTGTTGCTTAATCTTTTGTAGATTTTGTTTAATCACGAAATTAGGGTTTAATCAATTCTCGTCATTATTGATATAGTCAACTAGCGAAGCTTATAAATTTTGATCCATAAGTCCGATCGAGCTGATTCATTTTTGTTAGATTCATATTGGCATCTAGTTTCCTTTGTTAAAATTTCAGGTCAATTCGACGGTTGGATCTCCGGGAATTAGTGATTTACCGAACGTCTGTCAGTCTGTTTTTATTGAATACGAGTTTTTGTTGAATACGAAGACATTATTTGATTCTGAATTGGGGTGAATTTTTAGTATTGCCCTGATAGGAAAAAAAACATATCACATGCCTGTTAATGAGTTAGTAGAAATAAAGAAGCAAATTGGAGAGCTATTACACAAAGGTTTTGTGAGACCTAATTTGTTACCATGGGAGAGCCAATTCTGTTTGTTAGAAAGAATAACAAACGCATGAGAATATATATATATATTATTCGCTCAATGAAGTGACGATCAAGAATAAGTATCTTCTTCCCAGGATCGATGATTTGTTTGATTAGTTAAGAGGAGCCGTAGTTTTCTCTAAGATTCATCTTCGATGAGAATATCACCAGTTGAAAATTTGTGTAGAGGATTTTCCTAAGACCACATTTTCAACATGGTATTGACACTATATGTTTTCAGTCATGTTATTTAGATTGACTAATGCCCCTGCTTATTTCATGAACATGATTAATAAAGTTTTCATAGAATACTTGGACAAGTTTGTTGTTGTGTTCATTGATGACATTCCTATCTACTATAAGACAGAATAGGAGCATGTAGAGCATTTAATATTAGTACTCAAAAAGCTTCAAGAGCAACAGTTGTATACTAAGTTCAATAAGTGTGACTTTTATATACTAAGTTCAGTAAGTGACAAGACTTTTCAGGAGTTGAAGAAGTGTTTGACATCAATACCAGTATTACTGTTGCTAGATATTTCTAGAAAATTTTTGATGTTTACTATCATGCCTCATTGTCGGGACCCGAATTTGTAAATCCGGACCCTCTGTGTATTCAGCACTAGTCCAGGAACGCGCTAGTGCACACAGTCTTAACATCGGTAAATATCACAATCATACCACTCGATACTAATAAAGTACTTTAATTAAATAATCAAACTGGTTGCTTGACCTTAAGGTCAAGTTACAAATATACGCATCGCAGGGCGAAACTTATTAAAAGAGAAATAATAGCAGCGGAAAATAAGATAACTTCGTGGCGCCATCCAGTATACCACAGGCAACTGACTGGGCTCGCTTCCTAGTTAGACGGATCTTCTGGGAGCTCCTCCTCCAAGGCGGGTGTAGACTCCTCTTCAACTGGTGTTGTATTGCGGCAAGGGTGAGTACTTGGTACTCAGCAAGTCATGCACAGAATGCAGCTAATATACTACATGCATGGCTTAATACAAAGGAGTGGCTCAAGGTATATTTGCAGTAAGAGCATTTAACAAGTATCATAAGTAGATTCGAAAGCAGTAGAAACAAGTATAACATCAATAACTTTTCAAGGAGTTTAGTAAACATTTTTCCCAATCCTAATCCATATTTCCATCAACATCATTATTAATCCAACCCAACCTTTCAAGTCCAAGTTATTTTCAAGAAAGTCTAACCCTTGACTGTAATTCCCGAGCGATGTCCAATGCCGTGGACACGGCTATTCGAATAGATTTTACACTCTGCAGAGGTTATGCACTTTACCCACAAGATACAGTCAAACACCACAAAGGCGAGTGTCCGTAACAAAGTCTTTCGGAAACTTCTAACAGCACAAGTGGTCCTCCCCGGTGTTGCACACTAACCCTTCCCTTAGCGAAGGCGAAGTCTAGGTCAAGCCACCGTTAGATGGTACCTGGCCGCAGCCCCGGTACGCTCCCCCGTACAACTACACAAAGGGTGTAGTTGACATCCTGAGGTCCCACAGGTACGTTTTTAGCAACTTATTCAACTAGGTCTGTCCCATTACAGACATGTGGTTGCACATTTGACCCAGTTCAAAGGCTTGCAAGGTTAAGGCCTTAGGGTGACCAAGGCAAGACTACCCGAAGAACCAAACCAACATTCCCGATGCCACAACTGGCCCACTCGATCATTCTTGCCACATGCCCCGGTCAAAACTATTTATCAAACCCCAGTAGATTACCATGCACCACGTGCCATCAACATCACATGATACCTTCCCAAAACAGGTTCAACATATCATTAAGTCAATATTAACATTTGATTGTTCAAATCATGTCATGAGCACGTAGCAGGTCTAAGCAGTATACTACAACGGTCTAAAATCCCAGGTTGGCAATTTAGTAAGGTCCAACTATTTAATCCTCAATTAGGGTGACAAGGGATCATGGCACATATGTAATTAACCAAGGTGTCATACAGCAATTAGGCATTTATCTAATTCCCATAATTTAAATAAAGTATTTTCTAATTAAACTAGCATGCAATACATTGAATCAAAATAGGTTTCCAATTGGGATCAACATGGTCAAAGCATAACTTGCCTTCAAAGAGTACTTGTTCTTGGTCCTGAGCTGGCTCCTGGGTCAACACTTCTCCTTCGAAGCCTTCGGGCACTTCAACGTCTACTCGTAAAGCGTGTAAATAGCAACAAGTAAATAAATAGTAGACAAAAAGTGTCCAAACATCCAAATAAAGTTCACAAACAGAGAGAGCATAATTTTATGAATTTTTAGAAACTGGAATCGTCAAATTCGGAGTTTAAATGCAAAAGATACAAGCATTTAGAGTTTAAAATAATCAATTAAATATTAATATAGAGAAAAACTTTAGTCCAAAAATTAAATAAAATTCATCATTAGGTAGATCTCAATTTAATACAAATTTAGAAATTTGAATCACTCAAATCGGAGTTAAAATGCAAAAGTTATAAACGTTTGAAGTTTGAATCAAATTCTGAAATCAATAATTCGAATTAATAAATCATTTTCTTTTTTCGAAAATTAATTATTGCGTCAGCAAGGACACGTGGCAGCCTCTGATTGGGCGGCTGACGTCAGCCGGTCCACGGGCTCAGCCCACGGCTCGGCTCGGGTCCACCGTGGACCCGGTCCACGGTTCACGTGTCTCTGACAAGTGGGACCCCACGGATGGCGTCATTCTTGGCGTCGGCCGAGGACTCACCATCAGGCCGACAGGTGGGACCATCGTGACGCCATTGCCTGACGCCACCGCACGGCCGGGTGGCGGCCGACAGTGGGCCCCCATGACGCCGGGCCGTGACGTCATGGTGCGGTTTGGCCGTGTCGCTGACACGCGGGCCCGGCGTGTCAGCGTCACGCACGCGTACGGCGCTGACCGCGCCAGTCCAACTTCCTCCCACGTGGCGCAATCTTGCCCGTTGATTTGAAAATCAACGGCGCGGATTAGATCTTAGGTTTACGCGTTTGGAATAACGCGGTGAATTTGGACCGTACGATCTAAATCGGACGGTCGAGATTGGATCTAGTGCGGTGCATCGCGGGCTACACGATTGGATCTAAGCCGTTGGATCTTGATCCAACGGTTGAGAATAGATCTAGGATTTGCAACGGAAATATCGCACGGCGACGTGGCCGAACGTGGGCCGTTGGATCTTGATCCAACGGTCCAGATCTAATCTGGAGGGTTCAAGTTTTGGGAACACGTGGCTTACCGTGGCCGTTCGATCTTGATCCGACGGTGCACGGAGCTCGCGGGCGGTGATGGCGTTGCGGCGGAGTGGGTGACCGGAGGCGGTGACGAAGACGAGCCCGACGGCGCTTGGGGGCGTCTCCGGCGAAGTGAGTTGGCTCCACGGGTGCGGCTTGACCTGAAGACTCCGGATCTGGGCTCAACGGCGGCGGAGGACGGCGGATGGCGGCGGGGCGAGGCAAGAACCGTGGCGGAGGAGGAAGCTAACTGCGGCGAGCAATAGCGGGTCGACGGCGGCGGCTAGGGCTAGGGCACTTGGGGCGAACGACGCGGACGGCAAAGGCGATCCTCGGGCACGCATCCGGGCATTAAATACCGGCCCAGACGCCGAGATCCCCGCGGAATCCGCGGCAAAGCCGGTACGGGCGGCGGAGTCCGTCCCGGACATGGCGAGGGCGACGTGGCACGCGCTCGACCGTTGGATCAAGATCCAACCGCCGCGGGTTCGGCTCGATCGCCTCGGGCGAGCTGGTTGGCTCGGTCGGAGTCGGGCTCGGTGACGTGGCTCAATCGTGGCCGTTGGATCAAGATCCAACGGTCACGCGGTTAGGGTTCGGGTCGGACTCGAGTCGGACTCGGGTTCGGGCTCAATCGGTTGAACAGTAAAACCCACTCGCAATTTCCAGCGATAAAATAATCCAATAAATTCCCAAAAATTCATTTAATTCATTAAAAATAGTAAAATACTCAGAAAAAATTCTGGAAAATATTTTAGAACATTTTGGACTCAAATAAAATATTTCCAACAAAATTTTATTTGCAAAGTTAAATCCTTTAATTATTTCAAAATAAAATAAATTCAAATAAATTCCAAATAAATCCAAATAAATTCCAGAAAATTCCAAAAATTTACCAAAGTGCCAAATCACACATGAATTTAAGAAAAACAAATTTTTGGGGTGTTACAAACCTCCCCCCCTTAACAGAATCTCGTCCCTGAGATTCAGGGTTCACTACAGAATAGGTTCGGAAACTCTTTCTTCAAATCCTCCTCGCGCTCCCATGTTGCTTCGCTCTCTACATGGTTGCTCCATTGAATTCTGTAGAAACGGGTTGACTTGTTTCTAGTTTCTCGATCCATTGTGTCTAGAATCTTCACGGGGTGCTCCTTGTAAGTCAGATCTTCTTGTAACTCAATTGACTCTAGCGGTGTCTGTTCCTCAGGTACTCGGAGACACTTCTTCAGCTGGGACACGTGGAACACGTCATGCACTCCTGCTAATGATTGCGGCAACTCTAGCTGATAAGCAACTTCACATCTGCGGCTGAGAACCTTGAATGGTCCAACATATCTCGGCGCGAGTTTTCCTTTGGCATGGAATCTCTTAACTCCTCTGAGTGGCGTGACCCTGAGATACACGAAATCTTCTGGTTCAAAACTCAGGTCTCGGCGATGGTTGTCAGCATAACTCTTCTATCGTGATTGGGCTATCTTCAATCTCTCCCTGATCATGGCAATCTGTTCTTCGGCTCCTTGGAGAATATCTGGCCCAAAGACACGGCGTTCACATGTCTCGTTCCAATTCAACGGTGTTCGACAAGGTCGACCGTATAGTGCTTCAAAGGGTGACATCTGCAGACTTGATTGATAGATGTTGTTGTAACTGAACTCAGCGTACGGCAGACTTTTATCCCAAGAGGTAGCATAAGCCAATGCACACGCTCTTAACATATCCTCCAAAATCTGATTAACTCTTTCGGTTTGCCCATCTGTCTGCGGATGATAAGCTGTACTGAAGTTCAAACGGGTTCCCATGGCTTCATGCAGCTTATTCCAGAATCTTGAGGTAAACTGGGTACCTCGGTCTGATACAATATTCTTTGGCACTCCGTGCAAACAGACGATCCTGGTCATATACAACACAGCTAACTTATCTCCCGAACAGGTGGTCTTCACTGGAATAAAATGGGCGACCTTAGTCAAGCGGTCTATTATGACCCATATGGAGTCATATCCTCCTTGAGTCTTGGGTAAACCGGTAATGAAGTCCATTCCGATTTCCTCCCATTTCCACTCAGGTATCTTTAACAGCTGTAGCAATCCTGCTGGTCTCTGATGCATTGCCTTGACTCTCTGGCATATGTCGCACAGCGCAACATGCTCGGCAACTTCACGCTTCATATTCAGCCACCAGAATCTTTCCTTCAAATCTTGATACATCTTGGCACTTCCAGGATGAATTGAGTACTTGGAGTCGTGGGCTTCCTCTAAGATCAACTGCTTCAGCTCCTTCTTGTTTGGCACACAGATTCGATCCTGCATCCATAACGTGCCTTGCTCGTCCAGTCTGAAGTCTTTTGCCTTGCCTTCATCCATCTTGGACTTGATCCTGCGGATCTTGTCATCATCCTTCTGTCCTTCTCGGATCTGATCTTCTAGGGTAGGCTTTACTTCTAAGGCTGCCAAGAATCCTTCTGGTACGACTTCAATCTGTATTCTCTGGAAATCCCCACATAGCTCCTCCTGACTTGTGGCTATCAACATGTCCACGGTATGGATTTTCCGACTCAGAGCATCGGCAACTACGTTGGCCTTCCCGGGATGGTAATGGATTCCAACATTGTAGTCCTTGATCAACTCTAACCATCTCCTCTGCCTCATGTTCAGGTCTGATTGGGTGAAGATGTACTTAAGACTCTTATGGTCCGTGTATACTTCACATCTATTTCCAATCAAATAGTGACGCCATAACTTCAAAGCATGCACTACGGCAGCTAGCTCTAGGTCATGTGTCGGATAGTTCTCCTCGTGTGGCCTCAACTGCCTTGATGCGTAAGTTTAATTTACCTTTCCGTTCTGCATCAGCACACACCCAAGTCCTTGACGCGATGCATCACAATAAATATCAAAACTTTGATTGACGTCCGGTAGAATTAACACTGGCGCTGATGTCAATCGTTTCTTCAACTCTTGAAAACCTTTTTCGCACTCCGGCGTCCATGCAAACTTCTTCTCCTTTTTCAGCAATTGCGTAAGAGGTATCGCAATTGTCAAAAAGCCTTCAATGAAACGACGATAGTAACCTGCCATTCTAAGGAAACTCCGGATCTGGGCCACGGTTTTCGGCTGTTCCCAATGTAACACAGCTTCTACCTTGCTTGGATCAACGGTGACTCCTTCTGCGGTCATTACATGTCCGAGGAACTCCACCTTGTCCTTCCAAAAGTCACACTTGCTGAACTTGGCGAAGAGCTGCTGTTCCCTTAACTTTTCCAAAACTCGCCTTAAGTGCTCTGTATGTTCATCCTCTGTCTTGGAGTAGACCAAGATATCATCTATGAACACAACAACAAACTTGTCCAAATATTCCATGAACACCTTATTCATCATATTCATGAAATATGCGGGCGCATTTGTCAGACCAAAGGACATAACAGTAAACTCATAATGTCCGTATCTTGACGAGAATGCGGTCTTCGGAATATCTTCTGATCGGATCTTCAACTGATGGTATCCCGATCTCAGATCAATCTTGGAGAAAATTCCGGCTCCTCTCAGCTGATCAAACAGATCATCGATCCTGGGTAGCGGGTACTTATTCTTCACGGTGACTTCATTGAGTGCACGGTAGTCAATGCACATCCTGAAACTCCCGTCCTTCTTCTTGACGAACAAAACTGGCGCTCCCCACGGCGACGAACTTGGTCTGATAAATCCTTTCTCCATTAACTCTTCAAGCTGCTTCTTCATCTCTACCAATTCCTCGGTGGACATCCGATAAGGTCTCTTTGCTATCGGCGCTGTACCAGGTACAAGCTCTATCACAAACTCTATGTCCCTGTCTGGCGGCATACCAGGTAAATCTTCAAGAAAAACATCCAGATACTCATTCACTACTGAGATATTTTCTATGTTGATTGCCTTGGTACTGTTAACCATCAACTGTCCATCTCTAATGGCGGTAGCTTGAAATTCCACTTTCTTTCCACACGAGCTCTCAACTGAGATAGTCCTTCATCCACAATCCAATACGGCCTTGTGCTTGGATAACCAATCCATTCCCAAAATAACATCTAAGGTCTGGGTCTCCAAAATAATAAGGTTCGCTAGGAACTCTATCCCGTCTATTAATATTCTTACCCCAGAACATCCTACTTTAGTTCGGAGTTCGGAACCAGGGGGTTCGAACTAAAAGCATGCATTTAAGTCTTGCAATCTCCAAATCATTTTTAGCAGCAAAGCCTTGAGAAACAAACGAATGCGAAGCTCCGGAATCAAACAAAATCAAGCAGGTGTACTGAGTTAACAAGTAACTTACCCAGTACGACGTCCGTGGAATTCTGCAGTGCATCTGCGGTGACATGATTGACTCGGCCTCTCACCACGGTCTGGGGTGCTGTTCCTGGCTGTGCTGTCCCTCGGTTGGCTCCTGGTGCTGGCGTCCTGGCTGGTGTGGATCCCAGATTGAAGCGGACTGGGGTCACTCCTGCTGTCTTCTTAGGGCAACTGTTGGCAAAGTGTCCTGTCTCGTTGCAGTTGTAGTCGTGTCTCACTGTCCCCTGTTGACTGCCTGAAGCGGTGTTTTTGGCTGGTGCTGGGGTCTGATAGTTCTGATTGACGGGTCTTGGTGCCGGTGACGGTGTCCTTGTAGCATTCTGCGGCTGAAATCTGAAAAACTGATTGGGCGCAACCCTCAAATATTGCTGTGCTCCCTGACACGATCCCTGATGCTGCATCCTGCGCTTCCTATTCTCATCCAGTTCCTTGCGCTTGTCCTCAAGAGTAAGCGCTTTATTCACCAACTCTTGGAAATCTAGAAAGGTGTGGGTGATCAGTCCCACCTGTAGTCCTGAGTTAAGTCCCTTCATAAAGCGAGACTGTCTGGCTTTATCTGTCGCTACATCTTCAGGTGCGTAGCGTGCAAGCTGTGTGAACTTATTCAGGTATTCGGCCACAGGCTGATTACCTTGCTTCAGTGCTCTGAACTGCTCCTTCTTGAGGTCCATAATTCCTTCTGGCACGTGATACTGGCGAAATGCAGCTGTAAACTCCTCCCAGGTGATGTCCTAAGGGTTCTCCTGCGTGTCACAGAAGTTCTCCCACCATTCGGCGGCTGTCCCTTCCAACTGATGAGAAGCGTAGAGCACCTTCTCATTTCCCATGCATTGAGCAATGTGTAGCTTCCTCTCTATTGACCTTAACCAATCATCGGCCTCCAACGGATTGGCATTCTCGGAGAAAGTGGGTGGATGAGTCCTCATGAACTCCGACAGTCTTGTATTCTGGCGTTGTCTCTGATTGACTTGATTAGCGGTAGCCTGAGCAGTGACGTGTTGCATCTGTTGCATCATAGCATGCATCAACTGAGTCTGAGCAGCAAGAAAAGCTCCAAAATTCTGCATGTCAACTGGCGGTGCTGGTTGGGGTGCAGGTGCTCCATTATTGGGGTTTCCAGCTGGGCGAGAACCACTTCCATTGCCTCCAAAGTTTTCGCGGGTGTTCACCATATGTCGATTGCTCCAAGGTTTTGAGATGAGAGGGAACAAGAATAGACAAGTAATAGGGAAACTTATGCGGGGGAAAAGTGTAACTCAAAATCCAACTTTATTAGCTAATAATAGTAATAACTTGGTATGGTTGCTTACAATGCCTAAGGGCCTGCAACACATACTGCACACTCAACAAACAATGAAAATCCAACGCCTCTAAGGGTGACTCTTATTCTATAACGCGACTCGACAAAGGAGTCTCAACCTCAACAACTACGCTCACTCATCGAGAAAACCTCCACTGCCTCGGTGGGGGTGCGACGGCATCGGCGTGAAACAATCGCCATGCCCTGCAACTGTGGTAGTCGAAGAAGCGGTGTCCTCATCAAGATATGACTCCTCCGGATCCGGCTCGTGTAGCTCGAGCACTGGCTCCGGTCCTAGCCCGTACAATGCCATCTCCAACTCGTCAATCCTTCGCAGAAGATGAGACACATGCTCTTGAGCCTCCCTCCATCGTTTCTTCTCCACCGTGGCCTCCCCTCGAGCTTTCTGTAGCTCCCGGTTCGTATCATCGAGCACATCCTCCTGAGCGATGACAAGTCGTGCCAGCTGTGTGACCGTGGTATTCTCGTCCTGAATCAGCTTCGGGTCAAGAAGGTTGTTGTTGCGTGGATGGTAGCGGTACTCTGCTCCTCCTCGGCTCGGGCGTAGATGCGGGCGACGTGTCGCATTGCTCGTCGTGATACCTCTTGAATTCCCATCTGCATTGTCGACCTCCTAGCGGTGCAGTATATTGGACGATTGCCCTTGCCCTTCTTCCTGGCATGTACCGTGATCTTCACGTCACAAGCCTTAATCAGTCCCACTTGCCTGATGATGTTCACTTGGTATTGCGGCTTCTCAAATCCTTCGAGAAACTGCATCATACGCCAAAGTTCTGCGGCGTGGCCAACCTCAAGATCGACGTAGTTGATCTCTCCCTCCATCTGTCAAAGGATACTTGCGTAAGAACGCAGCATTTTAAAATCGATGTGGAAGACGAAAAGAACTCAGCAAGGGGTATGAACAAGAAAGAAAAGGGGTAAGTCGAGAATTCATTCATTATCTTGACCACTTTTAACTTTAGAAAATAGGTTTTATCCTCACTACGACCATTCTAACTATGGGTGAGCCTACGGATCAATTTTGTGCTTTCATGTTTCCAATTGCATATCTCTGTGTTGCTATGTGTTTACCACTTGTATCCATATCCACACATTTGCTTTAGCCTATTTTCCACCCTTGTTTGATCAGCAACATAGGCTAGTGCTAGTTTCGAACAATTACTCAATTTATGCAAATCTGAGATTAATTGATTGTTTTTCATTGCTACTGAGTATACACAGTCTATCCAAGCTCCACTCTCTACTAACCTCATAGGTGATAGCCTTGCAATCGCTTTGCTCATGCATGAGATCAGTTTATCACGAACCAGCCACCGGTTGCACCGCTTGCTGCATTAGTAAGAATTGGTAAGAGCTTGAGAGGAAGTGCCCTGATCAATTTCACCAATTAGTAGTGGATAGGGAACTACATATCTTTGTGTGTTTTCCTGTTATTACTAACCATGGCCAATGAAGGAGGTAGCAATGAGGGAAATCGAGCTGATGTTCTGACACCCCGTTCGAGAGGAATCATACAACACTTCACACGATTACTCAATGAATATGCTGAAAATCATGATAACGCATTGGCTCAGATCAACGAAAACCTCGCCACCATCCGTGATCGAGTTGATCATCTTGAGGGACAACAGCCACCACTTGCTGAAAACGTGGCCAATGATGCACCAGAACAAAATGGCGCACATGGACGCCAACCGTGGTACGCTCCCCGTGCTTGGGCAAATGAGGTAGAGAACAATTATGCTACTGACACTGAGGATGATGATGGATTTAACTCCAATAATGATCGAGATCATCGACGACTTCGACACAATCGGCAAGGTATGGGTAGAAATCAGCGAGAACCTCGAGAGGTACATAATGATCCCATGGGAAATATTAAGTTTACAATACCTTCATTTGATGGAAAATATAACCCTGATGCTTATCTTGATTGGGAGCTAGCGGTAGAACAAAAATTTGCATGCTATGACTTTCCTGAAGATAGAAAAGTTAGGGCTGCCACTAGTGAGTTCACTGCTTTTGCCTCCATTTGGTGGAGTGAGGCTTGTAGAAATCATGATAACATACCTAGAACATGGAATGCACTAAAAAGAATGTTGAGAGCTAGATTTGTTCCTTCTTACTATGCTCGTGACTTGCTCAACAAATTGCAACGATTAAACCAAGGAAGCAAATCTGTAGAAGAGTATTATCAAGAAATGCAAATTGGTGAGTTACGATGTGGTCTAGAAGAGAATGAAGATGCTAAGATGGCTAGATTTCTAGGTGGGCTCAATAGAGAAATTCAGGACATACTTGATTACAAAGAATACAACTCTATCACTCGTTTGTTCCATCTTGCTTGTAAAGCTGAAAGGGAAGTACAAGGACGACATGCCAAGCTAAGAGGGAATTTTGGAGATTCCTTTGCGTCACAACCAAACCAAGTGCAAGCAAAGTCTCCATCCACCACTTCTGGTCGTGTACCTCCACATTCCAACCGTGGGCATCCTGCTACCTCTACTTCCACTCCAACGCATGTTTTGGAAACAAAATCAGCCTCGACACAAGCTCCTGCTAAGAGTGCTTCTTCAGTTGCATCCACAGGCCGCACTCGCGATGTGCAATGCCATCGTTGCAAAGGATTTGGACACATCATGCGTAATTGTCCAAGTCAACGTGCTATAATTGTGAGGGACGATGGTGAGTATACCTCTGCTAGTGATATTGAGGAAGATCTTGCTTTAGCTGCAACTAACCCTGCAGGTGAGAATGAAGAGAATAAAAATGAGGAGCAGCAATTGGGTGCTGACATTTCAGACAAGTACATGAGCATCATTGTAAAGCGTGTACTTAGTGCTCAAATGGAGAGTGTTGAACAAAATCAGCGCCACAACTTGTTCCAAACTAAATTTGTCATCAAAGAGCGCTCTGTGCGAGTCATCATCGATGGAGGGAGTTGCAATAATCTTGCTAGCATGGATATGGTCAAGAAGCTTGGCTTGACCACAACACAGCATCCACATCCTTACTACATTCAGTGGTTCAACTCTAGTGGAAAGGTTAAGGTAACAAGAATGGTAAGATTGCACTTTTCACTCGGTTCATATCATGATCATGCTGATTGCGATGTTGTCCCCATGCAAGCATGCTCTTTGCTGTTAGGTAGACCTTGGCAATATGATAAAGATGCTTCCCATCATGGTAGAACTAACCAATACACTCTCATGCATAAAGGAAAGAAAATTGTTTTGCTTCCTATGACCCCTGCTGCAATTCTTAAAGATGACTTGGAGAGAGATGAAAGAGAAAAGGAAAGTGCTAAAAGTGAAAATCAGAGTGTAGCCAACAAGTTAGCACAACCAAGGAAGAAAGAATCTAATCCTAAGAAAACTGAAATCAAGTTGAAAGGTGCTGTCATGCTAGCTACAAAATCTGATTTGAATGACATGATAGGAAGCAATGCTGAATGCTATGTTTTGATTTGCAAGAATGCTTTGTTTTGCTTGGATAATATGCCTTCCTCTTTGCCTCCTGCGGTTGCTAACCTTTTGCAGGAGTTTGAGGATGTGTTTCCCGATGAGGTACCCCCAGGGCTGCCACCAATTAGGGGAATTGAACATCAAATTGACTTGATCCCAAGGGCATCTTTGCCCAACCGTGCGCCGTATAGGACAAATCCAGAGGATACTAAGGAAATTCAACGTCAAGTGCAAGACTTGCTTAACAAAGGGTATGTACGTGAGAGCCTTAATCCTTGTGCTGTTCCTGTGCTTTTAGTGCTAAAGAAAGATGGATCATGGCGTATGTGCGTAGATTGTAGAGCTATCAATAATATTACTGTCAGGTATCGTCACCTTATTCCTAGGTTGGATGATATGCTGGATGAGTTAAGTGGCTCTATGGTGTTTTCTAAAGTTGACTTGAGAAGTGGCTACCACCAAATTCGAATGAAACTTGGAGATGAATGGAAGACAGCATTTAAAACTAAATTTGGCTTGTATGAGTGGTTAGTTATGCCTTTCGTATTGACTAATGCCCCTAGTACATTTATGCGTTTGATGAATGAAGTTTTGTGCCCTCTCATTGGAAAATCTGTGGTGGTGTACTTTGATGATATCTTGATTTATAGCAAGTCACTTTCTGAACATCTTGACCATTTACGTGCTGTTTTTAATGCTCTACGTGATGCACGTTTGTTTGGTAACCTTGAGAAGTGCACCTTTTGCACCGATCGGGTCTCTTTTCTTGGCTATGTTGTAACCCCGCAGGGAATTGAGGTAGATGAAGCCAAGATTGAAGCAATCAAGAGTTGGCCGACTCCTAAAACGGTCACACAAGTGCGGAGCTTCCATGGACTTGCTGGATTTTATCGCCGCTTTGTGAAGGATTTCAGCACCATAGCCGCCCCATCAATGAATTGACAAAGAAAGGTGTTGTGTTCCATTGGGGACAAGCTCAAGAAGATGCCTTCAACCTGTTGAAAAAGAAGCTTACCAATGCACCACTACTCCAACTTCCAGATTTTGGTAAGACCTTTGAGCTTGAATGTGATGCTAACGGTATCGGCATTGGTGGTGTATTGATACAAGAAGGTAAGCCTGTTGCCTATTTCAGCGAGAAATTGAGTGGACCTGTTCTTAATTACTCCACGTATGATAAGGAATTATATGCTCTTGTACGTTCCTTAGAAATGTGGCAACATTATTTATGGCCCAAAGAATTTGTTATACATTCTGATCATGAATCACTTAAGCACATTCGAAGCCAAAATAAGCTGAACCGTAGACATGCTAAATGGGTGGAATTCATTGAATTTTTTCCCTATGTCATTAAACACAAGAAAGGAAAGGATAATGTGATTGCTGATGCTTTGTCACGAAGATATGCAATGATGTCCCAACTTGATTGTAGGATTTTTGGATTAAAAACTATAAAGGATCTATATGCTCAAGACAATGAAAGAACCCTTGCTAAATTGTAAGGATGGAAAGAGTTAGAATAAATTTGTGAACAATGATGGCTTCTTGTTTAGAGCTAACAAGCTATGCATTCTAGCTAGCTCTGTTCGACTTTTGTTGCTACAGGAGGCTCATGGAGGAGGATTGATGGGACACTTTGGAGCCAAAAAGACGGAGGATGCGCTGGCAGCTCATTTCTATTGGCCTAAGATGAGACGCGATGTCGAGCGCTATGTGGCACGCTGCACCACATGCCAAAAGGACAAGTCCCGGTTGAACCCCCACGGTTTGTATATACCTCTTCCTGTCCCTAGTGTTCCATGGGAGGATATTTCAATGGACTTTGTTCTAGGATTGCCTAGGACAAAGAGGGGGAGGGATAGCATATTTGTTGTTGTTGATAGATTCTCAAAAATGGCACACTTCATTCCATGCCACAAGAGCGATGATGCCACTCACATTGCTGATTTGTTCTTTAAAGAAATTGTACGCTTGCATGGTATGCTTTCCACTATTGTTTTAGATCGTGATGCCAAATTCTTAAGCCATTTTTGGAGGACCCTATGGAACAAATTGGGGACCAAGCTACTATTCTCCACCACCTGTCACCCCCAAATAGATGGCCAAACTGAAGTTGTCAACCGCACTTTGTCAACAATGTTACGGGCTGTTTTGAAGAAGAACTTGAAAGAGTGGGAGGAATGTCTTCCTCATGTGGAGTTTGCCTACAATCATGCAATACATTCCACTACAAAGGTCAGACCTTTCCAGGTAGTGTATGGCTTTAACCCTCATGCTCCCATAGACTTGTTGCCTCTTCCTTCTACCGAGAGGGTGAATTTAGATGCAAAAAAACGTGCTGATTTTATTCTCAAATTGCATGAAACTACAAAAGACAACATTGAGTGCATGAATGAGAAGTATAGAGTTGCTGGTAGCCATGGTAGGAAACATTTAACATTTGAACCTGGTGACCTTATCTGGCTACATTTGCGCAAAGAAAGATTCCCTGAATTGAGAAAATCTAAGTTGATGCCACATGCTGATGGCCCTTTTAAGGTGCTAGATCGAATAAATGATAATGCATATAAGCTTGAATCGCTCACAGAGTTTGGGGTTAGCCCCACCTTTAACATTGCAGATTTGAAGCCTTATTTGGGTCAAGAAGATGAGCTTGAGTCGAGGACGACTCTCTTTCAAGAGGGGGAGGATGATGAGGACATCACTATACCAGATGCACCCATAACCTCAACTCCACCATCCCCTATGCAAGGTCCTATCACAAGGGCACGTGCACGGTAGCTAAATCAACAGGTGAACTCGTTTCTCGGGTTGCATAATTTTACTTTTGAGGATAGACTGCTACCTAATAATATTCTCATACTTAGGAACCATGGCAAGGATCAGCAAGGGAATCAATTTTCGTCCAACCAAGTCAACATGCAAGGTGGGAACGCAAAAGAGCTCAACTCGGCCTTCAATGACCAGTCTGAATTCAAATGGACCTAGAGAATGCAAACGGACTCCGATTGGGGCGTGTGAATACTTGATCAAAAGATAATTTCGTCCTCTTTCCAATGGATCTGGCCTCACTTTAAAATTCCACGCGAGTCAATCACAGCAAGCAAAACACTCTGGCTGTCTCAGACTCTTCGGTTGCTGCGCCACCATTAATGTTGGGTTGAGTTCCCATGTAACTTAAAATGGTGTAAGAGCCCCCCTAGCAGCCAACTCGTGGGTATATGTATCTTGGACCAAATCCATCTTATTTTCCTTAGGTTTTGTTAAGTTTAGTTGCCCCCATGTGTGGAACTTTAACCTTGTTCTCCTGACTCGGCTAGAGCAGCAGTAAATAAGTTCAGAACCTCAGTTCATGTGTGTGCTTTATTCTTGTCCTTGCTAGTTCTTCAGTTGCTTGCAAGAATAGACCTTCGTGGTCAGGTCATCCGTGTCTTGGCATGGTTGATAACAACTAGGAGTGTGGTTTAGCGATTGCGGGCGCTTATCCTTGCGTGGTTCGTAGCCGGATCGTCAAAGTCATCCTCCACCAAATCGAAGTTATCCCCTCACCGGAAGATCGGGCACCCGTGTGCGCATCAGATTGGGCCTCTCCGGGGGACTTTGAGCCTTAGGGGTTGTGTTGGACCTCCGGTGGAAGGGTTTGGGCCCAAGGGGGGACTTTTGGGCAGCCAAATCTGGCCCCCACCCCTTGGTGCGCCCCCACTCCCTTTCCCAACCCTAGCCGCCACCCCCTAGCCCCCCCATGCGCCTCCACCCTTCCCATTCCTCTCCATGTTGCCCAAGGCGCCTCCACCTCTCCCCTCCCCTCTCCACCTTCCTTACTGCCCTAGGGGAGCCCCTTACCTCGCCAACCCACTGTTTTCACCATTGGAGCGCTCCGCGACGAGGAGATCCGGTGGATTTGGAGCGAGGAAGGAGATCGCGTGAACCAGGAGGAGATTCGTCGGTTCATCGTTCGTCGGGCGAAGGTATTGATAGGGAAATCATTGGGGTTGGTCTAGGTGCTGTGCTAGAGGGTATTTGGATGCTTTTAGATCAAGTGGTGGTGCTGTGATTGGGTAGATTAGATGAAAACTAGAGTTTGCCACGTTCTCTGCTTCGTGCAGATTGTGCAGTCAACCTAGGGTTTGAGTTTTCGCGACCTTAGAATCGGAATTTGGTCGGTCGCCTGTTGAGAAAGTTGTACGTAACTTCAATAACTTTCAGTGGACATAAATAACGTCTAATTCCACCCAGCCGTTTGAAAGTTATGGTCATTTTACCGAACGCGTTCAAAACTGTGACGAGATTGGAACAGATTACGTTGTTCTGTAGATTAAATAATTTTAGAGGCCGTATCAGCTTTTCCCAATACTTAGAAAAAGCTAGGAAATTTCCGAAGCTTCGCGATGATGTACTCTTTTACCTGATTTGGAGTTCTATAACCCAAGTTATGCTAGTTTGAAGCCTGCTGTCCCGGCGGGACAGATTCTCTGTTTTTCAATTTTGGGAGTAGTTTGCGAAGTCGGGGTAGATGAGCGAGTGGGTACTGTTTTGTGGGCACGTTTTGAGTGTGTAGTCTCTATGTGCAGGTGGTGTGACCCCGGGAGTGCCCTCAACCTCTCGCCAATCCGTCTCCCGAGGTTAAGGCAAGTGTATTGTAATGGGTAGCGTGTTGAATGTTGATAATTGAGACTAGGTGCAAATTATTTACATGATGTGCTATCTTGTCATGATTACATGTTGTGATATCTTTCTATGATTAGTGCTTGCCCATGTCGGTTTGATGCAAGTTGTTTATGTTTATGGCATAAGCTGGCCCGGTCGGTGAGAATGTCATAACTAGTCCGGTAAGGTCGGTGAGAAAGTTATGACTAATCCGGAGCGCCATGGTTGTAAGACCTACCTCGTGATTCCACCCACGTGGTGAGTGGAAGCGATGCGTAGGCACCCTCCATCTACGGGATGGAAGGGGGAAGAGGGTGCACGCCGACGGGTGTGCACTCAGCAATACCGGTATATGCTTCTAGGAGACATGTGCATCGCATTGCAATGCACATGATGATGAAAATGAGTTGTGAACAATGTGCTTGGTCATGGCTATGATGTTGTGGATGAAATTCTGATTTGATCATGATGTTAAAGTATGGTATGTATTGTTGTTGGCCTTGATTTATTCTTTATGACCTATTGCGATATACTTGCTGAGTGATGAACTCACGCTTGTGTTTTATGTTATTTTTAGGTACCATGAAACCGACATGCAGGAAAGGGGCTTAGTGGTGCATCATCACAAAGTTTCACTCATTAAGATATATACAATTTTGCCATTCGTAGTTATGATTATAAGTTAATGCGTTGAGAACTTAGAGTATGACTTATTTGTGTGCTTGGTCACATTATTTACTTCGTTTTAGATCATGGAGTGGTTAAATTCATTATGCTAGACTTAAATAGTTGCTATGTTACCTGTTATTGCTGCTTTAGATGCTTCCCATTATGATATAACTTGTGATATTATTGTTGATGCTCCGTACCATGGAAAAACAAAGGAGATGCTGCCGAAATTTTCAGTTTTTGCATGTACTCCTTTGCTGTAATTTACCTTTCGATATGGTATTTAGATGTTGTTTAGTCTATGTTTGGTGACATCCAGGGCATACTAGATGCCGGGGTGTTACAAAGAGTCTACACCTGCTCTGGAGGAGTGCCATGTGGAAGTGAGTTGTTAGCAGTCGAACCTTGTCAAATTGCTTATGGTAGGTCAATGGGTGATACATTGAAGTTTTCTGTTTCACTACTGTTTTCCTAGTTTTAAAGCCCTATGAAGCCTTATAAGTTTAAAGTCAACCTTAAGGTCATCAAACAATTTTTTTATCGAATAAATATAGTCATTTATTGTTATCCCATTGCATATGATTTGATATTACATCTGTTATGCCACTGTACCCACTAGCGCTATCTTATACTAGTGTAGTATACACAGAAGGTTTGAATTTGCATATTGTCTCGACAGTGGCCCGATCTTGTGAGGATGAAGATGATAACTCAGACCCGTAAACTTTGATGGACACTGGCACCAACCACCGTCTCTCTATGGTAACCTACGACACGTAAATTCACCTAAGAACTCGATTCAATCCTCATCTAATTGACCAAGTGAAAGTAGACAAATGGTTCTTGCAATCACCCCAAAGAAGTTGCAAGAAGAACGGTGATAATTTCATAATTGGAACTGTACTAAACAAAGAGGACAATGTGTATACATAGTATATGTAGATATTATCGGTTTTGACACTCCCTTTTAGCATAAGATGGTATGTAACAAAATAACATCCATTAGATGTGTACAGTAAATCAAAAGTTGCAAACATAGGAAACATCATGTATGCATAATATATACAACTATCATTAGTTGTCTTATTGTTCCCTATGTTCCTCATAATTTGTATAATTAAACTGCCATAAGAATGTGAGATGTATAAGATGTATATAATGTATATGTTGAACTAGAACAAGCATATTTCAATTTATCCACATCATTCCCCATCACTGTGACATCATAGGATGTGACAATAGAGAATGTGGTTCTACGGTATGAGTTTTACCATGTTTTTGGGCCGTTTTCGGGTGTTTGGGCCTTTCCAGGGGAGTTTGGGCCTTGGGGGGACCGCACCATGGGCCTTAAGTGGAAGAGTTTTGGCCCATGTGGGGAGGGGAGGCAGCAAACCCTAGCATCCCCCAACCCATGCGCCCCCACCCCTCCCATTGCGCCCCTTCCCCTCCCAAGCTGCCTCCACCCTCCCCTCTCTTGCGCCTCCACCCTCCCTCCTCCCTTGCGCCTCCCCCTCTCCTCCCTTGCGCCTCCCCCTCTCCTCCCTAGCCGGCCCTAGCAAGGTCCCTCCCCTCCCATGGCTACCACACCTCCCCCTCCGTTGATCCTTCCGTTGAGGAGCATTGCGACCAAGAAGATCCGGCCATTCCGGCGTTCCCGGCGATTGGAGGGGAGATCAGGCCGCGAGGAGGAGACGTTCGTTGTCCGTTTGATTCTCCAAGATGAGGTAAGGATTCGAGGTTCATTTGTGGTGTTCTAGGTGCTGCTAGATGGGGGAATCCATGCCTAGAACTCTTGTTTAGGTGCTGTGATTAGATGGATTGAATTGGATTCTAGATCTGTCTCGCGAGTGCTCTCGGCTATGTTTGACAGTCGGTGTTGGAACGCGTTTTTGGCAATTTTAGAGGCGTTTTCTGATCACCCAACTGTTATGAATGTTGTAGGTAATTCAATTGTATTTCATTGGACAACAATAACTCTAAATTCCGTTCAGCCGTTTAAAAGTTATGGCTGTTTTACCGAGCGCTGTCAAATATGTAAGTGATTGGGACAGATCGTGTTCAACTGTAGATTAGACAATTTTAGAGGCCTATTCAATCTTCGCGAATACTTAGGAAAAGTTGGTAAATTTCCTTAAATTCGAGAAAATGTATTCGTTTACTTGATTTGGAGTTGTAGAACTCAAATTATGGTCATTGGAGCGTTGCTATCCCGGTTGGCCAGAGTGCTGTTTTTTGGGTTTTGGGAGTGGGTTGCGAAGTCGATGTAGATGATAATTCTTGTATTGCTTTGCGGGTATGTTTTGAGTGTATTGTACCTATGTGCAGGTAGTGTGCCCTCGGGAGTGCCTTCATCGTCTCGCCAATCCGTCCCGCGTGGGTGAAGGCAAGTGTATTGTGATGTTTGTGACTTGAATGGCATTATGTTTGCGTTATGATGCGAGTTAACCGTTGACATGTTCGCTTGCCATGTTTGATTTTTGAATGAGACTAAGTGAATATGAATTGATTAGATGATTATGAAATGCTATGTTATGGATGTGAGGATGATTATGTATCTAATTATGGTCATGCAATTGTTGAATTGAGTGCATATACAAGTTTATTCATGTTTATGGCATGTATGCATTCATGGCATGAGGACTGGCCAGGACGGTGAGAAAGTCATAACTAATCCGGTAAGGTCAGTGAGAAAGTTATGACTAATCCAGAGCACCACTGAGAAAGACCTACCTCGTAGTTCCATCCACAGTTGTGTATGGGAGCGAGTCAGTAAGAGTAGGCACCCTCTATCTACGGGATGGAAGGGGAAAGAGGGTGCACACCGACGGGTGTGCACTCGGCAATACCGGTATGTGCTAATAAATGAGACATGTGCATTGCATTGCATGAATGAGAATGATTATGAGATGATTATGAAGATGAACTATGAATTTCTTATGATGATGTGTTATGATATATAATGGTGATGCTATTGAATAATGTTGTTGCTCTACTCCATTGTAATACACTTTGCTGAGTGATGAACTCACGCTTGTTGTTTTATGTTGTTTTTAGGTGCTATGAACTCGGCATGCGGGAAAGGGAGTTAGCGTCACATCTACACTTAGATTCATTCATTTAGACAACTACACATTATCGTTCGTAGTTGTGATGGTGATGTTTAATGTGTTAAATTTGGTTCATGCTATAACTTGTGCGTGGATTTATTGTTCACTTCGTTTTAGTCATGAAGTGTTGAAATTCATTAATTGGTGTTAAATTGTTGCTATATCTCATGTTATTGCTATTCTAGATGTCATCCATTATGTTATTATTTGTGATATCATTACTGTTGCTTCAACCCATGGAATTACAAAGGAGATGCTACCAAAATTTCGGTTAAAGCATTTACACCCTTGCTGTAATTTGTTCTTAATTGTGGTATTTAGTTGGTATTTCTACTATGTTTGGTGACATCCAAGGCATACTAGATGCTGGGGTGTTATAGTTGGTATCAGAACGGGCTTCAGGTCCGTGGTGTATGAACTTAGTGAAATACCATAGGGTTAACTAAAATTTTAATGTGGGATAACCTAGAAACATGGCTTAGGTTATACTTAAAATTTTGCTATAGGATAGTAACATTAAAATTTGTGTAAGTGGAATAATTAATTTATAATTTGACACACTCTGATGCACAGTAGAAAAAGGGTATGGGTATCGCTGCTTTACGCTTAAATGTTGTATTTAAGCCTTGATGTTGAATGCTACATATGATAATGTTTGTTTCTATGTTTATGAGAGAATTGATTGAATTGTTCTTGTTATCGTGTTAAAGGGGGGTTGTGGTGCCGAAGGGTTTCGGTCACCTTTTTGTTCTTAGTAAGGTTGTGGTTTGACGGTGTGGCCGGTTAGAGCCATCACCGAAGAACTATTAACCCCTGTGGGGGAAGAGTGCTTACCCTTTTCTGTCGTAGATCGGGTAGTGACTGGAGTCAAATAGAAGAGTTGGTGGTGGATTCTTTCGGGTTTTCTTTACCGTCCTGACGGTCGATTTTGGTTGGTTTTCTTGGTATTTGGTTGGTTAGGAACCAAGGAAAAGTGTTTGGTTTTGAGTACTCGCTGATTATTCTTTTGGCGGTTTGTGGTTTTGTCTTCTTTGGGTGAAGACAAAGAAGAAGATTTTTGTGTTGCGCGTCTTTTGATCGCTATTTTTGCTTTGACACCCGGTTTTGTTGGTTATTGCGGACTGTCTTGGGGAGAAAACTTATGTGGTTGTTGTTCTCCCTATCTAAGAAAAGTGTTAGAGTTTCTCCTGGTGCAGACCTTAAGTTGGGTGGAGCTAAGTTTGAATCTTTATCGGAAAAGATTTGGTTGAACATTTGGTTTTCCCTAGTGCATCCATCTTCCTTCTTGGAAGTTGTAGATCTTTAGATTTCTTGAAGAGTTTTGGCTATCAGAGATGGAAATTTGAGAGTTGAGCTCTCCTGTATTTCTATTGTAGTTTTTTTTCTTTCTTGCCTGGAAAGGAGAAATTGTTTATCGGTGTTCGTTCTTGTTTTTTAGCTGTGGTTATCTTTAAAGTTGGGTTGCAGCCTGTTTGTCAAGAGTAGGTGACCCATGAAGGTGTTTAAAAAATTTTATGTCCGTGCTATGTAGTATGTAACAATGTGGTATATGGAATGATGTATTGCTAAGTTAATTTGTGAGTTGAATCAATTCAATGTGATTGTTATCTTTGGCTTGAGAATAAATAGACTACTAGTGTTGTAGATTACTCTATAGCGAGAATGATTAAAAGTGTTTATGTACATGCTTAGAATCTATTGCTTTGCTTTAAAAGAGCTTATGACCCTCGATAATGTTTAAAGTTGTGACACTACGGAATGGTGTGACATTATTTAATGTGAATGATAAGGTCAAAAACTTTATGAAATATGGTATTGGAGGTTAAAACCATATGATAGGAGGCTTAATAGCATTTCCGGGGTTTTGGGCCTTTCCGGGGGAGTTTGGGCCTAAAGGAAAGGGTTGTGGGCTTTGGTGGGATGGAGTTTGAGTCCTAATAGGAGTAGGAGACCTGTTTGGGGGCCTCCCCCAGCCCCTTTAGGCGTCCACCCCCCTGCCCTTGCGCCCCCACAAGTCCTAGCCGCCCCCCCCACACCTCCCCACCTCCTCCTTATGGCGCCTCCACCTCCCCCATTGCTCCCCATTGCTGCACCACCTCTCCACCACCTCTCCTCCTCCCTTGCTGCCCCTAGGGTAGTTCTCCACCTCCACACCTCAAAGATCCATCCGTTGGAGCGCTCCGCGACGAGGAGATCCGGCGGGATTGGAGCGAGGAAGGAGATCGCGCGAACCGGGAGGAGATCTATTGGGTTTTTGTGCGTTGGGCAAAGGTATGGCCATGGGAAACCTTGGAGTTGGTCTAGGTATTGTTCTAAGGGTGTTTATAAAGTTTTTAGATCAATTGGTGATGCTGGATTTGAGTAGATTGGATTAGATCTATAAGTTGCCACGTTCTCTGTTTCGGGCAGCATGAGCAGTCGACCTAGGGTTTGGTTTTTTGCCAATTTAGAGTCGGAATCTGGTCGTATAGATTTTTAAGAAGTTGTAGATAATTTCATTATATTTCCGTGGATATAAAGAACTTTAAATTCCGCCCAGCCGTTTGAAAGTTATAGCTGTTTTACCGAGCGTGTTAAAATCTGTGACGTGATTGGAATAGATCACGGTATTTTGTAGATTAAACAACTTTAGAGTCCGAATTAGTCTTTCGCTATACCTAGAAAAAGTTGGGAAATTTCCTAAGCTACGCGAGGATGTACTCGTTTAATTGATTCGGAGTCCCAGAACTCAAGTTATGCCTTTTGCAAGGCTGCTGTCCCGACGGGACAGAACCTCTGTTTTTAGGTTTTGCGAGTAGTTGGCAGTGTCGGGGTAGATGAGGGTTTGCGTACTGTTTTGTGGACATGATTGTGAGTGTGTGATACCTATGTGCAGGTGGTGTGACCCCGGGAGTGCCTTCTACTTCCCGCCAATCCGTTGCCCGTGGTTGAGGCAAGTGTGTTGTAATGGATAGCGATTTGTAGGTTGCTTGTTGAGAATATATGAGATTGACTACATGATATATGATTACTTGCCATGTTTTAATGATTACCAAGGATATGATGAGCATGTTTATTATGTTATGATGCCATGTGTTAATGTACGAGTTAAATATGATGTTGGCATAATTGCATACATGGCATGTTACATGGCCCGGGCGGTGAGAAAGTCATAACTAGTCCGGGAAGGTCGGTGAGAAAGTTATGACTAATCCGGAGAGCCAATGAGTAAGTCCTACATCGTGATTCCATTCACCGTGGTGAACAGAAGTGAGGAGTAGGCACCCTCCATCTTCGGGATGGAAGGGGGGAGAGGGTGCACACCGACGGGTGTGTACTCAACCATACCGGTATGAGTTTCCAAGGAGACATGAGCATTGCATTGCATACATAATGATGATGATAATGTTAAGTGTTCATGAATGAGATGATATACATGATGTGAGACTTTATTGCCATGTTATTGTTCTTGCTGTCCCTTGCAATATGCTTGCTGAGTTTCGAACTCACGCTTGTGTTTTCTTGTTGTTTTAGGTACCATGAGATCGGCATGCGGGGAAGGGAATTAGTCACACTCCCACACGTAGCTTCACTCTTTGATTTCACAAGTCATTCAATTAGTGTCGATAATAAATTGCGTGTGATGATCATTGCTTTAAGGCTTAGCATTGCTAAATGAGAATCTTTTCGTTCGTTTGACTCTTGGAGACATTATATGTTTGGAACTAGACTTACATTGTTGCTAAGTCGTTAATTATTGCTGTTTTTAGTTGTCTCTCATATTCCATATATTGCTATACTATTGTTGCTCCTTCGAATCATGTTAAAACAAAGGAGATGCTGCCGAAATCTCGGTTTTTAGCATGTGCGTCTTTGCTGGAATTTATGTTTAAATGCAGTATTTAGATGTTGTTTAGCTTATGTTTGGTAGCATTCAGGCATATTAAATGCCAGGGTGTTACAGTTTTAAACCCTGATGCATAGTTAGAACATTAAGATGATGTAAACTATTAATATTGTTAAAGAAACTTTGCTGGTTGTTTAAAGATGTTCTAATTTAACGTGTTAATAGAGAAATTTATTCGTGTTAGCTAGTGACTTTAACTTAGAAGTTGATTAGAGTTGCTATTGATGTCACTGCAAACTATTAGTATATTTGGAAGTATGCAGTTGTGTTCCTATAATGCTAGTATCGATGTCAATTGGGAAGACATAGGTTTAGTGGTTGCCTTAAGAGCTTTGTGATGGTTCAACTTATTTAATTTATTTTAAATAGTTGGGAGTATGTGGTGTAGTAGCAATTTTGTTATAACCTATGTATAGGGTAGCTAAAAGTAATGTTATTGTTTGATGATTATGCCCATTTATTGATATTGATGACTTAGTAGTGGTGGTAATTGTTTAGATTACTTGTTGAAAACCATGGTTAAAATGGAGAAAATTAACATGTTGTAATGGAATGAATAATGGATAATCATCTTGATGTAAGATTTTATCCTTAATGAATGTATAACTTAGAATCCTACTCACGAATGTTGTCTTGTAGAGATAATATTTATGTGTTGAAGTCATTTATTGATTGAGTAAGTTTCGGTTGTCGAGAAATTGACGTATGGATGGTATAAAATTGATAGTTTGATCATGCTCAAGTATTTGTTGAAGTTTTATATTTTAAATTGATAATATGATGTTATATGATGTGTTTGTCTGTGCGGATCAGGATGAGGTAGTATTGGTTGGATGTCTTTTTGATAAGCATCATAAACTTTATTTATAATTGTTGGCAAAGGTAACTAGAGAAAGAATTTGTTAAGTAACTTTTGGTTGAATTATGATGGGGCTTCTCGATGAGTAAATAGTGAATATTGAATGCTTAAATGGTAAATGTAGTGGAATACTAGATATGGTGGGTTCCATGCTGAGCTTGTGTCTAAAACCTTTTGGACTAGTTTGGTTGTTTGCTATTTTCGTTGAATGTTTTCGGTCAAGGTGTTCCTTATGTTCGGTTTTAGAGTTTCCCTAACCTTGTAGTGATTGGTGCCAATCTTTGGTTTTAGCTAATTTGTTTAGTTTGTGCTATGAGTATGGATTTACACCCAAAAGTTTTTGAGTGGATCGCGCTCCTTCGCGTTCACACTGAATTATCTTTGGAACAATTTTTTTTATAAAAAGGAAGCAGATGGACATAGTGGGTTGTGTTGGAAACTCTTGAGATTTAATTTGTAACTCTATTTGACTAGAGTTGGATTTATTTGGAAAGGTTGTGTGGTGTTTGCGAGTGCTTCAAAAGGTGGATTTTATGAATGTTTCATAAGTGATTTTATTAGTGAAGTGTTCTATTTTGGAAATGAGTTTCCCTTTCTCATTGAGAAAATTTGTGGCAGTTGTGGGTGCAGATGTTTTGACTTTGGAGTCGATGTTCTTTTCCAAAATGTTGATTTTGGTTAAAATGCGATGTTTTGCAAGTTTAGCTTTCAATTATTGGTGGGTGCTAATATGACGTGGTGTTTTCCTATTAACGGTGCTGCCATCATAGTTTATATGAATTATCGCAATTATCGATGTTATTTGTGTTTCAATCATGTGATACAGAGGAAGAAGTCTTTTGGTGAATGACTTCGGTATTGTTGTTACATGATGAATGAATGGTGAAAAGAAAGCATGACATCGTTTATGTATAATTAATCATAAATGAGTCGATGAGCCAGGACGGTGAGAAAGTCATATATGGATATATGACTAGTCCGGAGTGCTCTTGAAAAGTGTGCATTCATGTCATGAATCGAGATTTCCTTTGCTTTCTAGTATGAAAAGAAAGAATGAATAGCCTCTGGTATTTTGGCTGTGGTGTAAGAGATTTGAATTTTCTTTGCGATTGGGCTTAGGAAAATAAAATGTGTGCTCTTTGAATGTTGTCGAATTCTTTCCAAAGTGAATGTTAGCGCTTTGGATTCGAATCGATGCAAGTGGAACAATTGGGTTCAAAGGAAATCTACTTCTCTGCATTTCTAGAGGACGATAAGAATAAGAGTGTTTATGGTTTATGGTTGAGTATGCTAAAGATGTATACTCTTGGGCTTGATTGTTAAGTGATAATTTGTGAGGGCGAGACCCTCTTAAGAAAGGAACCAATTGTGGTTTGGTAACGTTTTACGGTCCTAGCTAGAGGCTATGTGCTGGACATTAGTAATATAAGGGTGGATTTTGATGGAGGTTGAGGATGTTTGGGTTCAAACTTTTATTAAGAGTATCGATGGGTGGTAGTGAAGGTGACGATAATTCGGTGATATTTGCCTGTCGTGAGCAATTGTCTTAGCTAGTTGTCTCTCGGTATGAGATTTGCCTGGGAGAGGATGAAATGAAATGTTAGCGTGATTGTGTATCGGAAAGGCAAATGTGCGTTAGTGAATTATTCCTTTCGATGGCATTCCTCGGGAATGGTCCGTTCGATTTAAAGGGCGCCCAATTGCAAGAGTTGAGAATCAGTGTTTTATTGGTTCTTAATTGGTGTTTGGTGGTAGAGAGGTTGTTTGCGATAACTGTATGAAATGATTGATGTGAGGTTTTGGGCGTATTTAATATTTTCGATTGAGCCCTTTAGTGGGTGAAATCGAGGATTTCGGTTGGGGAATTGGAAGTAAAAGTGGAACCATGAGAGGCTGCACTTAGTTGAGCTAAGTTAACTCTTTCTCGCTAAATGTAGGTCTTTGGAAAATTGTTTGTCATTTGGTTCGGTTCGAGTCTTTGCGTGGATGTTTTGTGTTTCAAAGAAATCTTGTCCCGTAGGGACTTTGTTTTTGTTATTGGCGTTCTTCGGATTCGAGGTCGAATCCTGTTAAGGGGGAGAGAATGTGACATCATAGGATGTGACAATAGAGAATGTGACATTATAAATTGTGACATTATAGAATGTGGCTCTACGTTTTGAGTTTTACCATGTTTTTGGGCCATTTCCTGGTGTTTGGACCTTTCCGGGGGAGTTTGGGCCTTGGGGGACCACACCATGGGCCTTAAGTGGAAGGGTTTTGGCCCATGTGGGGAGGGAAGGCAGCAAACCCTAGCCTCCCACCACCCATGCGCCCCCACCCCTCCCATTGCGCCCCTTCCCCTCCCAAGCCGCCTCCCTCCTCCCTTGCGCCCCTCCCTCTCCTCCCTAGCCGGCCCTAGCAAGGTCCCTCCCCTCCCATGGTTACCACACCTCCCCCTCCGTTGATCCTTCTGTTGAGGAGCATTGCGACCAAGAAGATCTGGCGATTCCGGCGTTCCCGTCGATAGGAGGGGAGATCGGGCCGCGAGGAGGAGACGTTCATCATCCATTTGATTCTCTAAGATGAGGTAAGGATTCATGGTTCCTTTGTGGTGTTCTAGGTGCTGCTAGATGGGGAATCCATGCCTAGAACTCTTGTTTATGTGCTGTGATTAGAGGGATTGAATTGGATTCTAGATCTGTCTCGCGACTAGCTCTCGGCCATGTTTGACAGTCGTTGTTGGAACACACTTTTGGCAATTTTAGATGCGTTTTCTGATCGTCCGGCTGTTATTAAAGTTTTAGGCAATTCAATTATCTTTCATTGGACACCAAAAACTCTAAATTCTGTTCATCCGTTTAAAAGTTATGGCTGTTTTACCTAGCTCTGCCAAATCTGTGATGTGTTTGGGATAGATCGTGTTCAACTGTAGATTAGACAATTTTAGAGTCCGTTTCAGTCTTCGCGAATACTTAGGAAAAGTTGGGGAATTTCCTAAGCTTCGAGAAAATGTATTCCTTTACTTGATTTGTAGTTTTAGAAATCTAGTTATGGTCTTTGGAGCGCTGCTGTCCCGGATGGACAGAGTGCTGTTTATCGTGTTTTGGGAGTAGGTTGCAAACCATAAGTTGAATTTACTTTAAAATGGAGATAAGAAGAAATGAGAAAATAAATACGTATTTGTGATTTATTTATGTCATACAAATCTTTTCTCCAAACAAGACAAGAAAATATGTTTCTTATCTTTTATATTCTCTCTCTACTGATCTACTCTTTTTCTGAAATTGACCATTAATATTTGGTCATTCATGTGGAATGGACAGCTGTGCTTAACCATTAGAATATGCTCATGCTTGTTTCTCGGGTTTATTGATGTGCCAAAATGGCTGTTCTATTCAGCCATGGCAAAGCGGCAGGAGGGGTGGTATGCAGCTAGGTACCTTAGAATCTAAATTTTTAACCTAGTTGATCTTTATTAAAAAAATAGAAGACTGAATTGGTCATTTCAATGAAGAGACTACCAGACAATAATATGCCCCTGAAAACATAGAAGACTGAATTGGTCATTCCATGGGGTGCCTAACTGCCTATTACACATGCAAAACGTGATTTATTGGATGGATTTGGAGGTGAGCTTCCCTCTAAACCTTGTTCTTCAGTGTTGGGATGATTCTACAAATTGGTTTATATGCATGTATCAAACTACAAATTGTTTGACGTTACAATATTAATACAATAGTGCTTTTATGGATTACTTACAGCTTGTTTTTACTGCTCTGTTGTTTCCTTTTTTAAGAGTGCCCTGTTATGTCTGATGAGAGATACATAGTAGCTATTAGTTTTGTAGTGGTTGAAATATTTAAACCCACATTTTATTACCCCCACCATTTCACGTTATTATAACTTTATAAGTCACTATGTATTTGTGTGATTAAACTTTTCCTATAGTAGTAATTAGATCTGAAGGAGTTATGTTATGTTACTCACATATTAGAATTAGTTTCTCATAAATGCTTAATTTCAATAATCTATTGATAAAAGATATGTTGATACCTCTAAAATGTGCAATAGTTTGCATCTCTGATCAAGATTTCCTTGCACATAGAGTATTATTCATTTGGGTCTTACATTGATTTTTTGTATCTATCATGTATCTGTGTCATTATAGCTAAACAAGATACCTGATAATAGTTCTTCTTTTGAACAATTTGACAATATGTACGGTTGCCGCCACTCCCTCCCTGACAATATGTACGGTTGCAACATTAGGCACTTCGACAAATGAGATTGACATGCATGGCCTTGAGACATACCTGGTGTCGGGTGCAAAACTATCAAGCCTCAAACTAACTGCTTGTTTTCCCTGAGACTAATGCTAGCATCATCATCCTTGTTGAGGGTCAGGTTGATGAACCTTGGGTGTACCACTGGCCACCCCAGCTCTGACATGTCATGCCCTTTCACTAACCATGTACATTTGGCAATCCATTTTGTAGTAGTCTTGTCATGTGCAAATAATACACTTTTTCCTTATTGATAACTTGTTGATCGATCGTGTTAGTGATAAATTACATCATTTGAGTAATTGTGTTTGTTGCATCATTTGATTAACTGTGTTTGATTAACGAGCAGGATTGGGTGATAGTACATGGCAGCTGGATGGTAGTACAAGAAACAACAGCAGTACAAAATTGTGGACATATGTTTTCAATTTGATTTATTTACTAAATTGCTGGATGTGTGTAATAAAAAATTGATGTTTATCGTACAATTTAACATCATGCTTGATCGATGATATGTACCATACTCTTTTGGTTTTAACATAATATGGTTCAACATTGATATAATCTAGCACCTGTGTCGTTCACTACTACAAATCCGTACATCACAATCGGTTCTTTTTGGTCATCACAGTCAGTTTTGGTGGCGATACAAAGTCCAACGACAGTGATAAGGTAGATATATCACAGTCGGTTTTTAACCGACACTAATAATACATTATCACTGTCGGTTCTTTTTAGGAACCGACTGTGATATTACACTTATCACAATCGGTTTTCGCTTAGAACCGATTGCGATAAGTATAATATCACAATCGGTTCTTTTTTAGAACCGATACAAATGATTACATTATCACAATCGGTTTTTTGTTGAAACCGATGGGGATAAGTATAATATCACAATCGGTTCGTTTTTAGAACCGATTCAAATTATTACATTATCACAATCGGTTTTTTATTGAAACCGATGGGGATAAGAATATTATCAAAATCGGTTCTTTATGCAAACCGATTGCGATACTAAAAATATCCCAATCGGTTCCAGTAAGAACCGATTGTGATACTGTACCTATCCCAATCGGTTCCAACCAAGAACCGATTGTGATGATGTTATTGTCCATAGTCCGAAAATGGCCTCGCATTGACAACATGACACATTCATCACAATCCACAATATCACAGAACATATACATCACAATCTACACACATTACATTCAAATTAATAATGTTTACCATCTGTAACAGATCACATTCACATTCAGATAAATTTTGTTTACACTTTATGGACTAGTATTTGTTTGAATGGTCTCTATATCTACCATCATCCGTTATAACTTCTGTCCAGTACCACTGGCATAAATGGTCTCGTAATTTCTTGAGATCAGCGTTGGTTAGGCTCTTCCGGATGATATCAAGGTCCTGCAAAATAGATAGTAGTGCACTAATATATTTAAGTCTTAAATTGGAACAAAAACATGCTGATAGTATTATGCTTGTAAACAAATATCACATAGACAGTAGTGCAAATAATCTGCTCTATACCTTAGGGAAAAGATGTGAGCGACCAACCAAAATTAGCATGTGATGCATCACGTAAAAGCCACACAGATCATCGCACCCTTGTTAATGACACTGTGAACAAAAAAACTTAAATTAGGAGACGAATTAAAAATAGGTGTAAAAAAAATCCTATGATAGACACTTGTACCTTGAAGCGCTTCCACTCGAGTTTGGTGCCTTGTTTATCATTGTGTCGGCCACGTTCAGCAACGTAAGACATGAAAGCCCTATACATTGGAGAGATGCCATTGAGGTTAAAAATACCTAACGTAGTTCAGTATGTAAAGTGTTAGGTTAGAGGAATGTACTTACTTCTGCAAAACAGGCTCGATCACATAGTCCATCGGTCTATTTTCGAGTGAGTTCAACGTGTAGACCTTGTTTTGACTCGGAACAACCACAAGTAGAACCCAATGGTTGCTTATTAAACGGTACACAATGCAAGAGAATAAGTTAATACAAGGTTGAAGTGTGTACATGTAATTGAATTGTATAGTAGTACATACTCCTGGTGGTATGGGAAGAGAATGAAGTCCTTTTTTGCCTCGTCATGCAATGCCTGCTTGATGTATCTTGCAAGGAACTCCGATTGATACTTAGCCATGGTCGCAGACACCATCTCGGGGTCGACAAACCCGACAGGGAACACCCGTCACGGCTCGCTGCCTCATGATCCTACAATTCATGTCAATTGTTAAAAAATATAATACAAAATCAGTAAATAGTCATCTGATTGAGTATGGTGCGAGACTCACAGCGTCCAGGATCGTATGGTAGAAATATCGACGGCTTTCAAGGCTGTACATAAAGTACAGATCCTCAAAGCTGGCCCGGGAAGGTCCCATCCTCGTTGCGGTGGAATTGGCCCGCTCGATACTTCACTATGAAATCGTGGCGAGGCTCGGCCTCATGTGACCTATCGATGTAGCATCCATGTAGGTGGCGAGTGAACAAGCCCAAAGAATTCAATTCTTGGCTTGGGAGAAAGGGCTTTCCATGTATGTGCCGCTTGTGATCATCAGGGTGCTCTGTGCCCTCTGACAACTTTGCCTTCTTCATGGAGGGACTCTCTGAACTCTGCTTTGTATCTTTCGTCAGCGTTGTAGAAGTCCTTTTGCGCACCACCTGCGCACCAAAGATTTGTAGCTGCGGCGAGGTGCAGGAGGTGCATTCGGCAGCGAGGTGCGAGGGATGTGTAGCGAGGCGAGGAGCATGTGCAGCAGAGCAGGAGCAGCAGTGAGCGTGAGGAGCAGAGCAGCAGCGGAAGCGGCAGGAGTAGTACCAGGAGCAAGCAGCAGAGTACCAGCAGAGCGATGTGAGCAAAGACCAAAGAGCGCACTAGCGCATTTCAGCAAAGAGCAGCGTGAGTAGCAGCAAAGCAGTGAGCGATGAGCAGAGCAGCAGATGCAGCAGAGTGAGCAGCAGAGCGCCAGCAGTGAGTAGCAGAGCGCAGAGCAGCAGTAGTACCAGCAGAGCGTATAGTAGCGTGAGTACCAGCAGAGCGCAGGAGGAGGAGGTGCTTGCACTACGACACCCGTCGCGGGCCACTTGATGAACGACATCCGTGCTTGCCCGAGAGTGGTGATATCTTCGCTCGGGGAACTCCAGTGGCATGAGACATGTAAACATCGTGGACATAGTCCACCTGCACCCTCATGTAGCCCATCCCCAAAGGTATACCATGCACCGTGTCATCCTCCTTGCTTGGAAATGCAACCCCGCGCAGCCTCAATCAGATTCCGTCGTCGATCAGGACTAGCCGGCACTTGGTGACCCTCGCAAGAAGTGATCAAGATCTTCATCATAATCTTTGTTAAGCTTACTCATGTACCTTTTGGTCTCAAAACAGCTTATTACCTTGAGGTGTGGAATGCACAGTTCCTTATTGGAAGCGCAAATGCTAGGGCGTAGCATAGGTGATGGTTGAGGAATCTGATTCGGGAGAACATCGCCATCATCTCACCCATCATCTCAGCCTTTAACTCCTCCTTCAACTCCTCCTTCATCTCAGCCTCTAATCCGCTACTCACGTGCTTCCCATGATCTTGCCCTCGCACCGAAGCGCTCTCTCTACAAAGAAGGACCTCTTCATATACCTGGCACTGCGGCAAACACTCCGCCTTATGATCGGGCTTCCCGATTGCCGAACACAGATGTCCCTTGACCCTTGGCTTTCAAATGCTCCTTGCTCTTTCTGCAGCTTACCTCCTCCTCGCAAGTCGCAAATATAAATTATTGCTAAAATACAATGGGAATATAATATGCAATGTACTATGTTAGATATCTTACGATGGTCGTGACGATCCGTGCGGTCGCGAGGTTTGGAATGACAATCTGACCGCCGAGGTTTTCTTCGCCCTCGCTAATACCCGGTCAGCGTGCCCGCTCCTCGCATATGTGGGAGTAAGGCATCGTTGTCCCGAAGGTTGCACACTCCTCCGCTAGTCGCACCCACTCGCCTTCTTCCCTACATACCCACCGAACCGAGGTGGTGCGCGTGTGTGTTACGCCTCAGATAGCGATATTCTTCTCTCTCGGCTCCTCGCCTCAGGCGTATTCCTCATCCTTGCGAACTCCTCCCAAACCTCGTGTGTAACAAATGGATACCTTTGGAAGGGAGTACGGTCTTTCAACACGAACTCGGCATGCATGGTCACCCTGAAATGCCTCAAAGCCACACCCATTCTCTTCAAGGCGCACTGCCTCGCATTGATTTCATCTTCCTCTGGTATAATCCATTTTCCCTTAACTTCGTCCCACGGGGTTCTTCTCGCTGCCGCTTACTTCCTTCCTCCAGTCCTTAATTGTGATCGGCACTCGCTCCCTCACCAATTGGCCGAGAAAAGAGGAGTAGCGCCCTTAAACGGGCCAGATCCGTGCAAACCCCTGGCATTGAAGTGGAGCACTTGCGGCGTTTCTCCCTGTGGCTCCTTTATTCGGTCCTCCGCCTTTCTAACCTTCCTCGATGGGGTAGCAGGACCTTCTTCTCTCTCTCTGGCGTTGAGCCGGTGCTCTCTCTTTGCGACATTTCGAAGTAAGTACGTATATGTCAAACCTAAACTTCATGAGAGAAAGCAATTCAAATTTCACATAATAGAAAGCAATTCACATGTCTATCTGTAGACCGACTAAGTACGTACGTACCAACGATGACTCCTAATCTCTAATTAGGTTAGGTCCTAATCCCATTCGAGGATATATGGTTCGAGCAAGTTCCTAAGCTGTTCCTAATCTCCCCGTTGTTCTCCAAATACACGTCTCGACAACAGGTCAAGAGGGTGTGTATTCGAAGAACACTAGGGAGATGCTGCTGAAACTTTCTCTAGAGTTTGTACAACAGCTTAGGAACTTGCCCGAGCCACATATCCTCGAACTGTCCAAAAAACGTGGACAATTCGAGACTGCTTATTTATAAATATGCCATTTTAGCATATTTATAAACAAGCACCCTCGAACGGGAGACGCATAGGTTACGCAACTAAACTCGATAATAAAGTGCGATAATATAGCATGTGTTACAAGTTTCAAATTGCAATGAGAATATAATGCAAGGGAATTACTATAGAAGGGTTGCTAAATTAATTAATCGAGGTGGATTGCTCTCAGATTGCTATAGAAGGGTTGCTAAATTAATTAACCGTCCAACTTCTAGATGGCCAATATATCACCGGCTATTACATCTAAAAATTTCAGGATTACAACCCTAGAACAGCATTGCTCTAGCACAGAAAACAACAAGTACAGCATAGCACAGAATGAATATAGCACTGCTCTAACCCTACCACAATGCATTAAGAGCAAGTGCCACCAAATTGTCAGCTAAGAGCATAAAGGAATAAGCACAGCACTACCCTGACCCTAGAACAATGCATTAAGAGCAAGTGGCACCAAATTGTCAGCTAAGAGCAGTGTTGTTCTAGGTCTAGCAAGTTCCTTTAATGATCAGATTAATCAAGCCTCATTTTGAAGCAATCATCATCGAGCTATTTACAACCAATTACAGCCCACAACCAAATGCATCTTACAAGCAGGCCGAACCGAGTCGGCAATGGGGGAGGAGCCGATGGGGGAGGCGCCGATGGGGGGGAGGAGCGGAGTGGGAGGAGCCGATGGGGGGGAGGAGCCGGAGGGGGAGGCGCCCACGGGGTACCCGCCGATGGGGGAGGAGCCGGGGGGCTGTGGGAGGAGCCGGAGGGGGAGGCGCAGGAGGGGGAGGCGCCGGTGGGGGAGGTGGTCGAGCTAGGGTGTGGGAGGAGCCGGAGGGGGAGGCGCCCACGGGGTACCTGCCGATGGGGGAGGCGCCGGGGGAGGAGCCGGAGGGGGAGGCGTCGGTGGGGGAGGTGGTCGAGCTAGGGTTGTGGAATGAATTGAAACGAAATCAGTGCGCGCCGAAATGAAAATGCTCTGGGTTTTATCACGGTCGGTTAAGCAAAGAGACCAATCGCAATATTTACTATCTGTGTCGGTTCTTTCAAACAACCGATCGCAATATGTGGAGTATCTGTGTCGATTCTATAAAAAAACCGATCGCAATTATACTATCTGTGTCGGTTTCCTAAACGAACCGATTGTGATGACTATGATCCAATTTCTAATTTTTTTAAAACAGAGTCTTCATTCAAAAGAGTCGAAAAGTCAAATCTTTTTCAAATTTGCTATACTATAAGATCCATTTGACATATATATTCTACAAAATGCTACATTATACAGGGAATTCTTACAACTTAATTTATTTAAAATACAACCCTTCTTGATGATCTACACGCATGTAATGTGTTCCATGTGTGCCTTCGTCACCGCTAAGACATGCCCCATCTGCAAACGGAGATGTTTCATCAAATTGGTTGTACTCTTCTTCATCTACGACATTTTCAACTCCAACAATCCTCCTCTTGCCATGAAGTACGACGTGCAACCTCGGATTGGCCGGATCACGCACGTAGAAAACTTGAGTTGCTTGCTTTGCGAGGATGAACGGTTCATCTATGTAGGCCAGTCTATTCAGATCAACAATTGTAAAACCTGTCTTGTCGACCTTAACTCCGTGAGGAAGTCTCACCCACTTACATCGGAACAATGGAACTTGGTATATTCCGTAGTCGAGCTCCCATATTTCTTCGATCATCCCGTAGTAACAGTTCATTGCAGTTGACGATCCTCTAATTGAGTGATCATCGGACAAAGCATCTATGCTCACACCACTGTTTTGCACTCAGACTTTTGCATCTTGACTTTCAAGATAAAATGTGTAGCCATTAATATCGTAACCTTGCCATGTCTGTATATTAAATCTTGGTCCGTCAGCCAACCATTTGACATCCTCAGTACTAACGGAGACCTTCACCTTTTCTTTGAACCATGTGAGGAATCGATCGTTGTGTTCTCGTGTGATGGAAAGCTCATCCATAAGTGGATTCTCTTCCCGTAATATCAACTTGTGCTGTTGGATGTATGGATGAACTTCTGCGCTGTGTTGCAAGACTGTGAAATGCGCTTTACAGTACATATCAAATTGTGGGCTCATTAGATTTGACCCAATGGTTCCTTTGCCACTAAATCTGCCCTCATGACGAGATATAGGAACACCAATTGGTTGTCTTTTACCTAGATAGTCCACGCAGAACTCAATAACCTCTTCAGTCCCATAACCTTCAATAATACTACCCTCAGGCTTCAACCTATTCCTCACGTATGACTTTAATATACCCATGTACCTCTCGAACGGATACATGTAACGCAGGAATGCGGGTCCACAAATCTTAATCTCTCTAAAAAGGTGAACAACGAGGTGGACCATGACGTCAAAGAACGACGGGGGGAAATGCATCTCAAGCTGACAAAGAGTCTGCATCACCTCACTCTGTAAGTTGTCCAGTATATCGGGATCAATAACCTTGCATGAAATCGCATTGAAGAAATAGCATAGCTTCGTGATTGCCAACCTGAAGTCATCTGGTAGGATATTTCTGATTGCAACAAGGAGCATTTGGGTCATCAAGACATGACAGTCGTGGGACTTCATACCGAACAACTTCAAATCATCCATAGACACAAGCTTCTTAATGTTTGTGGAGTAGCCCAATGGAACTTTAATATCGTGGAGACACTTGTAGAGGTCTTCTTTCTCTTTCTTGGATAAGGTGTAGCATGCAGCGGGGATGTACGGCCCTTTTCCATCCTCCTCCATCACTGCAAGCTTGGGCCTGATCCCCATGTAGGTCATATCGCGGCGAGCATTCACACCATCCTTGGTCTTCCCAGGTATGTTCAGCAGGATGCCTACCAAATTATCACAAACATTTTTCTCAACGTGCATGACATCAATACATTGACGGACATCTAACTCCTTCCAATATGGTAAGTCCCAAAATATCGACCTCTTTTTCCAAATGGTCCCGGGACGAACAGATTTACGCTCTTACCATACTTGAACATCGATATCCTCTACGCGTGAATATACTTGCCTTCCACCATAGGTTGCGGGCTGCACGAACTTCCCTCTTTCCATCAAATTTGTCATCCATCTTACGATATCGATGACTTCGGTAGAAACCTACGGTGACCCATGTACACCGCTTTTCCTCGACCCGCAGCCACAAGCTATCAGTGTCCTCTTCACAAATTGGACAAGCTTTGGCTCCCTTCGTGCTATAGTCCGCCAAATTACCAAAGGTTGGAAAATCATTTATGGTGCAAAATATCATAGCCCGTAGGGTGAAGTTCTCTCTTTTGTATGCATCCCACACCTCAACCCCCACATTCCACAATTTTACCAAATCCTCAATTAGTGGTGATAGGTACACATCAATATCATTACCCGGCTGTTTGGGTCCTGAGATTAGCAACGATATCATGATATACTTCCGCTTCATGCATAACCAAGGAGGCAAATTGTAGATACACAACAAAAATGGCCAAGTACTGTGTCGACTGCTCATATTACCAAACGGATTCATACCATCCGTACTCAATTCAAATCTTATGTTCCTCATCTCGGCACCAAACTCCTCATGTTGCCAATTAATGTTTCTCCATTGAGACGAATCAGCGGGATGTCTCAACTTGCCATCTTTCTTTCGAGATTCATAATGCCAACGCAACAATTTTGCCTCTTTGGGATTTGCAAAGAACCGCTCTAAACGGGGAATGATGGGTAAATACCACAACACCTTGGCTGGTGCCCCTTTTTTCACATCTTCACCGTCGTCAATTCGGTTCTTACGCTTCTTGTCATTACGCTTCTCATTTTGTTTGTATCGGGGTACACCACAAACTGGACAAATGCGTAGTTCCTTATGGACGCTATGTATAGTATGCAATCATTTGGACATGCATGTATCCTTTCTATTTCCATTCCCATGGGACATAATAGCTTCTTCGCTTCATAAATACTTGTTGGCAACTCGTTTCCCTCTGGAAGCATATCCGATAGAAGTATTAAAAGTGCATTGAAACTTGTATCCGCTCCAATGTTGTTTTGCCTTCAATTCAAACAATGCAAGGACCGAACCCAACTTGGTGTATTCCCCTTTGCAACCTGAAAACAATGGTTTGGCATCGCTATCCATCAAGCTTTTAAATTTTGAACTCTCTTTCCGTAATTTCCTCCACATCCCGCAACATTTGATCTAAATTATCCTCATCAAACATATCACGCTCCAACTCGTGATCGGCTTCCAGCATGTCTTCGTTGCATAGCACAGAGGTACTACCTATCTCCCCATGATGGATCCAACACGTTTAATTCCTCACGAAGCCACGTCGAATCAAATGCCCTTCAATTTGAGCTGAGTTGTTAACTCTTCTGAGATTGGTGCAATCAATACAAGGACAATATATGAACTTTACACCCCTCATAACCATATCCACTTCTGCAATTCTTATGAACTCCTTAACTCCCCTCTGAAATTCAGCACTCACACGGCTTTTTTGATACATCCATTCTTCACGGTCCATCTACAAGTAAACCGCAAACAATAAATTAATAATGCCCTAGTACGTACGTACCAACGATGACTCATAATAGCTAATTAGGTCAAGTCCTAATCCCATTCGAGGATATGTGGTTCGAGCAAGTTCCTAAGATGTTGTACAAACTTTAGAGAAAATTTCGGCAGCATCTCCCCGCTGTTCTCCAAATACACGTATCGACAACATGTCAAGAGGATGTGTATTCGGAGAACACTGGCCAGGGAGATGCTGCCGAAACTTTCTCTAAAGTTTGTACAACACCTTAGGAACTTGCCCGAGCCACATATCCCCGAACTGTCCAAAAAATGTGGACAATTCGAGACTGCTTATTTATAAATATGCCATTTTAGCATACTTATAAACAAGCACCCTCGAACGGGAGACGCATAGGTTACGCAGCCTAATTAATTACTATATCATTTATCATATTAATTATATTGAAACAATTATTACATGTAATGTACACATTCACCAAATAAAAAAATTAATTTAAGTCCTACTGCAATATTGAAGGGATTTATAAGAATTAATGCTGGTCACCTTTCGAGGAAAACCACAAACGAGGGGAAATCTAGCTCCTGATCAAGCTAGCTAGGTTTTCAATTAACTTGAACCTTCAACGCACTGATCTCCTCCACGATCGACATTCTCAACCATACACTCTGCTAATGACACCAAATCAAAATCGAATAATGTACGTTAATACAAAATTGAAGGGATTCCAAGGAATGGGGCCCACCTTTTGAATAAAGCCACAAGTAAGCTAGGCAGGAAAATAGAGAAATCGCCTAGCGAACCAACTCGACGAGAGTTAATAAGTTCATCCCGAGTCCAGACGGTACATATAAACCTAGCGAACCTCATCACAATCGGTTCTATAGAAGAACCGTTTGTGATTAATTAGTTATCACCGTCGCTTATATGTAAAACCGACTGTGATAATTTGGATATTCAACACTGTCGGTTTCTTTATAGAACCGACACAGATAATTTATCTGTGTCGGTTCTCAAAAAGAACCGACTGCAATAACATAAGTCATCACAGTCGGTTCTGGATATGAACCGACACGGATATTAAACCACCCCCTCGTCTTCCCCGCCAATTTGACCGTTCAAACATAGCTACCAATGTGATCGATCGCGTTCCATATAGCTCCCTTCATATAGCTCCTGATCATCGGTAGTACTCTTCCATATAGCTCCTTTCTTCTCTACAAGGTTTGACTCCTTCGGCAATGGCAGCAATGGATCCTTTCTTCTCTTTCATATAGCTCTTCCATATAGCTCCTTTCTTCTCTTTCATATAGCTCCTTTCTTCTCTGCAGGGTCTGACTTCTCCTTTCGACCGCAGCAATGGCAGCTCCTCCTTCTCCGACAAAGTCTGACTCCACGGTGGAGTCACCGTACGACTTCCATCCTCCAGCGTCCTCACCGCCGCCGGCAGCGCCGCCTCAGCCTCCGGCGCCTCCCTCCGGCTTGGCACTGGCGCCCCACCTGTCTCCCGACGTCCCTCCCGGCGCCTCACCCCATCCGGGTGCCTCCAAAACCAGCAGGAAGCGCCCCAGAGATGACAATCAAGACGACGACGACGAGGAGGATGAGGAGGACGAGGAGGAGAAGGAGGAGGAGGAGGAGGAGGAGGAGGAGTACTACGCGCCGATCACCATTGGGACCGGCGCCTCGTCTAGATCTGGTTCATCATCGGAGGATGAACCACCACTACTCCGCGTAGTCTCCAAATGACACCGACTGCAACTCGGATGACTTCGGGCGACTTCGGCGAGAGCCGCGAGTGGTAAATTTAATATATTAGCCGTAATGCCGCCAAAATGTTAAAACTATTCTCAGTTTCATTGAATGGAATCGGGCATCAAATGTTTGATGTCCTATTGATAAAAAGTATAATGTGTGGAATGGTATATATATTATTATTATCTCTGCATTCATGCTACTATAATGTTATATATAATTTGCATCACTACATGTGTCTATATAAATTGTCCGAGAGTTGAACCGCGAGTTGGGATTCTAGCAGAGCGTACTGCTTCATCGTCCTAAAAAACAAGTTGCACAAATAGTAAAGCATGAATGAAGGGTAGATGAGGTCTGTGTTGGGATTCTAGCAAAGCGGTCTGTGTTGAGTCAAAAGTTTTTTCTTGTTCCTCAAGGGGAAATGTGTGAGTGGAGGATCTCACAAAAACTATGTTTCGTTGAACTGCTCTTGGTTTCACCTAATGGAATCGGGGCATTCTGTTGCCCTATTGGCTATTGATATAAAAATCATCACAATCGGTTCTGGAAAAGAACTGATTGTGATAACCTCTGTGCTCATCACAATCGGTTTCTTCCCAAAACCGATTATGATAATACCTTCTCATCACAATCGGTTCTGGAAAAGAACTGATTGTGATAACCCCTGTGCTCAGCACAATCGGTTTCTTCCCAAAACCGATTGTGATAATACCTACTCATTACAATCGGTTGTAGATAAAAACCGATTGTGATAACATAATGATTATCACCATCGGTTCTTATCTACAACCGATTGGGATTATTATCGTATCACAATCGGTTCTGAGAGGGAACCGATTGTGATAACCTGTTACCAAGATTTCCAAATGGAATATACTTATCACAATCGGTTTTTGAGTCAAAAGTTTAGAACCGACACAGATGAAGCGATAGTAATGTGTCATTATGTAGTAGTGGTTGCATATTTAAGATCCGTAGCAACGCGCAGGCACACTACTAGTATGTGAAAAAAGTCAGTACCACTCTATCTCATTGTGGATACAGCCGACTGTGATATGCCCGAGGCTCATCACAGATAATTTGTGTTTAAAACTATCAGTAAGTAGGCGTCTAATATAAGCCTTTGTGTAGTAGTGACTGCATGTCATACGAAGACACAGGTCTTATCTTTTATCTTTCAAACATTTCTGACTTGTCTTACAAACACGTGGAGAACTCGGCTATAAATATGCCAATTAGAACCACCTAAGATGGCACAATCCTACGAACTTATCGCCTAGTCTTTCTCCAGCATGCACCGCGAGACCAAAATAACATCACGCCAACCAGCCAAGATAGCACCTGGAACTGCTCTTGCTATGCTGATAACCATGGCTATCCTCCTGCTCACTGCACGGCTCTACCGTAAGAGCGGTGCCTTGTCCAAGAGAACGGAGCAACGCAAGCTGCCGCCTGGGCCGGCTGGCATGCCGGTCATCGGCAACTTGAACCAGATGCTGATGAATAAGCCGGTATTCAGGTGGATACACCGCCTGCTCGACGAGATGCACACGGATATCCTCCTCCTCCGCTTTGGGCCCGTCCACGTGATCACTGTGGCCTCGCCGGAGATGGCCCGGGAGGTCCTCCGCAAGAACGATGCTGTTCTTGCCTCGCGGGCCTCATCGTTCGCGTCGCGGTCGTTCAGCTTCGGATACAAGAACACCATCATGTCACCGTTCGGCGACCAGTGGAAGAAGATGCGGCGGGTGATCGCCTCGGAGATCCTTTCGCCGGCCGTGGAGCGAAAGCTGCACGGTCGACGCGTCGAGGAGGCCAACCACCTCGTCAACTACGTCTACAACCAGTGCAACAAGAACCCGAACTTCACCGTAGACGTGCGGCATGTAGCCAGGCACTTCTGCGGTAACATCATCAGAAAGCTCGTGTTTGGCAAGAGACACTTCTATGAGCCTCCGGCCGAATCTGCCGGTGGACCTGGGTGTGACGAGCAGTCCCATGTGGATGCGCTCTTCACGGCGCTGGACTACCTCGGCGCCTTTTGCGTCTCGGACTACTTTCCGGCGTTGGTTGGCCTCGACCTGGACGGCCATGAGCAGGTCGTTAATGGACTCATGAGGACATTCAGTAGGTTGCATGATCCTATAATACGGGAGAGGATGGAAGAGTGGAAGGCTCTTAGAAAAGGCGGTGCGAAGAGAGAGGTTCGTGATTTTCTTGACGTTCTGGTCTCCCTGGATGATGCAGAAGGACAACCGTTGTTGACATCCGAAGAGATCAAGGCAGAAACTCTTGTAAGGTTCTATAACTTGCTTCTTTCCAATATTTTACGGACTACTAAGAAACGAACTCTTGCTAGCTAGGATATATATTGTTTATTTTTGTTCATGTCTTATCGACTCATGCACTGTAGGACACGTTCCAGCTCCAGCTTATATTAGCGATAGACTTATAATTATTTGAACCGACATAGTTCGACTGGGAAAATGATTTTTTTTTTAATTACTTCCTCATATACCATTGGAATTTAGGAGAAATTCATGAATGTCACCTACATGTAGGATTAGGGCTCACATGTCATAGACATAATGAGTAACATATAAGGGACGCGGCAGAGGGGAGGTCCAATGCCCAATGGACCAATACTTGTCCAATGCCTCTTCCTGGCCCTTGGATGAGGATCCAACGCCCAGAAACAGATTCAAGTCTAAAATTTTATTATTTTTGTATACCTGCGTATAAATTCGGAAAAATTTCATAAAAAAATATTAATATTATCTAATATACACCAGATTGAACATATATTATTTTCATATTTTTTATTTAAAAAGTGTTCTAAAGTATAAACTGAACCAAAAACTTTCATAAAAAAAATTGAAAATAATATATGTTCAATCTGGTGTATATTAGATAATATTAATATTTTTTGTGAAATTTTTCCGAATTTATACGCAGGTATACAAAAATAATAAAATTTTAGACTTGGATCTGTTTCTGGGCGTTGGATCCTCATCTAAGGGCCAGGAAGAGGCATTGGACAAGTGTTGGTCCATTGGGCGTTGGACCTCCCTTCTGCCGTAAGGGACGAGGTTAACTTTCAATACCATATAAGGAATTGCCCCCCTTTTTCTTAGCTTTGCTAGCTGCATAAAATTTGTCTCGGTAGTATATGTGTGTTTTACAAGAGTAGAAAATATATAACCTAGCAAATAATTAAAAGTTTTTTCTTGACACAGCCATACAACATATTTTTCTTTATAATTTTTGCAACCACTATCTCAGTCATCACAATTTTTTACACTCTTAGTAGTTTGAAATGCTGTTTTTTATATAAAAAATTAATGCAGTAGTGAAAGGTACTACTTGACGGGCCTGTGTGATGTTGATCACTAGGAAGAATCTATTATCTTGTGTAGTTCATGTAATATATATACCATACTTATTGAAGACGACTTGCAACCCTACGATGAAATGCAGGAAATAACACTAGCAACAGTGGACAATCCATCAAATGCAGTTGAGTGGGCTCTGGCCGAGATGACAAACAATCCAGTTGTCATGAAGAGAGCAATGGATGAACTTGATGAGCTCGTTGGAAGGGAAAGACTTGTTCAGGAATCCGATATTTGCAACCTCAAATATCTAAAGGCGTGCATCCGGGAGGCATTCCGCATTCACGCATACCACCCTTTCAGCCCACCCCATGTCGCTATTGCTGATACAACCATTTCTGGATACTTCGTGCCAAAGAACACCCATGTCATGCTCAGCCGAATAGGACTCGGTCGGAACCCGAAAGTCTGGGACAAACCGCTCGAGTTTCGACCAGAGAGGCATCTGAACAATGCAGATGTGGTACTAGCGGAGCCGGAGCTACGGTTTTTATCGTTCAGTGCTGGTAGACGTGGTTGCCCTGCAGTTTCGCTCGGTACTTCCATTACAATGATGTTGTTCGCAAGGCTCCTGCAAGGCTTTACATGGAGCACACCACCTGGTGTTGACAAGATTGTGCTTGAAGAGTCCGCCACAAGCCTCAAACTGGCCATACCATTAGTTATGGAGGCAAAACCACGATTATTGCTCCATCTATATGAAGCAAAGTAGTTTTTTTTTGTATAATTTAAGCTGGGAAGCATATGCAGTATAAAATATTGGTTTAGAAAAATAACCCTATATACTCTCGTATTTGTGTAGCAGGCATGTACTTGTTGAGACCCCATCAGGACGTGGAATACATGAGAGACTCATGTGTAACTGTTCTAGTTGTTGCAGATTATCCTGTGCATGAAGTTTAAATTCAGAGATTGAATTAATTAGTTTGTTAGCTAGATATCTTGGTCTAGTTTTGAGTCATGTTCAGACTCTGTTTTATCAGTAGGAGTTTCAGACTTTGAAGTTTTAGTTGTTTTGCCGGATGAGATACAGTGCCTTACCTGGTTGAAACTTTGTAGAGATTTGGTTGAGTCAGTTAGGATTATGTGGGGACCCGTCCCCGGGATTCCACTGATTCACTCGGTAGCACCGCACAGCCAAAGTAAATCAAGGGAACCTCGAGCGGCCCGCCTATATGCCCGTGTTGGCCCCAGGAAAGTTCACCAACACGTGCGGCAATGCATAACAGTTTGTATCACAATTCATACATAATTAACGGAGGTATAAGCATAATTACACACAAAAGCAGGACCGTTGTCCAAAAGGACAGACATAGTAGTTTTACATCAAAGTAGCAGCGAAAAACATAAATGAACGACAAAAGGCCAGCGTAGTATGCCATAGACCCTCATGCAACCGACTGGAAGTAAGAACGTGCCACTAAGCGTTAGCATCATCGAAATCTGCCCGATAAAGGTCTTCGGGCAGTGCTTCATCCTCACCTGCAGCAAGTGGACAATCCGTTTGAGTACAAAGAGTGTACTTGCACAATAATATAAGTGGGACGCTGAGTTCCAACTACATGTGGTGGCTTCTTCACAAGAAAGGCACTAGGTTAATTTCAGCATAAAGCAATATTTAGAGTAAAAACATAGACACGTATATATTGAAATTGCGGTTTGCTAAACATTTACAAAGTATAATACATAATATAACATCATCATAATCATCTTCATCTCATGCTTTCTAGCATTCTCCGAACCATGAGTTCGACGCTCATGTTCGCTTACGCCCACGGATACTCCAATATCCGTGAGGTTCCTTCCACGAGTACTCCAATACTCGCGAAGTTTTCCTCATGAGTACTCCAATACTCATGAGACTGGGTTTTCCCAACCCATCCATCCGTACCCGGTCCTTAACACTCGCCCAGTGACTGACAACTTAAGTGATCGTCCTTAACCATAGACGTGGCTATTCGAATAGTTTATACTCTGCAGAGGTACGACTTTACCCACACGACGCGCCACACTCGTAAGCCAAGCTATAAGCAAAATTCCTTTGATGTGCTGGCCGAGGTGCTCGTGACGAAACCATTTTCCAGTATGTATGATAGTGCGCTTAAACCACCCGGGTGACTGTGACCCTCGATCTCGCGTGCCCAGTGCTCTGTGTATGTGGATCAAGGAGTACACCCGTTATTGAACATCCCTAACTCCACAAAGTTCGAGGGACTTCGAAGGATACTCTCGACACTCCACAAAGTTCGAGGAGATCCCACGGACATTCCTTGACACTCTCCAAAGTTCAAGGAATTCCGAGTGCATGTGGTTTAAATGCCCTAGTCATACACAAGTACTTGGCTAAGCCGGCCCCATAAACGGCGTGTGGTTCGCATGATAGTTACTTAAAGAGATGTCACCAAGATACGATCCTTAAGATCCTTAACCAACATCGCTACATAATAATCACAACTGAACCATCATTATCATAATCATCTTTGATCATCACGACCGATGGACTAAGTCCATCTATCGCGGTTCCTAACGATGTTCTAAGCATGGCTAAGCAACTCGTACGAACCAATACATAATAATAAACCAACCACCTAGGGCGACAATGGTATACGAAAGGAACGGGGTAACAAGATAACAAGTCAACAAGGTAGTAACTAAACATTCTACCCCAAATATACTTGTAATTGAAAATAAGCATGCATTTGACAAATAACTTCAACATAATTTGCAAATAATAGGATCAAGTATGTTCAAGGAGTAAGGTAGTGCCTTGCTACTTGCTCTTGACGTCGTAGGCATAGTCGTACTCGGGGTTGTCTTCCGAAGCATCGACACCTAACGAGAAATCCAATTCCAAAGGAATACAAATCAAGAGACCAACAATAAACAATGCGAGAGCATGCACAATCATGCATGAAATGCATTGTGGTTATATTCCTAATCCTAGCATGCATATGAGAAGCAATTCACCCTTATACGTTCGGAGTATCCGGGTCCTAACCCGGAGTATACGGGTTGACCTACTCGGTTACTCGAATGCTGGCTAACCCGTAGTATCCGGGTTATGTATCCGGAGTGTCCGGGTAAACCGGACTATCCGGGTTAAATACCCGGAGTATCCGGGTTGAGTCTATCTATTACTTTTTCTGGTTTAGCCGGACACGTCCGGATTGTCCGGACATGACCCGGAGTGTCCGGGTTGGCACTCTCGGTTTCAATGTTTCCAACCCGTTCGGAGTGTCCGAATAACTTCCCAGACCCTCCGGACCGGGTTGCTCGATCCCAGTTTACTCGTATGCCCTAACGAATCCGGAGTATCCGGACTAAAACCGCGGATTATCCGGGTTGACTTCACTGTCCAAAAATAAGTATGGGTGCATGTGTTCCTATATTACAAAAAGGTTGTAGGACCGTGTATGGCAACTAGAGGGGGGGGTGAATAGTTGCACCGAAGTTTAAAACCAAATTTTTGATCAACTAAAACTCACCCAAACCCGAAACTAAAAGAACACTTTCAGTTTCAAACAAAATAGAGAAAAATCGTTCAATAAAACAATTATTCCAGAAAAATCCAACCGTCAAAAAGTCTCAAGAACTTCACTGTAGAAACTAGACGAAATTATGAAACTATTCCAACAAGAATCAACTCAATCGGATCAACGGATCAAAAGATATAAACGATTTAAATTGTCTGTATCGAAAACACCAGTTCGGACTGTCCGAATCGCTGTTTAGTACTATACGCTGCTCAGTTCGACCGTCCGAACTAAGCGATACGGAAATTTTTGAATACTCTTTGTAAAATTCAATTTCCGAGAGATCTAACCGTTGGATTGAGCTGAAATTTGAACACAAGAGTCTAGGCTTCAATCCGCACCAAATGAAACAAGAATCAATTCGATCAAGCTTCTAGATTAAAAGATATTGATCTCGCAAAACACGTTTTGACTGAGAATACGAGAAACTTTGAACACGTCGAGGGAAAAACTTTTGACTGATACCAAAACAAGGTTTTAGAGGAATTTTTGAAGGGATCAAAAGCGAGTTTTGAACTTCAAGAAATCCACGTAAAACACGAATCAATCAGTAATCCCGCAGTCGACAAAAACGAAAAAGGCTTGAATTAAACAATACCTCATGAATCCACGCAAGACATCCTTGAAATATTCAACTTTATTTCCTTTTGTCTAAAGTACTCAAGCACAAGAGTACTAACTTACAAAACACAGAACCAAAAACTTGTTCTGCAATTTGCTTGTACGCTGTTGCTTGCTCGCTTTAAAACAGAGACACTCCCTCCTTTTAAAGCCAAACAATGAATCCGAATAGACTATACAGTACGTAAACAAATAGGATTCCGTTGCTATATCTCACGTATCAAATCAAATTTGGTTACCAAGACACAAAAAAAAAACCAAAACTTTGTACACTCATTTTCATGTGTATGATTCGCCTATCATACCAACGTGACTCAACAATTTTGCATGCTTCAGTTTTTGTCACGCATGACCAAAAACCGAATCAACTTGATTCTCCAGACCAAGTTAGCTTTTGCACACGTATGGCCCACATGCCATACTCATTCTTCACGCATTAATCGCTCTCTAGGCCAAACGTCTCGCATGACATCTTGACCACCAAGACCTCGGTTCCTCCATAACCTAGTCTCGAACCTCAGCTCCTCCATGAACTTAGTTCCGGTCCCGTCATCGACCACGTTTGCCCTCGAGCAACACCTGCACATGAACAAACCCAAAACGATCCGAGCACAAGTCCGCGACTTGACTCAATTTAGTTCATGCAACCACTCACACGAGCGCATTGCATCAAATCAACCATAAACACAATTTCCAAATTGTAACCTTAGCAAAATACTCCCTGGACCAAAAAACAAATCTTTGCAAATACAATCTTTGCAAATTAAATTCTAAACCAATTTTTCAGCACATAATTTCACAATCTCCCCCTTGATGAAAACATTGGCAACACCACTTAGAATTGAACACTGGCATTCACTCGACAAGAAGGTTTTTGAACAGACCAAAGTGAAGAACACAAAAACTCTCCATTTGACAAATATGCAAAGTGAAAAACTCCGCCTAGGTGAAGAAAAGAAAAAAACCTCCCCCTAAGAAGAAAAATGTGTGTGTGAATGTGCAATGAGCCCAAAATTCCAAAATTCTCCAAACTTCTCCCAAACTTCTCCCCCAAACTTCTCCCCCTTTGACAATGGATTCATCAAGAAACCAAAAGAGAGAACAACATGTTCAATTTTTTTTTAACAATGATTTCACAAAAGAGAAACAAAGGAATGCCAAGATAAGAAAAAATGAGCTCATTCGATCATATAACCTTATATATCACATAATACGCAAAATACATGAACTTGATGTGATTTTAACAAGTTAGGGAATGACATGCATCTCAACCCTAGTTCAGTCTACTATAGCCAAGTACTAAGTAAAACCTCAGCAGAAAAGCAAGGCTCAAAATCAAGCAACTAACAACTCATGGCGAGCAAGTAGTTTCAACTCCAATCTAGTAGGCCAATTTAATCTTTTAAAAAACGATTAACTGCATGTGGCATGCTTGAAGCATACTTCTTTTATTTTATCGGAGTGGCATGCTTGAAGCATACATCTTGTCTTTTTAGGGAATGGCATGCTTGAAGCATACATCTTATCTTTTTAGAGGAAAGCAAGTCTGAAGCGCACAACTTGAGACCTTTGCTTTTAACAACCCCTTTTTATTGATTCCCTTTGCTTTTTCTTTTTCTTTGATTGTAAACATGCATAGAGATTAAAAAGGCCTTTTGAAAGAGTAAAGCTGAAAACACACTTGCTCCATAGCCCAAATTTGTCAAGAAGATTCAATATCAAGCCTAGAAGAGTAAGATATCACAGAGTATTTAGCTATAGACAATCTAACCAAGGAATTCCGCAATGTCACTTTTAGTTCAAGTAAAGCAATTTAGATTGTCGTATCACCAATTACATAATATATAAAGAAATATGATAAAATAAGCTCATCAACTAAAGGACTTGGCAAGGAAACTCCCCCTCAAAACAGGCTCATGGGATGCACAACTCCCAATTCTCCTCTTAGAAAAGCAAATCGAGAAGCATCAAGTGGTTTTGTGAAAATATCAGCAAGTTGCAACTCAGAATCAACAAAATGCAAAACAACATCTCCCTTTTCCACATGATCTCGAAGAAAATGATAGCGAATATCAATATGCTTTGTTCGAGAATGTTGCATCGATTTTTAGCAATATTGATAGCACTAGTGTTATCACGTAAAAGTGGAACACTATCTAAATATAATCCAAAATCCTTTAAAGTTGAAATCATCCAAAGCACTTGTGCACAACATGCAAGAAGAAAGAACAAATTCAGATTCAGCAGCTTGAGAGAGCAAACAAACTTGTTTTCTAGATGACCAAGCAACTAAAGATGTACCAATAAAGTGACATGTTCCAGATGTACTTTTCCTATTAATTCTACAACCCGCAAAATCAGCATCAGAGTAGGCTCTAAGTGATAAACAAGATGATGAAGAGTACCATAAGCCAAACTCTAAAGTGGATTGTAAATAGCGAAGAATTCGTTTTACCGCTTGTCGATGAGAGGCACGTGGAGAAGCTTGAAAACGAGCACACAAGCACACAGCAAAGTGTATATCTGGCCTTGAAGCGGTGAGATAAAGAAGCGACCCAATCATCCTTCGATACTCCTTTTGATCAACCGTTTCTCCTTCTTCATCCGGATCCAAAACAGTTGTTGTACCAATTGGTGTGGAAATTGGTTTGCATGTATCCATCTCAAAACGTCGGAGGAGATCTTTTGTGTACTTCGTTTGATGAATAAAGATACCTTGCTTTGTTTGCTTGACTTGTAAGCCCAAAAAGTATGTGAGCTCACCCATCATACTCATCTCAAATTCCTCGCTTCATAGTGTCTGAAAACTTGGCAACAAGAGTATGAGAAGTACCTCCAAAGATGATATCATCCACATAAATCTGAACAAGTAAGAGATCATTGCCATGCTTGAGTGAAAATAAGGTTTTATCCACTTTGCCCATTACAAAATCATTTTTAGCAAATATGATTTAAGACGCTCATACCAAGCCCGAGGTGCTTGTTTTAAACCATATAAAGCTTTTGATAGTTTGAAAACATGATCTGGTAACTTGGGATTCTCAAAACCAGGTGGTTGCTTAACATAAACCTCCTCATTGATGAAGCCATTAAGAAAAGCACTTTTAACATCCATTTGATACAATCTAAAACCTTTAGATGCAAAGAAAGGCCAACAAAATTCTAATGGCTTCAAGTCTTGCAACAGTGCAAAAGTTTCATCAAAATCAAGTCCTTCAATTTGAGTAAAACCTTGAGCAACCAACCTAGCTTTATTTCTTACAACAACCCCATCTTCATTTTGTTTATTCTTAAATACCCATTTAGTTCCAATAATATTATGACCTACGGGAGGAGGAACTAAGACCCAAACCTGATTACGCTCAAAATTCTCAAGTTCCTCATGCATGGCATTAATCCAAGACTCATCGATAAAGCGTGACTTACATCTTGGGGTTCAAACGATGCAACAAAAGCAGATGAGCATATGAGGCATTAGTATTGTACTGTTTGAAGTACACGCACGTTTAACTCACCAATCATCATCGTCTGTGAGGATGTCTACGTTGTATGTGCATTGGTGCGAGAAACTTCGGAGTCTCATGTATAGTACCATGTGAGGATTCTCAGAGTTGCTTGAGTTTCTTCCCTGTGGGCTGGTCCGACCGGGCTGGGTTGTCAACTTGATTGCCATCGTCATCTTCATCTTCATCATCACTTTCTTCCAAAAGATACTTTCGAATCGCAAGTCACCTGTGTCCTGAAGAGTCGGGTCTAGTATCTTGGAGCTAGCCTCATCAAAAGTGACTTCACAAGTCTCAACAATTTTGTTAGTCTCTAAATTCAGCACACGGTAACCACGAGTATGAAGAGCATAACCAAGAAAAAGTCCATCTGAGCATCTAGATTCAAATTTATCAAGATTTCCATGTTTGAGAATAAAGCATTTGCAACCAAAAACACGCATATGAGAGATGCTAGGGGTTCGACCAAAACGAAGTTCATAGGAAGTTCTAAGTAGCTTTGCTCTAAAAAATACTCTATTTGAAACATAGCAAGCAGTAGATATAGCTTCAGCCCAATACTTCCTAGGAGTTGAAAATTCATCAAGCATAGTCCTAGCCATCTCAACCAATGTACGATTTTTCCTCTCAACTACACCATTTTGTTGAGGAACACGAGCAGAAGAAAATTGATGCTCAATACCATGTTTGGAACAAAAGGAAGAAAAAAGAGTATTCTTGAATTCTCCTCCATTATCACTCCTAATTTCTTTAAGTGCTTCAGGCAATTCCCTAAACAACCTTAATGCAAGCTCTTGAAAACATTCAAAAACTTCATCTTTAGTAGACAAGAAATATACCCAAGAGTACCTAGAGTAATCATCCACAATAACAAGAACATACCACTTACCTCCTGCAGATTTCACTCTAGCAGGTCCAACAGTGTCCATATGTAGAAGCTGACCTGGAGCATTAGTCATAACAGCAGAAATAGGAAAATGTGGAGATGCAGTTGTCGGCGTACTAGCCAACAGGCACCTCCGAGACGGGTGCTTATGAGGTTCCGACGGGGGGCTTTCGGGGCAATCGCCTTGGAAGGGAAGACGGTGACGATCCGGGCACTGGGAGGCTCAGACTAACGGAGGGACGCAAAGAGTTTTTTACCCAGGTTCAGGCCCTCCGAAGAGTAATAGCCCTAGTCCTGCCTTTCTTTGTATTGCTTGTGTTCTTGCTGGAGAGGATGAAAACCTACTCACAATGAGTCAAACCGAACCCCCTCTCCCATGCACCCCGGCTCCCTTTTATACTTGGACTGACGGGGGCGCATGGGAGGCTTACACTGCAAGCCATCATCATTACACTAGCATGGGCTCATTTAATGCGCACGCCGCTGTTCTTACATCCATTAATGTCTGCTGTATCTATCATAGTCCTGCCTTGGGCCCCATGTCCACCAACGCCGCCTGCCTGGCCACGGGGTGAGGTGCTTGTGACGTCTCCCAAAGCCATGATGCGCTGGGAAGGCGCGCCGCCACGCTGCAGCTCCCATGCTTCCACATTAAATGCGCACGATTCGCATTTAATGTCCCTGATCTCGACAGGACTATCCCGGGGATGGTGCGCCAGTGGCCTAGCTTGCACGCCACGTGTCCGCCGGGGCGACCACCTTGCTGGTCGCCTGCCGCCTGGCTCAGACGCCATGTGTCATGGGCGACCACCTTGCCGGTCGCCAGCCGCCTGGCTCAGACGCCATGTGTCCGCTGGGACGACCACCGTACGGGTTTTTCTCTTGCCGTGGCAATGGGCTCAAGCACGCCCTGGCTGCCACTTGACTCCTTTTTTAGTGCGGGGGAGCGGGTACCTTGGTGTAGAATACGCCGACAGTAGCCCCCGGGCCCACCTAGGAGCGCTTTTCGGTCTTCTGCTCTTCTTCTTCTTCAATCGGCGGCTTGAGAACTGCTCCAGCTCCTGGGTGGGACCCTTCAAAGGTCCGCGCGCCTTGCAAAAAAGATCTTCCGACTTCTCCGATTCCCGAGCGGTTTGCGCGGTTACATCCTCCTTGTAACCGCCGCACGTTCCTTGGGATGCGCCCCATTCATGAGGCTCTTAAACTTCCTCTTTTTCGAATCGCCGCGCCTTTTTGGTTTTCCCGCCGGTTCGCCTTCCGCGGCCTTTATAAAAGGCCGATCGAAGGGGGAGTGGTTCTTCCCCCTTTCAACTCTCCACATTCCACATCTTTTCAACGTTTCAAGCTTCCTTGCTTCATCCCCTTTGCGGTTATGCGCCAAATCTCTATCCTCCCGATGGCTCCGGTGCTTCCTTCTTCGATCATTGAGGAGGAGAGAGCCGCTAGGTTCTCCTGCAACATCAGGGGCGCCGCCTCCGCCGGATCGCCGAGCCCCACTGGCTGTCGGCCTGGGAAGTGGTTTTCTTGGTGGCAGCTCCTTGCCGGCCGACTTCCACGGTTTCGACTTTTATCTTTCTGTTCTCAACTTCTATGCCATTCACCACATTCACCTTCCTCCCAACTCTGTTATCCTCCTTTCGCCTTTGCTCACTTCGCGAGATGTTCGTGGGAGTTACGCCCAACCTTCTTCTTTTTTCGCTACTTCTACACCTCGCCGCGGCAGTACTCCGCCGATTCCGGAGCTCACACTGCGGCTTCGTGGCGGCAGCGTGCGCGCTATATCCCATTGGACCGCCGTCCAATTGGAGGGATTGGCGCTACAGAGTGGTCAGACGTCGAGGACGACAATGGCATTGAAGTCTTTGGAGCTTCCGCCCGCCCGGCGGTCAAGAACCCCAACTGGGGCTCCAGTGAGCGATGAGCCCGAAGCTCGAGCGATCTTGGCCCGCGTCGATCGGTTGGACGGGCCCGACGGGGCCATGGTGATCCGGATTTTATTACCCGAGGCTGTGTCCTCGCGCCAGCTGGCCCGCCAACTGGCAGTACATGGGCGTGGGCGATGGGACCCGGAGGTAACCTGCTCCGCTCTGTGTCATCCCTTGCTACTTCTGTTTTTCTTTTGACAGAACCTGATTCTTACAGCGTTTCTTTCCTCCTGTGATTTCTTTTCCTTCTCGTGCCGACAGCCGCCGGGAATTTGGCTGATGACGTGATCGACCGGTGGATGCTGCAACTGGGCTTATCCGGCCCTGTTCCGCCGTTTCCGGCGGGCGCGGTCCCACTTTGCCGGCTGTCCCCCGGGGAGCGCGCGGCAATAATCCGCGTCCTGCCCTCGATGGACGCCATGGGCTCGCCCGTCGTGTCACGCCAGGCTCCCTTAACGATCCGGGATCCTCCTCCCGCAGGCGATCAGGGGAGGGGCGACCGAGCGAGGCGCAGGCGCCCGGATGATGACGACGGCTCCGCCCATCCTTCCCAGAGACCCCGCCTCCTGGGCCCGGCCGGGGCGGGGACTTCCACGTCGGCCGTGGGGGCTGCTTCGGCTGTGGCAACGGGTTCCTCCATGGTGGCGGGGGGCTCGTCAACCGGCGGGGGGTCGTCCACCCTTGTCCCTGCCGGGGGTGCAGCGCTGACCCTCATTGCCGATCCCTTTAGTGCCGCCACCGCCACCGATAGCGGTGGTCCTTCCTCGCCTCGCCTCGCCCGCCCAGCGATGGCGGATCTACCTCCGCCTCCGTTGGCGCGGCGGATCTGCCCCGCCTCGGCGAAGGTTGGTTCTCGTTAAGCGTGCCCGCTTCCCAAGGCCAGCGCCAGTACTCACACGGAGATGCAAAAATAAAACTTTCGTTAGGATTAATCCTTACCGTTATTTCCTCTTTGTCCAGGGTTCTGCTCCGGTACCCCATTTGCTGCAGGGCGGCAAAGGTGCCGCGGTATGCGAAGCTGCGCCGAGATCGCCGAGCCCCAGGGCGGTCGAGGAGCCGTGGCGGACGCATCTCGTAGGTAGCCGCTGCCAGTGGCAGCCGGTCGAGACCAAGGCCCATTCGCCCCGTCCCTACCACTGAACTTCCCACCGCCTCCGTTCCTCGGCGGACGCCGATGCCTGCTGGCGGCCCTCGGCCGGCTCTACTCAGCCACGAGCAATTGTCTGGTGACGAGCGAGGAGCGCGAGGCGGGAGCCGAAGTCAACCGCCCTCCGCGAGGAGGTGGCGGACCTGCACGATCGGGAGGCGGGGATCGGAGCTGCGCTATTCGCGGAGGGAGCGGGAGCGGCAGGAGCAAAGCACCAGCGGCGCCGAGCGTCTCTCCGCGGAGCTGGAGGCGGAGAGAGCTAACCGGGCTCAGTCGGAGGTGGAGACACTGCGGATGCTGCGCCACGCCTTCGATCGGACGGTGGCCAGCCTCGCTCCCTTGGGGCTGGAGCAGTCGGGTCCGCGGGAGGAGAGGCCACGGCATTACGCCTTTGCCTCTGCCAGACCGCGGACTTCCTCACGCGCCTGCCTGCCGCCCTTTCCGCTCGGTCCGCCCAGGAGGGGCGCGCAGTTGCAGCGGCTACGGCCAAATGCGTCGGCTTGCTACGCCACGGTAGTGGCGCTAACTTCAATCCGCGGTTGCTTTGTCAAGGGCTAGAGGGTGACTGGCGCAGCGGAGGAGCGAGTTCACGAAGCCTCCGAGCAGGTCGCCGCCCAGCGAGCGATGGAGAACCCCCAGATGGAGGCGGTGGCGGAGGACGTGGCCCCTCATGCTGAAGATGCGGCGGCAGCTGAGGAGGCGGCAGATGACCCGGAGGACCCTCGCGCCCCTCGATAGCTTTTCTTCTTTTTTATCGGTGGTGACCTTGCTGCAAAACTTTAGGCCACCGCCACTTCGAACTAAGTAGTAATGTAAAATTTCCGCCAGGTTGCTTAAGAACTCGCTTTTGCCGTAAAAATTTTTTTGGTTCCACGCTGACGAGCACACAATTGCTTAAAGACTTCAAGTCTTGCGCCGCTGACCTCGGCCCTCAAACCCTTTGCCTTAGCAAAATTTACCTCGAGGTAGCCTCTAGGAACGAACACTTAGTGAGTCGTGACAGACCTTGGGCTTTTGGCAGCGGTGTTCGAGGCGCCGACTTCACGGGACACCGGAGTGTCATGGCGTCTTTGAGGTCGTGCTTTGAACCAGCCGCCCAACCGCCCGATTCACGCACGCCGCTCTCACTTAGCGATTCCGTCTTTACTCTTGGGCATTTGCACGGCGAGGGCACCAGGAAGCGAGTGCCTTGGCGCTGCCAAAGATGGGCAAAAGACCGAAGAGAGGGCAGAAAGAACTAATACTTCAGATAAAGAAAGCGAATATTTAACTTTAAACATAAGGTCTCCCCCGACCCACGGCGGAGAGGAAGACATACTCCGGCCGGTCGGGGGACAGACCCTAGGACTTACAACCGATCAGGGGTAGAACTTGCGCAGATTTTCTATGTTTTGGGAGTTTGCTAGCTCTTCACCGTCTTCAGTGGCCAGCCTGACCGCCCCGGGGCGAGAGACTGAGACCACTTTGAAGGGTCCCTCCCACTGGGGAGACAGTTTATGCAACCCGGCATGCGACTGGATTCTTCGCAAGACCAGTCGCCCACGCCGATGTTCTCTCATTGACCGGAGGCGTGGTACCGCCGAGACTTTGTTGGTATCTTGCGGCGCGCAAAGCCGCCGATCTCGCGCCTCTTCCAGGAGGTTGGCGTCGTCGGCGCACCCTCCTGCTCCTCTTCAGAATGCCGCGCGGCGGGGTGATCCCAGCTCGATTCGAAGGGAGAAACAGCTTGCGCCGTAGACCAGGAAGAAAGGAGTTTCCCGTGGCCCGGCTAGGAGTGGTCCGGTGACCACAACACACCGGGAGTTCTTGATCCACCGGGCGCCACGCTTGTGGAGTCGGTCGAACGCCGGTCTTGAGGCCCTTCAATACCCGGTAGCGTTGGCCCGCTCGACCTGTTTGTTGCTCTTGGGGTGGGCGGCCGAGGCAAAGCGGACTTTGGTGCCCATCTCTTCACAGAATCCAAGAAGGTCGCACAGTAAACTGCGGCGCCGTTGTCGGTGATAATGCGGTTGGCGACCCCAAAGCGGCGAAGATCCCTTGTATGAACTTGACTGCGGTGTGGCGGTGATGGATCTCACCGCCTCGGCTTCCACCCACTTGGTGAACTTGTCGACGGCGCATTTACAGGTGGGTGTAGCCCCGTGGCCGCGGGAACGGGCTCAGATATCCAGCCCGCACGCCGAAGGGCCAAGAGAGCGGGATAGTTTGCGGTGGCCTGGCTGGTTGGTGGATCTGCTTGGCGTGGAACTGGCACGCTTCGCATCTCCTCACCAGCTCGCAAGCATCCTGGAGGGCGGTTGGCCAATAGAACCCTTGACGGAAAGCCTTTCCCGCCATCATTCGTCCGGACATATGGCTCCCGCACACGCCTCCATGGATATCAGAGAGCAAACTGCTCCCCTCTTCCCGAGTGATGCACTTCAGAAGAATTCCGTTCTTACCCCGGCGGTATAGATCCCCGCCCACCAGGGTATAGCACTTGGCCTTTCGTGCTACCTTCTCTGCTGACGCATCATCGTCGGGGCATTCTTGATCCCTCAGGTAGGCCAGGATCGGATCCATCCATGTGCCTTCCCGGTCAAGCACAACGACCACGAGGTGGACGTCCGGGTATTCCGCTTGGCCAAGCGTTTCCGCCGGAGCCACTTTCCCTCCAAGAGCGAGGGCTGAAGCGGCATCACCACCGTCCCCGCCGGAAATGGGGGCTGCGATGGACGGTCGCGGAAGCCTTTCTTCAAAGACCCCGACCGGCACAGGAGATCTGGTTGAGGCGAGCTGGGCGAGCTCGTCTGCCAGATGGTTGTCGCGTCGGGGGATGTGAGTATACCCCAACCCTTTGAAATGCCTTTCCAACTTCCTGACCTCCGCCAGGTACGCCGCCATGACGGGGTCGGGATGAGAAGTCTTTCCTTGCACGATTGACGACCCAGGAGTCGCCTTCACTTGCAGGCGCCGGACGCCGACGGCTGCGGCGGCCCGTAGCCCAGCCAGCAAGCCCTCGTATTCGGCGACGTTGTTAGTGGCCTTGAAGTCGAGGACGACTACGTACTTGAGGAGGTCCTGGCCGGAGAGACCGTAAGAACCCAGCCCCGCGCCTTCAAGCCTGAAGGACCTGTCGAAGAAGAGCGTCCAGGGGAGGACGGGGACCTCATCGGCTTCGGGCTCGGCTGGAGTCCACTCGACGACAAAGTCTGCCAGCCTTTGACTCTTTATCGCAGTGCGAGGAGCGAACTTAACACCGAACTCCCCCAGCTCGACAGACCACTTTGCGATGCGGCCCTCTGCTTCTCGGTTGTGGAGGATTTCACGCAAAGGATATGAGGAGACTCACTGTGATCTCCTCCCTTGAAAATAGTGCCGCAACTTTCTCGACGCTACCACCACAAAGATAGACCATCTTCTGAGCCTGAGGGTACCTTGTTTCTGCGTCGTGTAGCATTTTTCTGATGTAGTAGACAGCCCGTTGGACACCTTCCTGCTTCCGCCACCAAATGGGCCGCTATTTATTGCGAAGGGCTAGCCGCGACATACAGCAGTAACGGCTCGCCCGGCTCAGGAGCAACCAGCACTGGGGGGGAAGAGAGGTACTTCTTCAGATCTTCAAATGCTCGTTGGGCTTCTGGGGTCCATTCAAATGAGTTGGTCTTCTTCAATAGCTTGAACAGCGGCAGACTTTTTTCCCCGAGCCGGGATATGAACCGGCCCAGGGAGGCTAGCCGGCCAGTCAAGCATTGCAGTTGCTTGAGCCGGGTAGGCGGCTGCATCCGCTCGATTGCTTCTATCTTTTCCGGATTGACTTCGATTCCACGGCTGGAGACCAGGAAACCGAGCAGCTTTCCAGATGAAACACCAAACACACACTTCTCGGGATTCAACTTCAGACAGTAGCTTCTAAGGCGAGAGAAGATCTCTTCTAGATCCTGAACGAGCTCATCAGCTTTTTTTGTTTTTACCACCAGATCATCAACATACACTTCCAGATTCCTCCCTATTTGGGGCCGAAACACTATATGCATGGCCCGCTGGTAGGTGGCGCCAGCGTTCTTTAGCCCGAAAGGCATTCTGATATAACAGTATACACCGAGGGGAGTCACAAAAGCGGTCTTTTCTTCATCTTCTCGCGCCATGTTGATCTGGTGGTAGCCGGAGTAGGCGTCGAGGAAGCACAGAAGCCGCGACCCCGCCGTGGAGTCGACGACGATGTCTATCCGCGGCAAGGGGTACGGGTCCTTGGGGCAGGCTTTGTTGAGGTCAGTAAAGTCGATGCACATTCGCCACCTCCCGTTGGACTTCTTCACAAGCACGGGGTTGGCCAGCCACTCCGGGTAGGTGGCCTCCCGCACGATCTTAGCAGACAAAAGTTTTTCCACTTCATCCCGAATGGCATCCTCGCCAGCGCGCCGCCACGGATCTTTGCCGAACTGGTGCGCTCCAGGGAGCGTTGCCAATCGGTGCTCGATCACCTCCCTGGGGACCCCGGTCATTTCTGTAGGTTCCCAGGCGATAAAATCCAGGTTAGACCGGAGGAAGGTGACGAGCGCGTCTTCCTATTTTGCGCTGAGGTCAGTGCCGATCTTGGCGACCTTGCCCGAGCCTTCCTCGCCCACGGGGACCGCTTTTGCCTCGCCCAAGGGCCTGGGCGGAGCGCTGAGTCTTGGGCGAGGGGAGCCCGGTTGTCGCCCTTGTCGCGCCCGGCAGGTGGTGCCGCCAGATCCTGCACCGCTTGTCGAGTCGCAGGCTTCCATCTATCCACCTTCACTGTAATTGGACCTCCAGGCCCCGGGATCTTCACTAGCATGTAGGCGTAATGGGCCACCGCCATGAACTTGACCAGGTAGGCGGCGGCGAGCAAGGCGTTGTAAGGGAGGTCGAAATCGGCGACCTCAAAATCCACCACTCTGTCCGAAGTTCTCCGAACTTCCGAACGCATCGCTGCAGCCGGACTTGCCCCAGGGTAAGAGGCCTACCCTGGCAACTCCGTAAACAGCGGGCGGACGAAGTTCCTCAGACGGGATTTGGAGCGCCTGCACGCTCGACAGATAGCAAGTTGATGGCACCGCCTCCATCAACTAGGACCCGCCCGACTTTGCGTTGCGGACCGTGGGAGACACCACGATCGGAGATGGCCAGGGCAGAGGTGTTCTCCGGGTGGTCACCCGGCTGAAAGTGATCGATCGCTCCGACCACTTCAACGGCCGATCGCCGGAGGATGACGTTGTGGCACACACTGTCTCGCATCTCGCTTGTGCTGCGAGTTCGATGAGTAAGTGGCGGAGCCACCGTGTATGAACGCCACAAAGGCGCTCGCTGTTGGAAGGCTAACGGAGCCGCATCTTCGCCGTCTTCGTCTTCGTGGTCTTTCTCACGGCGCTTCTTGAGCCGCTGTCGACCAACTTGGACACAACCTGGCAGTCCTCCAAGTCGTGTCCGCTTGTTCGATGGATGGGGCAATAGGGCTTGCCACCATCGCTTCGCGGCGAAGCGGCGGCGGTCCCTGCGGTCGCCACGCCACGGCGCTCATCTCGTCGGTCTGGTCCTGGTCGTCATGACGCCGGGACTTGGGCTCCGGCTCAGCGACCAAGACCTCCCTAGCGGTTGCCTCCCGCCGCTTTTTGTTTTTATTATTGCGGTAGGAGGACTTTGAGGCGCCAGCATCGCCGGATTCAGAGGGTCTTGTCGCGCACTTCTGAGCTTCGGCCGCCCTGGCGCACTTGTGCGCCAGGGAGAACAACTCAGACGTGGTTGAGATGACGCGCGTGGCCATCTTTTCCCGCATCTTCTGGTCTCGGACCCCCCTCCGGAAAGCAATAATCACCGATTGCTCGTAAATCCGAGGATCGTGGTTGCGGCGATGGCTGAACCGCCGGATGAACTCTCTCGAGGGACTCCCCTCTTTACGCTCCCGGAGCGTGGAGATCGTCCTCCACGCCTGGTTGAGCGTAAGAGCCCTGAAAGTTGGCGACAAAAATGTCGCACAGCTCCTCCCACGAGTGTACAGAGCCTCGCGGGAGGTTAAGCAGCCAAGACCGGGCAGAGCCCGTCAGCGATGTTGGGAGGTAGTTGGCCATTACTTTCTCGGATCCTCCCGCCGCACGCACCACCGTGGTGTAGATCTGCAGGAACTCCTCCGGGTTGGTGGTACCATCATATTTCTCGAAGGAGGCGGGCGGAACCTCTCGGCCATGCAGCTTGTCGGCGAGAGAGAACGCTGGCATCCGACGTTGTATGGGGAAGCGGCGTCGTTCGCCACCCTCGATCCTGAGGAGAGGATGAGGAGGCGACCACTGCGCTTCCAGAGTCCGAGGAGGAGCCCCTGTCTTGCACCCCATGGCGCTCGCGAAGGACACGACGCAGGTCACCGTCGCGCTGACGTTGCCTCTCGTCAAGGCGCGATCGAAGGTTTTCGCGGTTCCCCTGGACTCGGGGGGACCGCGGGAAGAAGTGGAGTCACGTGCCCACCCCCCCATTACAGAGGGGGTTGCAACCAGGACTCCCTTTCCCTTGCCCGGTCCTTGGTGCCGGAGAAATTGTCGTGTGGCGGTACGGAAAGCCGGCGGCGTCGGTTGCTGAGCTCACTGTCGCCTCATGCCTGGAAGCCCCGGTGGTCGCGCTTCAACTTGTTGCTGAGCGGCATCCACCAGTGGACGATATCCCGCGACCACGGAGTGGCGGGTGTCATCCCGTGGTCACCGGAGGATGATCGAGAGGAGCCGGGCCGCTGAAGGCTTTCACGGGTGTCGCCCCTCAGCCGCCAAGCGCCGCTTGACGCCGACTTCTCGGGCGCTGGAGCCAAGTGCACCGCCTCACAGCGAGGGGCCCGGGTGGCCCGGCCCTCTCCGAACATTGGGACCGGCTACGGGCGCCCCTTACCTCGGGCAGATTGCTGCGCTTGGAATGCGATTCCGCCATGCAGACAAGCGCCCCTCCTCCTGCTGAGCTCCGAACTGAGAGTGAAAAAGAGGAGGCAATCTAACCACCAATAGCCCCTACTCGCGCCACTGCTTGCCAGATTAGCCAACAGGCACCTCCGAGACGGGTGCTTATGAGGTTCCGACGGGGGGCTTTCGGGGCAATCGCCTCGGAAGGGAAGACGGTGACGATCCGGGCACCGGGAGGCTCAGACTAACGGGGGGACGCAAAGAGTTTTTACCTGTGTTCAGGCCCTCCAAGAGTAATAGCCCTAGTCCCGCCTTTCTTGGTATTGCTTGTGTTCTTGCCGGAGAGGATGAAAACCTACTCACAATGAGTCAAACCGAACCCCCTCTCCCATGCACCCCGGCTCCCTTTTATACTTGGACTGACGGGGGCGCATGGGAGGCTTACACTGCAAGCCATCATCATTACACTAGCATGGGCTCATTTAATGCATGCTGTTCTTACATCCATTAATGTCTGGCCGTATCTATCATAGTCCTGCCTTGGGCCCCATGTCCACCAACGCCGCCTGCTCCGTCACGGGTGAGGTGCGATTGTGACGTCTCCCAAAGCCATGATGCGCTGGGGAAGGCGCGCCGCCACGCTGCAGCTCCATGCTTCCACATTAAATGCGCACGATTCGCATTTAATGTCCTCGATCTCGACAGACTATCCGGATGGTGCGCCAAAGGCCTAGCTTGCACGCCACGTGTCGCCGGGCGACCACCTTGCTGGTCGCCAGCCGCCTGGCTCAGACGCCATGTGTCCGGGCGACCACCTTGCTAGTCGCCTACGCTGGCTCAGACGCCATGTGTCCGGCTGGGCGACCACCTTGCCGGGTCGCCTAGCGGCTGGCTCAGACGCCATGTGTCCGCTGGGACGACCACCGTACGGGTTTTTCTCTTGCCGTGGCAATGGGCTCAAGCACGCCCTGGCTGCCACTTGACTCCTTTTTTAGTGCGGGGGAGCGGGTACCTTGGTGTAGAATACGCCGACAGCAGTCATTTTTCCATGTTGATAGGAGGAGCAAACCAAATTACTTGTTTTATCAATCTTTAATTCAGGCAAACCTCTAAGCAAGTTTGATTTAGTTATGCGTGAAAGATGATCGAAACCAATATGACCAAGTCTACGATGCCAAAAAGTTAAATCTTTAGAAACTTGGGAGACAAGACATGTAGTTTCAGATGTTGGATATGAAAAATCACCTTTAAACAAGCGACCAATGCGAGTGATATTGCATACTAGATTTTCAGAAACATCTAATATACGACAAGAATTTTTCTTAAATCTCACCTCAAGATATTCATCAAGCAACTGAGAGACTGAGAGCAAATTATACTTGAGCTTACTTACCAAAGCTACATCCTTGAGAACGAAGTTTTCATTGACTCGCACAATTCCTTTTCTAAGAATCCGTCCCTTTGAATCGTCGCCAAAAGTGATAACCTCATCACTTGAACTTTATGTGAGGGAGGAGAACCATTTTGAATCTCCAGTCATATGACGTGAACATCCAGAATCTATGAACCATATGTTCTCCTTCCTCTCTCGCACAACCTACACAAAAGGGAATGTCGATGTCTCAATACTGGGGTTAGATAAAAGAGTTTTAGGAATCCAGTATTGAGACATACGACCAACGAAACCAATAGACATAACACGAGGATTTTTATCATAATGAGAAGCAGAGTGTGCCTTTCTGATATTAGACTTAGCATTGAACCTTTCTCTCCTTTGCTGTTTAGCTAGTCTAAAGCAGAACTGAACTAAATGGCCATCTTTACCACAGTGAGTGCAAGTGTATTTAATATGATGTTTAGCTTTAGAAGTAGAAGCAACATTTGCACTCATCATAGTAGAAGATAAAATTCCAGCAGATTTAAAAACAGTTTTCTCAGGCTCTTTGACAATTTCAAACTTTCCACTTTCAAGAGCTTTAACAACAGTAGGAGCATGTGATTTGTGATGAGCATAAGGATCAAAACCTAAACCTTTGTGATGAGTGCTTACTTTTGATTGATCCAAAATCATATTTAGGTTTTTCTTTCCTTTAGTAAAACGCTCTAACGACTTTTCCAAGTAATCAACTTTTTGAGAGAGCACAAGACAATTATTGCAAGGAATATCAACTTTCTCTTTCTGTTTGCGACAAGTAGAGCATGAAAGAACCTCATGAGTGAGCATATCATTAGTCATATGAGAAACTCTAGCATTTGCATCTTTCAATTTCAATTCAAGAATTGAGCATTTAGGACAAGAAATTAAACCATGCAAATCATCAGTGGAACAGCTAGCATGTTTAATATGTTTCCTCATTTTGATGCACAGGGAAGCATGAACATTCCTTAAAGCAATAACTTCAGATTGTAGCATATCACAAGATTTGCAAGAATCATCATCAGGAATTAAAGATCTAAGCCTTGCAATTTCAGAATTGGAACTATAAATTTCTAGATCTTTTTCTTTAAGAGCCTTCTTAGATTTTTTAAGTTCTGAAGCTAATTTAACCATGGCATACTCAAGCTCATCATAAGAAGGTCTCACCTCTTCAAGGTCGGAGTCGTTGTCGCTATCCCTTCTAGCCATAAAACACATCCCGGTGAAGTCATCATCAGGATCTCCCTTCTTGTCCTTCTTCTTGTCATGTGGCTCATCATCACTCTCAAAGTCCACATCACTAAGATCACACTCCTCTATGGCGGCTAAGACTTTCTTTGCAACTTTTCGAAAATTGGGGCACCTAGGGGTAGTGTGTCTTGAGCTGCGTTGTGTCGGTTCCCTTTCTTCCTTCTTCTTCAACTTGGGACAGTTTGCTTTGATATGCCCGGGAAAGCCACACTCAAAACAGTTGAAGGACCTCGAAGTTGTGCCTCCACGCCTCCTCATCCTCACATTGTTGAGTGCTTTAAAAGCACGTGAGGAGATGAGCACAAGATCTTCTTCAGGAAGCATCTCAAACTGTTCATCTGAAAAGGAAGCCAAAGCAGACAAGGAACAAAAAGATGGTAATCCAGATGAAGTGCTGGGGTTAGCAACAAGTGCATGTGTAGAGGATTTATTATCACTAGGTGACAAAGAATCCATCTCATAAGTTTTCAGTCTAGAATAAAGATCATTCGTGGTCAAAGTATCCAAGTCAACAGTTTGATTAATTGCAGTAACAACCATGCGCCATTCAGGACTAAGAGATCTCAAAATTTTACTAGCGTTATCCTCAACTGAATTAGTAACTCCAACACCACGCAAATTACACAAGATTTTCTCAAATCGAGAGAAAAGGTCATCAATTGATTCACCCGGCCTCATAGCAAAATCAGAAAAATCTTTTTGGTAAATCTTTTTGCGTACTTTCTTAATCTTAGTAGAACCTTCATGATAGTCGCATAATGTCTTCCAAACAGAATAAGCAGAACATAGATGAGAAACTCGATCAAATTCTTTTTCAGAAATTCCTTGAAAAATCAAATTTCTCGCTTTAGCATTCAGATCAATGTCTACTTTATTATCATTCGTGGATCAGATCAGGAACATCAAAAACAGTAGAAACTTTGCGCCAAACATCATTACCTTAAGCTTCAATATAGGATTGCATGCGACTCTTCCAATAAGAAAATTTTGAATCATTAAGCATAGGAGGATGATTAATATACTTATCTGATGCCATACCTTAACCTCGCTCTGATACCACTTGTAGGACCGTGTATGGCAACTAGAGGGGGGGTGAATAGTTGCACCGAAGTTTAAAACCAAATTTTTGATCAACTAAAACTCACCCAAACCCGAAACAAAAAGAACACTTTCAGTTTCAAACAAAATAGAGAAAAATCGTTCAATAAAACAATTATTCTAGAAAAATCCAACCGTCAAAAAGTCTCAAGAACTTCACTGTAGAAACTAGACGAAATTATGAAACTATTCCAACAAGAATCAACTCAATCGGATCAACGGATCAAAAGATATAAACGATTTAAATTGTCTGTATCGAAAACACCAGTTCGGACTGTCCGAACTGGCTATTTAGTACTATACGCGTTCAGTTCGGACCGTCCGAACTAAGCGATACGGAAATTTTTGAATACTCTTTGTAAAATTCAATTTCCGAGAGATCTAACCGTTGGATTGAGCTGAAATTTGAACACAAGAGTCTAGGCTTCAATCCACACCAAATGAAACAAGAATCAATTCGATCAAGCTTCTAGATTAAAAGATATTGATCTCGCAAAACACGTTTTGACTGAGAATACGAGAAACTTTGAACACGTCGAGGGAAAAACTTTTGACTGATACCAAAACAAGGTTTTAGAGGAATTTTTGAAGGGATCAAAAGCAGAGTTTTGAACTTCAAGAAATCACAGAAAACACGAATCAATCTGTAATCCCAGAAGTCAGACAAAAAACAAAAAAGGCTTGAATTAAACAATACCTCATGAATCCACGCAAGACATCCTTGAAATATTCAACTTTATTTCCTTTTGTCTAAAGTACTCAAGCACAAGAGTACTAACTTACAAAACACAGAACCAAAAGCTTGTTCTGCAATTTGCTTGTACGATGGTTGCTTGCCTGCTTTAAACAGGAGACACCCCTCCTTTTAAAGCACAAACAATGAATCCGATTAGACTATACAGTATGTAATCAAATAGGATTCGGTTGCTATATCTCACGTATCAACTCAGATTTGGTTACCCAGAACCAAATAAAATACCTAAACTTTGTCCACTCATTTTCATGTGTATGATTCGCATATCATACCAACGTGACTCAACAATTTTGCAAGCATCAGTTTTTGTCACGCATGACCAAAAAACCGAATCAACTTGATTCTCCAGACCAAGTTAGCTTTTGCACACGTATGGCCCACCTGCCATAGTCATTCTTCACGTACACCGTTCTCTAGCCCAAACGTCTCGCATGACATCTTGACCACCAAGACCTCGGTTCCTCCATAACCTAGTCTCGAACCTCAGCTCCTCCATGAACCTAGTTCCGGTCCCGTCATCGACCACGTTTGCCCTCGAGCAACACCTGCACATGAACAAACCCAAAACGATCCGAGCACAAGTCCGCGACTTGACTCAATTTAGTTCATGCAACCACTCACACGAGCGCATTGCATCAAATCAACCATAAACACAATTTCCAAATTGTAACCTTAGCAAAATACTCCCTGGACCAAAAAACAAATCTTTGCAAATACAATCTTTGCAAATTCAATTCTAAACCAATTTTTCAGCACATGATTTCACAAAGGTGACCTAGGGTGGAACTTTACCACTTGTAGGGTGTCCTGTACTTAGGGGAAGTCCGGTTTGTCGATGGGATGAGGAATGGCGTTGAGGTTGTGATCTTCATTGGTTCTCCAGGTATCGACTCCTTCTCCGTGCTTGAGGAAGCAATGCCTCCTCTTCTTAAGCTTGTAGTAGTGTCAACTTCTCCTCCTCAAGCTTGCAACACAACATGCACGATCTGATTCCCAACTTGGGGATGATTTCAAAGAAGAGGAATGGAATGAGCTCAATGCCACCAAAATTTCAGAAAATGGATGAGTAAAGAATGGATTGGAACTCACCCAATACCTAATGCATCAACAATCCATTTGGATGGAATTGAAGCTCTTGATGAGGAGAATCCAATGGTGTAGCATGCACAAGCTCAAGCTAAATCCTTGAATGGTTTTTGTGGGGATGAATGGAAAGGTGAATGGGGGTTCTTGCTCTCCCTTAAGCAGAATTTTTGGAGTAGAGTGAGTAGGAAATGAGGGTGTGAAGGGGGTTCCAAGGTGAGGAAAAGCTTATATAGGGCTGCCCCTTACTCACTTACATGTGGGGCTTGGTCCCACATGACATAGAGAGGTAAGGGAGTGGGTATGGAGTAAGTACGGTGGAAAAAGTAGGTTAGGTGTGCAGAATTTTATTCCCCCACTTACATTTGGGCCCGCTTGTCATTGACTAAGGTGGATGAAGTTTGGGTATAAATGGGTAGCAACTTTAAAAAGGGGTCATGGACATTATAAATTTATACTCATTTAACTAAATTGATGTTAACATTTATATAACCTTAATTAAGTGTTAATTGTGCCACTAATATGAATGATATGAGCATGCCATGCACAATATTACTCGTAATTAAATTTGGGGCTGTTACAAACCTACCCCCCTTAAAGAGAATCTCGACCTCGAGATTGAATTAGGTCGGTGAAGAGATGAGGGTACTCAGCTCGAAGGTGATCTTCACGCTCCCATGTAGCTTCAGCGGAAGTATGGTTACTCCACTGAACCTTGAAGAATTTGATGGTGTGATTCTGGGTGACTCGTTCGCGTTCGTCAAGAATGCAAACTGGATACTCCTTGTATGATAAATCGGGTTGCAACTCAAGAGTGTCTAGCTCCGTGACTTCAGTCGGAACACGAAGGCATTTCTTTAATTGAGAGACGTGGAAGACATCGTGTACCTCGGAGAGGGAAGGTGGAAGTTCTAATTGATATGCCACAGCTCCTCGCCTTGGCAAGATTCGGAAAGGTCCGACGTAGCGAGGTGCCAGCTTTCCTTTCACATGGAAACGATGAATACCCTTGCTTGGAGAAACCTTGAGATAGACGTGATCATCCACCTCAAAGGTTAATGCACGACGACGGCGATCAGCATAGCTCTTTTGACGAGACTGTGCTGTCCGTAATTGTTCTCGTATTATCCGGACTCGCTCTTCTTCTTTGATGACCAAGTCCAGGCCAAAGATGGGTCTTTCTCCGGATTCAGACCAATTGAGTGGAGTCCTACAAGACCTTCCATAAAGAGTTTCAAATGGCGACATTTGAATACTAGCTTGATAGCTATTGTTGTAGGAAAACTCTGCGAATGGTAAGCACTGCTCCCAATCCTTGCCGTATTTAAGAACACAAGCTCTAAGCATGTCCTCCAGGATTTGATTCACTCTTTCAGCTTGTCCATCAGTCTGGGGATGATAGGCGGTGCTGAACGAGAGTTGAGTTCCCATGGCTTTGTGAAGACATTGCCAAAAACGTGAGGTAAACTAGGTACCTCGGTCTGAGACAATTCTTTTGGGAACCCCATGAAGGGATACGATTCGAGAGAGATATAGCTCTGCCAACTTGCTTACCGTATCGGTAACCTTGACGGGAAGAAAATGAGCGGTCTTTGTCAACGGTCAACGATTACCCAAATAGAGTCGAAACCCTTTTGCGTCCTGGGTAAACCAGTGATGAAATCCATGCTAATCTCCTCCCATTTCCAAGGGAATCAGTAGGGGCTAGAGTGTGCCTGCTGAACGTAAATGGTCAGCCTTCACCCTTCAGCATATGTCACACTCGGTAACATACCGGGCGATTTCTCGCTTCATCCGGGTCCACCAAAGTCTCGGCTTAAGATCTTGGTACATCTTCGTGCTCCCGGGATGAATAGAGAATGAGGAGTTTATGAGCTTCATTGAGGATGGATCGCTTCAACTCCTTGCAATTCGGCACTACCAAACGGGTGCCAAACCATAAGACACCTTGGGGGTCTTCAATGAAGCAATTAGCTCTACCTTGCTCGATGTTGGCTTGGATAAGTGTTATACCCTTGTCCTTCTTTTGGGCTGCTTTGATCTGATTCGAGAGGTCAGATCTAATCTCAAGGGTAGCAATGAATCCCTGATTGACCACTTCTAATGCGTCTTCGGAATTCAGCGCACATCGCTCTCGATGCCGGCTCTGCCGAAATACAATTGCATTGTGATTTTCGGCTCAAGGCATCGGCAACGACATTCGCCTTTCCGGGATGATAATGAAGTCCCATGTCGTAGTCTTTGATCAGTTCGAGCCATCTTCTTTGCCTCAAGTTCAGATCGGCTTGAGTGAAGATGTATTTCAAGCTCTTGTGATCGGTGTAGATCTCGCAACGATTACCGATAAGGTAATGTCGCCAAATTTTTAGAGCATGCACCACAGCTGCTAGTTCTAAATCATGGGTTGGATAATTCATCTCATGTGGCCTTAACTGTCTCGACGCATATGCCACCACTCGGCCTCCTTGCATAAGTACACAACCGAGTCCGAGGCATGAGGCATTGCAATATATGTCGAAGGCCTTATGAATATCTGGCAGTACCAAGATGGGTGATGAAAACTTCTTCTCCTTCTTCAGTAGTTCGGTCAGTGGCTTCGCGATTTTAGAGAAGTTCTCCACGAACCGGCGGTAGTATCCCGCAAGTTTGAGAAAACTCTGAATTTCTGTGATGGTCTTAGGCTATTCCCAATTAAGTACTGATTGCACTTTGCTCGGGTCAACTGCAACTCCGTCTTCCGACAGCACATGGCCTAGGAAAGTAACCTCCTTTAGCCAAAATTCACACTTGCTGAATTTTGCATAAAGTTGGTGTTCTCGTAGTTTCTCTAGAACTATTTGAAGGTGTGCTTCATGTTCTTCTTCAGATTGGGAGTAGACGAGAATGTCGTCAATGAAGATGACAATGAATTTATCGAGGTACTCCATGAAAACTGAATTCATTAGACTCATGAAGTAGGCCGGTGCATTGGTTAAACCGAAGGACATGACGGTATACTCGTATAGGCCATAACAAGTAGAGAATGCCGTCTTCGAGTGTATCCCGCTCTGATTTTGATTTGATGATAACCGGACCTCAAATCAATTTTGGAGAATACACGGGCTCCGGTCATTTGATCAAACAAATCGTCGATCTGTGGAAGTGGATACTTGTTCTTAACCGTTACCTCATTCAACGGGCGGTAGTCAACACACATCCGCAAACTGGTGTCCTTCTTCTTCACAAACAGTACCGGGCATCCCCAGGGTGAGGAGCTCAGTCGGATGAAACCCTTCTCTTGCTGTTCCGCGAGTTGTTTCTTCAATTCAATCAACTCGTTTGGAGGCATCCGATATGGACGCTTAGATATCGGGGCTGTCCCGGGCAGCAATTCAATGATGAATTCAACCTCCCGGTCTGGTGGCATCCCTGATAATTCTTCTGGAAAGATATCCGGGTAGTCACGTACCACTGGTACATCACTAATCCCGAGAAATGGCTCATCCCTCAAGGCATAGAGATGAGTGGAATCACAACTAGATGCAAAGACAACTTGCACTTGTGAGGGAGATGGATTTTTGCGCACAGTCGATGTACCCTTGATGCTTGGACAACCAGTCCATCCCAAGGATAACTTCAATTCCCTTCGTCTCGATCACGATCAAGTCAGCCAGAAATCCTACCGCATTGACTTCAATGCTAATTCCCCGACAAACTTGATCGGTTCTCAACTCCGATCCTGGTGCTCTAATGAGAAGAGGTGGATGCAAAGGTTGGATAGGAAACCTCTTATGAGTAGCAAACACCTCTCGAATGAATGAGTGCGATGCTCCGGAATCAAATAAGGCAGTGGCTGGGTAGGAGTTGACAAGAAGCGTACCCAACACCACATCCGACTCATCCTGAGCTTTTTCGGCGGTGACGTGGTTGATGCGACCGCGTGGTTGTGTTGGCGCGGCTTTCGGTGGAGCTGGCCGTGGTGGTGGTGGTGGTGGTGCGGCTCCGGCTGCATTCAGAGTTCGAGTCCTTGACGTCGCTGGGTTCCTTTGCAGGCATTAGCACGCAAAGTGCCCCAGCTTCTTGCATTGGTAGCACACCAGAACTGGGCAGCCTTGAGTGTTACCTCCTCGCTGATTTCCACCGGCATTTGGTGGAAGATTCTGCTACGGTGGACGCGCAATAGGTACCAGTGGTCTTGGGGGTATCGGAGCTTGATAATTGGGATGCAGGGGAAGAGTGGCGCGCGGCGATTGCGAGCTGTTGCTAGCCAAAATCTGAGCTGCTCGCTTGCGCTTGTGTGACTCTTCCAGCTTTCCCCGCTTCTCGTCCACCACTATGGCCTTGTTGACCAAATGTTGGAAATTGCAGAATTCATGTGCAGCGAGCTCCAACTGCAACTCCTCGGAAAGTCCCTCCATGAAGCGCTCTTGTCTGCGCTCGTCGGTGGAGGTGTCATCTGGAGCGTAACGAGCCAAGTAGTTAAACTCGTGAAGATACTCCATAACGGATTTGCCACCTTGCCTCAAGGCGAGGAATTCGTACTTCTTGATGGCCATAACACCTGCAGGACTCCGCCCACGTGATAACGTGATCAGCAAGTTGCATGGCGGTGAAGCTGTCCCACCATGCGCACGCTACTCCATCAAGCTGATGGGAAGCATAAAGGACCTTCTCATGATCCATACATTGAGCAATGGTAAGCTTGCGCTCAATGGTTCGAAGCCAGTCGTCCGCTTCAAGTGGATCCTTGGCACGGAGAATAACGGTAGCTGCGTGCGAAGGAATTCGCCAAGTCCTCCTGCGGCATGATGCCCTCCCCCACCGGCACCTCGGACAGGGCCCGGGGCCACGATGGTATTGCGAGCAATCTGCTGCAAGACCAAGGTCTGATCTTGCCGATTCTGCTCAATCATGGCAAGCACTTGAGCCATGGTAGGAGGTGGTGGAAGTTCCGCCTCGGCACGAGGATGGTGTTGATTTTGACAGTGAGATGACTCCGGGTTGTCGTGAGCAACACCCTAAGCATGCTCCTCAGCCGCTTGGGAGCCCGAGGTGTGTGGCCTCGTCCCTTGCTGAGTTTGTGATCGAGTGGTAGCTCCTGCCATCCTGTTGCCACCCGAAGTTAGCAACAAGAAACACGTACACTCATATAGATTCGCATGAATGCAACAAAGGAAACACACAGCATAAGCACAAAACATCAAATGAAAGAAGTTCATAAACTCCAACAGCATCCATGAGCAACAACAAAGTTCCGAGATGATAACGAAAGAGCATAGGCTAAGTTACACGACAGAGTCTATTACATGACTTCGAATTAAGATAGTTCTCCCCTACATAGGGGTTATGACTAATTCGACTAAGACAACTCAAATGTCCCTAAAGAAGCCTGGGGGAAATTCATCCAAAAGATGGTATTCCGGTGATCCCGTGTCTTCAGGATCCAAAGAGCTAGCGAGACGTTGAGGAGACCCCAAGTAGGATGTATGTGCTCCTGATGATCCTTGCGCACGGAGATGCATTGCGCTTGCCTAGTTGATGCGTGCACGACTAGGGTTGAAGTGTTGGGCCTCCACCCCTGTCACGTGTGGGAATTGAAAAGGGCCTGGAGCTGCATCGTGGGTCATAGTAGAATTGGGTACGTACACCACATTCCGTGGCACGAGACTAGTCTGTAAGAATTGATGAAGATGCCCCTGCGTGGTGCAAAGACGGGCTTGAGTCTCCCATAACTCGTGTACCACACAGTGATGAGCCCGGTCCAAAGCATCGACCAAGCTCGCCAACTGGCGGACAGAGCGGTCTTCTCCCAGTTCAACTTCCGCAATGTAGTTGTAGGTGCCCGCCGGTCCTCGCTGCGGGAAGTAAAGGAACGGAGGCTCAAGTAGCTCCCGCAGATCATGACGAAGATGGCACATGGCAACATAGGCCACCTCTTGGATTGCCATCCCAAGGGATGTCCCCTGTGCTTGGAAGTGATGGGGAATGCTCCCCAGCATCATTCGGGCGATGATGTGGACCGTTGCAGTGTAGGTCTTCAATCCAGGTCCCAAAGCCCGCCCATACACCGCGTACTCGGGTGCATAGGTGAAGCTGGCTCTCAAGAGCATGTCCCTGAGGAGGGAAGGAAAACCATCCACATCCTCAGCGCGGGTAACCATGACCAAAGGACCGTGGTTCATCTAGCATTTTGGAAAAGATAAGATGAGTCAGAAAACAATTTCGCTATATCAAATGAACAAAAAGATGAGTCATAGAACTAAGATGGATGAGGAACAAAAGAATGACACAATGCTATCAGTTCCAAAAATTAATTGATAAGCAAAATAGTTTTGACTCAACAAGTTCTAAGCTAGTCGACCATGCTACATTCTAACCTGCAGTCAGTATGGAGCTCTGATACCAAGCCTGTGGGGACTCGTCCCCGGGATTCCACTGATTCACTCGGTAGCACCGCACAGCCTATGTAAATCAAGGGAACCTCGAGCGGCCCGCCTATATGCCCGTATTGGTCCCAGAAAAGTTCACCAACACGTGCGGTAATGCATAACAATTTGTATCACAACTCATACATAATTAACAGAAGTATAAGCATAATTACACACAAAAGCAGGACCGTTGTCCAAAACGACAGACATATTAGTTTTACATCAAAGTAGCAGCAAAAAACATAAATGAACGACAAAAGGCCAGCGTAGTATGCCATAGACCCTCAGGCAACCGACTGGAAGTGTAACACCCCAGCATTTAATTTGCCCGAATGCTACCAAACATAAGCTAAACAACATCTAAATGCCACATTTAAACATAAATTCCAGCAAAGGGATATATGCTAAAAACCGATAAACACCTTAATAACAGTACCTAGATCAATCCCCAGGGTTCCCATGGTCATACCTTTGCCCGACGCACGAAAACTCCAATAGATCTCCTCGCTCTTCGCTCCTCGCTCCTCGCACCTCGCTCCTCGCTCCTCGGATGGATCCATGAGGATGCAGGGGTGGGGAGGCCACCCTAGGGCAGCAAGGGGTGGAGGAGAGGTGGGGAGCAATGGGGCAAGGGAGGGGGAGGCGCACGGCCAAGGGAGGAGGGAGGCGGCTAGGGCAAGGGCAAGTGGGGGGAAGGGCGCACAAGGGACAGGGGTGAACGCCCAAGGGCTGGTGGGGAGCCCTTTTACCAGCCCCCACACCCAATCCTAGTCCGTTACGGAGACCTACTCCATCCCACCAAAGCCCACTTAAGGCCCAAACTCCCCCGGGAAGGCCCAAAACCCCGGAAACGGCCCGGAAACGTTATTAACCTCCATACCTTATGGTTTTAACCTGCCATACCATATTTCATAAAGTTTTTGACCTTAACATGCACCATTTAAAAGGTTACGACACTCCGTGGTGACACATCACTTCAAATGGCCCAAAAACGCGAGTAAACCTCAAGCCGAAAGGTTTTATTCTCTAATTTCACATTCTATAATGTCACACTATACCGTAGTGTCACATTCTCCCCCCCTTCAACAGGATTCGACCTCGAATCCGAAGGACGCCAAAATCAATGACAAAATCCCCAAGGGACAAACGGCTTCTCTGCAGCACAAAACATTCACACAACGACTAAAACCGGAACAAACAACAAATGAGTTCCCAAAACCAAGACATAGAGAAAAAGTGTTGATCTAGCTCAACTAAGGGCAACCCCTCACAAATCGACCTTCACTTCAATTCCCCAACAGAATCTGCGTTTCAACCACAAAGGGCTCCATCAACCCAAAACGCTCGAATCCTCACGGCAAACACTTCATACTTCTATCACAACCAACCTGACTACCATACTCCATTAAACTCAACATGACATAATCAAAGGAAGTCACAATTCCTTTAACGACCTTTCTACATTCCCGAAAATTTCCATCGAGGGGAAAACTCATTAAGGCACACTTGACCTTCCGATACACCATCATACTAACATTTTATTCCATACTTTCCCAGACAAGACTCAAATCCAAGAACAAAATAGTGACGACAAATGCTCACGGCAGGACAAATATCACCGAACTACCGTCAACTTCACTTCCACCCATCGCTACACTTAATAATGGTTAGACCCATACATCATCAACCTCCATCACAAACCACCCTTATACCACTAGGGTTCAACACCTAGCCCCAAGCTAGGATCGAAAAACCTTACCAAACCACAATTGGTTCCTTTCTTAAGAGGGTCTCGCCCTCACACAAAAACACTTAGGTATCATCCCCAAGTGTACACACGACAACTCAAACCCAAAGCGTTAACAACCATTTTGGAAAGAATTCGGCAACATCCAAGCCAAATCACAAAGGAAGCATAAATCCCCTACACCACAACCAAAATACCATAATTTCTGTAACACCCCGGCATTTAATATGCCTGAATGCTACCAAACATAAGCTAAACAACATCTAAATACCACAATTAAACATAAATTTCAGCAAAGGCGCACATGCTAAAAACTGAGATTTCGGCAGCATCTCCTTTGTTTTAACATGAACTAACACAATATAAATATCATGGCAAGATATGTCATAGCACACGACAAATAAAACATCAACATAAATGGATATATCATCAAATTACGCCAATAAAAGCATGCTCAACCACTTCATAAGCTATAACCAAGCAAATAAGGAATCACAAGCATGCTAAATTAAACCCTACATTATGTTTATGGCACAACTCTTAATATCATGTCTCCAAGTGATTAATTATGGACTATGATGGTGGAGCTACGTGTAGAAATGTAGCTAGACCCCTTTTTCCCGCATGCCGATCTCAAAGTACCTAAAAACAACATAAAACACAAGCGTGAGTTCGAAAACTCAGCAAGCATATTGTAATGGACAACAAGATCATTTACAAGACAATAATACCTTACATCACATATAGCATCTCATACTTGAGCACATAACAACATCATCATCATTAAATATGTATTGCAATGCATTGCAATGCAATGTTATGCTCATATCTCCTTGGAAACTCATACCGGTATGGTTGAGTACACACCCGTCGGTGTGCACCCTTTTCCCCCCTTCCATCCCGAAGATGGAGGGTGCCTACTCCTCGCTTCCATTCACCACGTGGATGGAATCACGATGTAGGTCTTACTCAATGACGTTCCGGACTAGTCATAACTTTCTCACCGACCTTGCCGGACTAGTTATGACTTTCTCACCGCCCTCGCCCTATCTCATGTCATGCATGCAACTATGCCAATTATCATATTTCACATGTACATAAACATATGGCATCTCATCATGACAAATATTACACATGGCATCGAATCATGATAAGTATAGACACATAGCATCATATCATGATAATCATACTCAATATATCATTGGAAAACAGCAAGCAAGGCAAGTGATCATAGCAAGTATTCAATCTTTCATCCAATATCAATAAGCAACCTACAATCCGCTATACATTACAACACACTTGCCTCAACCACGTGCAACGGATTGGCGGGAAGTAGAAGGCACTCCCGGGGTCACACCTCCTGCACAGGGGTATCACACAATCACAATCATAACCACAAAACAGTACGCAAACCCCCAACTAACCCGACATTGCTCCCTACTCGCAAAACCTAAAACAGAGGTTCTGTCCCGTCGGGACAGCAGCCTTGCAAAAGGCATAACTTGAGTTCTGGGACTCCGAATGAATTAAACGAGTACACCCTCGCGTAGCTTAGGAAATTTCCTAACTTTCTCTAGGTATATGGAAAGACTGATTCGGACTCTAAAGTCGTCTAATCTACAGATTACCGAGATCTGTTCCAATCGCGTCACAGATTTTAACACGCTCGGTAAAACGGCCATAACTTTTAAACGGCTGATCGGATTTCAACGTGCTTTATGTCCACGGAAAGATAATTAAATTATCTACAACTTCTTTTAAGTCTGTACGGACAGATTCGGAAACTAAATCGACGAAAACTCGAACCCTAGCCCTATTGCTCAATCTGCCCGAAAACAGAAACGTGGCAACGTCTAGATCTAACCCAAAGAACTCCAATCCAGCACCTCCAATTGATCTAAAAACTTGATAATCACCCTAAGAACAGTACCTAGATCAATTCCAAGGATCCCCATGATCATACCTTTGCCCAACGAACGAATCTCCAATAGATCTCCTCGCGGATCGCTCCTCGCTCCACGCTCCTCGCTCCTCGCTCCAACGGATGGATCCACAAGGTGCAGAGGTGTGGAGACCACCCTAGGGCAGCAAGGGGGTGGAGGAGAGGTGGTGGAGAGGTGGGGAGCAATGGGGCAAAGGGGGAGGTGGAGGCGCACAAGAGGGAGAGGGAGAGGGGGTGGCGGCTAGGGCTTAGGAGGGGGAGGGAGAGGTGGGGGCGCCCAAGGGCAGGGGGAGCACGCCCAAGAGGCTGGTGGGGAGCCCTTTTACCAGCCCCCACACCCAATCCTAGTCCGTTACGGAGACCTACTCCATCCCACCAAAGCCCACCAAGGCCCAAACTCCCCCCGGGAAGGCCCAAAACCCCGGAAACGCCCCGGAAAAGCTATTAACCTCCATATCCTATAGTTTTAACCTTAATTCCACATTTCATAATGTTATTAACCTTATCATGCATGTTAAATAAGGTTACGACACTCCATGGTGTCACAACGCTACAAAAGGCCCCAAAACGCGAGTAAACCTCAAGCCGAAAGGTTTTATTCTCTAATTTCACCTTCTATAACGTCACACCACACCGTAGTGTCACAATTTCTTCATTCTTTCTTTTCATACTAGAAAGAAATGGACATCTCGATTCTTGACATGCATGCACACTTTTAAAGAGCACTCCGGATTAGTCATATATCCTTATATGACTTTCTCACCGACCTGGCTCGTTGACTCCTTTATGATTAATTATGCATAAACAATGTCTCGTTTTCCTTTTTCACCCTTCATTCATCATGTAACAACGGCACCGAATAGTCATTCACCAAATGACTTCTTCCTCGGTATCAAATGATGGAAACACAATTAACATCGAAGGTTGCGGAAATTCATATAGACTATGACGGCAAAGATAGTTGACAAGAAAACACCACGTCGTAAAGACCCCACATCGCTTGAAAACTGAACTTGCACAACATTGCATTTCATCCAAATTCAACATTTTGGAAAAGAACATCAAAATTTCAAGTCGAGCATCTGCTCCCACAACCATCACGAACTTCCTCAAGGAGAGGGAAACTCATTCCCAAAAGGGGAACACCTCACTAACAAAATCACTTTGTAAAACTTTCATAAAGTCCACCTTTTTGAAGCACTCGCAACATCACACACATTTTCAAAACAACTCCAACTCTATCCAAAAAGAGTTACACATTAAGGGCTCAACTCAAAAGTTTCCAACACAACCCTTTAAGACCATCTGCTTCCTTTTAAAATTAATTCCAAAGATAATCCAGTGCGAACGCGAAAGGGCGCGATCGACTCAAAACTTTTGGATGTAAATCCAAACTCACAACACGAACTAAACAAATTCGCCAAAACCAAAGGTCGACACCAAACATTACGAGTTTTGGGGAAACTCTGAAACACAGCATAAGGAACACCTTGACCGAAAACCCTTCAACCAAAATGGCAAACAACCAAACCAGTCCAAAAGCTTTTAAACACAAGCTCAGCGTAAAAAGAACCATCTCTAGAACTCCACTATGCTTTCCATTAAAAGACTTTAATAATCACTTTTTACTCCCTGAGGAGCCCCAACTCAATTCAACCAAAAGCTTCACAACAAATTCTTCCTCTAGTTACCATTCCCAAAACTTTTAATAAGGGTTTATGATGCTTATCAAGAAGGCACCCAACCAAGACTATAATGATATGATCCCCATGGATCACCGAATCATAATACTTCTTATTCTAAATTTGAAACATAGTACTTCCACAAATCTTTTAGCAAGATCAACATATAAATTTCATACCTCCTATCTATTCACGTCTCGATAACCGAACCTTATTCAGTTAAACAACGACTTCAACATGTAAATATTATCTCTACAAGACAAAGTTCATAGCTAGGATTCCAAGGCATACATTCATTAAGGATAAAACTCTACATCAGGTTAATTATCCATGGTTCACTCCATCACCACAGGTTACAACACCCTCCATTTAGTCAATGGTTTCCAACAAGTATTCTACACAACTATCACCACTACTAAGTCATCAATAAAAACAAATGGGCATAATCATCAACCGATCAACATTACTTTTAGCTACCCTATACATAGGTGATAACAAAATTACAACATACTCCAACTATTTAAAATAGATTGAAAACTAACATTGAAGGGTCACAACTGCAAACTTCCAAATATACTAGTAGTTTGCAACAACATAAATAACCACTCCAATCAACTTCCAAATTAAAGTCACTAGTCTCTACTAATCCGTTAGATTAGCACATTTTTAAACACCAAGCAAAGCTTCTTAACAATATCAGCAGTTTACATCATCTTAATGTTTTAACTATGCATCAAGGTTTAAACTTTTAACATTAACGAGGATCATAAGCACTTTTAAAGCAAGGCAACAGATTCTAAGCATGAACATTAACACTTTCAATCATTCTCGCTAAGAGTGAACTACAACACTAGTAGTCTATTTATTCTCAAACTTAGAGATTTTACTCACATTGAATTGATTCAACTCAAAATTTAACTTAGCAACACATCAATCCATAAACCACATTGTTACCTACTACATAACATGCTAAACATCAATTCTTACTAGGGACAAACGATTTACTAAAAGACTACTTACTTTGTTTACAGCATTTTAGTTTTAAAACTCATCCCAAATTCATAAGGAAACTTGACTCTCAAAATTGCAATGAGACAAACCCAAACTTGGTTATGCAAAGGAATTCTCCAAAATACTTTTCAATCTCAAAGACTTCCATAGAGGAAACTGGTTGGAAGACAACTTTTCTCGAAAGGGAACCAAGTGCTCCATTAACCTTTTCAAATAAAACCTTAACACCAAACCCCTAACTTTCACGACTCAAGAGGGGCTTTCAAAGATGATTTCTCAAACCAGTAAAATGATGAAATCAAACACCACTTACTACTACGGTTACGTAACTTCAGCCCTGACAATGTGTCCGCACAACTCCGAACAAAACTCCTTTATCCTTGGAGACAGACAACCATAGGAATAAATCGAATGTTTGTTCTTCATAAAGCAATTAACAGGCATCAAAAACTGGAAAGGCGCCCAAAAGAAGCGCAACACTAGACTCCTCTTCTTCGTCTTCACCCAAGGAAGACAAAACCACACACCGCATACGGAACGATCCGCGAAAGCCCATCACCTTTTCATTTGGTTCAAGACAGCTAAAGCCAAGAAAAGCAACAAACACCGACCGTCAGAACGACAAAGAACATCCGAAGGAAACCACCATTAACTCTTCCTTTTCGTCTCCAATCAACTACCCGATTTACGACAGAAAGGGTAAGCGCTTTTCCTACAGGGTTAATAGCTTCTTCGGTGATGGCGCTAACCGGCCACACCATCAAACCTCACCCTAACTATAAACAACAAGAGGTGACCGAAACCCTTCGGTACCACAACCCCACTCTTATCACCAAAACATATATCATTGACATAGCAACATGCATTGTCAAAAGAAGCATTCAACATCAAAGCTTAAATACAACATTTAAGCGTAAAGAAACGATACCCATACCCTTTCCTACTGTGCATCCAGTGTGTGTCAAATTTTAGATTAGTCATACCATTTTTTGCAAGTTTTAATGTTTCTATTCTATGACAAAGTTTTAGTTGAAACCTAAGCCATGTTCCTAAGTTATTCCACATCATATTTTAGTTGTACCCTATGGCATGACACTAAAAATACGCATTCCAAGGACCTACAAACCGCCTCGATACTAATCAGAATAACACTCAAAGATTTAATATGCCCGAATGCTACCAAACATAAGCTAAACAACATCTAAATGCCACATTTAAACATAAATTCCAGCAAAGGGATATATGCTAAAAACCGATAAACACCTTAATAACAGTACCTAGATCAATCCCCAGGGTTCCCATGGTCATACCTTTGCCCGACGCACGAAAACTCCAATAGATCTCCTCGCTCTTCGCTCCTCGCTCCTCGCACCTCGCTCCTCGCTCCTCGCTCCTCACTCCTCGCTCCTCGGATGGATCCATGAAGATGCAGGGGTGGGGAGGCCACCCTAGGGCAGCAAGGGGTGGAGGAGAGGTGGTGGAGAGGTGGGGAGCAATGGGGCAAGGGAGGGGGAGGCGCACGGCCAAGGGAGGAGGGAGGCGGCTAGGGCAAGGGCAAGTGGGGGGAAGGGCGCACAAGGGGCAGGGGTGAACGCCCAAGGGCTGGTGGGGAGCCCTTTTACCAGCCCCCACACCCAATCCTAGTCCGTTACGGAGACCTACTCCATCCCACCAAAGCCCACTTAAGGCTCAAACTCCCCCGGGAAGGCCCAAAACCCCGAAAACGGCCCGGAAACGTTATTAACCTCCATACCTTATGGTTTTAACCTGCCATACCATATTTCATAAAGTTTTTGACCTTAACATGCACCATTTAAAAGGTTACGACACTCCGTGGTGACACATCACTTCAAATGGCCCAAAAACGCGAGTAAACCTCAAGCTGAAAGGTTTTATTCTCTAATTTCACATTCTATAATGTCACACCATACTGTAGTGTCACAGGAAGTAAGAACGTGCCCCTAAGCGTTAGCATAATCGAAATCTTCCCGATAAAGGTCTCCGGGCAATGCTTCATCCTCACCTGCAGCAAGTGGACAATCCATTTGATTACAAAGAGTGTACTCGCACAATAATATAAGTGGGACGCTGAGTTCTAACTACATGCGGTGGCTTCTTCACAAGAAAGGCACCAGGTTAATTTCAGCATAAAGCAATATTTGGAGTAAAAACATAGACACGTATAGATTGAAATTGCAGTTTGCTAAACATTTACAAAGTCTAATACATAATATAACATCATCATAATCATCTTCATCTCATGCTTTCTAGCATTCTTCGAACCATGAGTTCGACACTCATGTTCGCTTACACCCACGGATACTCCAACATCCGTGTGGTTCCTTCCATGAGTATTCTAATACTCACGGAGTTCTCCTCATGAGTACTCCAATACACATGAGACTGGGTTTTCCCAACCCATCCATCCGTACCCGGTCCTTAACACTCGCCCAGTGACTGACAACTTAAGTGATCATCCTTAACCATGGACGTGGCTATTCGAATAGTTTATACTCTGCAGAGGTACGACTTTACCCACACTCGTAAGCCAAGCTATGAGCACAATTCCTTTGATGTGCCGGCCGAGGTGATCGTGACGAAACAATTTTCCAGTATGTATGATAGTGCGCTTAAACCACTCGGGTGACTGTGACCCTCGATCCAGCGTGCCCAGTGCTCTGTGTATGTGGATCAAGGAGTACACCCATTATTTAACATCCCTAACTCCACAAAGTTCGAGGGACTTCAAAGGTTACTCTCGACACTCCACAAAATTTGAGGAGATCCCACGGACATTCCTTGACACTCTCCAAAGTTCAAGGAATTCCGAGTGCACGTGGTTTAAATGCCCTAGTCATACACAAGTACTTGGCTAAGCCGGCCCCATAAACGGCGTGTGGTTCGCACGATAGTTACTTAAAGAGACGTCACCAAGATTCGATCCTTAAGATCCTTAACCAACATCGCTACATAATAACCCCAACTGAACCATCATTATCATAATCATCTTTGATCATCACGACTGATGGACTAAGTCCATCTATCGCGGTTCCTAACGATGTTCTAAGCATGTCTAAGCAACTCGTACGAACCTATACATAATAATAAACCAACCACCTAGGGCGACAATGGTATACGAAAGGAACGGGGTAACAAGATAACAAGTCAACAAGGTAGTAACAAAACATTCTACCCCAAATATACTTGTAATTGAAAGTAAGCACGCAATTGACAAATAACTTCAATATAAGTTGCAATTAATAGGATCAAGTATGTTTAAGGAGTAAGGTAGTGCCTTGCTGCTCGCTCTTGACATCGTAGGCGTAGTCGTACTCGGGGTTGTCTTCCGAAGCATCGACACCTAACGAGAAATTCAATTCCAAAGGAACACAAATCAAGAGACCAACAATAAACAACGCGAGAGCATGCATAATCATGCATGAAATGCATTGTGGTTATATTCCTAATCCTAGCATGTATATGAGAAGCAATTCACCCTTATACGTCCGGAGTATCCGGTTCCTAACCCGGAGTATCCGAGTTGACCTACTCGGTTACTCGAATGCTGGCTAACCCGGAGTATCCAGGTTATGTATCCGGAGTGTTCGGGTAAACCGGACTATCCGGGTTAAATACCCGGAGTATCTGGGTAGGGTCTCTCTGTTACTTTTTCTGGTTTAGCCGGACACGTCCGGAGTGTCCGGACATGACCCGGAGTGTCCGGGTTGGCACTCCCGGTTTCAATGTTTCCAACCCGTTCGGAGTGTCCGAATAACTTCCCGGACCGTCCGGACCGTGTTGCTCGGTCCCAGTTTACTCGTATGCCCTAACGAATCCGGAGTATCCGGACTAAAACCCCGGATTATCCGGGTTGACTTCACTGTCTGAAAATAAGTATGGGTGCATGTGTTCCTATATTACAAAAAGGTGACCTAGTGTGGAACCTTACCACTTGTAGGGTGTCCTTGTACTTAGGGGAAGTCCGGTTCGTCGATGGGATGAGGAATGGCGTTGAGGTTGTGATCTTCGTTGGTTCTCCCGGTATCGACTTCTTCTTCGTGCTTGAGGAAGCAATGCCTCCTCTTCTTAAGCTTGTAGTAGTGTCAACTTCTCCTCCTCAACCTTGCAACACAACATGCACGATCTGATTCCCAACTTGGGGATGATTTCAAAGAAGAGGAATGGAATGAGCTCAATGCCACCAAAATTTCAGAAAATGGATGAGTAAAGAATGGATTGGAACTCACCCAATACCTAATGCATCAACAATCCATTTGGATGGAATTGAAGCTCTTGATGAGGAGAATCCAATGGTGTAGCATGCACAAGCTCAAGCTAAATCCTTGAATGGTTTTTGTGGGGATGACACTACGTCAGGATGGGCCTATAGTAACACCCATATGTGTTACTGTAGCTCAAAAAAAGTGTTACTGAGTCCTATTGCAACATATTTGTTTAGTGTTACTATAGCCTATGTTGCTATAGAAGGGTCTATTGTAACATGTAACAAGTGTTCTTGTATATAAAAAAAGATGTTGCAACCATACTACGGCAACATGCATCAAATGTGTTGCTATAGACTTCAGTAACACCTTTTTTAGCAAGAGCAACATAGTAGCGCGTGTTGCCATAGACCCTAGTAACACCGTATTTTTGCTAAAGCAACATAGTAGCATGTGTTTCCATAGACCCTAGTAACACATTTTTAGATACAATAATTGAACATAGTAACACCCTTTTTGAACGACAACAACACAATGTTGAGCTCCTAAAATAAATTTAAATATCTTTATTATTTTCTTATTTTTTTGTGATGTACAAATTAAAAATTGATTCATAGAATATCCTTTGATAAGCATATATAACACACTGTACATCAATACAAAACACAAATGACCATAAATGCAACAATCATAACATATTGCATTGCATCAAACAAATAAAATATCAAGTACTTCACACCATTCGATAGAATACATAACGATTTGATTTCCAGAGAAGACAAGTCTTTAGTCTATGAATCTGAAATACATTGTTCTAAATAAAAAGAATATAAAATATATCTAGTATTGCCTAATCTTCATGAAATTCTTTGCTTCATTGTTCTAAATAAAAAGAATATAAAATATATCTAGTATTGCCTAATCTTCATGAAATTCTTTGCTTCTAGATCCAGCTCTTGCTCTCAACTCAAGAATATTACGGTCGATATCATTTTCATGCTGTGTGATGTATGGCTTGAAGAAGGTCTCATAGATATAGGTGGTTCCCTGTCATAAAAGCACGCATCAGTCTTAGAGACAAGCCTATATGCAGTATAACAAAAACTTGGTTCAGTGCAAAAAGCAAGTACCTTTGTCTTTGGGTACCATAAGTATATAAAGAACATCAACTTTGCTTCTGAGTACAGTGGTAACCTTCAATAAGACCATATTCATGCAAACATTTAACACAGTTCGCACTCAGAACATAAGAAAACAACAATCTCACAAAACCTCACCATGATATCGCAAAGCATCCCAAAATCTTTCCAAAACTCACAAGAGTGCAACTAAAATCCTGAACATAAACAACAAATTAAGTGATATTTGTAGCGTATTTATGTAGGCAAACCCAGAACTCACAAGATTGAAAATAATATCATTACCAATATTGACACCAAAAAATGAGCTGCTCGATCTCTGGCTTGTTCAACTCTACAGTTTTGTAGCATTCATAAGCAGGATAAGCATAGCCAAAAGCCAACCTGCATCACAATTGGCGGGGGGCGGAGGGAGGTGGGAGCTGCGGCGGCCAGTGGCGGCTGGAGGCGGGAGCTGCGGCTGTGGGGAATGGGGAGTGAGTGAGTGAGTGACTGACCGAGAGACGTGGTGATGAGGGTTAACAAGAAATAGAATGTAAATATAACTTTTGAGCATACTTGTCTCTTTCTACATTTCAAAAAACATACTTGGATGATAGCCACAGGTTGAAGAGGATCTTTCAAACTCGTGTTCTGAATAAACTTCAGACGTCTTCATGCAAGTGTACCATCTTTCTGCAAAGGTAAGATCTCCGATAGTAGGACATTTTCCTGAAGGGAAAAGGGGTTAGAGCTAATTTAGAAAACATGAAGAACAAAGTATACTTCAGAAGCAACTCTTACATTTACACAAGGAAGAAGAGTCGGAAATGCATAGAGGTCCTCCAAGGTCCTTCTATCATCCTCTTGGCAGACATATTCCAAATCATCAAATTGAAAACGAAACTTATAATCTGTTCCGTCTAGTCTGGGAAAGGGGTTGCAGTATCACCACCAGTGCTTGTTCCGGCAGAATGTCCAACACCAAATAAAGCTCTCATCATTCAGTGGGCAAAGATCAGAACTTTTAGAGATATATTCAGGTTACTCCAAAAATGTGGATTGCTCTGCAGCACATTTCTATGAGCACCATGAAAAATAGAAGAACAATGGAAGCCAGTCAGGAAAATGCAAAACCAATGAACAAAAGATTGCATCACCTAATGTCTAAACCATGTGAAATAATTCTAAATATGATCAATCCTGTGTAATCCAGACCAGAGTGCAACAAAATTGCGTGCATATCAAGCTAAATGTGGCTAATTTAACACTCAGTTTCCTCCAACCTCCAACCCTACCAAACAAAACAAAACCAATTGGCCCCTACCAGCAATTGTTAAAATAGAAGCAACCCCATACTCATGGATTTACATCTAGGATTGTTCAATGATTTTTGTTCTTCTACACTACACATATATTTGACAATAACTTAAGTTCTGGAATAATCAAGATCCCTATATGCTTTTACCATAAGTAGAATGTCCTGAACACTCAATTTATTTTCAACATAAGCATGCATTATTTATTCCCATGAAAGCTAGCTTGCATCAAAAGAATGATAGCCCTCTTTTTAGGTTTGTGAAAATGTGGCAAGATAAGCTGGACTGCTACCAAACACAGTGTCAAGCGATATCATAGGCAAAAAACTTGGTTTCTGGTGAAAGCAGTCGAGATTTGGCAATGGAGCTTCAACTAGAGATTTGGCAATGGATTCAATTTTTTCTGGTGCTAAAGTGAATTAACAAGTAGCAAATACAACTCACAAGAACGGCCGACGGGGGACTGGGGGAGCACCAAGGCAGATCTGACGTGATGACATTGGCGCCGATGGTTGAGGGACGGAGGGAGGAGGTGCTGTGTTGAGGGCTCGCCGACTCCAGGTGGGGCCGAGATAGGAAGCATCGGCGCTGAGGGAGGAGATTGGAGGAGGCGTCGATGCTGAGGGTCGAGGAACGGAGGGAGGAGGCGCCGCGTCGAGGGCTCACCGGCTCAAGGTGGGGCCGAGGTAGGGGGCATTGATAAATTGAGCATTTAAGGATTCATCATATATATAACCATCTGTGAACTCTGGCTACTCCTAACTGCATGCAAGCAATTACATGTTATTCAGAGAGCATGGCTGTCATAAAAGAAAATTATAGCATGCTAACTCTGATGAAACTCTATGGGCATTAGAACATTGGCATTGTGCAACTTGGTTTCCATGAAAGAACGAGTTGAGGGGAAAACCCCTCGCTATCCGACCGTATCCTTGTAAAGTATGATACTGTTTGTACTTAGTAAATACAGGGCATAGAAAAAAATTAAAATTTTGTCAAGGAAGCCGGTCCAATCAAGGGCAAGTAAGTGTTAACTTTCGAAATAAGCCATCTACGCATCACGTTGTCTGGTGCCAAGCGACAATTTTGAATTTGTAATTCAAATAGTTAAGGAGGCCAGAAATAGCTGATTTGATGTCCTGCAGTGCATCCAAAGCAATTAAGAAGCAACTCTTCCTATGCGCCCAAAATCCTCTCACATCTCCTTCCTTTACCAACTAAGAGGGGCCAGTTAAGCAAAGAAGAAGAGTGAATGATCACATGGTGACCTGCTTGTGTAAAAGTTCTTATGTCATATCGAAATAAATCTGGTTGTCGGCAATACCACTAGACAATGGTTGTCGGCAATACCACTAGACAACCTTGGCAGCCAGATTAAAGAAATTAATGAATCTATCCCTACCATCTAGCACATTCAAGTAACTTAATAATCCTAAAACAATCATAGCATGAGGAACCGATAAACGAAATTGCTCATGCCCGTTGCCTTTAACCAGTTTACACGCAACCGGCAAATCACCGTATCCGGAGCAGGATCCATACCTCGGAGAGCTTAACCCGGTAATCCGTCGATCTAGGAGCCAGCCCCCGCAGCGAGTACTTGTAGTCCACCACCACGAATCCAATCTGAAACAACCAATCAGCAAAACCGGGCAAGAGCAACCTTCGGCTCACCAGAGGAATGGCAATAGAGAGGCGTAAGATTTCGCGACTGGGGCAAACCGTGTAGATGGCGCGGGAGGAGCGAGCGACGCCGTGGAGCGCGGAGGATACTCATGCTGCCATCGCCGGTGGGGCGACGGCGACGTGGGCCGCCAGATCGGCGCCACCGGCGCGGCGAAGAGGAAAGGGGAGCGGTGGCGGCGGAGCATGGCGTCGAGCAGCAGGGTTTAGTGTTTCGGGATGGCTACCTTGGAATTGGAAGTCAGAATTGTAGAGGCTGGGAGGATGTTGGAGAATTCGCAAAAAGAAGAGAGAGAGGGGGTGGGACAGGTGGAGGGGCTCTTTGACGAGAGTTTTTCCCGAACGTAATGAAGGTAGTATAATATATGTTTTAATTTATTACAATTAGGTCATGCGTTACAATCTGTCTCTAAATGTGTTACTGAAGTATTATTATTCACACATTACTATCATGTGTTACAATGTTCCTCTGTAACATATATTATGCGTTGTTGCTATAGTTTCCAGTAACACTTTTCACATCTCATTAAGTATGTGTTACAACATGCCTTTGTAACACAAATTATATGTTACTGTAATATATGTTTGTAACACATTGTTCAATATGTTACAGAAATGTGTTACAGAAGATATGTTTTGTAGTAGTGTGAATGGAAATGTGAATGGGGGTTCTTGCTCTCCCTTAAGCAGAATTTTTGGAGTAGAGTGAGCAGGAAATGAGGGTGTGAAGGGGGTTCCAAGGTGAGGAAAAGCTTATATAGGGCTGCCCCTTACTCACTTACATGTGGGGCTTGGTCCCACATGACATAGAGAGGTAAGGGAGTGGGTATGGAGTAAGTAAGGTGGAAAAAGTAGGTTAGGTGTGCAGAATTTTATTTCCCCCACTTACATTTGGACCCACTTGTCATTGACTAAGGAGGATGAAGTTTGGGTATAAATGGGTAGCAACATTAAAAAGGGGTCATGGACATTATAAATTTATACTCATTTAACTAAATTGATGTTAACATTTATATAACCTTAATTAAGTGTTAATTGTGCCACTATTATGAATGAGGGGAAAACGAGAAAAGCTGCAAGGCATATTATGCAGCACCAAAAATAAAACTCTCTGTTCTTGCCTTCGTGGCTTTCTAGAGCACCGTGTGTTCATGTTTGCATGATTGTGCCACCTGAGAAATCCAACACTAGTCCGATGATATGTGGCAAGTACACACATTCATAACATTGAAATCACATCTATCCTCAATATGTCATGTATATAAAACCAAGGTCATATATACAAAAAGTACACTGTTCTTATAATAAGAAGGACATTGGCCAAATAAAATACAGTGGAAAAGAGTAGTAAAATATTAAAGTACAGTGGTGTGCCTAAATCCAAAATATCCTTATGCAAACCACTAGAATATGCCCAAAAAGAGATCATTGTCATATTCCCCGAAACCTATGGTAAAATATGAATCATTAGGAGCGCTGATTCCTCCATTCTATGAATATCAATAAGCATGTGTAAGTACATTTGTGTAACATCCTGAAATATGAAATAAAATATAATGTCCATCTCAAATTGTGAAAGTGCCAAAATCTGAATTTCTAATTTCTACTCTTTAATTTAAAGTTAATTCAAAAAGAAAATCAATAAGTAAATTAATAAAAGAAGAAAAGTAAGAAAGTAAAAGTAAAAATAGTAATAAATTTTTACTAAAGTAAAATTTCCATGTAATAACTTTTACTGGTGTAAAAAGTGAAAATGGAGCATTAAATGAGATGACATAGTTCAATATTCAATGATTTGACAGTAATGTTAGATTTAATCAAAAAAATTCATAACTTATCTAATGTTAAAAATTTTATCGGTTCTCTTCTTTAAAATAAATACCTGTAGTAAAATTTCCAAAAATTAAAAACCAATTTTACTGCCGTTAACAATTAAAGGATTGAAGTTGTGAAAATCTGCAAAATGCATGAAAAGAATTATTTAAAAATAAATTCTTATCAATTAAATCTAAAATTTTTACTGGAGATTAAAAATATCATGAGAATATTTGAGTAAATTAAAAAAATAATAATAATGCATTTTAACACATCAAATAAATCAAAAATAAAAAATTGGAAAATTGAGTAGGCCGTATTGTTAGAATTTTATAAAATAAACTATCTGGTATTTTTACTTAAAAATTTTACATTATGGATATAACTCTGTCAGGAAATTAAACTAAAAGTTTACAAAATTTTTGAACTGATTTGACCCTATGAATTAACTGGTTGTTTGTGACACTAGGGAATGTCGTGACATTAAAATGTGACATTAGAGAATAAAAACTTTACGATTTGAGGTTTAATCGCGTTTCCGGGCCGAATTCGGGAGTTTGGGCCTTTTTGGGGTGATTTGGGCCTTAGGGGGGACCCCACTTGGGCCAAAGGGGGGGCTTCCCGGCCCATGAGGGGGAGGAGGGATGCATTAAACCTGCCATGCGCCCCCCCTTCCCTCACATGGGCCCCCACCTCCAAACCCTAGCCACCCCTCCCTCTCTCCCCTCCTCCCCCACACGCCTCCCCCTCTAGCCGTCCTTCCCCCATGTGCCACCCCTCCTCCCTCTCCTCTCCACCCTCCTCGCTGGCCTAGGAGAGCTCCTCACCTCTCTACCCCGCTGTTCCCTCCATTGGGAAGCTCCGCGTCAAGGAGATCCGGCGGATTCAGAGTGAGGAAGGAGATCGGGAGAACCAGGAGGAGAATCATCGGCGTTCGTCGATTCGTTGTTCGTCGGGCGAAGGTATGGCTACGGGTAATCCTTGGGGATGAACTAGGTGCTGTGCTAGAGGGTATTTTGGTGTTTTTAGATCGAAAAGTGGTGCTGCAATTAGATGGAATTGGTGAAAACTAGAGTTTGCTTAGCGTTCTATTTCGGGCAGATTGGGCACACGACCTAGGGTTTCAGTTTTTGCAATTTTAGTGTCAAAATTTGGTCGGCCTCCTGTTAAGAAAGTTGTAGATAACTTCAATACCTTCAATTGGACACCAAGAACGTCCAATTTCGCCCAGCCGTTTGAAAGTTATGGTCATTTTACCGAACGTGTTCAAAACTATGACGTGATTGGGACAGATCGTGTTGATCTATAGATTGGGCAATTTTTAGAAGCCGAATCAGCTTTTCCCAATACTTAGAAAAATCTCGAAAATTTCCTAAGCTTCGCGATGATGTACACGTTTACTCAATTTGGAGTATTAGAACTCAACTTATGATTGTTGGAAGCCTGCTGTCCCGACGGACAGATTGGTCTGTTTTTCAGGTTTTCGGGGTTTCGAGTAGAATCGTTGTGTTATGAGTTTTGTACTTGCTTGGGTGGTATTATATTGAGAGGAAAACATGTATTTGCAGGTTTTGTGACCCCAGGAGTGGCATCATCATCTCGCCATACCGTTCCGAAGGGTTAAAGGCAAGTGTATTGGAATGGGTTGTGTGTTGTATGAATTTCTAGACTTGCTTAGGTGCAATGTGATTACATGATATATTAACTTGCCATGATTGATGTTTGCCTATGACATGATGAACATGATTTCATATTGATCATGATTTCGTTGTATTAAATGTTTATGCCAATCTTTACATGTTTATGTCATATGTGCATTCATAATGGAAGAGGCATCCCATGCTGATGCGGGCCTCTGTGTTCACATGTAGTGAACATGAAAGACCTATCTCGTAGTCCCATCCATGGTTGTGCATGGGAGCGAGTCAGTAAGAGTAGGCACCCTCCATCTACGGGATGGAAGGTGAAAGGGGGTGCACGCCGACGGGTGTGCACTCGGCAATACCGGTATGTGCTTCAAAGAGATATGTGCATTGCATTGCATGAATGAAGTGGTTTATGAAATGATTATCATGTTCTATGAGATGCATATGAAGATGTTATTTGAGATGTCTATGATGATGTTATATGAGAGCATAAATGAAGTTCATGAGTTGATTCTCAGGATATGAGAATGGCATTAAGTATGTATGTGAATTGTTATTGTTTTTGTACCATTACAATACACTTCGCTGAGTGATGAACTCACGCTTGTACCATTGTACCATTGCAATACACTATATCTTGTCTTATTATTGTTGTTGCTTCATTTCATGGCAAAACAAAGGAGATGCTGTCGAAATTTTTCTGTAACACCCCGGCATCTAGAATGCCTGAATGCTACCAAACAAAGACTAAACAACAACATAATACCACAATTTATCATAAATTACAGCAAAGGAGCAAATGCTACAAATCGAAATTTCGACAGCATCTCCTTTGTCTTAACATGAATTAACACAATATCAATATCATGGCAAGATATATCATAACACACGACATCTAAAACATCAACATAAATGGATATATCATCAAATTACGCCAGTAATACCATGCTCAACCACTCCATAAGCTATAACGAAGCAAATAAGGAATCACAAGCTTGCTAAATTAAACCATACATTAAGTTTATGGCACAACTCTTAATATCGTGTCTCCAAGTGATTAATCATAGACTATGATTGTGGAGCTACGTGTAGAAGTGTAGCTAAACCCCTTTTTCCCGCATGCCGATCTCAAAGTACCTAAAAACCACATAAAACACAAGCGTGAGTTCATCACTCAGCAAGTATATTGCAATGGAACAAAAGAACAACTTACATTGCAACAACACACAACATGTTTATCATCTCATTCATAATCACATATCTTTATCATCATCATCATGTATGCAATGCGATGCGATGCTCATATCTCCTTGGAAACTCATACCGGTATGGTTGAGTACACACCCGTCGGTGTGCACCCTCTCCCCCCTTCCATCCCGAAGATGGAGGGTGCCTACTTCTCGCTTCCACAACCCACGGTAGATGGAATCACGATGTAGGACTTACTCTATTGGCTCACCGGATTAGTCATAACTTTCTCACCGATGTTCCCAGATTAGTTAATGACTTTCTCACCGCCCGGGCCATGTAACATGTCATGTATGCAAGCATGCCAACATCATATAAAACTCATATATTAACACATGGCATCACAACATCTTAAACATGCTCATCATATCATAGCAATCATAAAAACATGGCAAGTGGACATATATCATGTAGACAATTCCATCTAATCTCAATATGCAACCTACAACTCGCTATCCATCACAACACACTTGCCTCAACCACGTGCAACGGATTGGCGGGAAGTAGAGGGCACTCCTGGGGTCGCACCACCTGCACATAGGTATCACACACTCACAATCATAACCACAGAACAGTACGCAAACCCTCATCTACCCCGACATTGCCAACGACTCGCAAAACCTAAAAACAGAGGTTCTGTCTCGGCGGGACAGCAGCCTTGCAAAAGGCATAACATGGGCTCTGGGACTCCGAATCAATTAAACGAGTATATCCTCGCGTAGCTTAGGAAATTTCCCAACTTTCTCTAGGTATAAGGAAAGACTGATTCGGACTCTAAAATTGTTTAATCTACAGATTACCGTGATCTGTTCCAATCGCGTCACAGATTTTAACGCGCTCGGTAAAACAGCCATAACTTTCAAACGGCTGGGCGGAATTTAACGTTCTTTATGTACACTGAAAGATAATGAAATTATATACAACTTCTTAAAAGTCTGTATGGTCAGATTCCAATTCTAAATTGGCGAAAACAGGAACCCTAAGTCGACTGCTCATGCTGTCCCAAAACAGATACGAGGCAACATCTAGATCTAACCCAAATTACTCAAATCCAGCACCACCAATTGATCTAAAAACTTGATAATCACCTTAATAAAAGTACCTAGATCAACCCAAGGGAACCCCATGATCATACCTTTGCCCGACGAACAAAAACTCCAATCGATCTCCTCGCTCCTCGCTCCTCGGATGGATCCATGAGGAAGCAGGGGTGGGGAGGCCACCCTAGGGCAGCAAGGAGGGTGGAGGAGAGGTGGTGGAGAGGTGGAGAGGGCAGCAAGGGGTGCACGGCACAAGGGAGGAGGGAGGGAGGGGTGGCGGCTAGGGCACTTGGGGGTGGGGAGGGGGCGCACAAGGGGGCAGCAAGGGGGTGGACGTCCCAAGGGGCAGGGAAACCCCCCTTTTACCAGCCCTAAGCCCCTTTCCTAATCCTAAATGGATTCCCACTCCATCCCACCAAAGCCCACAACCCCCTCTTTAAGGCCCAAACTCCCCCGGGAAGGCCCAAAACCCCGGAAACGGCCCGGAAACATTATAAACCTCCATACCCTATGGTTTTAAACTTATTTCCACATCTTATACTGTTTTTGACCAAATCAAGCACGTTAAATAAGGTTGCGACACTCCGTGGTGTCACAACACTTCAAACGGCCCAAAAACGCGAGTAAACCTCAAGCCGAAAGGTTTTAATCTCTAATTTCACATTCTATAATGTCACACCATACCGTAGTGTCACATTCTTCCCCCCTTCAACAGGATTCGACCTCGAATCCGAAGGACGCCAATAAAACAGCAACAAAATCCCCAAGGGACAAAAGACTTCTACAAAGACAAAACAACCACGAAACCAAGAACCAAACACACGACAAGCGAGTTCTCAAAACCAACCCTTGGCGAAAAAGTGATGATCTAGCTCAACTAAGGGCAACCTCTCACAGGTCCACCTTCACTTCCATTCCCAAATAGAATCTGCGTTTCAACCACAAAGGGCTCCATCAACCCAAAATGCTCGAATCCTCACGGCAAACACTTCATACTTCTATCACAACCAACCTGTCTACCATACTCCAATAACTCAACATGACATAATCAAAAGAAGTCACAATCCCTTTAACGACCTTTCTACATTCCCGAAAATTTCCATCGAGGGAAAAACTCATTAAGGCACACTTGACCTTCCGATACACGATCATACTTAACCTTTTATTCCATCCTTTCTCAGTCAAGACTCAAATCCAAGAACAACTAGTGACGACAATTGCTCACGGCAGGACAAAAATCACCGAACTACCGTCAACTTCACTTCCACCCATCGCTACTCTTAATAATGGTTAAACCCATACATCATCAACCTCCATCACAAACCACCCTTATACCACTAAGGTTCGACACCTAGCCCCAAGCTAGGATTGAAAAACCTTACCAAACCACAATTGGTTCCTTTCTTAAGAGGGTCTCGCCCTCACAAAAAAAACACTTAGCTATCAAGCCCAAGTGTACACACGAAAACTCAAACCCAAAGCGTTAACAACCACTTTGAAAAGGATTCGACAACAACCAGAGAGTATTCATTTTAATTTCCTAAGCCAAAACGCAAAGGAAACCCAAATCCCTTCACCACAACCAACACCAAAAATTCTTTATTGTTTCTTTTCATACTAGAAAGCAAGGAAAATCTCGTTTCATGACATGAATGCACGTTCTCCAAGAGCACTCCGGAATAGTCATATCTCCATATATGACTTTCTCACCGACCTGGCTCAACGACTCTTTTATCATTTAACATCTATACACGATGTCTTGTTTACTTTTCACCATTTATTCATCATATAACAACAATACCGAAAAGTCATTCACCAAAAGACTTCTTCCTCGGTATCACAAGATTGAAACACACATAACATTGACAGTTGCGCTAAATCATATAGACTATGACGGCAACAATGATAACAACAAAACACCACATCGTGTGAAAACCCAACATCCATTTAAAACTAACCTTGCAAAACCTTGCAAAATCAAACTCAACCCCTTTGGAACAGATCATCGACTCCAAAGTCAAATATTTGCACACACAACCGCCATAAATTTTATCAAAAGAGAGGGAATCTCAGTCCCAAAAGAAAACTCTTCACTAACCAAATTCACTTATGAAACATTCATGAAAATCCAGACTTGTGAAACATCCGCACACCAGACACATTTTTTCAAATGACTCCAACTCTAGCCAAAAAGAGTTACAAATTAAATCTCAAGAGTTTCCAACACAACCCACTAAGTCCATCTGTTTCCTTTAAAATTTATTCCAAAGATAATCCAATGTGGACGCGAAGGAGCGCGAACCACTCGAAAACTTTGGGGTGTAAATCCATACTCATAGCACTGACTAAATAAACTAGCCAAAACCAAATATTTGCACCAATTCCTACGAGTTTTAGGGAAACTCTGAAACACAGCATATGAACACCTTGACCGAAAACCCTTCAACCAAAATGATAATGAACCAAACCAGTCCAAAAGCTTTTAAACACAAGCTCAGCATAAATACCATCATCTCTAGTGTTCCACTACGCTTTCCATTAAAGACTTCAAAATTCACTACTTACTCATTGAGAAAGTCCAACCGGTTTTAACAAAATTGACACATCAAATTCTTTCTCTAGTTACCATTCTCAACACTTTTAATTAAAGTTTATGATGCCTACCAAAAAGACACCCAACCAAGACTACATTGACATGATCCTCACGGATTACCGAATCATAATACTTTTTATTCTAAATTTGAAACATAGTACTTCCACAAATCTTTCAACAAGATCAACATATAAATTTCATACCACCTATATGTCAACGACTCGACAATCGAAATTCATTCAGTTAACAAACGACTTCAATATGTAAATATTATCTATACAAGACAGAGTTCATAACTATGATTCTAAGACATACATTCATTAAGGATAAAATTCTACATCTTGTTAATTATCCAAAACTCACTCTATCGCAACCTGTTAAAATTTTTCCTCTACTTTAACCATGGTTTTTCAACAAATAATCTCAACAATTACCACCACTACTTAGTCATCAATAATAACAAATGGGCATAATCTTCAACCAATCAACATTACTTTTAGCTACCCTATACATAGGTGATAACAAAATTACCATCACACAACATACTCCAACTATTTAAAATAGATTGAATACTATCATTGAAGGGACACAACTGCATACTTCCAAATATACCAGTAGTTTGCAACAACATAGAAAGCAACTCTAATCAACTACCAAGTTAAAGTCACAAGCTAGCATGATTAAATTTCTCTATTAACGCAGTAGATTAGGGCATCTTTAATCAACCAGCAAAGTTTCTTTAACAATAACAACAATCTACATCATCTTAATGTTTCAACTATGCAACGGGGTTTAAAACTTTAGACATTATCAAGGGTCATAAGCACTTTCAAAGCAAGGCAACAGATTCTAAGCATGTACATTAACACATTCAATCATTCTCGCTAAGAGTAAACTACAACAATAGTAGTCTATTTATTCTCAAGCTAGAGATATTAATGAAGGATCATGGTTTTTTGATCCATGTGTTTTTGATGATGAGTATTTGAATATTCGAAAAGATTTGAATCTGGTTTGAAGATTTGAAAAGATCATAAATCAGTTTGATTAGAATTGAATTTGAAAAATGTGCATGTGCTTGTGTTTGACATTTTTCCAAGAAAACTTCGTTTTTCTCATGTATGACAGACCAAGTGTTTTGGTCTGTCATACACTTGGTTTTGGGCGGTGACAGTTTTCCCATGTATGACAGACCAAAAAGTTTGGTCTGTCATACACATGTTCTTGGCGATTTCATTTTTCCCATGTATGACGGACCAAAAAGTTTGGTCTGTCATACACATGGTTTTTGGCGATTTCATTTTTCCCATGTATGACGGACCAAAAAGTTTGGTCTGTCATACACATGGTTTTGGGCGATTTGGTTTTGTCCATGTATGACAGACCAAAACATTTGGTCTGTCATACACATGGTTTTGGGCGATTTGGTTTTTTCCCATGTATGACGGACCAAAAAGTTTGGTCTGTCATACACATGGTTTTTGGCGATTTCATTTTTCCCATGTATGACGGACCAAAGGTTTGGTCTGTCATACACATGGTTTTGGTGACTTTGTTTTTCCCTTGTATGACGGACCAAAAAGTTTGGTCTGTCATACACATGCTTTTTGGCGACTTCGTTTTTCTCTTGTATGACAGACCAAATTATTTGGTCTGTCATACACATGTGTTTTTGAGCAAAATTTGGAATTGATTTTAATTTGATTTTGAGATAATGAAATTGGTAAGAATTTCATGTTGCTTGTTTTGAAGTGGACTTTATGCAATACTCGTGTGAGTATTTGCATGGATTGATGTGAGTCAAGTCGTGGACTTGTGCTTGGAATTGTTTTGTGTTTTTGTTCATGTGCAGGTGTTGCTTGAGGTCGAACGTGGTCGGTGACGGGACCGAGACTAGGTTCAGGGAGGAACTGAGGTCGTGAAGGTCGAAGTTGTCATGCGGGACGTTTGGACTAGAGAACAGTGCACGTGAGGACGAGATCGTTGCAGCGTAGCGGCAGGTGGTCGTACGAGTGTATACGAATTAATCTTGTGTGTGTGTGCGTGGCGTGTTGTTGTGTGCATGGTGTGTGTACGTGCATGCAAGTGTGCGTGCGTGGTGTGTGTGTGTGCTGCATGAGTGCATGCGTGGTGTGCTGCATGTGTGTGTGCGTGTGTGTATTTGAGTCGGCTAGGAGTTTGGGTCGGCAGGAGCGAATCCGAGTGGAGGCTGGCTGCCGTGAGTTGCTGTTCGAATTGTTTCCGAGTACGAGTTGGCCAGAGCAAGCAGTGTTCGAGTCAATGAAGAATCGGAAAAGGATTCTGTTCTCTTGTCCTTTAAATAGGGGGTTCTAGGGTCTTAGATCCAATAAAACGAAAAGGGCAAGAAGCAAAAGGTGCCTACAACAAAGAAGAGCTTGTGTGCTCTATCTAGTTGGTTTAGAGTTTTCTAATCTTTTGAGATTAGAAGATTTTTGGTGTCATCCTGTGGAAGATGGCTTTGGAATAAAGAGAAGTTTATGCAATATTCCTTTCGTTTTGATTCTTGATTAGAAGTTTTGTTCGTCATTAGAACTAGTTCTTGTTCTTATTTTGCTAATTAGTCTAAGGTTTTTTTATCTCTACAATATTAGATATTCTTCCGCTATTTAGGGGTCATTGATTTTTCGAAAGAAATAGTTGAATTTTATTCGGCATCTATTCACCCCCCCTCTAGTTGCCTACTCGGTCCTACAATTAATCACATTGAATTTGATTCAACTCAAAATTTAACTTAGCAACACATCAATCCATAAACCACATTGTTACCTACTACATAACATGCTAAACATCAATTCTTACGAGGAACAAACGATTTCAGTCAAAAGACTACTTACTTTGTTTGCAGCATTTTAGTTTTAAAACTCATCCCAAATTCATAAGGAAACTTAACTCTCAAAATTGCAATGAGATAAACCCAAACTTGGTCATGCAAGAGGAATTTTCCACAACACTTTTAAATCTCAAGGACTCCCATAAGGGAAAAGGTTGAAAGATAGCTTTCTCGAAAGGGAACCAAGCGCTCAATCAAACCTTTGCAAATAAAACCTTAACTCCAAACTTTCACGAAACAAGAAGGGTTCTTCAAATATGATTTCTTAAACCAGTAAAAATGACGAAATCAAACACCACTACTCCTACAAAGCCACTGAACTTCAGCCCTGACAGCCAGGTCTGGCACAACTCCGCAAAAACTCCCTTAACCTCGGAGAAAGACAACCACAGGAATAAATTGAATGCTTCTTCCCCATAAAGAAATCAACAAACTAAGCATTAAAACTGGAAAGGCGTCCGAAAGAAGCGCAACCCTAGACTCCTATTCTTCGTCTTCAACCAAGGAAGACAAACCCACACAGCGCATACGGAACGATCCGCAAAAAAATCTAATACAAAACACTTTTCTTTTGGTTCAACTCAACTAAAGCCACGAAAAGCAACGAAAACCGGCCGCCAGAATGGCAAAGAACCTACGAAGGAATCCACCACCAAACTCTTCTATTTGACTCCAGTCAACTACCTGATCAACGACAGAAAGGATAAGCACTCTTCTCCTACAGGGGTTAATAGTTCTTCGGTGATGGCGCTAACCGGCCACACCGTCAAACCTCACCCTTACTATGAAATAAGAGAGGTGACCGAAACCCTTCAGCACCAAAACCCCACTTTTATCACCACAACAGGAAAAAATTCAATCATTTATCTCATAGACATAGCAACGTACTATATCAAATATAGCATTTAGCAACAAGGCTTAAATACAACATTTAAGCGTAAGGAAACGATACCCATACCCTTTTCCTACTGTGCATCCATTGTGTGTCAAATTTTAGATTAGTTATACCAATTTTGCAAGTTTTAATGTTGCTATCCTATAACAAAATTTTAGTTAAGACCTAAGCCATGTTTCTAAGTTATTCCACATCACATTTTAGTTGTACCCTATAGCATGTCACTAAAAATTCACATTCCAAGGACCTACAGTCCGCTCTGATACCAACTGTAACACCCCAGCATCTAGAATGCCTGAATGCTACCAAACAAAGACTAAACAACAACATAATACCACAATTTATTATAAATTACAGCAAAGGAGCAAATGCTACAAATCGAAATTTCGGCAGCATCTCCTTTGTCTTAACATGAATTAACACAATATCAATATCATGGCAAGATATATCATAGCACACAACATCTAAAACATCAACATAAATGGATATATCATCAAATTACGCCAGTAATACCATGCTCAACCACTCCATAAGCTATAACGAAGCAAATAAGGAATCACAAGCATGCTAAATTAAACCATACATTAAGTTCATGGCACAACTCTTAATATCATGTCTCCAAGTGATTAATCATAGACTATGATTGTGGAGCTACGTGTAGAAGTGTAGCTAAACCCCTTTTTCCCGCATGCCGATCTCAAAGTACCTAAAAACCACATAAAACACAAGCGTGAGTTCATCACTCAGCAAGTATATTGCAATGGAACAAAAGAACAACTTACATTGCAACAACACACAACATGTTTATCATCTCATTCATAATCACATATCTTTATCATCATCATCATGTATGCAATGCGATGCGATGCTCATATCTCCTTGGAAACTCATACCGGTATGGTTGAGTACACACCCGTCGGTGTGCACCCTCTCCCCCCTTCCATCCCGAAGATGGAGGGTGCCTACTTCTCGCTTCCACAACCCACGGTAGATGGAATCACGATGTAGGACTTACTCTATTGGCTCTCCGGATTAGTCATAACTTTCTTACCGACCTTCCCTGATTAGTTAATGACTTTCTCACCGCCCGGGCCATGTAACATGTCATGTATGCAAGCATGCCAACATCATATAAAACTCATATATTAACACATGGCATCACAACATCTTAAACATGCTCATCATATCATAGCAATCATTAAAACATGGCAAGTGGACATATATCATGTAGACAATTCCATCTAATCTCAACATGCAACCTACAACTCGCTATCCATCACAACACACTTGCCTCAACCACGTGCAACGGATTGGTGGGAAGTAGAGGGCACTCCCGGGGTCGCACCACCTGCACATAGGTATTACACACTCACAATCATAACCACAGAACAGTAAGCAAACCCTCATCTACCCCGACATTGCCAACGACTCACAAAACCTAAAAACAGAGGTTCTGTCCCGGCGGGACAGCAGCCTTGCAAAAGGCATAACTTGGGCTCTGGGACTCCGAACCAATTAAATGAGTACATCCTCGCGTAGCTTAGGAAATTTCCCAACTTTCTCTAGGTATAAGGAAAGACTGATTCGGAATCTAAAATTGTTTAATCTACAGATTACCGTGATCTGTTCCAATCGCGTCACAGATTTTAACGCGCTCGGTAAAACAGCCATAACATTCAAACGGCTGGGCGGAATTTAACGTTCTTTATGTCCACTGAAAGATAATGAAATTATATACAACTTCTTAAAAGTCCGTACGGTCATATTCCAATTCTAAATTGGCGAAAACAGGAACCCTAGGTCGACTGCTCATGCTGTCCCAAAACAGAGACGTGGCAACATCTAGATCTAACCCAACTTACTCAAATCCAGCACCACCAATTCATCTAAAAACTTGATAATCACCTTAATAACAGTACCTAGATCAACCCCAGGGAACCCCAAGATTATACCTTTGCCCGACGAACAAAAACTCCAATCGATCTCCTCGCTCCTCGCTCCTCGCTCCTCGGACGGATCCATGAGGAAGCAGGGGTGGGGAGGCCACCCTAGGGCAGCAAGGAGGGTGGAGGAGAGGTGGTGGAGAGGTGGAGAGGGCAGCAAGGGGCGCACGGCACAAGAGAGGAGGGAGGGAGGGGTGGCAGCTAGGGCACTTGGGGGTGGGGAGGGGGCGCACAAGGGGGCAGCAAGGGGGTGGACGTCCCAAGGGGCAGGGAAACCCCCATTTTACCAACCCTAAGCCCCTTTCCTAATCCTAAATGGATTCCAACTCCATCCCACCAAAGCCCACAACCCCCTCTTTAAGGCCCAAACTCCCCCGGGAAGGCCCAAAACCCCGGAAACGGCCCGGAAACGTTATAAACCTCCATACCCTATGGTTTTAACCTTATTTCCACATCTCATACTATTTTTGACCAAATCATGCACGTTAAATAAGGTTACTGTAACACCCCGGCATTTAATATGCCTCAATGCTACCAAACATAAGCTAAACAACATCTAAATACCACATTTAACATAAAATTCCAGCAAAGGTGCATAGGCTAAAAACCGAGATTTCGGCAGCATCTCCTTTGTTTTAACATGAATTAACACAATATCAATATCATGGCAAGATATGTCATAGCACACGACAACATAAATGGATATATCATCAAATTACGCCAATAAAAGCATGCTCAACCACTTCATAAGCTATAACCAAGCAAATAAGGAATCACAAGCATGCTAAATTAAACCCTACATTAAGCTTATGGCACAACTCTTAATATCATGTCTCCAAGTGATTAATTATGGACTATGATGGTGGAGCTACGTGTAGAAGTGTAGCTAGACCCCTTTTTCCCGCATGCCGATCTCAAAGTACCTAAAAACAACATAAAACACAAGCGTGAGTTCGAAAACTCAGCAAGCATATTGTAATGGACAACAAGATCATTTACAAGACAATAATACCTTACATCACATATAACATCTCATACTTGAGCACATAACAACATCATCATCATTAAATATGTATTGCAATGCAATGTTATGCTCATATCTCCTTGGAAACTCATACCGGTATGGTTGAGTACACACCCGTCGGTGTGCACCCTTTTCCCCCCTTCCATCCCGAAGATGGAGGGTGCCTACTCATCGCTTCCATTCACCACGTGGATGGAATCACGATGTAGGTCTTAGTCAATGGCGTTCCGGACTAGTCATAACTTTCTCACCGACCTTGCCGGACTAGTTATGACTTTCTCACCGCCCTCGCCCTATCTCATGACATGCATGCAACTATGCCAATTATCATATCTCATTTGTACATAAACATATGGCATCATGTCATAGTACACATAAACACATGGCATCGAATCATGATAAGTATAGACACATAGAATCATATCATGATAATCATACTCAATATATCATTGTAAAATAGCAAGCATGGCAAGTGATCATAGCAAGTATTCAATCTTTCATCTAATCTCCACAAGCAACCTACGATTCCGCTATACATTACAACACACTTGCCTCAACCGCGGGCGACGGATTGGCGGGAAGTAGAGGGCACTCCTGGTGTCACACCACCAGCACATAGGCATCACACACTCACAATCATGCCCACAAAACAGTACACAAACCCCCATCTAACCCGACATTGCCCACTACTCGCAAAACCTAAAAACAGAGGTTCTGTCCCGTCGGGACTGCAGCCTTGCAAAAGGCATAACTTGAGTTCAGGGACTCCGAATGAATTAAACGAGTACACCCTCACGTAGCTTAGGAAATTTCCCAACTTTCTCTAGGTATATGGAAAGTCTGATTCGTCCTCTAAAGTTGTTTAATCTACAGATTACCGAGATCTGTTCCAATCGCGTCACAGATTTTAACACGCTCGGTAAAACGGCCATAACTTTCAAACGGCTGATCGGATTTTAACGTGCTTTATGTACACGGAAAGATAATTAAATTATCTACAAATTCTTTTAAGTCCGTACGGACATATTCAGATTCTAAATCGACGAAAACTCGAACCCTAGCCCGACTGCTCAATCTGCCCGAAAACAGAAACGTGGCAACGTCTAGATCTAACCCAAAGAACTCCAACCCAGCACCACCAATTGATCTAAAAACTTCATAAACACCCTAAGAATAGTACCTAGATCAAACCCAAGGATCCCCATGATCATACCTTTGCCCAACGAACGAATCTCCAATAGATCTCCTCGCTCCTCGCTCCTCGCTCCTCGCTCCTCGCTCCTCGCTCCTCGGATGGATCCATGAGGATGCAGGGGTGGGGAGGCCACCCTAGGGCAGCAAGGGGGTGGAGGAGAGGTGGTGTGCAATGGGGAGCAATGGGGGAGGTGGAGGCGCAAGGAAGGGAGAGGGGAAGGTGGGGGTGGCGGCTAGGGCTTGGAGGGAGAGGTGGGGCCGCCCATGGGCTGGGGGAGCACGCCCAAAAGGCTGGTGGGGAGCCCTTTTACCAGCCCCCACACCCAATCCTAGTCCATTTCGGAGACCTACTCCATCCCACCAAAGCCCACCAAGGCCCAAACTCCCAGGAAGGCCCAAAACCCTAAACGGCCCGAAACGCCTTTAAAAGCTATTAACCTCCATATCCTATAGTTTTAACCTTAATTCCACATCTCATAATGTTATTAACCTTATCATGCACGTTAAATAAGGTTACGACACTCCGTGGTGTCACAACGCTTCAAAAGGCCCAAAAACGCGAGTAAACCTCAAGCCGAAAGGTTTTATTCTCTGATTTCACCTTCTATAACGTCACACCAAACCGTAGTGTCACATTCTTCCCCCCTTCAACAGGATTCGACCTCGAATCCAAAGGACGCCAAAAGCAACAACAAAGTCCCCGAGGGACAAAAAACTTCCTTACAACATAAAACATTCACACAAAGACTCAAACCGGAACAAACGACAAACGAGTTCCCAAAACCAACCCTTAGCGAGGAAATGTTGATTTAGCTCAACAAAGTGCAACCTCGCACGGTTCCTCCTTCACCCCAATTGCTAAAAAGACCACGAAAGAACACGGTCTCACACTACTCATTCGATACATTCCTTGGCACTAAAGTGCCTGATCCCTTTAGCAATGCTACTTTCCAGAAGAACACGGCTTCAACCTGCTAGAACCCTCTTCAGCTCCCACGCACAAAAGTGTTTTTCACACATCAACCTCTCTACTATGGTTCGCCGTAATCAAGACGACGCAAGCCAAGAGAGACACTACACTCCAAGACAACCCACTGTTTGAACAACGGGGTTTAAAACCATGCAAAAGATTCGTCTTTTACAAAAGACCAATACCCACCGCTAACATCAAAAGGGAAAGCTTTCTTTAAAACCAAAGTTCTTAAAACCCGCAAGAACAGTAACAACCGAACAAAATGCTACGGTTGACTCCACTCGCTCATAGATCAGCGACAAAAGATCCAATACACTTCGAAAAGGAAAAGCAATTACTAGCAACCACCAAGTGGTCCACTAGTACTTAATCAACCCTATCGAGGAACACATCAACAACACAATTCTCCAAGAAGGTTTGAATTGAGTCAAACTCAACCTTCCTTTACTCCTCACCTTTAAACCATTTACGATCCACTACTAACAACACCTAATGCTTAGGTCGATAACAACCCATACTGGATTTCTCATCCAAGCGGGTCTCGCCCTCAAGCTTTCCACCCAAGGACTAAAATAAGGACACAACGATTGGATAAACTCAACCACAAACCATGAACCCAATTGGTCCCCATGCTTAACCTTGAATCCAATGCACTACAATCACTTTGGAAAAGATTCGACAACAACCAAAGAGCATTCAGTTTAACTTTCTAAACCAAGATGCAAAGGAAACACAAATCCCCTTCATCACAACCAACATACCATAAATTCTTTATTCTTTATTTTCATACTAGAAAGAAATGGACATCTCGATTCATAACATGAATGCAAACTTTTCAAGAGCACTCGGATTAGTCATGTATCCATATATGACTTTCTCACCGACAGCTCAACGACTCCTTCATCATTAAACATCGATAAACGCGTTGACATGTTTTCCTTTCCACCATTCATTCATCATGGAACAGCCAAGACCGATTAGTCATTCACCAAACGACTTATTAGGTATCAAAGAATTGAAACACCATTAACATCGAAGGTTGCGTAAATTCATATAGACCATGACTGCAAACCGTTAGCGTGAAAAGACCACGCCATAACAGAACCCTCCATTACTTGAAAGCTAAACTTGCAAAACCTCGCATTTTAACCAAAATCAGCATTTTGGAAAAGAACATCGACTCCAAAGTCAAGCATCTGCACACACAACCGCCACAAACTTTCTCAAAGAGAAAGGGAAACTCATAGCACAAACTAAACAAGTTAGCCAAAACCAAATATTTGCACCAATTTCTACGATTTTAGGGAAACTCAAACACAAAGATAAGGAACACCTTGACCGAAAACCCTTCAACCAAAATGGCAAGCAACCAAACCAGTCCAAAAGCTTTTAAACACAAGCTCAGCATAAAAAAACCATCACTAGTACTCCACTATGCTTTCCATTAAAAGACTTCAATAATTACTATCTACTTCCTGAGAAGCCCCAACACAAATAAATCAGAAACTTCACAACAAATTCTTCCTCTAGTTACCAATCCCAACACTTTTAATTAGGGTTTAAGGAGCTTATCGAAAAAGGCTCCCAACCAAAACTATATTGACATGACCCTCACGGGTCACCGAATCATAATACATCTTATTCCAAGTTGGAAACATAGTATTTCAATAAATCTTTCAGCAAGATCAGCATATAAATTTCATGCCACCTATATATTCACGTCTCGACAACCGAACCTTATTCAGTTAAACAACGACTTCAACATGTAAATATTATCTCTACAAGACAAAGTTCATAACTAGGATTCCAAGGCATACATTCATTAAGGATGAAATTGTACATCATGTTAATTATCCAAAGCTCACTCCATCGCAACATGTTAAAATTTTCCTCTATTTTAACCATGGTTTTCCAACGAATAATCTAAACAGCTACCACAACTACTTAGTCATCAATAACAACAAATGGGCATAATCATCAACCAACAACATTACTTTTAGCTACCCTATACATAGGTGATAACAAAATTACCACCACACAACATACCCCCACTATTTAAAATAGACTGAATATTAGCATTAACACTACCATTAACAACATCATTAACAATAAGTCTTATGTCTTCTCCATTGATATCAATACTAGCATTGTAGCGACACAACTGCATACTTCCAAAGATACTAGTAGTTTGCAACAACATAAATAGCAACTCTAATCAACATCCAAATTAAAGTCAATAGTCAACACGATTAAATTTCTCTATTAATCCATTAGATTAGAACATTTTTAACAACCAGCAAAGTTTCTTTTACAATAACAGCAGCCTACATCATCTTAATGTTTTAACTATGCATCAAAGTTTAAACTTTTAACATTAACAAGGATCATAAGCACTTTTTAAAGCAAGGCAACAGATTCTAAGCATGTACATTAACACATTTAATCAATCTCGCTAAGAGTAAACTGCAACACTAGTAGTCTATTTATTCTCAAGCTAGAGATATTAATCACATTGAATTGATTCAACTCAAAATTTAACTTAGCAACAAATCAATCCATAAACCACATTGTTACCTACTACATAACATGCTAAACATCAATTCTTACTAGGGACAAACGATTTCAGTCAAAAGACTACTTTGTTTACAGCATTTTAGTTTTAAAACTATCCCAAGTTCATAAGGAAAATTTGACTCTCAAAGTTGCGATGAGACAAACCCAAACTTGGTCATGCAAAGGAATTCTCCCAAAGCACTTTTTAAATCTCAAAGACTCCTACTGGAGGGAACCAATCGATCAAATATACCTTTGCAAATAAACCCTAACTCCAAACTTTCACAAAATAGGAAGGATTCTTCAAAGATGATTTTCTTAAACCAGCAAAATAACGAATCAAACACCACTTACTTCTACAAAGACACAGAACTTCAGCCACGACAGCCAGTGCAGCGCATAACTCCGCAATAACTCCGTTAACCTCGGAGAAAGACAAACACAGGGATAAATTTGAATGCTTCTTCCCCATAAAGCCATCAACAAACTAATCATTAAAACTGGAAAGGCGCCCAAAAGAAGGGCAACACTAGACTCCTCTTCTTCGTCTTCAACCAAGGAAGACAAAACCACACACCGCATACGGAACGATCCGCAAAAACCCAACATTTTTCATTTGATTCAAATCAACTAAAGCCAAGAAAAGCAACGAAAAATCGACCGTCAGAACGGCAAAGAACGTACGAAGGAATCCACCACCAAACTCTTCTATTTGACTCCAAATAACTACCCGATCTACAATGAGAGGGTAAGCACTCTTCTCCTACAGGGGTTAATAGTTCTTCGGTGATGGCGCTAACCGGCCATACCGTCAAACCTCGCCCTTACTATGAACAAAAGAGGTGACCGACACCCGTCGGTACCACAATTCCACTCTATCACAACAACACGAGCAATTCAGTCATTTATCTCATAGACATAGCAACATGCTTTATCAAAGGAAGCATTCAACATCATAGCTTAAATACAACATTTAAGCATAAAGAAACGATACCCATACCCTTTCCTATCATGCATCCATTGTGTGTCAAATTTTAGATTAGTTATACCACTTTTGCAAGTTTTAATGTTGCTATCCTATAACAAAATTTTAGTTAAGACCTAAGCCATGTTTCTAAGTTATTCCACATCATATTTTAGTTTTTCCCTATAGCATGACACTAAAATTCACATTCCAAGGACCTACAGCCCGCTCTGATACCAATCAGAATAACACCAGGCATTTAATATGCCTGAATGCTACCAAACAAAAGCTAAACAACATCTAAATACCACATTTAACATAAAATTCCAGCAAAGGTGCATAGGCTAAAAACCGAGATTTCGGCAGCATCTCCTTTGTTTTAACATGAATTAACACAATATCAATATCATGGCAAGATATGTCATAGCACACGACAACATAAATGGATATATCATCAAATTACGCCAATAAAAGCATGCTCAACCACTTCATAAGCTATAACCAAGCAAATAAGGAATCACAAGCATGCTAAATTAAACCCTACATTAAGCTTATGGCACAACTCTTAATATCATGTCTCCAAGTGATTAATTATGGACTATGATGGTGGAGCTACGTGTAGAAGTGTAGCTAGACCCCTTTTTCCCGCATGCCGATCTCAAAGTACCTAAAAAACAACATAAAACACAAGCGTGAGTTCGAAAACTCAGCAAGCATATTGTAATGGACAACAAGATCATTTACAAGACAATAATACCTTACATCACATATAACATCTCATACTTGAGCACATAACAACATCATCATCACTAAATATGTATTGCAATGCAATGCAATGCAATGTTATGCTCATATCTCCTTGGAAACTTATACCGGTATGGTTGAGTACACACCCGTCGGTGTGCACCCTTTTCCCCCCTTCCATCCCGAAGATGGAGGGTGCCTACTCATCGCTTCCATTCACCACGTGGATGGAATCACGATGTAGGTCTTACTCAATGGCGTTCCGGACTAGTCATAACTTTCTCACCGACCTTGCCGGACTAGTTATGACTTTCTCACCGCCCTCGCCCTATCTCATGACATGCATGCAACTATGCCAATTATCATATCTCATTTGTACATAAACATATGGCATCATGTCATAGTACACATAAACACATGGCATCGAATCATGATAAGTATAGACACATAGCATCATATCATGATAATCATACTCAATATATCATTGGAAAACAGCAAGCATGGCAAGTGATCATAGCAAGTATTCAATCTTTCATCTAATCTCCACAAGCAACCTACGATTCCGCTATACATTACAACACACTTGCCTCAACCGCGGGCGACGGATTGGCGGGAAGTAGAGGGCACTCCCGGTGTCACACCACCTGCACATAGGCATCACACACTCACAATCATGCCCACAAAACAGTACACAAACCCCCATCTAACCCGACATTGCCCACTACTCGCAAAACCTAAAAACAGAGGTTCTGTCCCGTCGGGACTGCAGCCTTGCAAATGGCATAACTTGAGTTCTGGGACTCCGAATGAATTAAACGAGTACACCCTCGCGTAGCTTAGGAAATTTACCAACTTTCTCTAGGTATATGGAAAGTCTGATTCGGCTTCTAAAGTTGTTTAATCTACAGATTACCGAGATCTGTTCCAATCGCGTCACAGATTTTAACATGCTCGGTAAAACGGCCATAACTTTCAAACGGCTGATCGGATTTTAACGTGCTTTATGTACACGGAAAGATAATTAAATTATCTACAAATTCTTTTAAGTCCGTACGGACAGATTCGGATTCTAAATCGACGAAAACTTGAACCCTAGCCCGACTGCTCAATCTGCCCGAAAACAGAAACGTGGCAACGTCTAGATCTAACCCAAAGAACTCCAACCCAGCACCACCAATTGATCTAAAAACTTCATAAACACCCTAAGAACAGTACCTAGATCAAACCCAAGGATCCCCATGATCATACCTTTGCCCAACGAACGAATCTCCAATAGATCTCCTCGCTCCTCGCTCCTCGCTCCTCGCTCCTCGCTCCTCGCTCCTCGGATGGATCCATGAGGATGCAGGGGTGGGGAGGTCACCCTAGGGCAACAAGGGGGTGGAGGAGAGGTGGTGTGCAATGGGGAGAAATGGGGGAGGTGGAGGCGCAAGCAAGGGAGAGGGTAAGGTGGGGGTGGCGGCTAGGGCTTGGAGGGAGAGGTGGGGGCGCCCAAGGGCAGGGGGAGCACGCCCAAAAGGCTGGTGGGGAGCCCTTTTACCAGCCGCCACACCCAATCCTAGTCCGTTACGGAGACCTACTCCATCCCACCAAAGCCCACCAAGGCCCAAACTCCCCCGGGAAGGCCCAAAACCCCGGAAACGGCCCTAAACGCCTTTAAAAGCTATTAACCTCCATATCCTATAGTTTTAACCTTAATTCCACATCTCATAATTTTATTAACCTTATCATGCACGTTAAATAAGGTTACGACACTCCGTGGTGTCACAACGTGTAACACCCCAACAAGACAACACCCCAACAAGACAACTAAGGTCTATAACAAAAAAAAAATTCGACATGACCTTTGCTAATAATAATGAAAGACACAAACAAAACATGGATCACAACATAGCGGAAGCATAAATAGTAAAACGAACATGCAAAAAAAATACTACAATATACCGAAACTCACAAGGCAACAAGATACTACCGACCCCAATTTAAAGTTTGGAACCATGAGCCATAAGTTACACGGTTTAACATGATTAAATAACCAACATAATTATTTTATTCTAAGTGAGCATGTGTAGAAAGTGCTGCTACGCCCCACCCTTCATGCTATGCTCCAATGAACGGCCTGAAAGAAATGAAAGAAGCGGTGAGATTGGATAATCTCAGCAAGTGAAATACACTGCAGGCAATTAACAATCAAGCATTGTAAATTCGAACATTCTTCCTTTCTTTCTTTCTTAAAGAAGTAAACAGAAAATACAATCATACTTTCCTCTCTTTTCCTTCCACCACATATAAGCATTCACATAAGTTAGATAATGCATATGCTCATGACATGTTGCTTCTCACCGTGCCCTTTCTCAGGAACACACGGTTACCGTGCCCTTTCTCAGGAACACACGGTATTAGACGGTGCGGTCGCGCGATCTCGCTGGCGACATTCTTCCAATGCATGAATGCAAATGACATGATTCATGCATAAATAACTTCACATACATCTGAGCTATAATACATTCCATACTGATCAATAAGCAAAGAGGACAACAACAGTCTATGGAAAATCAGACATAAACAATTCAAACATGAACAAACAGAGCTATTCCACTTGCCTTTACCGATGAAGACAAAGATATTAATTGCGTCCCGAAGTCGCACCACCTACACAAGCATTTTACCTCAGTACTTAAACATTTTTCAACTTGAATTGAACACAATTAAGCGTTCCCTACTCCCACGGCCCCTAAACACAATATTCTACCAAGCTGTCCAGAAAAACAGATTGCGAGGCCGGGCGTGTTTATTTTGAAGCTATTTCTGTGATATGTATAAAATTCTACAAAAATTACAGAAGTTAGATATTGACATCTTCTACAACTTTCAAAGAGACCACAAATTTTAATTATTTAGTTAACTATGCCTAATCGACAGGTCTTTAGCAGGGTACAAGGATTAGCTACAAAATTCAGAAGTGACGCTCTTTCAACAGCTACGAGCAGACGGCAGCATCAAAAATTCCAAAAAAATTACAGAAGATAGATCTCGGCCATACCTACAACTTTTATGTAGTGCAAATATTTTGATTCCCACTTTAAATTTTCCTAAAACGTGGCTTAACACAATAGACAGATTTAAGTTTCCAAACATAACAGCGGACTTACTACAGTCATATCTTAAAATCCATAACTCCAAAAATTATGAGAAAATTACAGAATACAGATATGTATGTGATCTACAACTTTCATATAGACCAAGAATTTTAATTCCTGACCCAACTATTTTTAATCTACAGCCCTAATCTGAATACGCAATCTGTCCCCTCTCATCCTACAGCAGTTTTCCCATCGCGATTACTCCCAAACCACAACTCATAAAACTCTGAAAAAATTACAGGAGCTAGGTTTCGACGTTATCTACAACTTTTTAGTTATGCACTTTTCCAGTAAAAATCATTTTGGTTACGAAAACGCCCACGGAAGCAGTTCTGCACAGATTAGCCGAACAGAAACGAAAATCCCTCTCTAGTTTTTGATCTACTCATCCAAACTTGAACTTCCAAACATGCAACCACTCCCTAATACCCTCTAACACGAGCTTAGCCATCAATCACAGCGGAAATCATAAAAGAAAAATACCTACACCCCGAAGAAATCGATGACAACCCCAAATCCGGCGCCGCGGCTCGAATCCTCGCGATCCTACTCCTCCTCCGGATCTTCCCCTTGCGCAAATCCCCTCTCGGAATCAACAAGGGCACTAGATCTGATTTTGGAGGGGAGGAGGCATGAGAGGGAGGGGTGGCGGCTACCAAAGGGGGAAGGGTTTGGGGGTGCGGCTGCCAAAGGAGGTGGGAGGTGCGGCTTGGGAGGTGGTGGTGGGGCGCATGGGCTGGCCCAAAAGCCGGCCAGCCCAAGTGGTACCAGCCTGCGCCCAAAAAAAAAAAAAAATACAATAATCCACACTTTATTGATGCTAAAAATATATTTTAACTTCTTTCCGCATCCCTGAACTCCGCAAATGTTCCCGCTAAATAAAAACAACGCTTCCGAAGGAATAAAAGAAATGGCTAGAGAAACGACTCGGGTATTACATTCTCCCTTAAAGGATTCGGCCCCCGAATCTACTCCCATTGCGAACGAAGAAAAAGGAGACCAATAAGACAAAACACGACAGCGCCACCTTCCTCGAAGAAATCGGGGTACTTTTTGCGCATCAACTCTTCCGGTTCCCAAGTTGCCTCCCGCTCGATCTGATTAGTCCAAAGGACTTTCACGAACTTAATAACTCTATTCCTCATAGTCCGCCTCGACATGTCTAAGATGCGCCATCGGGTGGCACTTCAGGGTTAAATCTTGCTCAACTGCTATTGGCTCCAGGTCAATCTTTGCTCGGGTCATGGAGGTACTTCCGAAGCATTGAGACATGGAATACATTATGCACTCCACTCATCGATTCAGTAACTCCAAACGGTAAGCCGACTACCCACTCGAGCCAACACCAAGAACGGACCAATATACCTCGGATCGAGCTTACGGTGGTACCAAACGAACAATGCCCTTCGAAGGTGACACTCGGAGGAGAACTTGATCACCCACAAAGAAATTCCAAATCCCGCCTCCTCTTATCTCAGATAACTTTTTTGACGGCCTGAAGCGGCCAATAGATTCTGTCGAATCAAACGCACCTTTCATGAGTTTGTTGAACCCAATCCGACCTTGCAATGCACTTCTCACCCAAAGAATCCCAAAGCATAACGGGAAACACACCTCCGGCCATACAAAGCCTCGAACGGAGCCATCTTGATGCTAGACTGTAACTATTATTATAAGCAAACTCCACCAAAGCTAGGTGGTCCTCCCGATTACCCTTCCATGAAAGGACGCAGCACGCAAAGATGTCTTCCAAGGTCCGGATGGTACGCTCCGATTGACCGTCTGTCTGGGATGGAAAGCGGTACTAAAAGAGAGCTGTGCCCAAAGCACCTTGCAAACTTTGCCGTAAACGAGACACAAATTTAGAGTCCCGATCGAAACGATCGACTTAGGCACTCCATGCAATCGACCACTTCTTTCATATACAAAGGAACCAAATCCTCGAGCTGAATTGGTCGTTTTCATTGGTATGAAATGTGCAGACTTCGTGAGCCTGTCAACTACTACCCAAATAGCATCTCTACCTCTAGGCGAACGAGGTAAACCAACCACGAAATCCATCGTGATGTGTTCCCACTTCCATTCCGGAATTTCTAATGATTGCAGTAAACCGGCGGGCCTCTTGTGTTCAGCTTTCACCTGTTGGCACACACCACATGAGGCTACATACTTTGCAATGTCAACCCTCATTCTCTTCCACCAAAAACCTTGCCTCAAGTCTCGATACATCTTGGTCTCACCAGGATGTACCGTATAAGGAGTACGGTGGGCTTCTCTCAGTATATCCGTCTTTACCTCTGAAATCTGTGGCACACAAAGTCGACCTCTAAACCGGATGGAACCATTATCGTCCAAGGAAAACTCTCGGGGCTTCCCGTCCAAGATCCTTCTCCGAACATTCTGGAGCAAACGGTCTTGGAATTGAGCCTCGCGCACCCGCTCGGGAATGGAGGATTGAATGATCAATTGAGCCTCCTCCTGCGCCACACCCGCAAAACAAAAGGAGACTTGCATATTGTTCAGCTCTGCTATCAAAGGCATCGCAGTTTTAGGGACCCCTGTTCTGCTCAAAGCATCTGCCACAACATTGGCCTTGCCAGGGTGATACTGGATGGTCAAGTCAAAATCCTTAATCAATTCCAACCACCTACGCTGTCTCAGATTCAACTCCCGCTGAGTGAAGATATACTTGAGGCTCTTATGATCCGTGAACACGCTACATGATTCCCCATAAAGATAATGCCTCCGTGATTTCAATGCAAAGACCACAGCAGCCAATTCGAGATCATGGGTGGGATAGTTTTGCTCATGAGTCTTCAACTGTCTAGATGCATAGGCGATAACATGACCTTCTTGCATAAGCACACAACCTAGACCAATACGAGAAGCATCTGCGTACACCGTATAACGCTTGCCACTCTCAGGCAAGATTAGGACCGGTGCATTGATCAATTTACTCTTCAATGACTGGAAACCGACCTCACAATCGCCCGTCCAAAGGAAAGGAATTCCCTTCTGAGTGAGTCTTGTCAATGGTTTAGCAATGACAGAAAAGTTTTGCACAAAGCGCCGTAGTAACCAACTAACCCCAAGAAACTCCTAATCTCCGTCACACTGCTCGGTCTATGCCATCCGACCACAAAGAAGAACATTCTTTGGGTCGATTGTGATACCTCTCTCAAGTTAATGACATGCCCAAGGAAACTCACTTTGGTCAACCGTAAAGCACACTTCTTGAGTTTTGCATAAAATTTATTCTTCCCGAGAGTATCCAAGACCAAGCCCAAATGCACGGCATGCTCTTCCTTTGTCCTTGAGTAGACTAGGATGTCATCAATGAAGACGACCACAAAGACATCAAGAAACTTATGGAACATCCTGTTCATTGCCTCCATAAACACAAATAGGGGCATTGGTTAGTCCAAAAGACATAACCACGAATTCAAAATGTCCGTACCTCGTGTTGAATGTCTGTCTTCTCAATATCCTCTTCTTTAATCCGTGAATCGATGGTACCAGACTGCAAATCAATCTTTGAGAATAACTTGGCACCCTCACCGATCAAAAGATCATCGATGCGGGCAGGGGTATTTGTTTTTAATGGTTACTTGATTAAGCGCCCAGTAATCAATACAAAGCCTTTTGGAGCCATCTTTCTTCTCGCACAAACAAAACCGGGCAGCCCAAGGAGGTGCTCGGTCTGATGAACCCCTTAGCCAGGAGTTCATCCAATCGCTTCTTCAATTCCGCTTTGCTCAACCAGGGCCATTCTATAAGGAGTTTTAAAATTGGTCTCAGATCCTAACAAGTTCAATACGAAAGATTGACTCTCGCCGTGGTAATCCCGGCACTTCACTGGGAAAACATCCGGATACTGCATAAACCACATCGACATCCTCCGCACTAATCACGGTCTCCGGCCTTCTACCATGGGACCAAAGAACACCCGATTTTGACATCCGGGAGCTTGGGAACAACCGGCAAAGAAATGAAAGAGTAAGCTGAAGAGTACCGCTTTGAAGACAACTTCGCCCGAAGGAGCTTGGAGGGTGATCGCTTTCCAGAATACCAATCAATGCTTGGTGCAAAGATAGCCAATCCATGCCAAGGATGACATCGAATGGCTCCAAAGGGATCACCAACAGATTCGCCACGAACTCCTCATCTCGCTAAAAAGACGACAACTAGGACAAGACTGCAGGCAAGATATAATTCCTTGTGGTGAATTGACCACCACCAACCGCCCCACACTCTGCACAGAAAGACCAGCCCGAGCAACAAAACCCATCGAGACAAACGAAAAACTAGCTCCCGAATCAAACAGAACACTGGCCTCGAAAGAATTCACTAAAAGAGTACCTGTCACCACGTCACCACGATCCACTCCCTCTGCTGAAGGCATAACATAAATCCCCGGAGTCAACTGGGACGAAGCAGCTCCTGCGCCGGAAAGAATCGGTGCAGGTCCATGCTGCGGTGCCGCTGACGAAGATGGAGCAGCAAACTGTGGGCACCAGTACGCCCCCTGCGGCAGAGGGGGTAGTGAAGAGGCCGACGAAGGCGCCGGTAAGCACCTCGGGGTAGGAGCAGCAGCCAACATCTGAATGTAGCCCCCCGAGTTCTGTCCGCCAGCTGAAGGGGTCACCTGCTCCCAACGTAGCTTGGAGTTGGGATTCTGTCTACATACCACATCCTTGTGATCCTCCCGACCACAAGTGGAGCATCTCCCCTTCCAAGAGCACTCACTACGGCGATGAGGGTCGCCGCAACGGAAACAAACCATGCCCAAGCCCGGCTTAGCAACAATCTGCATCGAGGTGTACCCACCTGGGCACGCCACTGACCGGAGCGGCCTTGATAGGGCTGATAGCGCCGATTCTTTCCCTTCTTATGGGTAGGGCCACCAGGTGGGCCCTTCTTCTCAACAGACCCCTTGATCGCTCCCCGCCGATGACTTGCGAATCTCATCTGTGAAGTTGAGCTGCAACTCTATGCCAAGTGCCTGCTCAACCAAGGACCGAAGTCGGTGATGGGAAAAGCACCTAGCATGTGGCGAATAGGCGGACAAAGCCCACGACGGAAACGCCTCGCCTTCTCCATCTCATCACGCGCCACATGAGGCACAAATCGCACAATGCGATTGAACCCCAACTCAGACTCACCACCGACTTCCTATCCTGCGTGTATCGCCCCAAGTCAATCTGCATCCTATCCAGAAGGTGGCGGGGTAGAACCTCCTCTCGAATCGCTTCACGAAGTCCTCCCATGAAGGACCGCCTGCACAATCGACACGGTGGCAAGCACGCCTCCACCAGATCTGAGCTTCTCCCTTCAGGAGTTGTGTCACAAAACGGACACGCTCCTGCATCTCTACCTCAAAAGCCTCCAATTGCTGCTCCACATAAGACAACCAATCCGCTGCCTGGGTCGGACTACCCGTCCCTCCGAAACTGTCCAACCTCATGCTGACTCCACTCCCGCAGACGCAAGCCCACACCACGCGCCCCGCTGCAACAGCTCCTCGCCTCAAGAACAACAAAGAGGGGCAGCTCCAGCGAGAGTAGCTCGCGCGCCTGCCTCAACATCCTCAATTCTTCTGCATTGCCTTCATAGCAGCCACTAACTCTGCTTGAGTTCCCTCTATCGTATTGGAGGATTCTCCGACCTCGGACCCACAGCCAACTTTGAGTTCCCCTACTGGTCCTGGTCCGCGGATCTAGGCGGCATACTTGAAGCAGCTTAACTACACTCCAAAGACAACAATCAATAACGACAACAAATACAATACATGAAACAAAATTAGTAAAGTCAAGTATCGCATGCAATGCACCCGAACCAATCCTACAAGTGCAAGTGTGTCATTTTTCATCTTAACCAATTTCGAACATACCTAACCTAAAGCCCGCTCGATACCAACTGTAACACCCCAACAAGACAACACCCCACAAGACAACTAAGGTCTATAACAAAAAAAATTCGACATGACCTTTGCTAATAATAATGAAAGACACAAACAAAACATGGATCACAACATAGCGGAAGCATAAATAGTAAAACGAACATGCAAAAAAAATACTACAATATACCGAAACTCACAAGGCAACAAGATACTACCGACCCCAATTTAAAGTTTGGAACCATGAGCCATAAGTTACACGGTTTAACATGATTAAATAACCAACATAATTATTTTATTCTAAGTGAGCATGTGTAGAAAGTGCTGCTACGCCCCACCCTTCATGCTATGCTCCAATGAACGGCCTGAAAGAAATGAAAGAAGCGGTGAGATTGGATAATCTCAGCAAGTGAAATACACTGCATGTAATTAACAATCAAGCATTGTAAATTCAGACATTCTTCCTTTCTTTCTTTCTTAAAGAAGTAAAATGTAACATACAATCATACTTTCCTCTCTTTTCTTTCCACCACATATAAGCATTCACATAAGTTAGATAATGCATATGCTCATGACATGTTGCTTCTCACCGTGCCCTTTCTCAGGAACACACGGTATTGTACCGGTACGGTCGCGGCGATCTCGTGGCGACATTCTTCCAATGCATGAATGCAAATGACATGATTCATGCATAAATAACTTCACATACATCTGAGCTATAATACATTCCATACTGATCAATAAGCAAAGAGGACAACAACAGTCTATGGAAAATCAGACATAAACAATTCAAACATGAACAAACAGAGCTATTCCACTTGCCTTTACCGATGAAGACAAAGATATTAATTGCGTCCCGAAGTCGCACCACCTACACAAGCATTTTACCTCAGTACTTAAACATTTTTCAACTTGAATTGAACACAATTAAGCTGCTCCTACTCCCACGGCCCCCTAAACACAATATTCTACCAAGCTGTCCAGAAAAACAGATTATGCAGGACGGCTTGTTTATTTTGAAGCTATTTCTGTGATATGTATAAAATTCTACAAAAATTACAGAAGTTAGATATTGACATCTTCTACAACTTTCAAAGAGACCACAAATTTTAATTATTTAGTTAACTATGCCTAATCGACAGGTCTTTAGCAGGGTACAAGGATTAGCTACAAAATTCAGAAGCGACGCTCTTTCAACAGCTACGAGCAGACGGCAGCATCAAAAATTCCAAAAAAATTACAGAACATAGATCTCGGCCATACCTACAACTTTTATGTAGTGCAAATATTTTGATTCCCACTTTAAATTTTCCTAAAACGTGGCTTAACACAGTAGACAGATTTAAGTTTCCAAACATAACAGCGGACTTACTACAGTCATATCTTCAAATCCATAACTCCAAAAATTATGAGAAAATTACAGAATACAGATATGTATGTGATCTACAACTTTCATATAGACCAAGAATTTTAATTCCTGACCCAAGTATTTTTAATCTACAGCCCTAATCTGAATACGCAATCTGTCCCCTCTCATCCGACAGCAGTTTTCCCATCGCGATTACTCCCAAACCACAACTCATAAAACTCTGAAAAAATTACAGGAGCTAGGTTTCGACGTTATCTACAACTTTTTAGTTATGCACTTTTCCAGTAAAAATCATTTTGGTTACGAAAACGCCCACGGAAGCAGTTCTGCACAGATTAGCCGAACAGAAACGAAAATCCCTCTCTAGTTTTTGATCTACTCATCCAAACTTGAACTTCCAAACATGCAACCACTCCCTAATACCCTCTAACACGAGCTTAGCCATCAATCACAGCAGAAATCATAAAAGAAAAATACCTACACCCCGAAGAAATCGATGACAACCCCAAATCCGGCGCCGCGGCTCGAATCCTCGCGATCCTACTCCTCCTCCGGATCTTCCCCTTGCGCAAATCCCCTCTCGGAATCAACAAGGGCACTAGATCTGATTTTGGAGGGGAGGAGGAGGCATGAGAGGGAGGGGGGTGGCGGCTACCAAAGGGGGAAGGGTTTGGGGGGGTGCGGCTGCCAAAGGGGAGGTGGGGAGGTGCGGCTTGGGAGGTGGTGGGGGCGCATGGGCTGGCCCAAAAGCCAGCCCAGGCCCAAGTGGTACCAGCCCTCGCCCAAAAAAAATACAATAATCCACACTTTATTGATGCTAAAAAAATATATTTTAACTTCTTTTCCGCATCCCTGAACTCCGCAAATGTTCCCGCTAAATTAAAAAAACAACGCTTCCCGAAGGAATAAAAGAAATGGCTAGAGAAACGAATTCTGGGTATTACACAACGCTTCAAAAGGCCCAAAAACGCGAGTAAACCTCAAGCCGAAAGGTTTTATTCTCTGATTTCACCTTCTATAACGTCACACCAAACCGTAGTGTCACAGTTACGACACTCCGTGGTGTCACAACACTTCAAACGGCCCAAAAACGCGAGTAAACCTCAAGCCGAAAGGTTTTAATCTCTAATTTCACATTCTATAATGTCACACCATACCGTAGTGTCACATTTTCGGTTTAGCATTTGCACCTTTGCTTAATTTATCTTTATTTGTGGTATTTAGATGTTGTTTAGACTATGTTTGGTGATATCCAGGGCATACTAGATGTTGGGGTGTTACATTGTTCACCGTTGTCTAGAGAAAGTTCAATGTGTTTAAAGCCCTCTCTCACTTACCGGTGGGGCCGGCTGCACGTGGGAGACCACCCATTTGTCCAGCGATGTAGCCACATTCTTCCTTGGTTCTCCCTATCATGTGGGCCTGGCCCCTCTTGTCAGACCTCTCTCTCTCTCTCTCCACCTCTCTCTACCGTATGGGTCCTGGCTCCACTCGTCTGTCTCTCCTCTTTTCCCCCTCTCTTCCTCCCTTCTTCATTCTGTTCCTCGCACTGACCAGAGCTCGCCAACAATCTCGCCGCTTAACTCCTGGGTCAACACTGCCTTTGTTGGACAAGACCACTATGACATGAAGTGAGGATCCTTCATGCCCTGACATTCGCCCCATGTCCTGCCATCATAGCTTCCCGAGCAATAACCTCGATGCAACCTTTCCCTTCTCGGTGGAATTGCCTCCACCACCTTTAAAGCCCACCCAAGCCACCCCATAGCCCCTTTGGCTACTCTCAGAGACCACCCCATTTCATCCATTCCCTCAATTGCCGAGCCCCTTCTCTATTTCCGCCATTGCTGAGATTCCCGAGCTCAGGAGTCAAAGGGCAATTTGACCCACCAGAGGAGTAAAGTTCAATTTCTTTTGAGCATAAGCATCGTGAGCTTCCGTTGATCATTTCCCCTCTATAATTTCATAATAGACCACCTTTGGAACCGCCACATCGAAGCCTTCTTCCCCAGCTCTGGTCGCTCGGTGCCACCACGTTGCAGCTCACCTCCAAATGAACTTGGTAGAGGAAACACTCCCATTCGCCACATTGAAGCTTTCTAACGCTCCCTTCTTCCTTGCCGAGCGACCTCCCTGCTGACCGCCGCCCAACCTCACCGTCGGCCTCTGTGAGTCATTGCCAACCACCACAGGACTGTGCCCTGGGCTCCCCTAAACTCCCTCGAGCTAATCTGACCACCAACCGAGCCTCACTAGCCGTCGATGAGGACCTCCCCGCTCGGCTCTGCCCCGACTCAATGACATTCGGGCCCCACTAGTCATCCACCGTCGATGAGGACCTCCCCGCTCGGCTCTGCCCCGACTCAATGACATTCGGGCCCCACTAGTCATCCACTTGCGTGAGCACACTATCGCTGCCATGCGGACCCGAAGTGCCAGTCAACCAATTTTGGAAACTTTTTGAAAGTAGAAATGCACCTTCTCTGTAGGAAAATGTACTTTCCATTTTTGGAATATTTTTCAAACCTAAAGATTAAAACACTTATAACTTCTATAATTTAAATCCAAAAATTATGAAATAAATTTCTAAATTCATGTCTTGGCTTGTATATTTTGGATATGCAAAAATATTGTATGTGTGTTCTGTATTTGAAATTTAAATGCTAGGTTTGAAATATGCTATTTATAGAATTTGAGCAAATGAACCCCAAATTAAATGAATGAAATTTTGTTGGAATCCTTTGGTTGTAAGAAACTCAGATCTATGAAAATATCTAAATTTCTACTAGTTTTAAATCAACTTATAATTAGGAGCTCATTTCAATGTGTTAAAATGAACATACTTGTACAATTCCAATGTATATGCCTCAAAATGATTAGAATCACCTTCCAAATATTCTTAAAACAGTAGGGTACTAATTTGAAACTGAAATACTTAAGGTAAGATGTTAGTTTAGTATGATGTTTCATCTAATAGTTAATATCATGCACGTAATTAATCTTGACTTCTTAAATTTGAAATGATACATGAAATCATAACCCTAAAAGCCATACTTGTTGTTTGATTTGTAATTTGATTTGCTATACTATCCTTTTTGCCTTATTGGATTTTATTCTTTGCTATGTATCACGCTTTGATGAATAGAAAATGATGTAACCGACCCCACCGTTAACGAATCTGAGTGTATTCTCGATGACAACGAACAGCAAGGCAAGTACCTCCTTGAACATATTGATCCCAGTTTTCATAAATATTTTCATAGCTGTTTTTCATGCATGCAGTATATTCTTACAATGTTATTTTGTGGGATGTGGTAGTTAGAACCTTCATTATGGATATCCTTAATCATCTTTGCCATGTGAACCAATGATACCCTAGATTATGGAGTGACACATGAATATGAGAAATGAGTATAATCACTTTATTAAAACATATGCTTAGTTGTTCTTAGAATGGATAACTTGAGTCTTTATAAGATTTAAAAAGGTTGGATATAGCAGTAAAGGTTACTTATTGTTGGTAAAAATGGAAATAAAACAATTATTTATACACGGGTGAATATTGGCAATAGCTAGGTGTGCATGAGACTTGCACATAGATAGGGGATTCATCACCTGAGTCAATATAAAGACCGAACTTTGCTGTTGTTCTTACGCCAAGATAATCATAGAACCACAAGGGCTGGTATGGGATAGCTATAACTGATTAAGTTGCTTAAGGGCTGGTGTTGGAAGGCCGAAGTAGCAAGGGCTTCCGGATTTAAGTTACTCGTAGGGGTTTCTACATACCAATGCAATGGTGTAAGCTTTGCTATGGGGAGAAACTTGCGGCATGGATGGACTGCCTATGTGATAGAAAAATATGAGTTGTCATGATTTGGGTGAGTGTTTTTGCCTCCACAGCAAAGGTTGACGTCACCGAGTTGGTGCAAAGTTGGGATTAAGTAATGTAAATGTTATATATGATTTCTTTGAGGCACACCAAAGTAACTGTGTTAAATATGCATTGCAAAAAGAGATAATCATTACTTGTGGGTAAAGCTGTACACATTTGAAGAGTTAAAACTAATCGATTAGCTATGCTTGCGGTCATGAGCACATGGTAAAATTATCACGTAGTTACAAATTTTGGAAATTTTGATAAAATGAGAAGATAAAATGTGGTAATAGAGAAATTACCCACAGATGACTCAATGATTGTCATGTGTTGACAAGATTGTGTTCAGCTGTCGTGCCATGTGTTGGCAATTAAGACGAATTCTTGCCATGAGTTGGCATTGGTCGATTCGTTTCCCACATCCATGGAGGAATTTTGAGATCTTTTTTGTTTAGTTACATGTTCATTATTTTACATACCTATCAAATAGTTTTATTAAATTTTGCTTTCAATCTATTATTTAGTATTTAAATTCAATTCAGCATTATGCAAATAACTGTTGAAACTACTTTTGTATCAGCTTGCATATAATTAGGGTTTGCAAACACCTTGTGACACTACGGAATGCCGAGACCTTATAAAATGTGAATGTTGAGGTCAAAAACATTATGGAATGTGGATTTGGAGGTTGAAACAATACGGTTCGAGGTTTAATCGCGTTTTCGGGCCGATTTCGGAAGTTTGGGCCTCTCCGGGGGAGTTTGGGCCTAAGGGGATGAGTCGTGGGCATTGGTGAGAGGGGGTTTGGGCCCATGAGGGAGGGAGGGACCAGGGTGGGCTTCCTTGTGCGCCCCCCTAGCCCTCTTGGGCGCCACCCCCCTAGCCTTAGGGTTTCCACTCCCTTCCACCTCCTAGCCGCCACCCCCATGCGCCTCTCCTCTCCCCATTGTGCCACCACCCCCTCCACCACCTCTCCACCTCCCTTGCTGCCCCTATGGGAGTTCTCCACCTCACCAACCCGAAGATCCATCCATTGGAGCGCTTCGTGACGAGGAGATCCGGTGGATTTGGAGCGAGGAAGGAGATCGCGCGAACCGGGAAGAGATCCGTTGGGTTTTCATTCGTCGGGCGAAGGTATGGCCACGGGGATCCTTGGGGTTGGTCTAGGATCTGTTCTAAGGGTTAATATCATGTTTTTAGATCAATTGGTGGTGCTGTAATTGGGTAGATTAGATGAAATCTAGAGTTTGCCACGTTCTCTGTTTCGGGCAGCATGAGCAGTCGACTAGGGTTTGGGTTTTCACCAATTTAGAGTCGGAATTTGGTAGTCCGCCTGTTGAATAAGTTGTAGGTAACTTCAATACCTTTCAGTGGGTATAAATAACGTCCAATTCTGCCCAGCCGTTTGAAAGTTATGCCTGTTTTACCGAACGTATTAAAAACTGTGATGTGATTGGAACAGATCACGGTATTCTGTAGATTAAACCACTTTAGAGTCCGAATAAGTCTTTCCATATACTTAGAAAAAGTTAGGAAATTTCCTAAGCTACGCGAGGATGTACTCGTTTAAACGATTCGGAGTATTAGATCCCGAGTTATGCTCGTTGCAAGTCTGCTGTCCTGGCGGGACAGAACCACTATTTTTGGGTTTTGCGAGTAGTTTGCGATGTCGGGGTAGAAGAGTGTTTGCGTACTGTTTTGTGGACATGATTGTGAGTGTGTGGTACCTATGTGCAGGTGGTGTGACCCCAGGAGTGCCTTCTACTTCTCGCCAATCCATCGCCCGTGGTTGAGGCAAATATATTGGAATGGGTAGCAGGTTGTAGTTTGCTAGATTGGTTGAGATTGAAATTGAATATATGATATGTTCACATGCCATGCTTTAATGATTGCCATTGATATGATGAATATGCTTATTATGTTATGATTCCATGTGTTAATGTACAAGTTATTTATGATGTTGGCATGTTTGCATACATGGCATGATACATGGCCCGGGTGGTGAGAAAGTCATAACTAGTCCGGGGAAGGTCGGTGAGAAAGTTATGACTATTCCGGAGAGCCAATGAGTAAGTCCTACATCGTGATTCCATCCACCGCGGTGTTTGGAAGCGAGGAGTAGGCACCCTCCATCTTCGGGATGGAAGGGGGGAGAGGGTGCACACCGACGGGTGTGTACTCAACCATACCGGTATGAGTTTCCAAGGAGACATGTGCATCGCATCGCATTGAATACATGATGATGATGATAATGATATGTGATCATGAATGAGATGATAGACATGATGTGAGTTGTTGTAGCCATGTAATTGTTCTTTTGTACCATTGCAATATACTTGCTGAGTGTTGAACTCATGCTTGTGCTTTCTTGTTGTTTTAGGTACCATGAAACCGGCTTACGGGGAAGGACATTAGCTACACATCTACACGCAGCTCCACACATAAACAATTTATTCATCTTGGTTATGATAATAAGAGTAGTGCCATGCAATTTGGTGCAATGGTTAATTTGTGTGCTTGGTTTCCTCATTTACTTCATTTGGCACATGAGATGGTTGGAATCTTTATTCTAGGCCCATAATGATGCTAGAACCCTTGTTATTGATGATTTAGATGTCATTCTTTATGCTATATCCTGTGATCATATTGTTGTTGTTTCTGTTCATGGAAAAACAAAGGAGATGCTGCCGAAATTTTTGATTTAGCATTTACTCCTTTGCTGTAATTTACCTTAGTTTATGGTATTTAGATGTTGTTTAGCCTATGTTTGGTAGCATTCGGGCATATTAAATGCCGGGGTGTTACAGTTGGTATCGTGAGCTGGTCGTAGGTCCTTGGAATGTGTATTTTTAGTGTCATACCTTAGGTTACAACTAAAATGTGATGTGGAATAACTTAGAAACATGGCTTAGGTTTTAAATAAAATTTTGTTATAGGATAGCAACATTAAAACTTGCAAAAGTGGTATAACTAATCTAAAATTTGACACACACGGCTGCATAGTAGGAAACGGTATGGGTATCGTTTCTTTACGCTTAAATGTTGTATTTAAGCTTTGATGTTGAATGCTTCATTTGATAATGCATGTTTCTATGTCTATGAGATAAATGATTGAATTGTTCTTGTTATTTGTGATATAGCGGGGTTGTGATGCCGAAGGGTTCGGTCACCTCTTTTTGTTCATAGTAATGGTGTGGTTTGACGGTCTGGCCTGTTAACGCCATCACCGAAGAATTATTAACCCTTGTAGGAGAAGAGTGCTCACCTTTACTATCATAGGTCGGGTAGTTGACTGGAGTCAAATAGAAGAGATTGGTGGTGGACTCCTATGGATGTTCTTTACCGTTCTGACGGTCAGTTTTGGTTGGTTTTCTTTATTTTAGTCGATCGAAATCAAAAGAAAAGTGTTTGGTATTTGATTTATCGCCGATTGTTCCATAGGCGATTTGTGGTTTTGTCTTCCTTGGTTGAAGACATAAAAGAAAGGTTTTGTGTTGCGCATCTATTGGTCGCTAATTTTGCTTTGACACCGATTTTGTTGGTCATTACGGACTGTCTTGAGGAGGAAACTTTTGTGGTTGTTGTTCTCCTTATCTAAGAAAAGTGTTGGAGTTTCCCCTTGTGCAGGCCTTGAGTTGGTGGAGCTAAGTTTGAATCTTTTATCGGAAAAGATTTAATGACCATTTGATTTTCCCTGGTGCATCCTTCTTCCTTCTTGGAAGTATAGATCTTGAGATTTCTTGAAGAGTTTTGTGGGAAAATTTGGTAATTTGAGAGTTGAGCTCTCCTGCATTTTTGTTGGAGTTTTGTTTTTCTTCCTTGCCTGGAAAGGAGAATTTTTTCTATCGGTGTTCGTTCTGGTTCTTGAGTTGTGGTTATCTTTAAAAGTTGAGTTGCATCCTTTCTGTCAAGAGTTCGTGCCCCATGAAGGTGTTTAGAAAAGTTTATGTCCGTGCTATGTAGTAGGTAACAATGTGGTTTATGGAATGATGTGTTGCTAAGTTAAATTTTGAGTTGAATCAATTCAATGTGATTATCATCTCTAGCTGGAGAATAAATAGACTACTAGTGTTATAGTTTACTCTGTAGCAAGAATGATTAAATGGGTTAATGTACATGCTTAGAATCTGTTGCCTTGCTTTAAAAGTGCTAATGATCCTCGTTAATGTTAAAAGTTTAAACCTTGATGCATAGTTACAACATTAAGATGATATAAATTAATGATACTGTTAAAGAAACTTTGCTGGTTGTTTAAAGATGTTCTAATCTAACGGGTTAATAGAGAAATTTAATCATGTTGACTAGTGGCTTTAATTTGGAAGTTGATTAGAGTTGCTATTTATGTTGTTGCAAACTACTAGTATATTTGGAAGTATGCAGTTGTGTCTCTACAATGCTAGTATTGATATCAATTGAGAAGACATAAGACTTATTGTTAATGATGTTGTTAAGAACATTGTGCTGATCTAACTTATCAAATCTAATTTAATAGTTGGAGTATGTTGTGTAGTGACAATTTTGTTGCAACCTATGTGTAAGGTAGCTAAAAGCAATGTTGTTGATTGATGATTATTCAAAGAATTGATATTGATGCCTTAGTAGTGTTGTTAATTGTTGGAAACCATTGATCCAATAGAAGAAAAGTGTAAAACTGTGGTATTATGTCGAGTACATGTTGTGATGGGATGAACAATGGATAATAATCATAATACAAGATTTTAACCTTAATGAATGCATATCTTAGAATCCTAATTATGAATTTTATCTTGTAGAGATATTACTTATTTGTTGAAGTCATTTTATTGATTGAACAAGTTTCAATTGTCAAGATTTTGACATATGGATAGTATAAAATTGATAGGTTGACCATGCTCAAGTATCTGTTGAAATACTACGTTTGAAATATAGAATACGTTGTTATATGATTTGGTGATCCGTGGGGATCATGTCAATGTAGTCTTGGTTGGGTGCCTTTGTGATAAGCATCTTAAACCTTAATTAAAAGTGTTGGGAATGGTAACTGGAGAAAGAAATTGTTATGTAAATTTTGTTAAATCCGGTTGGACTCTCTTGATGAGTAAATAGTGATTATTGAATGCTTAAATGGTAAGTGTAGTGGAATACAAGTTATGGTGGGATTCATCTTTGAAATGGTGTTTAAAACCTTTTGAACTGGTGTGGTTGTTTGCCATTTTGGTTGAATGCCTTCGGTCAAGGTATTCCTTGTGTTGTGTTTCCAAGTTTCCCTGAAACCCGTAGCTATTGGTGCCAATATTTGGTTTTGGCTATTTTGTTTAATTTGTGTTATGAGTATGGATTTACACCCAAAAGATTTTGAGTGGATCGCGCTCCTTCGCGTTCACCCTGAATTATCTTTGGAATAAATTTTAACGGAAGCAGATGGACATAGTGGGTTGTGTTGGAAACTCTTGAGATTTAATTTGTAACTCTTTTTGACTGGAGTTGGATTTATTTGCATAATGTGTGTGATGGTTGCGAGTGCTTCAAAACGGTGGATTTTATGAATGTTTTATAAAGTGATTTTGTTAGTGAGGTGTTCCCTTTTGGAAATGAGTTTCCCTCTCCTTGAGAAAATTTGTGACGGTTGTGGGAGCAGATGCTTGACTTGAAATTTTGATGTTCTCTTCCAAAATGTTGAATTTGGATGAAATGCAATGTTTTGCAAGTTCAGTTCTCAATTGATGTGGGATGTGATGCGACGTGGTGTTTTATCACAACTATCTGCCGCCATAGTCTATATGAATTTCCGCAACCTTCGATGTTAATTGTGTTTCCATTATTTGATACCGAGGAAGAAGTCATTTGGTGAATGACTATTCGCACCGCTTGTTACATGATGAATGAATGGTGAAAAAGGAAAACGAGACATTGTTTATGCATAATTAATCATAAAGGAGTCGATGAGCCAGGTCGGTGAGAAAGTCATATATAGATATATGACTAATCCGGAGTGCTCTTGAAAAGTGTGCATGCATGTCATGAATCGAGATGTCCATTTCTTTCTAGTATGAAAAGAAAGAATGAAGAAATTCTGGTATTTTGGTTGTGGTGTAGGGGATTTATGCTTCCTTTGTGATTTGGCTTGGATGTCGCCGAATTCTTTCCAAAATGGTTGTTAACGCTTTGGGTTTGAGTTGTCGTGTGTGGTCCACTTGGGTTCAAAAGAATTGTACTTCTCTTGCTCTATAGATGGGAGTGAGGATATAAATGTTCTTGGTTTATGGTTGAATATGCGAAATATGTGTACACTTGGGTTTGATAACTAAGTATTTTTGTGTGAGGGCGAGACCCTCTTAAGAAAGGAACCAATTGTGGTTTGGTAAGGTTTTACGATCCTAGCTTGGGGCTAGGTGTCGAACCTTAGTGGTATAAGGGTGGTTTGTGATGGAGGTTGATGATGTATGGGTTTAACCTTTATTAAGAGTAGCGATGGGTGGAAGTGAAGTTGACGGTAGTTCGGTGATAATTGTCCTGCCGTGAGCAATTGTCTTAACTAGTTGTTTTTGGGTTTGAGTCTTGCCTGGGAGAGGATGGAATGAAATGTTAGCATGATCGTGTATCGGAAGGGCAAGTGTGCCTTAATGAGTTATTCCGCTCGATGGAAATTTTCAAGAATGTAGAGAGGTCATTAAAGGAATTGTGACTCGCTTTGATTGTGTCATGTTGAGTTTAATGAAGTATGGTAGTCAGGTTGGTTGTGATAGTAGTGTGAAGTGTTTGTCGTGAGGTTTTGGGCGTTTTGGGTTGATGGAGCCCTTTGTGGTTGAAACGCAGTTTCTGTTTGGGAATTGAAGTGAAGATGGAACCGTGAGAGGTTGCACTCTGTTGAGCTAAATCAACATTTTCTCACTAGTGTTGGTTTTGAGAACTCGCTGTCGTTTGTTCCGGTTTTAGTCTATGTTTGAATGTTTTGTGTTGCAAAGAAGTCTTTTGTCCCTTGGGGAACTTGTTATTGATTTTGGCATTCTTCGAATTCGAGGTCGAATGCTATTTATGGGGGGAGAATGTGACACTACGGAATGCCGAGACCTTATAAAATGTGAATGTTGAGGTCAAAAACATTGTGGAATGTGGATTTGGAGGTTGAAACAATACGGTTCGAGGTTTAATCGCGTTTCCGGGCCGATTTCGGGAGTTTGGGCCTCTCCGGGGGAGTTTGGGCCTAATGGGATGAGTCGTGGGCCTTGGTGGGAGGGAATTTGGGCCCATGAGGGAGGGAGGGACCAGGGTGGGCTGCCTTGTGCGCCCCCCTAGCCCTCTTGGGCGCCACCCCCCTAGCCTTAGGGTTTCGCCTCCCTTCCACCACCTAGCTGCCACCCCCATGCGCCTCTCCTCTCCCCATTGGGCCACCACCCTCTCCACCACCTTTCCACCTCCCTTGATGCCCCTATGGGAGTTATCCACCTCACCAACCCGAAGATCCATCCATTGGAGCGCTTCGCGACAAGGAGATCCGGTGGATTTGGAGCGAGGAAGGAGATCGCGCGAACCGGGAAGAGATCCGTTGGGTTTTCATTCGTCAGGCGAAGGTATGGCCACGGGGATCCTTGGGGTTGGTCTAGGATCTGTTCTAAGGGTTAATATCATGTTTTTAGATCAATTGGTGGTGCTGTAATTGGGTAGATTAGATGAAATCTAGAGTTTGCCACGTTCTCTGTTTCGGGCAGCATGAGCAGTCGACCTAGGGTTTGGGTTTTCACCAATTTAGAGTCGGAATTGGTAGTCCTCCTGTTGAATAAGTTGTAGGTAACTTCCATACCTTTCAGTGGGTATAAATAACGTCCAATTCTGCCTAGCCGTTTGAAAGTTATGCCCGTTTTACCGAAAGTATTAAAAACTGTGACGTGATTGGAACAGATCACGGTATTCTGTAGATTAAACCACTTTAGATTCCGAATCAGTCTTTGCATATACTTAGAAAAAGTTTGGAAATTTCCTAAGCTACGCGAGGATGTACTCGTTTAAACGATTCGGAGTCTTAGATCCCGAGTTATGCTCGTTGCAAGTCTGCTGTCCCGGCGGGACAGAACCTATGTTTTTGGGTTTTGCGAGTAGTTTGCGATGTCGGGGTAGAAGAGTGTTTGCGTACTGTTTTGTGGACATGATTGTGAGTGTGTGGTACCTATGCACAGGTGGTGTGACCCCAGGAGTGCCTTCTACTTCTCGCCAATCCGTCGCCTGTGGTTGCGGCAAGTGTATTGGAATGGGTAGCGGGTTGTAGTTTGCTAGATTGGTTGAGATTGAAATTGAATATATGATATGTTCATATTCCTTGCTTTAATGATTGCCATTGATATGATGAATATGCTTATTATGTTATGATGCCATGTGTTAATGTACAAGTTATTTATGATGTTGGCATGTTTGCATACATGGCATGATACATGGCCCGGGCGGTGAGAAAGTCATAACTAGTCCGGGGAAGGTCGGTGAGAAAGTTATGACTATTCCGGAGAGCCAATGAGTAAGTCCTACATCGTGATTCCATCCACCGTGGTGTATGGAAGCGAGGAGTAGGCACCCTCCATCTTCGGGATGGAAGGGGGGAGAGGGTGCACACCGACGGGTGTGTACTCAACCATACCGGTATGAGTTTCCAAGGAGACATGTGCATCGCATCATATTGCATACATGATGATGATGATAATGATATGTGATCATGAATGAGATGATAGACATGATGTGAGTTGTTGTAGCCATGTAATTGTTCTTTTGTACCATTGCAATATACTTGCTGAGTGTTGAACTCACGCTTGTGCTTTCTTGTTGTTTTAGGTACCATGAAACCGGCTTACGGGGAAGGGCATTAGCTACACATCTACACGTAGCTCCACACTTATAGACAATTTATTCATCTTGGTCATGATAATAAGAGTAGTGCCACGCAATTTGGTGCAATGGTTAATTTGTGTGATTGGTTTCCTCATTTACTTCGTTTGGCACATGAGATGGTTGGAATCTTTATTCTAGGCTTATAATGCTGCTAGAACCCTTGTTATTGATGATTTAGATGTCATTCTTTATACTATATCCTGTGATCATATTGTTGTTGCTTCAGTTCATGGAAAAACAAAGGAGATGCTGGCGAAATTTTTGATTTTAGCATTTACTCCTTTGCTGTAATTTACCTTAGTTTATGGTATTTAGATGTTGTTTAGCCTATGTTTGGTAGCATTCGGGCATATTAAATGCTAGGGTGTTACACACCTTAAGTCTTGCTGAGTACATAATGTACTCAACCTTGCTATATTGTTGTTTTTAGGTGAAGGAATAGAATACTTCGAGGAAACTTATGTCAATAGTAGTTACAAGGATAACGACCGTGTTTCTAACTAGCATTTTACCTTTTTAGTTGACTGTGGAAAATGGGTAGTTGGCATACTACAAGATAAAGATATCTAAACTTTTGACTTGTAATACAATTATATATGAACTACTTCCGCTATAATTTGTAATAATATATGTTATATGGTTGTGATCGAAATTTATGTATATGCGTGCTAGCAACTGATCCAAGGACTAGCACAAAAAGCATATTTAGAACCTGCCTTTTATGATACCCAATATCTTAAAAGGGAGGATCTCCACAATTTGTACAATTATAAGTACATGTATAGCTACATTGTAACATCCCAAAGTTCACCAAAATAAAATATGAATCTCTTAAGGCATTTTTCTATATTTATTATGAATTTTCAAAGTTTATTTGATTTTTTTGAATTCTTGCAATTAAGAAAATTGTTTTGTAATAACCTAGTTATGGTTTTTGAATTTCAAATTTCAAATTTAAAACATCACAAAGTCTGCTAATATTTTATTTAAATTATAAATAACATAAAGGACCTCTCCAAAAAGTTTCAAGAATTTTTGAATTAAATTGAAGCTTCTAAAAAAAATCAAATAAGAGATTCCTTCATTAGAACAGAAGTATAAAAGAATTTTCAAAAATTCCACACAATTGCTTATTATTAGAAAATTTAACAAAGACATTAGTAACATTCATGGAACCTCACAAAAAACTTCCATAAAATTCGAAATGAATTTGTAGCATAATCAAATTCAAGAAGCTTTGTCTGCCAAATAAGACATAAAATGAAAAATAGAAATTGCCGAAAGAGGAAAGCCCCTTTGACCAAAACCTGTGACCTTTAACAAGAAATGTAAATCAAGGAAATACACTTTCCCATGATGCTCTCTCACTCTCTCTCTCTCTCTCTCTCTCTCCCTTCTTGTCTCACTAATAGGTCGGACTTTCCTTCGTGCAACTCCCTCCTTCTCATGCACGCCGTGACGTGCCAGGACGGGCTTGCGCCATGCCGTGTGTGCCCAGTGTTGTACCAGCATGCACTCAAGTGTAGAGAGCTGCCACCACGTTGTCGCCAAGAGTTGCTGCTGCACCACCAGCTTCCCCAATGGCTTGCCATGCCAAGGGCACCATGACTCGCTTGGGGACATGCCCTGCATTAGCGCCTGCGCCAACAGATGTGCTACTGAGCCTGCTACTACCCAGCTGTAGCCCCACCAAAACCATCACTACTCTTATCATATCCAGCAAACCATGCACACTTCCTCTGTAACACCCCGGCATTTAATATGCCCGAATGCTACCAAACATAGACTAAGCAACCTCTAAATACCACAACTACCAGTAAATTACAGCAAAGGAACAAATGCTAATACCAAAAATTTCGGCAGCATCTCCTTTGTTTTTCCATGATTCGGAGCATCAACAAAGTATCACAAGTTATATCATAATGGAAAACATCTAAAACAGCAATAACATGTGACATAGCAACAATATAAGACCAGGATAAAGCATTCAACCACTTCACGAGCTAAACGGATCAAATAGTAAGACCGAGCACACAGTTAAGCAATTCTCCAAGTTCCATGGCAATATTTTCATTATCATGACTCCAAATGATAACACTGTCTAATTTGTGTGGAGCTACGTGTAGATGTGTAGCTAACCCCTTTTTCCCGCATGCTGGTTTCATGGTACCTAAGAAAAACAACATAAACACAAGCGTGAGTTCATCACTCAGCAAGTATATTGCAATGGAACAAGAAAACACATTCCAATACCTTCATCACCACTTTTCACATACAACATCATACACATCTCATATTCATAGTGTAAGCATATCATTGACATCATAATAAATCATCCTCATATAACATCCTCATATAATGCAATGCAATGCGATGCACGTCTCCCGAAAACTCATACCGGTATGGTTGAGTACACACCCGTCGATGTGCACCCTCTCCCCCCTTCCATCCTGAAGATGGAGGGTGCCTACTCCTCGCTTCCCCACACCGCAGTGGATGGAATCACGATGTAGGACTTACTCATTGGCTTTCTGGATTAGTCATAACTTTCTCACCGACCTTCCCCAGACTAGTTATGACTTTCTCACCGCCCGAGCCATGTAACATGCCATGTATGCATTTATGCCAACATCATATTTAACTTGTACATTAACACACGGCATCATCATGGATAACTTGTACATTAACACATGGCATCATCATGGATAACTTGTACATTAACACATGGCATCATCACATACTAAACATACTCATCCTATCAATGGCAAACATTAAAGCATGGCATGTGAACATATCATATATTCAAACTTCAATCTCAATCAATCAAACAACCTACAATTGCTATCCATTACAATACACTTGCCTCAACCACGGGCAACGGATTGGCGGGAAGTAGAAGGCACTCCCGGGGTCACACCACCTGCACATAGGTATCACACACTCACAATCATGTCCACAAAACAGTACGCAAACCCTCATCTACCCTGACATTGCCAACTACTCGCAAATTCTAAAAACAGAGGTTCTGTCCCGTCGGGACAGCAGCCTTACAAAAGGCATAACTTGAGTTCTGGGACTCCGAATCAATTAAACGAGTACATCCTCTCGTAGCTTAGGAAATTTCCCAACTTTTTCTAGTTATAGGGAAAGACTGATTCGGACTCTAAAGTTGTTTAATCTACAAAATACCGTGATCTGTTCCAATCACGTCACAGATTTTAACACGCTCGGTAAAACAGCCATAACTTTCAAACAGCTGATCGTAATTTAACGTTCTTTATGTCCACTGAAAGATAATGAAATTATCTACAACTTCTTCAACATCCGTACGGACAGATTCGGGTTCTAAATTGACGAAAAACATAACCCTAGGTCGACTGCTCATGCTGTCCCAAAACAAAAACGTGGCAACATCTAGATCTAATCCAATTTACTCAATTCCAGCACCACCAATTGATCTAAAACTTGATAAACACCCTTATAACAGTACCTAGATCAACCCCAAGGAATCCCATGGTCATACCTTCGCCCGACGACCGAAATCCCAACGAAACTCCTCCCGAATCGCTCCTCGCTCCACGCTCCTCGCTCCAATGGATGGATCCTCGAGGTGCAGGGGTGGGGAGGCTACCCTAGGGCAGCAAGGGGTGGAGGAGAGGTGGTGGAGAGGTGGTGGAGCAAAGGGGAGCAATGGGGGAGGTGGAGGCGCATGCAAGGGAGAGGGGGAGGTGGTGGTGGCAGCTAGGGCATGGAGGGAGAGGTGGGGGCGCCCAAGGGGCAGGGTGGGGCGCAACAAGGGCAGGGGAGGCCCTTTTACCAGCCCACACAAGTCTCATAGTCCTAAATGGACTCATACTCCATCCCACCCAAGCCCACGACCCCTTCTTTTAGGCCCAAACTCCCCCGGAAAGGCCCAAACTCCCGGAAACGGCCCGAAAACGCAATTAAACCTCATACCATATGGTTTTAACCTCTAATACCATATTTCATAATGTTTTTGACCTCATCATGCACCATTTATAAGGTTACGACACTCCGTGGTGACACATCACTTCATAAGGCCCAAAAACGCGAGTAAACCTCAAGCCGTAAGGTTTTATTCTCTAATTTCACATTTTATAATGTCACACCATACCGTAGTGTCACATCCTCCACCAAAAAATCCTGTTTTGCTTCCTTCGGTGTAATACTGCAGATCTTTTGCCGAGGTTTGGAAATTTGTTTTCAGTCGCGTGAGCTTGAGTCCCTTTTTGCAGGCAATCTCAGAGGTTGTGGACCTATATATGAGTGTTAGGGAATGAAAATTAGATTGTGTGGGAGAGAATCATCTATTTTCTTTCTTCCACTCCTCCACCTAACCCACTCTCTCACCCTCTCTTTTTTATTCCCCAACCGCCCAGCCATCCTTTTTCTTCTCCAACCCACGCTTCCACCCCAAGCTTTGGTTTCTTCTTCCCCTTTTAAAACCTGGGCGTCCTCCTCCTCCCATCGCAGCCTCCCGGCCATGGCCTCCTTCCCCTCCAATGGAGCACCTCATGGCGCCTCCCTTTCTGCTGCCCTTCCTGTTAGCAGCAGCAGCTCCCCCCTCCCTTGCTTCTCCTCTTGGTAAGTGGTTTTGCCCAATGGATGGTTGTTTGTGAGCTCAGATCTGGATGTCCTAGGCTGGGTGGTAGGGTTCTAGGGTCCCTAGGGTCAAAATTTGTAGAGGGAAACTAGTTCCAAAGGAGGGAAACCTGTATTTTGTTTTCGAGCAGATTTTCACTCTGTATTGAAACTTGGTTTTGGGGCACTTAAGTTGGTCAAATGAGTTTTTGGCTGTAGACATTGCTGTAGATCTAGTTCTTATGTTTCAATGGAGTACAAGAACTTGAAAATACATTAAGCCAATTAAAAGTTATGACACTTTTAGTGCTTGTTGTCCCGAGTAGGTTGTTCTGTGAGCTGAAATTTTCATTTGCTGTTTTGAGCTTCTTGCATGCCAATTAAGCTTCTCCACTTGCCTAGAGAAATGTAGGAAATTTCCTTTAGTTTTAGAAAATGTACTTTTTTTCTTGATTTCGAGTTAGTAATCAGTAGTTATGTTGCTTCAAAGTTGATGTCCTGAATTGGGAATGTTCTATGCAGTCAGAGTTTGGTCTGATGATTAGAGAGCTTTTTGGGGGGCTTTAACCTTATTTCCTGTTTGAGGGGCTGTGGGGTAACATTATATTAGTCTCTTGTGGTTAATTAGAGTCCAATAACATGAACTTTCACTAAACCATTTAGAAGTTATGCTATTTTTAGTGCTTGCTGTCCAAAAATGAAACTTATGCTTGTAGCTTGTGTTCATTTCAATTCTGGGATTGTTTGAGACAAGTCCAACTTGAATGGCTTTGTGATCATCCTAGGTTATCCTCTTGTGATCGTTTAGAGTCCAAGAACATGAATTTTGGTTGAACCATTAAAAAGTTATGCAAGTTTTACCTTATGTTGTTCGAACTGCATCTATTAGTAGATTCAATTTTGCGCTGTGATTTAGAGTAAGTTGGAGGCCGAATTGGGATTTAAAATTGTCTAGATATAGATAGGAAATTCTGAGTAGATGTGTAAAATGTATTTGTTTGCTCAATTTGAAGTTGTATAGCAATAGTTATGCATTGGCTAAGTAGGTTACCCAAACCGTTTTGTCTGAATTTCAGATTTGGGCTGTTTTGGGGCAAAAGGTTGTGGTAGTGAGTGAAAGGAGTTGGTTGTTGTTGTTGTTGTTGGCTATAGCTTGTATGAAATCGATTATGCTGTAACACCCCGGCATTTATTATGCTTGAATGCTACCAAACATAAGCTAAGCAACATCTAAGTACCACAATTAAACATAAATTCCAGCAAAGGTTCATATGCTAAAAACCGATATTTCGGCAGCATCTCCTTTGTTTTTCCATGAATTAACACAATCTCAATATCATGGCAAGATATATATATATATCATAGCACACGACATCTAAAACAACAACATAAATGGACATAACATCAAGTTACGCCAATAATACCACGCTTAACCACTTCATAAACTATAACGAAGCAAATAAGGATTCACAAGCATGCTAGATTAAACCATACATTAAGTTTAGGGCACAACTCTTAATATCATGTCTCCAAGTGATTAATTATGGACTATGATGGTGGAGCTACGTGTAGAAGTGTAGCTAGATCCCTTTTTTCCCGCATGCCGATCTCAAAGTACCTAAAAACAACATAAAACACAAGCGTGAGTTCGAAAACTCAGCAAGCATATTGTAATGGACAACAAGATCATTTACAAGACAATAATACCTCACATCACATATAACATCTCATACTTGAGCACATAACAACATCATCATCATTAAAAAAAAATGTGTTGCAATGCAATGCAATGCAATGGAATGTTATGCTCATATCTCCATGGAAACTCATACCGGTATGGTTGAGTACACACCCGGTGTGCACCCTCTCCCCTTCCATCCCGAAGATGGAGGGTGCCTACTCCTCGCCTCCACAACCCACGGTAGATGGAATCACGATGTAGGACTTACTCTAATGGCTCTCCGGATTAGTCATAACTTTCTCACCGACCTTCCCGGATTAGTTAATGACTTTCTCACCGCCCGGCCACGTAACATGTCATGCATGCAACTATGCCAATTATCATATTTCACATGTACATAAACATATGGCAACTCATCATGACAAATATAAACACATGGCATCGAACCATGATAATCATACACAATATTTCATTGGAAAACAGCAAGCATGGCAAGTGAGCATAGCAAGTGTTCAATCTTTCACCCAATATCAACAAACAACCTACAATCCGCTATACATTACAACACACTTGCCTCAACCGCGGGCGACGGATTTGTGGGACGTAGAGGCACTCCGGTGTCACACCACCTGCACATAGGCATCACACACTCACAATAATGCCCGCAAAATAGTACACAAATCCCCATCTAACCCGACATTGCCCACTACTTGCAAACCTAAAAACAGAGGTTCTGTCCCGGCGGGACAGCAGCCTTGCAAAGGCCGTAACTTGAGTTTTGGGACTCCAAATCGATTAAACGAGTACACCGTCGCGAAGCTTAGGAAATTTCCTACCTTTTTCTAGTTATACAGAAAGACTGATTCGGACTCTAAAATTGTTTAATCTACAGATTACTACGATCTGTTCCAATCGCGTCACAGATTTTAACACGCTCGGTAAAACGGCCATAACTTTCAAACGGCTGATCGGATTTTAACGTGTTTTATGTCCACGGAAAGATAATTAAATTATCTACAACTTATTTTAAGTCCGTATGGACAGATTCGGAATCTAAATCGACGAAAACTCGAACCCTAGCCCGACTGCTCAATCTGCCCGAAAACAGAAACGTGGCAACGTCTAGATCTAACCCAAAGAACTCCAACCCAGCACCACCAATTGATCTAAAAACTTCATAAACACCCTAATAACAGTACCTAGATCAAACCCAAGGATCCCCATGATCATACCTTTGCCCAACGAACGAATCTCCAATAGATCTCCTCGCGGATCGCTCCTCGCTCCACGCTCCTCGCTCCAACGGATGGATCCACAAGGTGCAGAGGTGTGGAGACCACCCTAGGGCAGCAAGGGGGTGGAGGAGAGGTGGTGGAGAGTTGGGGAGCAATGGGGCAAAGGGAGGGGAGGCGCACGCCAAGGGAGGAGGGAGGCGGCTAGGAAAAGGGCAAGTGGGGAAGGGCGCAACGGGCAGGGGTGAACGTCCAAGGGCTGGTGGGGAGCCCTTTACCAGCCCCCACACCCAATCCTAGTCCGTTACGGAGACCTACTCCATCCCACCAAAGCCCACTTAAGGCCCAAACTCCCGGGAAGGCCCAAAACCAAAACGGCCTAAACGGCCCTAAACGTTATTAACCTCCATACCTTATGGTTTTAACCTGCCATACCATATTTCATAAAGTTTTTGACCTTAACATGCACCATTTAAAAGGTTACGACACTCAGTGGTGACATATCACTTCAAACGGCCCAAAACGCGAGTAAACCTCAAGTAAAGGTTTTATTCTCTAATTTCACATTCTATAATGTCACACCATACCGTAGTGTCACATTCTCCCCCCCTTCAACAGGATTCGACCTCGAATCCGAAGGACGCCAAAATCAATGACAAAATCCCTAAGGGACAAACGGCTTCTCTGCAGCACAAAACATTCACACAACGACTAAAACCGGAACAAACAACAAACGAGTTCCCAAAACCAACACATAGAGAAAAAGTGTTGATCTAGCTCAACTAAGGGCAACCCTCACAAATCGACCTTCACTTCAATTCCCCAACAGAATCTGCGTTTCAACCACAAAGGGCTCCATCAACCCAAAACGCTCGAATCCTCACGGCAAACACTTCATACTTCTATCACAACCAACCTGACTACCATACTCCATTAAACTCAACATGACATAATCAAAGGAAGTCACAATTCCTTTAACGACCTTTCTACATTCCGAAAATTTCCATCGAGGGGAAAACTCATTAAGGCACACTTGCCCTTCCGATACACCATCATACTAACATTTTATTCCATCCTTTCCCGGACAAGACTCAAATCCAAGAACAACTAGTGACGACAAATTCTCACGGCAGACAAATATCACCGAACTACCGCCAACTTCACTTCCACCCATCGCTACACTTAATAATGGTTAAACCCATACATCATCAACCTCCATCACAAACCACCCTTATACCACTAGGGTTCAACACCTAGCCCCAAGCTAGGATCGAAAAACCTTACCAAACCACAATTGGTTCCTTTCTTAAGAGGGTCTCGCCCTCACACAAAAACACTTAGGTATCAACCCCAAGTGTACACACGACAACTCAAACCCAAAGCGTTAACAACCATTTTGGAAAGAATTCGGCAACATCCAAGCCAAATCACAAAGGAAGCATAAATCCCTACACTACAACCAAAATACCATAATTTCTTCATTCTTTCTTTTCATACTAGAAAGAAATGGACATCTCGATTCTTGACATGCATGCACACTTTTCAAGAGCACTCCGGATTAGTCATATATCCTTATATGACTTTCTCACCGACCTGGCTCGTCGACTCCTTTATGATTAATTATGCATAAACAATGTCTCGTTTTCCTTTTTCACCCTTCATTCATCATGTAACAACGGCACCGAATAGTCATTCGCCAAATGACTTCTTCCTCGGTATCAAATGATGAAAACACAATTAACATCGAAGGTTGCGGAAATTCATATAGACTATGACGGCAGCATAGTTGATAGTAAAACACCACGTCGTAAAAGACCCCACATCAGTTGAAAACTGAACTTGCACAACATTGCATTTCATCCAAATTCAACATTTTGGAAAAGAACATCAAAATTTCAAGTCGAGCATTTGCTCCCACAACCATCACGAACTTCCTCAAAGAGAGGGAAACTCATTCCCAAAAGGGGAACACCTCACTAACAAAATCACTTTGTAAAACTTTCATAAAGTCCACCTTTTTGAAGAACTCGCAACATCACACACATTTTCAAAACAACTCCAACTCTAGCCAAAAAGAGTTACACATTAAGGGCTCAACTCAAAAGTTTCCAACACAACCCTTTAAGACCATCTGCTTCCTTTTAAAATTAATTCCAAAGATAATCCAGTGCGAACGCGAAAGGGCGCGATCGACTCAAAACTTTTGGATGTAAATCCAAACTCACAACACGAACTAAACAAATTCGCCAAAACCAAAGGTCGACACCAAACATTACGAGTTTTAGGGAAACTCTGAAACACAGCATAAGGAACACCTTGACCGAAAACCCTTCAACCAAAATGGCAAACAACCAAACCAGTCCAAAAGCTTTTAAACACAAGCTCAGCATAAAAAGAACCATCTCTAGAATTCCACTACGCTTTCCATTAAAAGACTTTAATAATCACTTTTTACTCCCTGAGGAGCCCCAACACAATTCAACCAAAAGCTTCACAACAAATTCTTACTCTAGTTACCATTCCCAAAACTTTTAATAAGGGTTTATGATGCTTATCAAGAAGGCACCCAACCAAGACTATAATGATATGATCCCCACGGATCACCGAATCATAATACTCCTTATTCTAAATTTGAAACATAGTACTTCCACAAATCTTTCAAAGAAGATCAACATATAAATTTCATACCTCCTATCTATTCACGTCTCGATAACCGAACCTTATTCAGTTAAACAACGACTTCAACATGTAAATATTATCTCTACAAGACAAAGTTCATAGCTAGGATTCCAAGGCATACATTCATTAAGGATAAAACTCTATATCAGGTTAATTATCCATGGTTCACTCCATCACCACAGGTTACAACACCCTCCATTTAGTCAATGGTTTCCAACATGTATTCTACACAACTACCACCACTACTAAGTCATCAATAAAAACAAATGGGCATAATCATCAACCGATCAACTTTACTTTTAGCTACCCTATACATAGGTGATAACAAAATTACAACATACTCCAACTATATAAAATAGATTGAAAAATAGCATTTAAGGGTAACAAATGAAAAATTCCAAAAATACAAGTAGTTTTCAAAAACATAAATAAACAATCCAATCAACTTCCAAATTAAAGTCACTAGTCTCTACTAATACGTTAGATTAGCACATCTTTAAACACCAAGCAAAGCTTCTTAACAATATCAGCAGTTTACATCATCTTAATGTTTTAACTATGCATCATGGTTTAAACTTTTAACATTAACGAGGATCATAAGCACTTTTAAAGCAAGGCAACAGATTCTAAGCATGAACATTAACACTTTCAATCATTCTCGCTAAGAGTGAACTACAACACTAGTAGTCTATTTATTCTCAAACTTAGAGATTTTACTCACATTGAATTGATTCAACTAAAAATTTAACTTAGCAACACATCAATCCATAAACCACATTGTTACCTACTACATAACATGCTAAACATCAATTCTTACTAGGGACAAACGATTTTAGTCAAAAGACTACTTACTTTGTTTACAGCATTTTAGTTTTAAAACTCATCCCAAATTCATAAGGAAACTTGACTCTCAAAATTGCAATGAGACAAACCCAAACTTGGTTATGGAAAGGAATTCTCCAAAACACTTTCAATCTCAAAGACTTCCATAGAGGAAACTGGTTAGAAGACAACTTTTCTCGAAAGGGAACCAAGTGCTCCATTAACCTTTTCAAATAAAACCTTAACACCAAACCCCTAACTTTCACGACTCAAGAGGGGCTTTCAAAGATGATTTCTCAAACCAGTAAAATGATGAAATCAAACACCACTTACTACTACGGTCGCAGAACTTCAGCCACAGCGACAAGTGTCCGGCACAACTCCGAACAAAACTCCTTTAGCCTTGGAGACGGACAACCACAGGAATAAATCGAATGCTTGTTCTTCATAAAGCAATTAATGTGCATCAAAATCGGAAAGGCGCCCAAAAGAAGCGCAACACTAGACTCCTCTTCTTCGCCTTCACCCAAGGAAGACAAAACCACACACCGCATAATGAACGATCCGCGAAAGCCCATCACCTTTTCATTTGGTTCAAAACAGCTAAAGCCAAGAAAAGCAACAAACACCGACCGTCGTAACGACAAAGAACATCCAAGGAAACCACCATTAACTCTTCCTTTTCGCCTCCAATCAACTACCCGATTTACGGCATGTAAAGGGTAAGCGCTTTTCTCCTACAGGGTTAATAGCTTCTTCGGTGATGGCGCTAACCGCCACACCACAAACCTCACCCTAACTATAAACAACAAGAGGTGACCGAAACCCTTCGGTACCACAACCCCACTCTTATCACCACAACATATATCATTGACATAGCAACATGCATTGTCAAAAGAAGCATTCAACATCAAAGCTTAAATACAACATTTAAGCGTAAAGAAACGATACCCATACCCTTTCCTACTGTGCCTCCATGTGTGTCAAATTTTAAATTACTTATACCACTTTTGCATGTTTTAATGTTGCTATCCTATAACAAAGTTTTAGTTAAGACCTAAGCCATGTTTCTAAGTTATTCCAAATCACATTTTAGTTGTACCCTATGGCATGATACTAAAAATTCACATTTCAAGGACCTACAGCCCGCTCTGATACCAACTGTAACACCCCGGCATTTATTATGCCCGAATGCTACCAAACATAAGCTAAGCAACATCTAAGTACCACAATTAAACATAAATTCCAGCAAAGGTTCATATGCTAAAAACCGATATTTCGGCAGCATCTCCTTTGTTTTTCCATGAATTAACACAATCTCAATATCATGGCAAGATATATATATATATATCATAGCACACGACATCTAAAACAACAACATAAATGGACATAACATCAAGTTACGCCAATAATACCACGCTTAACCACTTCATAAACTATAACGAAGCAAATAAGGATTCACAAGCATGCTAGATTAAACCATACATTAAGTTTAGGGCACAACTCTTAATATCATGTCTCCAAGTGATTAATTATGGACTATGATGGTGGAGCTACGTGTAGAAGTGTAGCTAGATCCCTTTTTTCCCGCATGCCGATCTCAAAGTACCTAAAAACAACATAAAACACAAGCGTGAGTTCGAAAACTCAGCAAGCATATTGTAATGGACAACAAGATCATTTACAAGACAATAATACCTCACATCACATATAACATCTCATACTTGAGCACATAACAACATCATCATCATTAAAAAAAAATGTGTTGCAATGCAATGCAATGCAATGCAATGTTATGCTCATATCTCCATGGAAACTCATACCGGTATGGTTGAGTACACACCCGTCGGTGTGCACCCTCTCCCCCCTTCCATCCTGAAGATTGAGGGTGCCTACTCCTCGCTTCCACAACCCACGGTAGATGGAATCACGATGTAGGACTTACTCTAATGGCTCTCCGGATTAGTCATAACTTTCTCACCGACCTTCCCGGATTAGTTAATGACTTTCTCACCGCCCGGGCCATGTAACATGTCATGCATGCAACTATGCCAATTATCATATTTCACATGTACATAAACATATGGCAACTCATCATGACAAATATAAACACATGGCATCGAACCATGATAATCATGCTCAATATTTCATTGGAAAACAGCAAGCATGGCAAGTGAGCATAGCAAGTGTTCAATCTTTCACCCAATATCAACAAACAACCTACAATCCGCTATACATTACAACACACTTGCCTCAACCGCGGGCGACGGATTTGTGGGACGTAGAGGGCACTCCCGGTGTCACACCACCTGCACATAGGCATCACACACTCACAATAATGCCCGCAAAACAGTACACAAATCCCCATCTAACCCGACATTGCTCACTACTTGCAAACCTAAAAACAGAGGTTCTGTCCCGGCGGGACAGCAGCCTTGCAAAGGCCATAACTTGAGTTCTGGGACTCCAAATCGATTAAACGAGTACACCGTCGCGAAGCTTAGGAAATTTCCTACCTTTTTCTAGTTATACGGAAAGACTGATTCGGACTCTAAAATTTTTTAATCTACAGATTACTACGATCTGTTCCAATCGCGTCACAGATTTTAACACGCTCGGTAAAACGGCCATAACATTCAAACGGCCGATCGAATTTTAACGTGCTTTATGTCCACGGAAAGATAATTAAATTATCTACAATTTCTTTTAAGTCCGTACGGACAGATTCGGACTCTAAATCGACGAAAACTCGAACCCTAGCCCGACTGCTCAATCTGCCCGAAAACAGAAACGTGGCAACGTCTAGATCTAACCCAAAGAACTCCAACCCAGCACCACCAATTGATATAAAAACTTCATAAACACCCTAATAACAGTACCTAGATCAAACCCAAGGATCCCCATGATCATACATTTGCCCAACGAACGAATCTCCAATAGATCTCCTCGCGGATCGCTCCTCGCTCCACGCTCCTCACTCCAACGGATGGATCCACAAGGTGCAGAGGTGTGGAGACCACCCTAGGGCAGCAAGGGGGTGGAGGAGAGGTGGTGGAGAGTTGGGGAGCAATGGGGCAAAGGGAGGGGGAGGCGCACGGCCAAGGGAGGAGGGAGGCGGCTAGGAAAAGGGCAAGTGGGGGGAAGGGCGCACAACGGGCAGGGGTGAACGTCCAAGGGCTGGTGGGGAGCCCTTTTACCAGCCCCCACACCCAATCCTAGTCCGTTACGGAGACCTACACCATCCCACCAAAGCCCACTTAAGGCCCAAACTCCCCCGGGAAGGCCCAAAACCCCGAAAACGGCCCGGAAACGGCCCGGAAACGTTATTAACCTCCATACCTTATGGTTTTAACCTGCCATACCATATTTCATAAAGTTTTTGACCTTAACATGCACCATTTAAAAGGTTACGACACTCCGTGGTGACACATCACTTCAAACGGCCCAAAAACGCGAGTAAACCTCAAGCCGAAAGGTTTTATTCTCTAATTTCACATTCTATAATGTCACACCATACCGTAGTGTCACATATGCGGTGCTTATTTCAGGAGGTGTAGCTTTGGTGGTGGCTTCAACCCCGCGCCACATCGCTTTGTGAGGCTGAAAGGCAAGTGTATCAACTAAAAGGATAAATGAATGTTAAATTGTTTGCTTGTGAAAATGCATATGACATGTTGTGCTACCATGCTATATTCTTGAGTTTGATTAGACTAGTATGGATGGTAACTTTTAAATGTGAGAATTGGCTATGTTTAGGCATGTGGTTATGACTATGCAATAATGTTAGAAATGTAGATATTTTGCCATTTAATTGTGATAATTGCATTTGTGCATTCATAATGGGAGGGGCAACCCATTTAGATGCGGGCCTCTGTGTTCACATGTAGTGAACACGAAAGTCCTACCTCGTAATCCCATTCATTGAGGTGAATGGGAGCGAGACAGTAAGAGTAGGCACCTTCCACGGGATGGAAGGGATATGAGGGTGCACACTGACGGGTGTGCACTCGGCAGAACCGATACGTGCATCGAAAAGAGCACTCATATGCATTGCATTGCTAATGATGAGTTTTATGTGTTAAAATGATAATGTAAGGAGTTGGGATAGAGTCGTGGACTCCTCCAAAGGAGGTTGACTCAGGTATGTGTGTGAAATAAACAATGAGGTAAATGGTAGTGATATGATTGTTTTATGATCTTGTTGTTGAATTGAAAGTGTTAATTGGTTAATCCTGTTGATTTGATGCACTTTGCTGAGTCTTGGACTCACGCTTGTTTGCCTAATGTTTTAGGTACTTGGAGGTCGACTCGTTGGGCTGGGACTTAGCTCACCTGCACTCACTCTAGGACACACCTTTAAATTCATAGCTTAGAAGAATGTCTCTTGATGATAATTAGAGTTGGATCTTTGGAATAGTATGCTTATGGTTAAGCTATTCTTGCATGGTTATGTATGTGCTTGCGTACTTAGTTTTCTCATGTTACATGGTAATTTCCTTTGATATGTGTCATTGAAGTTGATTATGCTTACATGTCATGATGGTTGATTGATTCCATGACATGTTGATATTATTGCTATTATTGATATCTGTGATCTCTTTGCCTACTGAGTGGATGTCCATTTAGCAGGGGAGATCATGCCAAAATTTTTATGGAAAAAATTTAGATAGGTTTTGCTAGCACTTCAGGCACGTGAGTTGCGGGGTGTTATATTCGGCATCCTTCCCCTTGGCCAAGCATGTTTTTCACAAGCCCGATCACTGAACGCCCTTCCCTGCACCTATTTAATCCACACCATGGTCACCATTAGCTTGCGACACCCCCTAGTTTCTCTGTACACTGAGACCGAAGCACCTGCACCATCGTGGAAGCCCCATTGCCACTGTTAGCAGAAGATCAATGTTAGGCCCAATTCACCTCCTCGTTGAGTGGAATTCCAATTCCTTGTGTTTGGAGTTTCTCTGTTGTTGTAACACCCTGGCATCTAGTATGCCTGAATGTTACCAAACATAGACTAAACAATATCTAAATACCACAAATAAAGATAAATTACAGCAAAGGTGCAAATGCTAAAACTGAAAATTTTGGCAGCATCTCCTTTATTTTTCCATGATTCGGAGCAACAACAAATTATCGCAAGTTATATCATAATGGAAAGCATCTAAAACAGCAATAATAGGTGACATAGCAACAATATAAGTCCAGGATAAAGCATTCAACCACTTCATGAGCTAAACGAATCAAATAATAAGACCGAGCACACAGTTAAGCAAGTCTCCAAGTTTCATGGCATTACTTTTATTATCATGACTCCAAATGATAACACTGTCTAATTTGTGTGGAGCTACGTGTAGATGTGTAGCTAAACCCTTTTTTCCTGCATGCCGGTTTCATGGTACCTAAGAAAAACAACATAAGCACAAGCGTGAGTTCATCACTCAGCAAGTATATTGCAATGGAACAAGAAAACACGTTCCAATACCTTCATCACTACTTTTCATATACAACATCATAAACATCTCATATTCACAGTGTATGCATCTCATTGACATCATCATATAATGCATTGCAATGCAATGCACATGTCTCCTTGAAGCACATACCGGTATTGCCGAGTGCATACCCATCGGCGTGCACCCTCTTTCCCCTTCCATCCCGTAGATGGAGGGTGCCTACTCCTCTCTTCCATTCACAACTGTGGATGGAATCACGGGGTAGGTCTTACTCAATGGCGCTCCGTATTAGTCATAACTTTCTCACCGACCTTACCGGACTAGTTATGACTTTCTCACCGACCGGGCCAGTTTTCATGCCATGTATGCAACATGCCATAAACATAAATAACTTGCATATAAACACAAACTAACCATTGCATTATAACCAACCATTTTCATCATGTCGTAGGCAAACATCAATCGTGGCAAGTTAGCATATCATGTAATCATATTGCACCTTAAGCAAGACTAGCAAACATACAACATACAACCCATTCCAATACACTTGCCTTTAACCCTTCGGAACGGTATGGCGAGATGATGATGCCATTCCTGGAGTCACTCCACCTGCAAATATATGTTTTCCACTCAATATCATACCACCCAAGCAAGTACAAAACTCAGAACACAATGATTCTACCCGAAACCCCGGAAACCTGAAAAACAAACCAATCTGTCCGTCGGGACAGAGGGCTTCCAACAATCACAACTTGAGTTCTAAGACTCTAAATTAAGTAAACGAGTACATCATCGTGAAGCTTAGGAAATTTCTTAGCTTTTTCTAAGTATTGGGAAAAGCTGATTCGGCCTCTAAAATTGCCTAATCTACAGATCAACCCGATCTGTCCCAATCACGTCACAATTTTAAACACGTTCGGTAAAACAGCCATAACTTTCAAACGGCTGATTGGAATTACACATTCTTGTTGTTCAATTAAAGCTAATGAAATTATCTACAACTTTCTCAACAGGCGGCCAACCAAATTCTGAACCTAAAATTGCGAAAACTCAAACCCTAGGTCGTGTGCCCAATCTGCCCGAAGCAGAACACTACGCAATCTCTAGTTTTCATCCATTCTATCACAACGCAGCACCACCTTTCGATGTAAAAGCACCAAAACACCCTCTAACACAGCACCTAGTCCATCCCCAAGGATTACCCACAGCCATACCTTCGCCCGACGAACAACGAATGTCGAATCTTCTCCTCGCGATCCAATCTCCACTCTGCTCGCCGGAAACGCCGGAACCGCCGGTTTCCCGTGGATGGAGTGCTCCCGGATAGCGACATGGAGGGCTCCGAGGGGTGGAGCTAGGGCTGGCTAGAGGTGGGAGAGGGGAGGGAGGGGGTGGCGCCATGGGGGCGGCTAGGGGAGGGTGGAGAGGGAGGGGAAGGGGGTGGCGGCTAGGGTTTAGTGGGGGACGTGGAGGCGCACATGGGGGTGGAGGCGCATGGGGCAGATGCATGCTCCCATAAACCCTCCCCCACATAGGCCAAAGGCCTCCCACCTCCGGCCCATGTGGTTTCCTCAAGCCCACGATGGGTTCCCCAAGGCCCAAAGTCCCCAGGAAGGCCCAAAACACAATTTAACCTCAAACCGCAAGGTTTTCTTCTCTAATTTCACATTTTATAATGTCACACCATTCCGTAGTGTCACAGTTGTGCCCTGAACACATTACCACCCCTGATTGTAGATCAAACAGCTCAAAGTATCACCGCCCACCTTTCTTCTTCCTCGACTCTAGGCAACGATGCTAGCTTTTCTTGGTGCTTCTACGCTGCAACTAGATACAAAAATGAGGTTCTTAGGCCCCCTTGGTGCTTTCTCCTCTCTTTCCTGAGCATGATCATACACACAAAGCCTCCGTTGGTACCCAACACCGCTCTGCTCCGTCTTCGGGTGCCTTTAGTCAACCCCAACCACTACCGATGCTTCTCCTAGCTCACCCTTGGTCCCCTAATGCTAACCTGACCACCCACTCCCCACCATTGCTGCCAATCAACGATGGCAAGCATAGCACCACTATGCCCTGCTCTTTGCCACTGATGGGTGGGTCCCCCTTGTTAGTCCCATCACATGCAAAGCTTTGAATCCCTAACAATCCACTCCACATGTGGGCCATCCTCAATTAAAATATTTAAAATAAAAACCACATCTGTATTTAAAAAGGATGAGACACTGATATGTGGACCCCACATGTCAGCTTTTATACTTAAACTAAAATCAGGAAAGTTAGAAATACGTATTCACTATTAGAAGACGTATTTTTCCATTTGAGTTGATTTTTAGCCCATTCAAAATTCAAATGCCCATAACCTTTGCAAATGAGCTCCAAATTAAGTGAAATTAGTTTCTAAATTTTTCTAAATCAAGAATTTCTATTTATGCAATAATATTTGATCATGGGTTTGGGTTGAACTCATTTGCTTCTTATTGTTGCTTTTCATTATACTACATGGAGACACTGATGCTCTAGATACTTTCACTATCGACCTCACCACCACCCAAGAGTACAATAAGCAAGGCAAAAAACCTCCTTTGATCATGTTGAACCTATTATTTCACTTAAATTATGTTGTTTTATCTATTTATCTATGCATGCACATAGTTTCATTAAATGAGCTATGTTTCAGGTACCGGTAGATACTCCGTATACAATTAACGGAACTTCCTCAATAAGTATTGACATGTCAACATTAATATCCCAAAGGCAGGCTTAGAGAATAAATAATGTCACATTTGGGTATAATCAGATATATATCCATTTTGCTTAGTCATGTTATATATTTGGGAAAAAATTGTCGGTTATACTATTTGTTCAAAGATGAAAATTTTTGATGTAGTAAGAAAATGGTCGATGATATTTAGGTATAAAATCAAAACAAAACTATGGTGTGATAGGGGTGAGTTATTGCAATAGTTTGAAGTGCATGGATTTGCACATGATGTAGGTGGAGTGTTCTCGCTTAGGTCGGAATAAGAACCGAACGTAGTGTTGCTATAATCCAACATCATTAGTGTAATCACAATTGCTATTATGGGGTAGGCCTAATCTATTATGTTACTTAGGTCTCGCTTTGCACATTGGAAGGCCGATTTATTTCTTTTGCTTGCTCTTAGTATTACGGGCAATCCGGGAGGCTTGCTCGAATGGGTACCATCACGGAGGTATTGGAAATAATGCCTGCCGATACAAAGGTGTATGCCTTGCTATGGGGGGAGTGGCATGATGGGCAGTATACCCATTCATTGGTATAGAGTGTAAAAATATCTTCCACTATCATGGCAATGGTTTGACATCACCGTGTTGGTGCAAAGTTGATTAGGTCTAGGTGATGTAATGGTTCATGTCATGATCTCTCGGCGACACAACAATGGAAGCATTAATATAGAGGCAAAAAGAGTTGATCATGTCTTATGGGTAAAGATGTACACCTTTGCATAGTATAAAACTTTTTTAAAAGCATGCTCATGGTCATGAGAAACTTGGTACTTTGACACTAGTTAGATTTTTGGTGTTTTCATAAAGAGGGTTGAAATGGAAATTTGTTGGAAAACTTTATTTCAGATTTCATGGCAAGAAATGACAGGGAATGGTTCGGTACTCACAATTGTGGAGGAATACGAGTTGTTACATTTTATGCACTTCATATGTACTATTCTATTTACATATATGTTAAACTATTGTTACAGATGCTGATTACAATATACTACATGATATTCATGTTTCAAATATCGCTTTATGCATATAGACATGATAGGCTTTTGCTTTGACATAGCCATCATTTAATATATTGTGATAAACTATAAGTTTTATTAAGAAAAAATGTACACATTATTACTATTATTATTCAATGGGTGATGAATTCTCGAACCCTGATGACACATACTTTACCACAAGTAACGACAATATGAACAATGTGTTATACTAAGCTTATCCTTAGTTGCACATGGAATACTATCGGCCAAGGCTGTGACATCATAGGATGTGACAATAGAGTGTGTGAGATTATAAAATGTGACAATATAGAATACGGCTTTCGGTACGACTTTATAGCATGTTTTTGTGCTGTTTCCGGGTGTTTAGGCCTTTCTGGGGGATTTTGGGCCTTGGGGGTTGAGTTGGGCCTCCGGTGGAAGGGTTTGGGCCCAAGGGGGGAGCTTTTCGGTAACCAACCCTAGGCCCACCCCTTGGTGCGCCCCCCGTCCCCCTCCACTCATTTGCCGCCACCCCCTAACCCCCCATGCGCCTCCCTCTTCCCCTCTCTAACCCTAGCCGCCCCTTGCCCCAACCATGCGCCTCCACCTCTCCACCCCTCTCCTAGCCGGCCCTAGAAGAGTTTCATCACCTCCCTTGCTGCCACACCCTTCCCCTCCATTGATTTCGCCATTGGGAAGCTCCGCAACCGGGAGGAACCGGCGGATTCGTCGTCGGGAGGGAGATCGGGACCGGGAGGAGAAGGTTTTCGTCGTCGTCGGTTCTTCAAGAAGAGTTAATGAACCATGGTTATTTTGGGGTGGTCTAGGTGCTAGTTAGAAGGGAGATTCCATGCCTAAGATCCATGATTAGGTGCTGTCCCACGTTCTGTCCTCGGGCAGATTTGCACCCCGACCTAGGGCTTGAGTTTTCGCAATTTTAGAGGTATTTTCTGATCGGCCGGCTGTTACGAAAGTTGTAGGTAATTCAATTACATTTAATTGGACACCAAGAATGTTAAATTCCGTCTAGCAGCTTAAAAGCTATAGCTGTTATACCGAACGTTGTCAAATCTGTGACGTGATTGGGACAGGTCGTGTTCATCTATAGATTAGACAATTTTAGAAGCCGATTCAGTCTTCACGAATACTTAGAAAAAGACAAGAAATTTCCTAAGCTTCGAGAAAATGTACTCTTTTACTTGATTTGGAGTCTTAGAACTCACATTATGCTAGTTGGAAGCCCACTGCCCCGACGGGACAGATTCTCTGTTTTCGGGTTTTTGGAGTGGGTTGCGAAGTCGATGAAGATGATCGCTCTTGCACTATTTTATGGGCACATTTTGAGTGTATTGTACCTATGTGCAGGTGCTGTGACCCTGGGAGTGCCCTCAACCTCTCGCTACTCCGTCGCTCAAGGTTGAAGGCAAGTGTATTGGGATGGATTTGGGGTTTTGGGTGACCAACGAGTTGTGTAGTTTTGCTATGTTTCTAAATGATGCTCTATGTTGCCATGTTGTTCCATGCGTGTGTTTTGATGATCATGTTTAGTTTAAGATATGCCGTTGTTATATTGTGTTTCCTTTTATGCAAGTTTTATCATGATGTGGCATATGTGCATTCATAACGGAAGAGGCGTCCCATTCTGATGCGGGCCTCTGTGTTCACACGTAGTGAACATGAAAGACCTACCTCGTAGTCCCATCCACGGTTGTGTATGGCAGCGAGTCAGTAAGAGTAAGCACCCTCCATCTACGAGATGGAAGGGGAAAGAGGGTGCACACCGACGGGTGTGCACTCGGCAATACTGGTATGTGCTTCAAGGAGACATGTGCATTGCATTGCATTGCATTGCATGAATGAGGATGATTATGAGATGTTTATGAAGATGAACTATGAGATGCTTATGATGATGTGTTATGGTATGTGATATTGATGCTACTGAATAATGTTGTTGTTCTATTCCATTGCAATACACTTTGCTGAGTGATGAACTCACGCTTGTGTTTTATGTTGTTTTAGGTATGATGAAACCGTCATGCGGGAAAGGGGAATAATTGCACTTTTTCACGTAGCTTTATTCACCTAGACAACTACACACTCTCATTTGTAGTTGTAATGATCATCTTAATGTGCTAAACTTGGATTAGGCTATCGTATGTGCTTGGTTTTAATGTTCTCTTCATATTCGTTCATGAACATTGGAGTTTATGTTATGGGCTTGAAGTGATACTTTATCTCCTGCTAGTGCTGTTTTAGATGTCATCTATTATGCTATTATGATGTGATAATGTTATTGTTGCCCTAAACTATACAAAAACAAAGGAAGTGCTGCCGAAAATTTCGGTTAAAGCATTTATGCCCTTGCTATAATTTAATCTTAATTGTGGTATTTAGTTGCTGTTATTGCTATGTTTGGTGACATCCAGGGCATACTAGATGCCGGGGTGTTACAGTTGGTATCATAGCGGGCTTCAGGTCCATGGTGTATGAACTTGGAGAAATACCGTAGGATTAACTAAAAATTTTTATGTGGAATAACCTAGAAACATGGCTTAGGTTGTACTTAAAATTTTGCCATAGGATAGCAACATTAAAATTTGTGTAAGTGGAATAATTAATTTAAAATTTGACACACTCTGATGCACAATAGGAAAAGGGTACGGGTTTGCTTTACGCTTAAATGTTGTATTTAAGCCTTGATGTTGAATGCTACATTTGATAATGTATGTTGCTATGTTTAATTATGTTTATGAGACAATTGCTTGAGTTGTTCTTGTTATTGTGATAAAGTGGGGTTGTGGTGCTGAAGGGTTTCGGGCATCTTTTTGTTCATAGTAAGGTTGTCGTTTGACAGTGTGGCCGGTTAAAGCCATCACCGAAGAACTATTAACCCCTGTGGGGAAAGAGTGCTTACCCTTTTATGTCGTAGATCGGGAAGTGACTAGAGTCAAATAGAAGAGTTTGGTGGTGGATTCTTTCATATTTTCCTTTTCCGTACTGACGTCGGTTTTTGATTGGTTTTCTTGGTTCTAGTTGATTGAAATCCAAGGAAAAGTGTTTGGTTTTGAGTACCCGTTGATTGTTCTTTTGGCGATTTGTAGTTTTGTCTTCTTTGGGTGAAGACAAAGAAGAAGAGTTTTGTGTTGCGCGTCTTTTTGTCGCTATTTTTGCTTTGATGCCTGGATTTGTGGGTTATTGTGGACTGTCTTGGGGAGGAAACTTATGTGGTTGTTGTTCTCCCTATCTAAGAAAAGTGTTGGAGTTTCCCCTTGTGCAGACCTTGAGTTGCGTAGGAACTAAGTTTGAATCTTTATCGGAAAAGGTTTAGTTGAATATTTGGATTTGCTTGGTGCATCCATCTTCCATCTTGGAAGTATAAATATTGAGATTTCTTGAAGAGTTTTGGTTGTCAAAGTTGGAAATTCGAGAGTTGAGCTCTCCTACATTTCTATTGGAGTTTTGTTTTTCTTCCGTGCCTGGAAAGGAGAAATTATTTATCAGTGTTCTTTCTTGTTATGAGCTGCGGTTATCTTTAAAGTTGGGTTGCATCCTGTTCATCATGAATAGGTAGCCTATGAAGGTGTTTAGAAAAGTTTTTGTTCGTGGTATGTAGTATGTAACAATGTGGTTGACGGAATGACGTATTGCTAAGTTAATCTGTGAGTTGAATCGATTCAATGTGATCGTTATCTTTAGCTTGAGCATAAATAGACTACTAATGTTTTAGTTTACTCTATAGCGAGAATGATTAAATGTGTTAATGTACACGCTTAGAATTTGTATCTTTATGTTAGAAAAAGAGGTAGCACGTTGCTTTTACTTAATGGGAAGATGACCATTGATAGTGTTTAAAGTTTTTTTTGTTAAACCTTAATGAGTAGTGAGAACATTAAGATGATGTAAACTACTGATATTGTTAAAGAAACTTTGCTGGTTGTTTAAAGATGTTCTAATTTAATGTGTTAATAAAGAAATTTAATCGTGTTGGCTAGTGACTTTAACTTGGGAGTTGATTAGAGTTGCTATTTATGTTGTTTTTGCAAACTATTAGTATATTTGGAAGTATGCAGTTATGTTCCTATAATGCTAGTATCGATGTCAATTGGGAAGGCATAGGTTTTTGTGGTTGTTTTAAGAGCTTTGTGATGGTACCGTGATGGCACTATGGGTGTCCCGATCTTTCGATGAGAAACACACGATCGATTTGTTAGAGTCGACTTTGACGATCCGACTACACCGTACGACGACGATGCGCCTTAGCAATCGCTAAACCAACTCCAGCGGGTTATTGATCTTGCCGTAGGCACGATCAACCTGAACACGAGGTTCAATTCCTGCAAGCAACCGAAGAACAAGCAAGAACAATAGGATAAGCAATCTGAAATTGCGGATAAAACTGGAAGCGAAACAAAGTGGAGTCTTATTAACGATCTTGACAAGGTGGTCGGCCAAAGACAACTCGCAGGATCAAGTTTGCACTTGGCTAAACTAATCAAATAAAAACCCAAAACCCTAAGAAGCCGATGTCTGGCTATTTATGAAAGCTAAAGGCGTGGGAATCACGTCCAAAGCAGTAGGATACCAACTACAACTCTATTACAAGGCCCAAAGCCCAAGTCTTCTCGATTTGGAAAAGTGACGCCAATTGTTTTGCAGATTCCCGTTGACTCGGATGGAATTTGGGGATGGGGTCGGATCCGTTGGAAAGATGACGTCGAAACCTTTCAAACCAGTACTCATAGACCCCAAACACCCTTGTGGATCAAAAGTTATGGTCATTTTAAGTTGGTGCTGTCCCGGAGGCCGAATCCGAGTATAACTTGTGCACCGGAAGAATTGGCTTCATGCTTGATGTTTGGGAGTCCTTCTCCTTCGTTCCTAAGGACAATAAAATCATTACAAGGATTAAATAGCATTCCATTCATTAAATTATTTGTATGCAACCCGAGGAACGCATTCACCTGGTAATTGAATTGACGTGCGCGAGCTCGAGTAATTGGCCCTTGTATGACATTGTTGGTTTCCATTGGGTTTGTAGGTATGGCCGTGTCCATGGTAGTGATGTCCTCATCATCCTCCCCTTCTTGCATTTGAGTCGTCCTCGACTCAAGTTCATCATCTTCTCCCACGTATGGTTTTAAATAGGCAATGTTGAATGTGGGACTAACCCCAAAATCTGCAGGCAATTCAAGCTTGTATGCATTATCATTAATCCTTGCCAATACTTTGAAAGGACCATCAGCTCGCGGCATCAACTTAGATTTTCTTAATTCTGGGAATCGATCTTTTCGCAAATGCAACCAAACTAAATCTCCTGGTTCAAAAGTTACATGTTTCCTTCCCTTACTACCAGCAAGTTTATATTTAGCATTCATGCGTTCTATGTTTTCTTTAGTTGTCTCATGCATTTTCATAACCAAATCAGCACGTTGTTTAGCATCAAGATTCAATTTCTTCGAATATGGTAGAGGTAACAAATCAATATACAATCTCAAAAGGGCACATCTTAGTAGTAGAATGCATAGACCGATTATAAGCAAACTCAATATGAGGCAAACATTCTTCCCACAATTTAATGTTCTTTTTCAAAACAGCCCTAAGCATAGTAGATAAAGTTCGATTAACGACCTCAGTTTGTCCATCAGTTTGGGGATGACAAGTAGTAGAAAATAAAAGTTTAGTCCCCAATTTAGCCCACAAAGTTCTCCAAAAGTGGCTTAAGAATTTAGTGTCACGATCTGAAACTATTGTGTTAGGCACACCATGTAAGCGAACAATTTCACGAAAGAATAAGTCAGCAATGTTGGTAGCGTCATCGCTTTTGTGACAAGGTATGAAGTGTGCCATTTTAGAAAATCTATCCACAACGACAAAGATACTATCCCTCCCTTCTTTGTTCTAGGGAGTCCTAAAACAAAGTCCATAGAAATATCCTCCCAAGGCACGTTAGGAACAAAGCAGAGGCATGTATAAACCATGGGGATTAAGTCGTGACTTAGCTTTTTGACATGTAGAACAGCGAGCGATGAAACGCTCCACGCCTCGTCTCATCCTGGGCCAAAAGAAATGGCTAGCGAGTATGTCCTCCGTCCTCTTCACACCAAAGTGTCCCATCAATCCTCCTCCATGCGCTTCCTCGTAGCAATAACAAACGAACGTAACTAGCTGAATGCATAGTTTGTTTGCCCTAAACACAAACCCATTGTTGAGGACAAATTTGTTCCAAGTTTTTCCTCTTTACAATTGAGCAACACATTGTTAAAATCATTATCATGCACATATTGCTCTTTAATCGCTTTCCAAACCAAAAATTTTGAAGTCAAGTTGTGAGAGCATGGTATATCTCCTAGACAAGGCATCAAGAATGACATTATCCTTTCCCTTTTTGTGTTTGATTACATAAGGAAATGACTCAATGAATTCAACCCACTTTGCATGTCTACTACGGTTCAGTTTAGCTTGACTTCTAATATGTTTTAACGATTCATGATCCGAATGTATAACAAATTCCTTGGGCCATAAATAATGTTGCCATGTTTCTAAAGTTCGAACTAGCGCATATAACTCCTTATCATAAGTAGAATAATTCAAACTTGGCCCACTCAATTTCTCACTAAAATAAGCAACAGGTTTTCCTTCTTGCAATGTAACACCACCCAAACCAATTCCACTAGCATCACATTCTAGTTCAAAAGTCTTAGAAAAGTCTGGAAGTCGGAGTAAGGGTGCATGGGTTAACTTCGCTTGAATGTTGAAGGCATCTTCCTGTGCTTGCCCCAAGCAAAAGGTACACCCTTTTGGTGAGTTCATTCAAAGGTGCGGCGATTGTGCTGAAGTCCTTCACAAAACGACGATAGAATCCAAAGAAGTCCTAGGAAACTCCGCACTGTGTGACCGGGTTAGAGTCGGCCAACTCAGATCGCTTCAACCTTGGCTTGATCAACTTCAATTCCTCGTGGAGTAACAACATAGCCAAGAAAAGAGACTCGATCCGTGCAAAAGGTGCACTTATCAAGGTTACCAAATAAACGCGTGCATCGCGTAAAGCATTAAAAACAGCACGTAAATGTCCAAGATGGTCTTCTAAGGATTTGCTGTAGATCAAGATATCATCAAAGTAAACTACCACAAACTTTCCAATGAAAGCACGTAAAACCTCGCTCATCGCCTCATGAAAGTGCTAGGAGCATTAGTCAACCCGAAGGCATTACTAACCACTCATATAATCCGAACTTAGTTTTAAATGCTGTTTTCCATTCATCTCCTAACTTCATGCGAATCGTGATACCCACTACGCAAATCCACTTTAGAGAACATAGTAGAGCCACTTAGTTCATCAAGCATATCGTCTAACCGAGGAATAGGATGGCGATATATAATGGTGAGATTATTAATTGCTCTACAATCCACACACATGCGCCATGTTCCATCTTTCTTAGGTACTAAAATGACTGGTACAAAGACAAGGACTAAGAGATTCACGTCGCACCCTTTATCAAGCAATTCGTGAACTTGGCGTTGTATCTCTTGTGTCTCTTCGGGGTTGGTTCAGAAGGTGCTCGGTTGGGCAAGGATGCCCTGGAATGAGATCAATTTGATGCTCAATCCCTCTAATTGGCGGCAGCCTTGAGGATGTCCTTTGGAAAGATGTCGCTGTATTCTGCAAAAGGTTAGTGACAACAGGAGGCAAAGAGAGGGACATCTCCTCTAGAGAAAACAAAGTTTCTTTGCAGACCAAAGCATAGCATGTATACCTACAAACAGCCAACTCATTCAAATCAGATTTTGTTGCAAGAAAACAAGCACCTTTCAATTTAATCTCATTCGGCTTAGCACAATCAAGGTTAGATTCTCTCTGTTTATGTTGTTCAAGTCCTTTGGTGACAATCTGATTTTCACTCTTAGAATTCTCTCGATTTTTCTCTTTGCTAGATCTAGCAATTTCATCCTTTACAATGGCATCAAAGCGACATTGGGTGTAGCACAATTTTCTTTTCTTTATGCACAAAAGAGTATTGATTTGTTCTACCATGATGTAAACAATCCTTATCATATTGCCACGGTCTACCTAATAACATAGAACATGCTTGCATAGGTACGACATCGCAATCAACATAATCATGATAGGAACCTAAAGCGAAATGTACTCTTACCATGCGAGTTACCTTGAGTTTGCCGCTATTGTTGAACCATTGAATGTGGTAGGGCTGAGGGTGTGGTCTAGTGGAGAGTGCTAGCTTCTCCACCATGTCCATGCTGGCTAGATTATTGCAACTCCCACCATCAATGATTATTCGAATGGATCGCTCCTTGATGACGCCTTTTGTGTAAAACAAGTTGTGGCGTTGATTTGGATCGGCGCGAGCAATCTGAGCACTAAGCACACGTTGTGCAATAATACTCAAATATTGGTTAGCATCACCAGCGCTCACGTGCACCTCATCGTGCTCGGCATTTGGATCGCCGTCTTCATGTTCAGCGAGCAAAGCATATGTTTCTTCATCAAGATCACTTGCTGAGTCATACTCGCCGTCTTCACGGATTATTAGCACACGCTTGTTCGGACACTCCTTCATCATGTGACCGAAACCCTTGCAGCGATGGCACTGAACATTTTTGGTGCGTCCCGTTGATGCGACCGATTTACTTACGAACTATTTGTAGTAGCTTGTGTGGCACTTTTCGTCGGCGTTGGTTGTGGTGCCGAATTTGCGGTGGTGGACGCCGCTCGTTGATGGAAGAGGTCGGCGTGGTAGCACGGCCGGCAGGGGCAGCAGGGGTGCGCGTGTCCATGAAGTAGTTCGACTGCAGAAAAGTTAGTCTTGGCCCTCGATTGACAACCCTGCACTTCACGCTCAGCTTTGCAAGCAAGATGGAACAACCGAGTCATCGAATTATAATCCTTATAGTCTAGAATATCCTGGATTTCTCGAGTTAAACCACCTAAGAAACGAGCCATAGAAGCTTCCTCATTCTCAATTAATCCACAACGCAACATGCCAATTTGCAATTCTTGGTAATATTCTTCCACCTAATTCTTACCTTCTTTGTCAGAGGGCGCTGCAATTTATTCAATAAATCTCTAGCATAGTATGAAGGAACAAATCTATGCCTCATTAGCAATTTCAAGGCTTCCCAAGTGGTGGGTATATTATTTGGATGAGCACGGCAATGTTCTCTCCACCAAACGAAGCAAAATCGGTGAACTCACTTGTGGCAGCCCTAACTCTTCTATTCTCGGGAAATCATGGCACGCAAATTTTTGATCCACAAGTAATTCCCAACTAAGGTAACCATCAGGGTCATATTTACCTTCAAAAGGTGGCATATTGAAATTTACCTTAGGGAAAACATCATCTCGTTCTCGCTCCCTTGGTCGTGGAGGATCACGCCGCATACCTTGCTGATTGAAGCGTGGCCGTTGATGGTTACGATCATTATCGTAATGGATGGGGTTGACCTCCTCCACATCGCTGGTGTCATCATATTCGTGCTCTTCGCTCGTTTCTTCTAAATCTGTTGGGGCCTCTCTGTGGAGCTGAATTGTTGCTTGGACGACGGGTGGTGGATTGAAGCACCAGATGCAGCAATGCAAAAGTATCAAGTCTAGCCAAAATAGTAGCAAGAGTAGTGTTAGCAATCCCTTGTGCGGCTTCGATGGATCTGAGACGGTCTTCTTGCATTGACATACGCCATTAGTGAGCCGTACATCCTCGCTAAGACCATCGGTGGTTTCCCTCGTCATCTTTTGGAAGTGAGCAATGATGCCCTTGGTTCGTGGAGAGTGATGAAGTGAACTCGTCACTGACATGGTTAGATGATGACAAGGAAACAAAACCACAAGTATAATGTTCCTATCAACTACTAGGTGGCAAGTCTCTCAAGCGCTCAAGCCTATGACCCAAGTTCTTACAAGTTCTTACAATGCAAAGAAAGGCGTTGTCGGCCGTTGGCATTGTCAAAGGTTCTCCAAGTTTGTGTAGAGCGATTGCCAAGGGATCGAGCCTGTCAGACGGTAGAAAGTGGGGCTTGGACAGGCTTAATTTAGTAGCAAAAGGTTAGCAATAATCCAATCATGAATGCAAAATTGAAGAATTGTTCAACGCCTAGTCACTAGTTGCTGACTCTAGGCTAGCAAGGATCGTGACTCAAAAGCTATGATCGGCGATAGTACGATTCCAAGCAGATGAAAAAAAAATCAGCGAAAAAATTCGCGAAAGAAGGGAACTATCTCAAAAGATCGGGATCTTGTGAAAACAAAGTTTAGCACATAATTTTTTTTTTTTTTTTTATGAACGATCCGACTGCTTTTCTTTCAAGTGCTATGCAGGCGGAAGACTATCGTGTGACCACTGACGGCCAGTGGCGATGCATCACTGGCTAACAGAGGGCGACTGGTCAAGCGACAAAGCGCCGACTGGCCGACTGGGCGACCAGTGGGCATCGGCGGCGACGATCGGCTAACAGGTGGGCGACTCAAAGCGGCGACGATCGGGAGGCGACTCAACAAAGCGGCGATCACGGAGGTGACTACCGGAGGCGACGATCGGCTAACAGTGGGCGACGGTCAAAGGCGACGATCGAGGCGACGATGCCGGGATACGATCGGCTAACAGGAGGGCAGCCGGTCGGACGACCAAGTGGGCGACCAGTCAAGCGGCGACCAGTTGGATGAAAAGAAAACTTCGGTCCGAACACCTTTTCTTTTTCTTTTTTCTTTTTTTTTCTTTTTTTTCAACAGTTCGGGACCGAAACGGAACACAACTCGAAACCGAACACAACTCGAAACCGCTGTGGGAGACAAAATTTTCTTCTGACCTGGAACTAGACTAGAATTCAGCAACTCGACACGACGATGCAACCAAAAATTCAATAACGCAGTGCACTGGAAAGGAAAATGCGAGGCTCAAATTGTTTTGGTATGGGGAGATCCAATCTGATGGCGCTTCTCTGGACTATAGGAAAGATATCAATCTACTAATCTAGGGTAAAGAATTCTCACTGAGCAACCTGGTTTGCTCTGATACCACTTGATGGTACCGTGATGGCACTATGGGTGTCCCGATCTTTCGATGAGAAACACACGATCGATTTGTTAGAGTCGACTTTGACGATCCGACTACACCGTACGATGACGATGCGCCTTAGCAATCGCTAAACCAACTCCAGCGGGTTATTGATCTTGCCGTAGGCACGATCAACCTGAACACGAGGTTCAATTCCTGCAAGCAACCGAAGAACAAGCAAGAACAATAGGATAAGCAATCTGAAATTGCGGATAAAACTGGAAGCGAAACAAAGTGGAGTCTTATTAACGATCTTGACAAGGTGGCTGTCCAGCACAACTCGCAGGATCAAGTTTGCACTTGGCTAAACTAATCAAATAAAAACCCAAAACCCTAAGAAGCCGATGTCTGGCTATTTATGAAAGCTAAAGGCGTGGGAATCACGTCCAAAGCAGTAGGATACCAACTACAACTCTATTACAAGGCCCAAAGCCCAAGTCTTCTCGATTTGGAAAAGTGACGCCAATTGTTTTGCAGATTCCCATTGACTCGGATGGAATTTGGGGATGGGGTCGGATCCGTTGGAAAGAGGACGTCGAAACCTTTCAAACCAGTACTCATAGACCCCAAACACCCTTGTGGATCAAAAGTTATGGTCGTTTTAAGTTGGTGCTGTCCCGGAGGCCGAATCCGAGTATAACTCTTGCACCGGAAGAATTGGCTTCATGCTTGACGTTTGGGAGTCCTTCTCCTTGGTTCCTAAGGACAATAAAATCATTACAAGGATTAAATAGCATTCCATTCATTAAATTATTTGTATGCAACCCGAGGAACGCATTCACCTGGTAATTGAATTGACGTGCGCGAGCTCGAGTAATTGGCCCTTGTATGACATTGTTGGTTTCCATTGGGTTTGTAGGTATGGCCGTATCCATGGTAGTGATGTCCTCATCACTTTGTGTTGGTTCAACTTATTCAATTTATTTTAAATAGTTGGAGTATGTGGTGTAGTGGTAATTTGTTATAATATATGGATAGGGTAACTAAAAGCAATGCGGTTGTTTTTAGGATTATGCAAATTATTGATATTGATGACTTAGCAGTGGTGGTAATTGTTTAGATTAATTGTTGAAAACCATTATTAAAATGGAGGACATTGTAACATGCTGTGATGGAGTGAACCTTGGATAATTAATATGATGTAGGACTCTATCCTTAATGAATGTATATCCTAGAATCATATTTATGAACTTTGTCTTGTGGAGATAATATTTACTTGTTGAAGTCAGTGATTAGTTGAATAAGTCTCGATTGTCAAAAAGTTGACGTAGGGATGGTATAAAAGTGATCGGTTGTGGGGACCAGTCCCCGGGATTCCACTGATTCACTCGGTAGCGTCGCACAGTCCAAGTAAATCAAGGGAACCTCGAGCGGCCCGCATATATGCTCGCGTTGGTCCCAGGAAAGTTCACCAACACGTGCGGTAATGTACAACAGTTTATATCACAACTCATACATAGTTAACGGAAGCATAAGCATAATTACATACAAAAGCAGGACCGTTGTCCAAAACGACATACATAGTAGTTTTACATCAAAGTAGCAGCGGAAAACATAAATAAACGACAAAAGGCCAGTGTAGTATGCCATAGACCCTCAGGCAACCGACTGGAAGTAAGAATGTGCCCCTATACGTTAGCATCATCAAAATCTGCCCGATAAAGATCTCCGGACAGTGCCTCATCCTCACCTGCAGCAAGTGGACAATCCGTTTGAGTACAAAGAGTGTACTCGCACAATAATATAAGTGGTACTCTGAGTTCTAACTACATGTGGTGGCTTCTTCACATGAAAGGCACCAGGTTAATTTCAGCATAAAGCAATATTGAGTGTAAAAACATAGCCACGTATAGATGGAAATCACGGTTTGTTAAACATTGACAAAGTCTAATACATAATATAACATCATCATAATCATCTTCATCTCATGCCTTCAAGCATTTTCCGAACCATGAGTTCGACGCTCATGTTCGCTTACGCCCACGGATACTCCAATATACGTGAAGCTCCTTCCACGAGTACTCCAATACTCGCGAAGTTCTCCCCATGGGTACCCCAATACTCATGAGACTCGTTTTTCCCAAACCATCCATTCTTACCCGGTTCTTAGCACTCGCCCAGTGACTAACAACTTAAGTGATCGTCCTTAACCATGGACGCGGCTATTCGAATAGTTTATTCTCTGCAGAGGTACGACTTTACCCACACGACATGCCACACTCGTAAGCCAAGCTATGAGCATATTTCCTTTGATGTGTCGGCCGAGGTAAACGTGACAAAACCATTTTCCAGCATGCATGGTAGTGCATCTAAACCACCCGGGTGACTGTGACCCTCGATCCCGTGTGCCCAGTGCTCTGTGTATGTGGATAAAGTAGTAACCCCGTTATTGAACATCCCTAACTTCACAAAGTTCGAGGGATTTCGAAGGATACTACCGACACTCCACAAAGTTCGAGGAGATCCCGCGGACATTCTTTGACACTATCCAAAGTTCAAGGAATTCCGAGTGCACATGGTTTACATGTCCGAGCCATACACAAGTACTTGGCTAAGCCGGCCCCATAAACGGCGTGTGGTTCGCACGATAGTTACTCAAAAAGACGTCACCAGGATTTGATCCTTAAGATCCTTAATAAACATTGCTACAAAATAACCACAATTGAACCATCGTTATCATAATCAGCTTTGATCATCGCGACCGATGGACTAAATCCATCTATCACGGTTCCTAACGATGTTCTAAGCATGGCTAAGCAACTCGTACGAACCCATACATAATAATAAGCCAACCACCTAGGGCGAAAATGGTATACGAAAGGAACATGGTAAGAGGATAACATGTCAACAAGGTAGTAACTAAGCATTCTACCCCAAATATACTTGTAATTGAAAGTAAGCATGCAATTGACAAAATAACTTCAACATAATTTGCAATTAATAGGATCAAGTATGTTCAAGGAGTAAGGTAGTGCCTTGCTGCTCGCTTTTGACGTCGTAGGCGTAGTCGTACTCGGGATTGTCTTCCGAAGCGTCGACACCTAACGAGAAATCCAATTCCAAAGGAATACAAATCAAGAAACCAATAATAAACAACATGAGAGCATTCACAATCATGCATGAAATGCATCATGGTTATATTCCTAATCCTAGCATGTATATGAGAAGCAACTCATCCCTGTACATCCGGAGTATCCGGGTTCTAACCCGGAGTATCCGGGTTGACCTACTCGGTTACTCGATTGCTGACTAAACCGGAGTATCCGGGTTATATATCTGGAGTGTCCGAGTAATCCGGGTTAAATATCCGGAGTGTCTGGGTTGGGTCTCTCTGTTACTTTTCTGGTTTCGTCTGACACGTTCGGAGTGTCCGGACATGACCCGGAGTGTTCGGGTTGGCACTCTCGGTTTCAATGTTTCTAACCCGTTCGGAGTGTCCGAATAACTTCCTGGACCCTCCGGACCAGCTTGCTTGGTCCCAGATTACTCGTAGGCCCTAACGAATCCGGAGTGTCCGGACTAAAACCCCGGAGTATCCGGGTTGACTGCTCTGTCCGAAAAATGGGTATGGTGCATGTGCTCCTATGCTTCGAAAATGACAACTAGGGTATAACCTTACCACTATGGGGATACTCTTGCACTTGATGGAAGGTTGGTTCGATGAAGAGATCAAGAATGACGTTGAGATGGCGATCTTCGTCGTTTTCCCGGTGTCAACTCTTCCTCCTAGTGCTTGGAGATGACCCCTTCTCCTCCTAGTGCTTGCAACGACTTCACCTTCTCCTCCTTAAGCTAGCAATGTGACATGCACGGTCCGATCCTCAACTTGGAGATGATTTCAACGAAGAGGACTGGAATGAGCTCAATGCCACCCAAAATTTTAGAAAAAGGAAAGCAAAGGAATGATTAGAACTCACCCAAATTTTGGTGCCTCAAGGATCCAATTGGATGGAATTGAAGCTCTTGATGAGGAGAATCCAATGGCATAACATGCACAAGCTCAAACCAATTCCTTGGATGGATTTTTGGGGCTTGAATGGAGAGGGGAATTGGTGCTCTTACTCTCTCCCTTGAACAGAATTTTCAGGTTGGGGAGGGAGAAATGGGTGGGTAGGGAGGAGAAAAAGAGGTGGGAGGTATTTATATACATGCCTATTTCATCACTTACATGTGGGGCCTGGTCCCACATGTCATAGAGAGGTAAGGGAGTGGGTAGAGGGTAGATGGAGTGAGAAAAGTTATAGTAGGTGTGTAGAATTTTAGAGTGAGAAAACTTATAGTAGGTGTGCAGAATTTTATTCTCTCACTTACTAGTGGGATCCATATGTCATTGCCTAAGATGGAATTGAGGCATGGTTCAATAAGTAGCAGTTTTTAGGTTCCAAGGACCTTATAAATTCATACTCATCTAACTAAAAATGATGCTAGCATTTATATGACCCTAATTAGGCGTTAATTGTGCCGTTAACATGAATGATTATGAGCATGCCATGCACAATATTACTCGTATTTAAATTTGGGGCTGTTACATCGGTTGATCATGCTGAAAGATTTATTGAAATACTATGTTTCAAACTTAGAACATGATGTATTATAATATGTTGGTCCATGGGGATCATGTTGAGGTAGTCTTGGTTGGATGTCTTTTTGATAAGCATCATAAACTTTATTTATAAGTGTTGGGAAAGGTAACTAGAGAAATGATTTGTTATGTAGTTTTTAGTTGAATTATGATGGGGCTTCCCAAGAGGTAAATAGTGAATATTGAAGTCTTAAATGGAAAGCGTAGTGGAACACTAGAGATGGTTGTATCTATGCTGAGCCAGTGTTTAAAACCTTTTCGGACTGGTTTGGTTGTTTGCTACTTTGGTTGAATGCTTTCGGTCAAGGTATTCCTTATGTTGTGTTTCAGAGTTTCCCTAAACTTGTAGTGATTGGTGCCAACCTTCGGTTTTGGCCAATTTATTTAATTTATGCTATGAGTATGGATTTGCACCCAAAAGTTTTTGAGTGGATCGCGCTCTTTTGCATTCACACTGAATTATCTTTGGAATCAATATTGTGACACCACGGAGTGTCGTAACCTTATTTATGTGAATGATGATTTCAAAAACATTATGAAATATGGTTTTGGAGGTTAAAACCATATGGTATGAGGTTTAATCGCGTTTTCGGGCCGTTTCCGGGAGTTTGGGCCTTTCCGGGGGAGTTTGGGCCTAAAAGAAGGGGTTGTGGGCTTTGGTGGGATGGAGTATGAGTCCATTTAGGACTAGGATTCCTGTATGGGCCCCCTGCCCCCTTGTTGCGCCCCCACACCCCCTTGTGCGCCCCACCCCTCCCCCTTGAGCCCTAGCCGCCACCCCCCCTCTCTTCCCCCCCTTGGCCGTGCGCCTCCCCTCCCCTTGCCCTTTGCTCCCCACCTCTCCACCACCTCTCCTTCACCCCTTGCTGCCCTAGGGTAGCCTCCCCACCCCTGCACCTCGAGGATCCATCCGTTGGAGCGAGGAGCGAGGAGCGATCCGGGAGGAGATCTATTGGGTTTTCGTGCGTCGGGCGAAGGTATGACCATGGGACTCCCTGGGGTTGGGCTAGGTACTGTTCTAAGGATCAATATCATGTTTTTAGATCAATTGGTGTTGCTAGAATTGAGTAGATTAGAAGAAATATAGAAGTTGCCACGTTCTCTGTTTCGGGCAGCATGAGCAGTCGACCTAGGGTTTGCGTTTTCGTCAATTTAGGTTCCGAATTTGGTCGGCCGCCTGTTGAAGAAGTTGTAGGTAATTTCAATACCTTTCAGTAGGTATAAAGAACATGAAATTCTGATCAGCCGTTTGAAAGTTATGGCTGTTTTACCGAGCGTGTTAAAATCTGTGACGTGATTAGAACAGATCTCGGTATTTTGTAGATTAAACAACTTTAGAGTCCGAATCAGTCTTTCCATATACTTAGAAAAAGTTGGGAAATTTCCTAAGATACGCGAGGATGTACTCGTTTAATTGATTCGGAGTCCCAGAACTAAAGTTATGCCTTTTGGAAGGCTGCTGTCCCGACGGGACAGAACCTCTCTTTTTAGGTTTTGCGAGTAGTTGGCAATGTTGGGGTAGATGAGGGTTTGCATACTATTTTGTGGACATGATTGTGAGTGTGTAGTACCTATGTGCAGGTGGTGCGACCCCGGGAGTGCCTTCTACTTCTCGCCAATCCGTTGTCCGTGGTTGAGGCAAGTGTATTGTAATGGATAGCGGTTTGTAGGTTGCTTGTTGATAATAGATGAAATTGATTATATGATATGATCACTTTCCATGCTTTAATGATTGCCAATGTTATGATGAGCATGTTTACTATGTTATGATGCCATGTGTTAATGTACAAGTTAATTATGTTGTTGGCATATTCGCATACATGGCATGTTACATGGCCCGGGCGGTGAGAAAGTCATAACTAGTCCGGGGAAGGTCGGTGAGAAAGTTATGACTATTCCGGAGAGCCAATGAGTAAGTCCTACATCGTGATTCCATTCACCGCGATGAACGGAAGCGAGGAGTAGGCACCCTCCATCTTTGGGATGGAAGGGGGAGAGGGTGCACACCGACGGGTGTGTACTCAACCATACCGGTATGAGTTTCATGCCCATTTGTTGTTATTGATGACTAAGTAGTGGTGGTAACTTTTTAGATTACTCGTTGGAAAACCATGGTTAAATAGAGGAAAACTTTAACATGTTGCGATGGAATGAGCTTTAGATAATTAACATGATGAATGATTTTATCCTTAATGAAAGTATAACTTAGAGTCTCACTTACGAATTCTTCCCTGTGGAGATAATATTTACATGTTGAAGTCGTTGTTTAACTGAATGAAGTTCGGTTGTCAAGACGTAAACATATAGGTGGTATGAAATTCATAGGTTGATCATGCTGAAAGATTTGTTGAAGTACTATGTTTCAAATTTAGAATAAGATGTATTATGATTTGGTGATCTGTGGGGATCATGTCAATGTAGTCTTGGTTGGGTGCCTTTGTGATAAGCATCTTAAACCTTAATTAAAAGTGTTGGGAATGGTAACTAGAGAAAGAAATTGTTATGTAAATTTTGTTAAATCCGGTTGGACTCTCTTGATGAGTAAATAGTGATTATTGATGCTTAAATGGTAAGTGTAGTGGAATACAAGTTATGGTGGGATTCATGCTGAGCTGGTGTTTAAAACCTTTTGAACTGGTGTGGTTGTTTGCAATTTTGGTTGAATGACTTCGGTCAAGGTATTCCTTGTGTTGTGTTTCCGAGTTTCCCTAAAACCCGTAGCTATTGGTGCCAATCTTTGGTTTTGGCTATTTTGTTTAATTTGTGTTATGAGTATGGATTTACACTCAAAAGTTTTTGAGTGGATCGCGCTCCTTCGCGTTCACCCTGAATTATCTTTGGAATAAATTTTAACGGAAGCAGATGGACATAGTGGGTTGTATTGGAAACTCTTGAGATTTAATCTGTAACTCTATTGGGCTAGAGTTGGACTTATTTGGAAAGTTTGTGTGATGTTTGCAAAGTGCTTCAAAAAGGTTGTCGGGACCCCGAATTTGCAAATCCGGACCCTCTGTGTATTCAGCACTAGTCCAGGAACGCGCTAGTGCACACAGTCTTAACATCGGTAAATATCAGAATCATACCACTCGATACTAATAAAGTACTTTAATTAAATAGTCAAACTGGTTACTCGACCTTATGGTCAAGTTACAAATGTACGCCTCGCAGGGCGAAACTCATTAAGAGAGAAATAGTAGCAGCGGAAAATAAGATAACTTCGTGGCGCCATCCAGTATACCACAGGCAACTGACTGGGCTCGCTTCCTAAGTAGATGGATCCTCTTGGAGCTCCTCCTCCAAAGCTGGTGTAGTCTCCTCTTCAACTGGTGTTGTATTGTGGCAAGGGTGAGTACTTGGTACTCAGCAAGTCATGCACAGAATGCAAGCTAATATACTATATGCATGGCTTGGTACAAAGGAATAGCTCAAGGTATATTTGCAGTAAACAGCATTTGAAAAGTAGCATAAGTAGATTCAAAAGCAGTAGAAACAAGTAAAGTATAACTAACTTTCCAAGGAGTTTAATAAACATCTTTCCCATCCTAATCCACATTTTCATCAACATCACTATTAATCCAACCCAATCTTTCAAACCCAAGTTATTTTTGAGAAAATCTAACCCTTGACTGTAATTCCCGAGCGATATCCAATACCGCGGACACGGCTATTCGAATAGATTCTACACTCTGCAGAGGCTATGCACTTTACCCACAAGATACAGTCAAACACCACAAAGGCGAGTTCCCGTAACAAAGTCTTTCGGAAACTTCTAACAATACAAGTGGTCCTCCCCGGTTATTGCACACTAACCCTTCCCTTAGCTAAGGCGAAGTTTAGGCCAATCAACCGTTAGATGGGTACCTGGCCTCACTGCACGCTCCCCCGCATAACTTACACAAAGGGTGTAGTTGACCTCCCGAGGTCCCACAGTAATGCGTTATTAGCAACTTAGTCAACTAGGTCCGTCCCATTACAGACATGTGGTTGCACGTTAGACCCAGTTCAAAGGCTTGCAAGGTTAAGTCCTTAGGGTGACCAGGGCAAGACTACCCGAAGAACCAAATCAACATCCCCAATGCCACACTGGCCCACCTGATCATTCTTGCCACATGCCCCGGTCGAAAACTATTTATCAAACCCCAGTTGATTACCATGCACCACGTGACATCAACATCACGTGATACCTTCCAAAACAGGTTCAATATATCATTAAGTCAGTATTAACATTTGATTGTCCAAAATCATGTCATGAGCACGTAGTGTGCTCTAAGCAAAGATACTACAACGATCTAAACCCATGTTGGCAATTTTAGTAATGTCCAACTAGTAATCCACAACTAGGGTGACAAGGGTCATGGCACATATTTAACTAATCAAGGTGTCATACAGCAAATTGGTATTTATCTAATCTCCCATATTTAAATAAAGTATTTTCTAATTGAACTAGCATGCAATAAGTTAAATCAAAATAAGTTTCAAAATAGGATCAACATGGTCAAAGCACAACTTGCCTTCAAAGAGTACTTGTTCTTGATCTTGAGTTGGATCCTGAGTCAATACTTCTCCTTCGAATCCTTCCGGCACTTCAACATCTACTCGTAAAGCGTGCAAATAGCAAATTCACGAATAAACAATAGGCAAAAAGTGTCCAAACATCCAAATAAAATCCATAAACAGAGAGAACATAATTTTATGAATTTTTAGAAATTGGAATCGTCAAATTTGGAGTTAAAACGCAAAAGTTATGATTATTTAAAGTTTAAATAATCAATTAAATAATTTTACAGAGAAAAACTTTAGTCCAAAAATTAAATAAAATTCATATTTAGGTAGATCTCAATTTTATACAAATTTAGAAATTTGAATCACTCAAATCGGAGTTGAAACGCAAAAGTTATAAGCGTTTGAAGTTTGAATCAAAATCTGAAATCATTATTTCGAATTAATAAATCATTTTCATTTTCGGAAATTAATTATTGCGTCAGCGAGGACACGTGGCAGCTTCTGATTGGCCTGCTGACGTCAGCCGGTCCATGGACTCGGTCCACGCTCGGCTCGGGTCTACCGTGGACTCGGTCCACGGCTCCTCGTGTCACTGACATGTGGGTCCCCCTCGGGTGACGTCCTTGGCGTCGGCCGGGTTCACCACGCAGCGACAGTGGGACCATCTGACGTCATTGCTTGACGTCGGCGCTTTCAGCTGGGACGGCCGTGACATCTTGAGCCCGCCATGACGTCGGCGTGACGTCATGGTGCGATTTGGCTGGGCGACATGCGGGCCTCAGCGTGTCGAGACAGCGCTCACACGCCAGCGTGGCGGGCCCGACCACGGCGGTCGATCTCCGCACACGTGGCTAGATCTCGACCGTTGATTTGAAAATCAACGGTCCAGATTGGATCTGGACTCACGCGTTTGGGGTGAACGCGGGTGATCTGGACCGTTGGATCTAGATCGGACGGTCAAGATTGGATCTAGTGGTTTTGGACGGAATCTCACCGTGAGATGACGTGGCGCAATCTGGGCCCTTGGATGAAGATCCGACGGCTGAGGGAGCTTGAAGTCCTTCGATGGCTCACGGCGGCGCTGGCTTGCCGGAGTTGGGGACGACGACTACGGCAACGGCGCTTCGGGCGTGCTCCGGCGATGTGAGAGGTCCCTTCCGACGCGGCTTGGCCTCCCGGTTCCAGATCTGACCTCAACGGCGGCGGAGGACGACGGAGACGGCGGCAATCGGCGAAAACTACTGGCGAACGCCTACGGCAATTTCGGCGAGCAATTGCGGCTAGACGGCGGCGACTCCGGCGACGTTGTCTAGGGCTACGGGTGCGCACGGAAGTCGGCGTCACGGCACGGGTGGCGGCGCATTAAATAGGGCCCTCGGCGTCCGTGAAACGCACGGAAACCGAGACCTGCTCCGTTCTTGGCGCGAGTCCCGGCGACTGACTGATCGGGTGACGTGGCATCGTGCCACCGTTGGATCGAGATCCAACGGTGCGTGAGTTTGGGTTCGGTCGGACTCGCGAGCTGGCTCGCTCGGCCGGACTGCCGTGACGTGGCTCAATCGTGGCCGTTGGATCTTGATCCAACTGGCCACACGAGTTTGGGTTCTAGAGCTGGGTTCGGCTCAACCACGGGCTCGGTCGGGTTCGGTCGGACTCGAACTCGAGTCCGACTTCGGGCTTGGTCGGATGAACAAGACAAACCCACTCGCATTTTCCAAATGATTTAATAATTAAAATAATTCCTGAATTCATTTAATTCATTAAAAATAGCAAAAGACTTAAAAATTCCAGAAAAATTCTGGAAAATATTTTGGATCATTTTGGACTCAAATAAAATATTTCCAACAAAATTTTATTTGCAAAGTTTAATTCTTTAATTATTTCAAAATGGAATAAATTCTAATAAATTCCAAATAAATCCAAATAAATTCCAGAAAATTCCAAAAATTCACCAAAGTGCCAAATCACACATGAATTTAAGAAAAGCAAAATTTTGGGGTGTTACAAACCTCCCCCCCTTAATAGAATCTCGTCCCCGAGATTCAGGGCTCACTACAGAATAGGCTTGGAAACTCTTTCTTCAAATCCTCTTCGCGCTCCCAAGTCGCTTCGCTTTCTTCATGATTGCTCCAATCGAACTCTCTCTGAAACGGTTTGACTTATTCCTAGTTTCTCGATCCATAGTGTCCAAAATCTTTACGGGATGCTCCTTGTAAGTCAAATCTTCTTGCAACTCAATTGATTCTAACGGTGTCTGTTCCTCAGGTACTCGGAGGCACTTCTTCAACTGGGACACATGGAATACGTCATGCACTCCTGCTAACGACTGCGGTAGCTCTAGCTGGTAAGCAACTTCGCCTCTGCGGCTCAAAATCTTAAATGGTCCAACATATCGGGGTGCAAGTTTCCCTTTGGCATGGAACCTCTTAACTCCTCTGAGCGGCGTGACTCTGAGATACACGAAATCTTCTGGTTCGAAATTCAGGTCTCGGCGACGGTTGTTAGCATAACTCTTTTGTCGTGATTGGGCGATCTTCAACCTTTCCCTAATCATGGCAATCTGCTCTTCAGCCTCTTGAAGAATATCAAGCCCGAAGACACGGCGCTCGCCGGTCTCATTCCAATTCAATGGCGTCCGACAGGGTCGACCATATAGTGCCTCAAAAGGTGACATCTGTAAACTAGCCTGGTAACTATTGTTGTAACTAAACTCGGCATACGGCAAACTCTTATCCCAAGAGGTAGCATAAGCCAATGCACAAGCTCTTAACATATCCTCCGTAATCTGTTGACTCTTTCGGCCTGGCTCCATCCGTCTGTGGATGATAAGCTATACCGAAGTTCAAACGGGTTCCCATGGCTTCATGCAACTTATTCCAAAACCTTGAGGTAAATTGGGTACCTGTCTGACACGATCCTCTTTGGCACACCGTGCAAACAGACGATCCTGATCATGTACAACTCTGCTAACTTATCTCCCGAGTAAGTGGTCTTCACGGGGATAAAATGGGCTACTTTGGTCAAGCGATCCACTATAACCCATATGGAGTCATAACCTCCTTGAGTTTTAGGCAAACCGGTAATAAAATCCATTCCGATTTCCTCCCACTTCCACTCGTGTATTTTCACTACCAGCAGCAATCCTGCTGGTCTCTGATGCATTGCCTTGACTCTCTGGCATACGTCGCACAATGCAACATGCTCGGCCACTTCACGCTTCATGCTCGGCCACCAGAATCTTTCCTTCAAATCCTGATACATTTTGGCGCTTCCAGGATGAATTGAGTACTTGGTGTCATGGGCTTCTTCCAAAATCAGTTGCTTTAATTCCTTCTTGTTGGGCACACAAATGCGATCCTTCATCCACAACGTGCCTTGCTCATCCAACTTGAAGTCCTCTGCCTTGCCTTCCTCCTTAATGATCTTAATCCTGCGTATCTTGTCATCATCCTTCTACCCTTCCCGGATCTGATCCTCTAGGGTAGGCTTTACTTCTAATGTGGCCAAGAATCCGCTAGGTACCACCTCAATCTTCATTCTCTGAAAATCCTCACATAACTCATCCTGACTTGTGGCTAGCAACATACTCACGGTATGGCTTTTCCGACTCAAGGCATCGGCAACTACGTTGGCCTTCCCGGGATGGTAATGGATTCCAACATTGTAGTCCTTGATCAACTCTAACCATCTCCTCTGCCTCATGTTCAGATCCGACTGGGTGAATATGTACTTAAGACTCTTATGGTCTGTGTAAACTTCACATCTGTTTCCAATCAGATAGTGACGCCATATCTTCAAGGCATGCACTACGGCAGCTAACTCTAGGTCATGCGTCGGATAATTTTCCTCATGCGGCCTCAACTGCCTTGATGCATAAGCGACGACCTTTCCATTCTCAGATCAAGACACATCCAAGTCCTTGGCGCGATGCATCACAATAAATATCAAAGCTTTGATTAACATCCGTAGTACTAACACCGGCGCGATGTCAATCGCTTCTTCACCTCGAAATCCTTTCTCACATTCTCGACGTCCATGCAAACTTCTTTTCCTTTTTCAAAGAATTGCGTAAGAGGTTTCGCAATTGTCTAAAAGCCTTCAATGAAACGGCGATAGTATCCTCGCCATTCCAAGGAAACTCGGATCCGGGTCACGCCTTCTACGCTCCCAATGTAGCACGGCTTCTACTTTGCTTGGATCTACTGGCGACTCCTTCAAGCGGTCATTACATGTCCGAGGAATTCTACCTTGTCCTTCCAAAAATCACACTTGCTGAACTTGGCGAAGAGTTGTCGGTCCCCTCGCCTTTTCCAAAACTCGCCTCAAGTGTTCGGCATGTTCATCCTCCTGCCTTGGAGTAGATTAGGATATCATCTATGAACACGACGACAAACTTGTCCAATTATTCCATGAACACCTTATTCATCATATTCATGAAATATGTCAAGCGCATTCGTCACCCAAAAGACATAATCAGAACTCGTAATGTCCATATCTTGACGAATGCGCTCTTGGGATATCTTCTCGATCGGATCTTCAATCGATGGTATCCCGATCTCGCATCAATCTTGGAGAAAACTCCGCTCCTCTCACCTGATCAAACAAATCATCAATCCTGGGTAGCGGATACTTATTCTTCACGGTGACTTCATTGAGTGCACGGTAGTCGATGCACATCCTGAAACTCCCGTCCTTTTTCTTGACAAACAAAACTGGTGCTCCCCACGGCGACGAACTCGGTCTGATAAATCCTTTCTCCATTAACTCTTCCAACTGCTTCTTCATCTCTACCAACTCCTCGATGGTCATCCGATAGGGTCTCTTTGCTATCGGTGCTGTACCAGGTACAAGCTCTATCACAAACTCTATGTCCCTGTCTGGCGGCATACCAGGTAGATCTTCAGGAAAAACATCTGGGTACTCATTCACTACTGAGATATCCTCTATACTAATTGTCTTGGTACTGTTAACCATCAACTGTCCATCTCTAACTGCAGTAGCTTGAAATTCCACTTTCTTTCCACACGGGCTCTCAACTGAGATAGTCCTTCGTCCACAATCCAACACGGCTCTGTTCTTGGATAACCAATCCATTCCCAAAATAATATCTAAGGTCTGGGTCTCCAAAATAATAAGGTTTGCTAGGAACTCTATTCCATCTATTAGTATTCTCACCCCGGAACATCCTACTTTCGTTCGGAGTTCTAACTGTGGGTTTGAACTAAAAGCATGCACTTAAGTCTTGCTATCCCCAAATCGTTTCTAGCAGCAAAGCCTTGCGAAACAAACGAATGCGAAGCTCCGTGAGTCAAACAAAATCAAGCAGGTGTACTCGAAAGTTAACAAGTAACTTACCCAAAGACGACGTCCGTAGCATTCTGCAGTGCATCTGCGGTGACATGGTTGACTCGGCCTCTCACCACATGCAGGTGTGGCTCCTGGTGTCTTGGCGCCCTAGCTGGGGTGGTTCCTAGATTGAAGCAAACTGGGTCACTCTCGCTGTTTTCTTTGGACAATCAAGTTGGCAAAGTGTCCTGGCTCGTTGCGATTGTAGCAACGTCTCATCGTTTCCTTGCTATTGTGCACAGGCGGCGTTTCTAGCGGGGGCTGGGGTCTGGTAGTTCTGATTGACGGGTCTTGGTGCTGGTGACGGTGTCCTTGTTGCATTTTGTGGCTGGAATCTGAAAAATTGATTTGGTGCAACTCTCAGACGCTGTTGCGTTCCCTGGCGTGATCCCTGCTGTTGCATTCTGCGCTTCCTGTTCTCATCCAGTTCCTTGCGCTTGTCCTCAAGAATAAGCGCCTTATTCACCAACTCTTGGAAATCTGGAAAGGTGTGGGTGATCAGTCCTACTTGTAGTCCTGAGTTAAGTCCCTTCATGAAGCGAGACTGTCTGGCTTTATCTGTTGCTACATCCTCAGGTGCGTAGCGTGCCAGCTGTGTGAACTTGTTCAGGTAGTCGGCCACTGGCTGATTACCTTGCTTCAGTGCTCTGAACTCCTCCTTCTTGAGATCCATGATTCCTTCAGGCACGTGATACTGACGGAATGCAGCTGTGAACTCTTCCCAAGTGATGTCCTGAGGGTTCACTTATGCGTGGCAATGTAAGTTCTCCCACCATTCAGCAGCTGTTCCTTCCAACTGATGAGAAGCGTAGAGCACCTTCTCATTTCCTATGCATTGAGCTATGTGTAGCTTCCTCTCAATTGACCTTAACCAATCATCGGCCTCCAATGGATTGGCATTCAAAGAGAAAATGGGTGGGTGAGTCCTCATGAACTCTGACAGTCTTGTATTCTGGCGTTGTCCCTGATTAACTTGATTAGTAGTGGCCTGAGTAGTGGCGTGTTGCATTTGTTGCATCATAGCATGCATCAACTGAGTCTGAGCAGCAAGAAATGCCCCAAAATTCTGCATATCCAGTGCCGGTGCTGGTGCTCCATCATTGGGGTTTTCTGTTGGGCGAGGACCACTTCCATTGCTTCCAAAGTGTCCACGGGTATTCACCATCTGTCGATTTGCTCTAGGTTTTAGAGACGAGAGGGAAACAAGAATAGACAAGTGATATGGAACTTATGCGGGGCGAAAGGTGTACTTTAAGGTCTAACTTTATTATTGGTATCGATAGCTTGGTATGGTTGCTTACAATGCCTAGGGGCCTTGCAACACGTACTGCACACTCAGCAAGCAATGAAAATCCAATCGATCTAACACTGGAGTCTAACGCCTAAAGGGTGACTCTTTATTCTATGACGCGACTCGGCGAAGGAGTCTCACTATAGAACCTATGCTCACTCATCGAGAAAACCTCCACGGCCTGGGTACGGATGTCGTGGCATAGGCGCCGTAACGATTGCCATGTCCAAAGAATCGTGTCATCCGTGGTAGTCGAAGAAGCAGTGTCCTCATCGAGATCTGACTCCTCCGGATCTGGCTCGTGTAACTCGAGTACTGGCTCTGGTTCTGGTCCGTACAATGCCATCTCCAACTCTCTAATCCTTTGCAGAAGGTGGGACACATACTCTTGAGCTTCCCGCCATCAGTTCTTCTCTGTCGTGATCTCCTTGCGGGCCTTCAGAGCTCCTTGCTTGTATCATCGAGTACATCCTCCTGGCGACAACAAGTCGTGCCAATCATGTAACCATGGCATCCTCATCCTGAATCGCCGTCAAGAAGGTTATTGCTGCTACGGGTGATAACGGAACACCGTGTTTCCAACTCTCTGGCGTAGATACGGGCAATGTGCCGCATTGCTCGTCGTGATACTTCTTGGATACCCATCCGCATTGTAGACCTCCTGGCGGTAAAGGTGTATCGAGCGATTGCCTGGGCCCTTCTTCCTAGCAGTACCTCAATCTTCACGTCACAAGCCTTGATCAATCCTGCTTGTCCGATCACTTCCACTTGGTATTGCGGCTTCTCAAAATCTCCGAGAGTCTCAGAGCATATGCCAAAGTTCTGCGGCGTGACCAACCCCCAGATCGACGTAGTTGAACTCTCCCTCCATCTGTCACAAGAGTGCTCACGTAAGAACTCGGAATTTTTAAACTGTGACAAGGTAAGGAAAAATTCAGCAAGAGACAAGAAAAGAGAGAAGGGGATAAGTCGAGATATCAATTCTTATCTTGGCAAACTTTTAGCTTTAGAAAATAGGTTTTAACCTTTCTACGACCATTCTAGCTAGGGTTGAGCCTACAGTCAGTATGGCTCTGATACCACCTCTGTCGGGACCCCGAATTTGCAAATCCGGACCCTCTGTGTATTCAGCACTAGTCCAGGAACGCGCTAGTGCACACAGTCTTAACATCGGTAAATATCACAATCATACCACTCGATACTAATAAAGTACTTTAATTAAATAGTCAAACTGGTTACTCGACCTTATGTTCAAGTTACAAATGTACGCCTCGCAGGGCGAAACTCATTAAGAGAGAAATAGTAGCAGCGGAAAATAAGATAACTTCGTGGCGCCATCGAGTATACCACAGGCAACTAACTGGGCTCGCTTCCTAAGTAGATGGATCCTCTTGGAGCTCCTCCTCCGAAGCTGGTGTAGTCTCCTCTTCAACTGGTGTTGTATTGTGGCAAGGGTGAGTACTTGGTACTCAGCAAGTCATGCACAGAATGCAAGCTAATATACTATATGCATGGCTTGGTACAAAGGAATAGCTCAAGGTATATTTGCAGTAAACAGCATTTGAAAAGTAGCATAAGTAGATTCGAAAGCAGTAGAAACAAGTAAAGTATAACTAACTTTCCAAGGAGTTTAATAAACATCTTTCCCATCCTAATCAACATTTTCATCAACATCACTATTAATCCAACCCAACCTTTCAAACCCAAGTTATTTTTGAGAAAATCTAACCCTTGACTGTAATTCCCGAGCGATGTCCAATACCACGGACACGGTTATTCGAATAGATTCTACACTCTGCAGAGGCTATGCACTTTACCCACAAGATACAGTCAAACACCACAAAGGCGAGTTCCCGTAACAAAGTCTTTCGGAAACTTCTAACAATACAAGTGGTCCTCCCTGCTATTGCACACTAACCCTTCCCTTAGCTAAGGCGAAGTTTAGGCCAATCAACCGTTAGATGGGTACTGGCCTCAGCCCCAGACGCTCCCCGCACAACTTACACAAAGGGTGTAGTTGACCTCCGAGGTCCCAGATGCGTTATTAGCAACTTAGTCAACTAGGTCCGTCCCATTACAGACATGTGGTTGCACGTTAGACCCAGTTCAAAGGCTTGCAAGGTTAAGTCCTTAGGGTGACCAGGGCAAGACTACCCGAAGAACCAAATCAACATCCCCAATGCCACACTGGCCCACCTGATCATTCTTGCCACATGCCCCGGTCGAAAACTATTTATCAAACCCCAGTTGATTACCATGCACCACGTGCCATCAACATCACATGATACCTTCCAAAACAGGTTCAATATATCATTAAGTCAGTATTAACATTTGATTGTCCAAAATCATGTCATGAGCACGTAGCAGGTCTAAGCAGTATACTACAACGATCTAAACCCATGTTGGCAATTTTAGTAATGTCCAACTAGTAATCCACAACTAGGGTGACAAGGGTCATGGCACATATTTAACTAATCAAGGTGTCATACAGCAAATTGGTATTTATCTAATCTCCCATATTTAAATAAAGTATTTTCTAATTGAACTAGCATGCAATAAGTTAAATCAAAATAAGTTTCAAAATAGGATCAACATGGTCAAAGCACAACTTGCCTTCAAAGAGTACTTGTTCTTGATCTTGAGTTGGATCCTGAGTCAATACTTCTCCTTCGAATCCTTCCGGCACTTCAACGTCTACTCGTAAAGCGTGCAAATAGCAAATTCACGAATAAACAATAGGCAAAAAGTGTCCAAACATCCAAATAAAATCCATAAACAGAGAGAACATAATTTTATGAATTTTTAGAAATTGGAATCGTCAAATTTGGAGTTAAAACGCAAAAGTTATGATTATTTAAAGTTTAAATAATCAATTAAATAATTTTATAGAGAAAAACTTTAGTCCAAAAATTAAATAAAATTCATATTTAGGTAGATCTCAATTTTATACAAATTTAGAAATTTGAATCACTCAAATCGGAGTTGAAACACAAAAGTTATAAGCGTTTGAAGTTTGAATCAAAATCTGAAATCATTATTTCGAATTAATAAATCATTTTCTTTTTCGGAAATTAATTATTGCGTCAGCGAGGACACGTGGCAGCTTCGATTGGCTCGCTGACGTCAGCCGGTCCATGGACTCGGTCCACGCTCGGCTCGGGTCTACCGTGGACTCGGTCCACGGCCCTCGTGTCACTGACATGTGGGTCCCCCTCGGGTGACGTCATCGCTGACGTCAGCGGGGCTCACCACAGCTGGCGAGTGGGACCCGGCCGTGGCGTCATTGTCGACGTCGGCGCTTTCGGGACAACCGGCCGACATCTTGAGCCCGCCATGACGTCGGCGTGGCGTCATGGTGCGCTTTGGTCGGCGGCCCGACATGCGGGCCCCGGCGTGTCGAGAACACGTGCTCACGCGCGTGTGGCGGCGGCCGACCATGGCGGTCGATCTCCGCGCCACGTGGCTAGATCTCGACCGTTGATTTGAAAATCAACGGTCCAGATTGGATCTGGACTCACGCGTTTGGGGTGAACGCGGGTGATCTGGACCGTTGGATGGATCTAGATCGGACGGTCAAGATTGGATCTAGTGGTTTTGGACGGAATTTCACCGTGAGATGACGTGGCGCAATCTGGGCCTTTGAATGAAGATCCGACGGCTGAGGGAGCTTGAAGTCCGTCGATGGCTCACGGCGGCGCTGGCTTGCCGGAGTTGGGGACGACGACCACGGCAACGGCGCTTCGGGCGTGCTCCGGCGATGTGAGAGGTCCCTTCCGATGCGGCTTGGCCTCCCGGTTCCAGATCTGACCTCAACGGCGGCGGAGGACGACGGAGACGGCGGCAATCGGCGAAAAACTACGGCGGAACGCTACGGCAACTTCGGCGAGCAATTGCGGCTAGACGGCGGCGACTCCGGCGACGTTGTCTAGGGCTACGGGTGCGCACGGAAGTCGGCGTCACGGCACGGGTGGCGGCACATTAAATAGGGCCCTCGGCGTCCGTGAAATGCACGGAAACCGAGACCTGCCTCACAGGCGGCGAGTCCGGCGGCGACTCGATCGGGTGACGTGGCGCAGCGCCTGGCCGTTGGATCGAGATCCACGGTGCGTGAGTTTGGGTTGGTCGGACTCGGGCGGTGGCTGGCTCGGTCGGACTGCAGTGCAGTGACGTGGCTCAATCGTGGCCGTTGGATCTTGATCCAACGGTCACACGGGTTTGGGTTCGGCCGAGTGGGTTCGGCTCAACCACGGGCTCGGGTCGGGTTCGGGTCAGACTCGAACTCGAGTCTGACTCGGGCTCGGTCGGATGAACAGTACAAACCCACTCGCATTTTCCAGCGATTTAATATTTAAAATAATTCCCAGTAATTCATTTAATTCATTAAAAATAGCAAAAGACTCAGAAAAATTCCAGAAAAATTCTGGAAAATATTTTGGATCATTTTGGACTCAAATAAAATATTTCCAACAAAATTTTATTTGCAAAGTTTAGTTCTTTAATTATTTCAAAATGGAATAAATTCAAATAAATTCCAAATAAATTCCAGAAAATTCCAAAAATTCACCAAAGTGCCAAATCACACATGAATTTAAGAAAAGCAAAATTTTGGGGTGTTACAAAGGTGGATCTTATGAACGTTCCTTGAGTGATTTTGCTGGTGAAGTGTTTCTTTTGGGAATGAGTATTTTTTTATTTTCTTTGAGAGAATTTGTAGCGGTTGTGAGTGCAGATGTTTGACTTGAGAATTGATGTTCTCTTCCAAAATTTTGCTTTTGGTTAAAATGCGGTGTTTATCATAAAAAAGATGATGAGCCAGGTCGGTGAGAAAGTCATATATGGATATATGACTAATCCGGTGTGCTCTTTAAAAGATTGCATCCATGTCATGAATTAAGATTTCCTATGCTTTCTAGCATGAAAATAAAGAATGGATAAATACTGGAATTTTGGTTATGTTACAGATTTGAGTTTCCCTTTCTCTTTGAGAGATACTGTGATGGTTGTGGATTCTTGTGTGTGATTTGAGAAACGGTTCCCTTCCAAAATGTTGATTTTGGTGAAAATGAGAGGTTTGGCTTTGGTGAAAGCGAGTTGAGATGCTTTGGTTGTTGAGAACTTCTGTCAAAGAATTATGTGGAGTCTTTTTTTTGTTTGAGTGCTCCCCGATGCGAAATGTATCGCAATGTTTTGAGATTTGAGTTTTTCCTTTGCGGTTTGATTTAGGAAAAGAAAAAAAGTGGTCTTTGGACGTTGTCAAATCTTTGTTCCAAAGTGATTTGTGGTGTTTTGGGATTCGAGTTGATGAATGTGGTTCATCCGGCTAAAGAGAGTTGCTTTTTGTTGGCATTCTCGTTGAGATATGAATGGAAATGCTTATGGAACTGTTGATTATATTGGAGGAATATACTCATGGGCTTGTGTGACACTACGGTTTGGTGTGACGTTATAGAAGGTGAAATCAGATAATAAAACCTTTCGGCTTGAGGTTTACTCGCGTTTTTGGGCCTTTTGAAGCGTTGTGACACCACGGAGTGTCGTAACCTTATTTAACGTGCATGATAAGGTTAATAACATTATGAGATGTGGAATTAAGGTTAAAACTATAGGATATGGAGGTTAATAGCTTTTCCGGGGCGTTTCCGGGCAATTTCCGGGGTTTTGGGCCTTCCCGGGGGAGTTTGGGCCTTGGTGGGCTTTGGTGGGATGGAGTAGGTCTCCGTAACGGACTAGGATTGGGTGTGGGGGCTGGTAAAAGGGCTCCCCACCAGCCTTTTGGGTGTGCTCCCCCTGCCCTTGGGCGCCCCCACCTCTCCTTCCAAGCCCTAGCCGCCACCCCCACCTTCCCCTCTCCCTTCCTTGCGCCTCCACCTCCCCCATTGCTCCCCATTGCACACCACCTCTCCTCCACCCCCTTGCTGCCCTAGGGTGGCCTCCCCACCCCTGCATCCTCATGGATCCATCCGAGGAGCGAGGAGCGAGGAGCGAGGAACGAGGAGCGAGGAACGAGGAGCGAGGAGCGAGGAACGAGGAGCGAGGAGCGAGGAGCGAGGAGATCTATTGGAGATTCGTTCGTTGGGCAAAGGTATGATCATGGGGATCCTTGGGTTTGATCTAGGGACTGTTCTTAGGGTGTTTATGAAGTTTTTAGATCAATTGGTGGTGCTGGGTTGGAGTTCTTTGGGTTAGATCTAGACGTTGCCACGTTTCTGTTTTCGGGCAGATTGAGCAGTCGGGCTAGGGTTCGAGTTTTCGTCGATTTAGAATCCGAATCTGTCCGTACAGACTTAAAAGAAGTTGTAGATAATTTAATTATCTTTCCGTGGACATAAAGCACGTTAAAATCCGATCAGCCGTTTGAAAGTTATGGCCATTTTACCGAGCGTGTTAAAATCTGTGACGCAATTAGAACAGATCGTAGTAATCTGTAGATTAAACAATTTTAGAGTCCGAATCAGTCTTTCCGTATAACTAGAAAAAGGTAGGAAATTTCCTAAGCTTCGCGATGGTGTACTCGTTTAATCGATTTGGAGTCCCAGAACTCAAGTTATGCCTTTTGCAAGGCTGCTGTCCCGACGGGACAGAACCTCTGTTTTTAGGTTTTGCGAGTAGTGGACAATGTCGGGTTAGATGGGGGTTTGTGTACTATTTTGTCGGCATGATTGTGAGTGTGTGATGCCTATGTGCAGGTGGTGTGACACCGGGAGTGCCCTCTACTTCCCGCCAATCCGTCGCCCGCGGTTGAGGCAAGTGTGTTGTAATGAATAGCGGAATTGTAGGTTGCTTGTGGAGATTAGATGAAAGATTGAATACTTGCTATGATCACTTGCCATGCTTGCTGTTTTGCAATGATATAATGAGTGTGAATATCATGATATGATGCTATGTGTCTTTATTTATCATGATTCGATGCCATGTGTTTATGTGTACTATGACATGATGCCAAATGTTTATGTACAAATGAGATATGATAATTGGCATAGTTGCATGCATGTCATGAGATGGGGTGAGGGCGGTGAGAAAGTCATAACTAGTCCGGGGAAGGTCGGTGAGAAAGTTATGACTAGTCCGGAACGCCATTGAGTAAGACCTACATTGTGATTCCATCCATGTGGTGAATGGAAGCGAGGAGTAGGCACCCACCATCTTCGGGATGGAAGGGCGAAAAGGGTGCATACCGACGGGTGTGTACTCAACCATACCGGTATGAGTTTCCAAGGAGATATGAGCATAACATTGCATTGCATTTCATTGCAATACATATTTAATGATGATGATGTTGTTATGTGCTCAAGTATGAGATGTTATATGTGATGTAAGGTATTATTGTCTTGTAAATGATCTTGTTGTCCATTACAATATGCTTGCTGAGTTTTCGAACTCACGCTTGTGTTTTATGTTGTTTTTAGGTACTTTGAGATCGGCATGCGGGAAAAAGGGGTCTAGCTACACTTCTACACGTAGCTCCACCATCATAGTCCATAATTAATCACTTGGAGACATGATATTAAGAGTTGTGCCTTAAACTTAATGTATGGTTTAATTTAGCATGCTAGTGATTCCTTATGTGCTTCGTTTTAGTTTATGAAGTGGTTGAGCGTGGTATTATTGGCGTAATTTGATGATATATCCATTTATGTTGATGTTTTAGATGTCGTGTGCTATGATATATCTTGCCATGATATTGATATGGTGTTAATTCATGGAAAAACAAAGGAGATGCTGCCGAAATATCGGTTTTTAGCATATGTACCTTTGCTGGAATTTATGTTTAATTGTGGTATTTAGATGTTGTTTAGCTTATGTTTGGTAGCATTCGGGCATATTAAATGCCGGGGTGTTACAGTTGGTATCAGAGCGGGCTATAGGTCCTTGGAATGAGAATTTTTAGTATCATGCTATAGGGTACAACTAAAATGTGATGTGGAATAACTTAGAAACATGGCTTAGGTCTTAACTAAAACTTTGTTATAGGATAGCAACATTAAAACTTGCAAAAGTGGTATAACTAATTTAAAATTTGACACACATGGATGCACAGTAGGAAAGGGTATGGGTATCGTTTCTTTATGCTTAAATGTTGTATTTAAGCTATGATGTTGAATGCTTCCTTTGATAAAGCATGTTGCTATGTCTATGAGATAAATGACTGAATTGCTCTTGTTGTTGTGATAGAGTGCAATTGTGGTACCGAAGGGTTTCGGTCACCTTTTTTTTGTTCATAGTAAGGGCGAGGTTTGACGGTGTGGCCGGTTAGCGCCATCACCGAAGAACTATTAACCCCTATAGGAGAAGAGTGCTTACCCTCTCTGTTGTAGATCGGGTAGTTGACTGGAGTCAAATAGAAGAGTTTGGTGGTGGATTCCTTCGTACGTTCTTTGCCGTTCTGACGGTCGATTTTCATTGCTTTTCTTGGCTTTAGTTAATTTGAATCAAATGAAAAATGTTGGGTTTTCGCGGATCGTTCCGTATGCGGTGTGTGGTTTTGTCTTCCTTGGTTGAAGACGAAGAAGAGGAGTCTAGTGTTGCGCTTCTTTTGGGCGTCTTTCCAGTTTTAATGATTAGTTTGTTGATGGCTTTATGGGGAAGAAGCATTCAAATTTATCCCTGTGTTTGTCTTTCTCCGAGGTTAACGGAGTTATTATGAGTTATGCGGACCTGGCTGTCAGGCTAAAGTTACGTGTCTTTGTAGAAGTAAGTGGTGTTTGATTCGTTATTTTGTCGGTTTAAGAAAATCATCTTTGAAGAACCCTTCCTTTTTGTGAAAGTTTGGAGTTAGGTTTATTTGCAAAGGTATATTTGATCGATTTGTTCCCTCCAAAGAGAGTCTTTGAGATTTAAAAAGTGTTTTGGAGAATTCCTTTGCATGACCAAGTTTGGGTTTGTCTCATCGCAATTTTGAAAGTCAAATTTTCCTTATGAATTTGGGATGAGTTTTAAAACTAAATGCTGTAAACAAAGTAGTCTTTTGACTGAAATCGTTTGTCCCTAGTAAGAATTGATGTTTAGCATGTTATGTAGTAGGTAACAAAGTGGTTTATGGATTGATGTGTTGCTAAGTTAAATTTTTAGTTGAATCAATTCAATGTGATTAATATCTCTAGCTTGAGAATAAATAGACTACTAGTGTTGCAGTTTACTCTTAGCGAGAATGATTAAATGTGTTAATGTACATGCTTAGAATCTGTTGCCTTGCTTTAAAAAGTGCTTATGATCCTTGTTAATGTTAAAAGTTTAAACTTTGATGCATAGTTAAAACATTAAGATGATGTAGGCTCTGTTATTGTAAAAGAAACTTTCTTTGGTTGTTAAAGATGTTCTAATCTAATGGATTAATAAAGAAATTTAATCGTGTTGACTAGTGACTTTAATTTGGATGTTGATTAGAGTTGCTATTTATGTTGTTGCAAACTACTAGTATCTTTGGAAGTATGCGGTTATTGTGTCGCTACAATGCTAGTATTGATATCAATGGAGAAGACATAAGACTTATTGTTAATGATGTTGTTAATGGTAGTGTTAATGCTAATATTCAGTCTATTTTAAATAGTGGGGGTATGTTGTGTGGTGGTAATTTTGTTATCACCTATGTATAGGGTAGCTAAAAGTAATGTTGTTGGTTGATGATTATGCCCACTTGTTGTTATTGATGACTAAGTAGTTGTGGTAACTGTTTAGATTATTCGTTGGAAAACCATGGTTAAAATAGAGGAAAATTTTAACATGTTGCGATGGAGTGAGCTTTGGATAATTAACATGATGTACAATTTCATCCTTAATGAATGTATGCCTTGGAATCCTAGTTATGAACTTTGTCTTGCAGAGGTAATATTTACATGTTGAAGTCGTTGTTTAACTGAATAAGGTTCGGTTGTCGAGACGTGAATATATAGGTGGCATGAAATTTATATGCTGATCTTGCTGAAAGATTTATTGAAATACTATGTTTCCAACTTGGAATAAGATGTATTATGATTCGGTGACCCGTGAGGGTCATGTCAATATAGTTTTGGTTGGGAGCCTTTTTTGATAAGCTCCTTAAACCCTAATTAAAAGTGTTGGGATTGGTAACTAGAGGAAGAATTTGTTGTGAAGTTTCTGATTTATTTGTGTTGGGGCTTCTCAGGAAGTAGATAGTAATTATTGAAGTCTTTTAATGGAAAGCGTAGTGGAGTACTAGAGATGGTTCTTTTTATGCTGAGCTTGTGTTTAAAAGCTTTTGGACTGGTTTGGTTGCTTGCCATTTTGGTTGAAGGGTTTTCGGTCAAGGTGTTCCTTATGCTGTGTTTCAGAGTTTCCCTAAAACTCGTAGAAATTGGTGCAAATGTTTGGTTTTGGCTAACTTGTTTAGTTTGTGCTATGAGTTTCCCTTTCTCTTTGAGAAAGTTTGTGGCGGTTGTGTGTGCAGATGCTTGACTTTGGAGTCGATGTTCTTTTCCAAAATGCTGATTTTGGTTAAAATGTGAGGTTTTGCAAGTTTAGCTTTCAAGTAATGGAGGGTTCTGTTATGACGTGGTCTTTTCCTGCTAACGGTTTGCAGTCATGGTCTATATGAATTTCTGCAACCTTCGATGTTAATGGTGTTTCAATTCTTTGATACCTAATAAGTCGTTTGGTGAATGACTAATCGGTACTGGCTGTGCCATGATGAATGAATGGTGGAAAGGAAAACATGTCAACGTTTATCGATGTTTAATGATGAAGGAGTCGTTGAGCCAGGTCGGTGAGAAAGTCATATATGGATACATGACTAATCCGGAGTGCTCTTGAAAAGTTTGCATTCATGTTATGAATCGAGATGCCCATTTCTTTCTAGTATGAAAAGAAAGAATAAAGAATTTCTGATATGTTGGTTGTGATGAAGGGGATTTGTGTTTCCTTTGCATCTTGGTTTAGAAAGTTAAACTGAATGCTCTTTGGTTGTTGTCGAATCTTTTCCAAAGTGATTGTAGTGCATTGGATTCAAGGTTAAGCATGGGGACCAATTGGGTTCATGGTTTGTGGTTGAGTTTATCCAATCGTTGTGTCCTTGTTTTAGTCCTTGGGTGGAAAGCTTGAGGGCGAGACCCGCTTGGATGAGAAATCCAAGATGGGTTGTTATCGACCTAAGCATTAGGTGTTGTTAGTAGTGGATCGTAAATGGTTTAAAGGTGAGGATTAAAGGAAGGTTGAGTTTGACTCAATTCAAACCTTCTTGGAGAATTGTCTTTGTTGATGTGTTCCTCGATAGGGTTGATTAAGTACTAGTGGACCACTTGGTGGTTGCTAGTAATTGCTTCTCCTTTCAAGTGTATTGGATCTTTTGTCACGATCTATGAGCGAGTGGAGTCAACCGTAGCATTTTGTTCGGTTGTTACTGTTCTTATGGTTTTAAGAACTTTGGTTTTAAAGAAAGCTTTCCCTTTTGATGTTAGCGGTGGGTATTGGTCTTTTGTAAAAGACGAATCTTTTGCATGGTTTTAAACCCCGTTGTTCAAACAAAGGTTGTCTTGGAGTGTAGTGTCTCTCTTGGCTTGCGTCGTCTTGATTACGGCGAACCATAGTAGAGAGGTTGATGTGTGAAAAACACTTTTGTGCGTGGGAGTCAAGAGGGTTCTAGCAGGTTGAAGCCGTGTTCTTCTGGAAAGTAGCATTGCTAAAGGGATCAGACACTTTAGTGCCAAGGAATGTATCGAATGAGGAGTGTGAGACCGTGTTCTTTCGTGGTCTTTTTGGCAATTGGGGTGAAGGAGGAACCGTGCGAGGTTGCACTTTGTTGAGCTAAATCAACATTTCCTCGCCAAGGGTTGGTTTTGAGAACTCGTTTGTCGTTTGTTCCGGTTTGAGTCTTTGTGTGAATGTTTTATGTTGTAAGGAAGTCTTTTGTCCCTCGGGGACTTTGTTGTTGCTTTTGGCGTCCTTTGGATTCAAGGTCGAATCCTGTTGAAGGGGGGAAGAATGTGACACTATGGTTTGGTGTGACGTTATAGAAGGTGAAATCAGAGAATAAAACCTTTCGGCTTGAGGTTTACTCGCGTTTTTGGGCCTTTTGAAGCGTTGTGACACCACGGAGTGTCGTAACCTTATTTAACGTGCATGATAAGGTTAATAACATTATGAGATGTGGAATTAAGGTTAAAACTATAGGATATGGAGGTTAATAGCTTTTCCGGGGCGTTTCCGGGCAATTTCCGGGGTTTTGGGCCTTCCCGGGGGAGTTTGGGCCTTGGTGGGCTTTGGTGGGATGGAGTAGGTCTCCGTAACGGACTAGGATTGGGTGTGGGGGCTGGTAAAAGGGCTCCCCACCAGCCTTTTGGGCGTGCTCCCCCTGCCCGTGGGCGCCCCCCCCGCGCCCGCCCAGCCCGAGCCGCCACCCCCACCTTCCCCTCTCCCTTCCTTGCGCCTCCACCTCCCCCATTGCTCCCCATTGCACACCACCTCTCCTCCACCCCCTTGCTGCCCTAGGGTGGCCTCCCCACCCCTGCATCCTCATGGATCCATCCGAGGAGCGAGGAGCGAGGAGCGAGGAACGAGGAGCGAGGAGCGAGGAGCGAGGAGCGAGGAGATCTATTGGAGATTCGTTCGTTGGGCAAAGGTATGATCATGGGGATCCTTGGGTTTGATCTAGGTACTGTTCTTAGGGTGTTTATGAAGTTTTTAGATCAATTGGTGGTGCTGGGTTGGAGTTCTTTGGGTTAGATCTAGACGTTGCCACGTTTCTGTTTTCGGGCAGATTGAGCAGTCGGGCTAGGGTTCGAGTTTTCGTCGACTTAGAATCCGAATCTGTCCATACGGACTTAAAAGAAGTTGTAGATAATTTAATTATTTTTCCGTGAACATAAAGCACGTTAAAATCCGATCAGCCGTTTGAAAGTTATGGCCGTTTTACCGAGCGTGTTAAAATCTGTGACGCAATTAGAACAGATCGTAGTAATCTGTAGATTAAACAATTTTAGAGTCCGAATCAGTCTTTCCGTATAACTAGAAAAAGGTAGGAAATTTCCTAAGCTTCGCGATGGTGTACTCGTTTAATCGATTTGGAGTCCCAGAACTCAAGTTATGCCTTTTTCAAGGCTGCTGTCCCGACGGGACAGAACCTCTGTTTTTAGGTTTTGCGAGTAGTGGGCAATGTCGGGTTAGATGGGGGTTTGTGTACTGTTTTGTCGGCATGATTGTGAGTGTGTGATGCCTATGTGCAGGTGGTGTGACACCGGGAGTGCCCTCTACTTCCCGCCAATCCGTCGCCCACGGTTGATGCAAGTGTGTTGTAATGAATAGCGGAATTGTAGGTTGCTTGTGGAGATTAGATGAAAGATTGAATACTTGCTATGATCACTTGCCAAGCTTGCTGTTTTCCAATGATATAATGAGTGTGAATATCATGATATGATGCTATGTGTCTTTATTTATCATGATTCGATGCCATGTGTTTATGTGTACTATGACATGATGCCAAATGTTTATGTACAAATGAGATATGATAATTGGCATAGTTGCATGCATGTCATGAGATGGGGCGAGGGCGGTGAGAAAGTCATAACTAGTCCGGGGAAGGTCGGTGAGAAAGTTATGACTAGTCCGGAACGCCATTGAGTAAGACCTACATCGTGATTCCATCCATGTGGTGAATGGAAGCGAGGTGTAGGCACCCTCCATCTTCGGGATGGAAGGGGGAAAAGGGTGCACACCGACGGGTGTGTACTCAACCATACCGGTATGAGTTTCCAAGGAGATATGAGCATAACATTGCATTGCATTTCATTGCAATACATATTTAATGATGATGATGTTGTTATGTGCTCAAGTATGAGATGTTATATGTGATGTAAGGTATTATTGTCTTGTAAATGATCTTGTTGTCCATTACAATATGCTTGCTGAGTTTTCGAACTCACGCTTGTGTTTTATGTTGTTTTTAGGTACATTGAGATCGGCATGCGGGAAAAAGGGGTCTAGCTACACTTCTACACGTAGCTCCACCATCATAGTCCATAATTAATCACTTGGAGACATGATATTAAGAGTTGTGCCTTAAACTTAATGTATGGTTTAATTTAGCATGCTAGTGATTCCTTATGTGCTTCGTTTTAGTTTATGAAGTGGTTGAGCGTGGTATTATTGGCGTAATTTGATGATATATCCATTTATGTTGATGTTTTAGATGTCGTGTGCTATGATATATCTTGCCATGATATTGATATGGTGTTAATTCATGGAAAAACAAAGGAGATGCTGCCGAAATATCGGTTTTTAGCATATGTACCTTTGCTGGAATTTATGTTTAATTGTGGTATTTAGATGTTGTTTAGCTTATGTTTGGTAGCATTCGGGCATATTAAATGCCGGTATGTTACAGCTTGGTTGTTTGAGTGTGAATATGTGAGGGCGAGACCCTCTTAGGAAAAGAACCAATGGTGGTTTGGTAATAACTTTCAGCCCTAGCTTGGTCTAGTCGTAGAACTTTGGTTGTGGTTTAAAAGGTTGTTACGATGGAGGTTATAGATGTCGTGGTTTAAATTTTGTGGAGAGTACCGTTTGGTGGTAATGAAGGTTATAGAAATTGTGATGTAAAATGTTATGTCATGAACATTGTCTTAGCTAGTGTCCTTGGGTATGAGATATGCCCGGAAGATGATAGAAAAAAATGTAGCGTGGTTTGTGTTTGGAAAGGAAGTTATTGTCAATGTGGACTATGTATGTAAATGACATTGATTAATTGTGGTTCCTTGTGAAAAAGGTCAAATAATTGGAAGAGATGGGATTTTGTTTAATTGATTCTTTGGAGGTTCTCGTTTAGAACCCCAGTTATTAATAAGACACCATTGGTGATTTGTTGGTAGAGAGGTTGTTAAAGGAGATGTGATTTGCTTTCTTTGTGTCATCTTAAGTTTAATGAGATGTGGTAGATAGGTGGAGAAATGAAATTAAGGTTCTGTAAATGAAGTTGAAAAGGGAAGTTTTTCTGAGTTCATCAGGTTGGATGAGGGAAGTATGAACTGTTTGATGTGAGGAGTTGGGCGTGATAATTTGATTAATCCCTTTAGTGGGTGAAATCGAGGACTTTGGTTGACTTCTGCTAATATTATTGGGAATTGAAGTGAAGGTGCAACCGTGAGAGGTTGCACTAGTTGAGCTAAATCAACACTTTCTCGCTAAGTATTGGTTTTGAGAACTTGTTTGTCGATTGTTCCGATTTGAGTCTTTGTGGGAATGTTTTGTGTTGCAAAGAAGTCTTTTGTCCCTTGGGGACTTTGTTGTTTTTGGCGTTTTTCGGATTCGAGGTCGAATCCTGTATAAGGGGGGAGAATGTGACACTACGGAATGGTGTGACAATATAAAATGTGAAATTAGATAATAAAACTATACGGTATGAGGTTTAATTGCGTTTCCGGTCCGATTTCGGGAGTTTGGGCCTCTCCAGGGGAGTTTGGGACCAAGGGGATGAGTCGTGGGCTTTAGTGGGAAGGTATTTGGGCCCATGAGGGAGGGGGAGACCAGGTTTTCCTGGCTTGGGGCGTCCTCCCCCTGCCCTTGCTGCCCCCCACTTGCAAACCCTAGCCGCCACCTCTCTCCCCCACTTCCCCTACACGCCTCCACCTCTAGCCGCCTCCCCCATGCGCCATCTCTCCTCCCCTCCCCTCTCCACCCTCCTTGCTGGCCTAATATAGCTCCTCACCTTGCCATCCCGCTATTCCCTCCCTCGGGAAGCTCCGCGACGAGGAGATCCGGCGGTTTCGGCGCGAGGAAGACGATCGGGGAACCCGGGAGGAGGGATTTTGGCGTTCGTTGTTCGTTGGGCTGAGGTATGGTATGGGTGTTCCTTGGGGATGGTCTAGGTGTTGTTATAGAGGTTTCTTTCATGTTTTTAGATCAAGTGGTGGTGCTGCCATTGGGTAGATTTGGGAGAAAACTAGAGTTGCCACGTTCTCTGTTTCGGGCAGCATGAGCAGTCGACCTAGGGTTTGGGTTTTCGCCAATTTAGATTCATAATTTGGTCTGCCGCCTGTTGAATAAGTTGTAGTTAATTTCAATACCTTTCAGTGGGTATAAAGAACGTCCAATTCCGCCCAGCCGTTTGAAAGTTATGCTAGTTTTACCGAACGTATTAAAATCTGTGACGTGATTGGAACAGATCACGGTATTTTGCAGATTAAACAACTTTAGGTTCCGAATCAACTTTTTCATATACTTAGAAAAAGTTAGGAAATTTCCTAAGCTATGCGGGGATGTACTCATTTATTCGATTCGGAGTTTTAGAACCCGAGTTATGCCTTTTGGAAGGCTGTTGTCCCGACGGGACAGAACCTCTGTTTTTGGGTTTTGCGAGTAGTTTGCGATGTTGGGGTAGAAGAGTGTTTGCGTACTGTTTTGTGGGCATGATTGTGAGTGTGTGGTACCTATGTGCAGGTGGTGTGACCCCGGGAGTGCCCTCTACATCTCGCCAATCCGTCGCCGTGGTTGAGGCAAGTGTATTGGAATGGGTAGCGAGTTGATGTTTGCTTGATTAGTTGAGATTAAAATTGAATAAATGATATGTTCACATGCCATGCCTTAATGATTGCCAATGATATGATGAATATGTTTATTATGTTATGATGCCATGTGTTAATGTACAAAGTTATTTATGATGTTAGCATATTTGCATACATGGCATGATACATGGCCCGGGCGGTGAGAAAGTCATAACTAGTCCGGGGAAGGTCGGTGAGAAAGTTATGACTATTCTGGAGAGCCAAAGAGTAAGTCCTACATCGCGATTCCATCCACCGCGGTGTATGGAAGCGAGGAGTAGGCACCCTCCATCTTCGGGATGGAAGGGAGGAGAGGGTGCACACCGACGGGTGTGTACTAAACCATACCGGTATGAGTTTCCAGGAGATATGTGCATCGCATCGCATTGCATTGCATTGCATTGTATGAGGATGTTATATGATGATGATATATGATGATGTCAATGATATGCTTACGCTATGAATATGAGATGTGTATGATGTCGTATGTGAAAAGTGGTGATGAAGGTATTAGAATGTATTTTCTTGTTCCATTGCAATATACTTGCTGAGTGATGAACTCACGCTTATGTTTATGTGTTTTTCTTAGGTACCATGAAACCGACATGCGGGAAAGGGAGCTAGTCACACGTCATCACTTAGCATCACACATATAAACAATGACATGTTCTCTCCTTTAGTTGTGATGGTTAATTCACTGAACTAAATTGTGGTTTTGATGCTTCGTTGGTTGTCATGAGTAAATGATTAGGCCATATTTGATATGTGACGGATAGACTTATATCTTTAGTTGTATGGAGGTTGAATTTCCGATTGGTCATGTTATTGCTATCGTTCATTATGCTATCTTGATATGTTAATATTATTGTTGCTTCAATTCATGGAGAAACAAAGGAGATGCTGCAGAAATTTTTGGTATTAGCATTTGCTCCTTTGCTATAATTTACTTGTAATTGTGGTATTTAGAGGTTGCTTAGTCTATATTTGGTAGCATTCGGGCATATTAGATGCCGGGGTGTTACACGCTCGGTTTAAAGGGCGCCCAATTATAAGAGTTGAGAACCAGTGTTTTCTTGATTCTTGATTGGTGTTTGGTGGTAGCGTTGTAGTTTGCGATAACTGTATGAAATGATTGATGTGAGGTTATAGGCATATTTAGTATTTTCAATTGAGCCCTTTAGTGGGTGAAAACGAGGATTTAGGTTGGGGAATTGGAAGTAAAAGTGGAACCGTGAGAGGCTGCACTTAGTTCAGATAAGTTAACTCTTTCTCGCTAAGTGTAGGTCTTTGGGAAATTGTTTGTCTTGTGGTTCGGTTCGAATCTTTGTGCTGATGTTCTGTGTTCCAAAGAAATCTTGTCCCGTAGGGACTTTGTTTTTGCTCTTGGCGTTCTCCAGATTCGAGGTCGAATCCTGTTAAGGGGGAGAGAATGTGACATCATAGGATGTGACAATAGAGAGTGTGAGATTATAAAATGTGACAATATAGAATACGGCTTTCGGTACGACTTTATAGTGTGTTTTTGGGCCGTTTCCGGGAGTTTGGGCCTTTCTGGGTGATTTTGGGCCTTGGGGGTTGAGTTGAGCCTCCGGTTGAAGGGTTTGGGCCCAAGGGGGGAGCTTTTGGGCAGCCAACCCTAGCCCCCACCCCTTGGTGCGCCCCCCTCCCCCTCCACTCCCTTGCCGCCACCCCCAAACCCCCCATGCGCCTCCCCTTCCCCTCTCTAACCCTAGCCGCCCCTTGCCCCCACCTTGCGCCTCCACCTCTCCACCCCTCTCCTAGCCGGCCCTAGAAGAGTTCCATCCCCTCCCTTGCTGCCACACCCTTCCCCTCCATTGATTTCGCCATTGGGAAGCTCTGCAACCGGGAGGAACCGGCAGATTCGGCGCTGGGAGGGAGATCGGGACCGGGAGGAGAAGGTTTTCGTCGTCGTCGGTTCTTCAAGAAGAGGTAATGAACCTTGGTTCTTTTGGGGTGGTCTAGGTGCTGTTTAGACGGGAGATTCCATGCCTATGATCCATGATTAGGTGCTGTCCCACGTTTTGTCCTCGGGCAGATTTGCACCCCGACCTAGGGCTTAAGTTTTCGTAATTTTGGAGGCGTTTTCTGATCGGCCGGCTGTTACGAAAGTTGTAGGTAATTCAATTACCTTTAATTGAACACCAAGAAGGTTAAATTCTGTGTAGCAGTTTAAAAGTTATAGCTATTTTACCGAACGTTGTCAAATCTGTGACGTGATTGGGATAGGTCGTGTTCATCTGTAGATTAGACAATTTTAGAGGCCGATTCACTCTTCGCGAATACTTAGAAAAAGCTAGGAAATTTCCTAAGCTTCGAGAAAATGTACTCGTTTACTTGATTCGGTGTGACACTGCGGAATGACGGTCTGAGTCATTTCCGATGTTGGCATGACGGTATGATTTTTGTAGCATGTTTTTGGGCTTTTCCCGGAGTTTGGGCCCTTCCGGGGGGAATTGGGCCTTCCGGGGGAGTTTGGGCCTTGGGGGATCTAACTTGGGCCTTGGGGGACTAATTTGGGCCGAAGGTGGGGGGAGATAAAGCCCATGTGGAGGTGGAATTGGGCAGCAAGCCTGCTGCCCATGCCCTAGCCGCCCACAACTCCCCATGCGCCCCCCTCTCCCCCACTTGTGCCTCCACCCTTCCCCTTCCTCCTCCACCTCCTCTAGCCGGCCCTAGGCGAGTTCCACCCCATCCCTTGCTGCCACGCCCCTCCTCTTTGCTGTTCTCACCGTTGGGAAGCTCCGCGACGAGAGGATCTGGCGGAATCGGCGTGTGGAAGGAGATTGGGGGACCAGGAGGAGAAAATTCGGCGTTCGAGCGGTTCTTCGAGGGAGGTAAGGATGGGTAGATACTTTGGTAGGGTTGTGTTGCTGGTTAGGAGAGGGTTTCAAGCCTAGAATTCATGTTTAGGTGCTGTTATTAGAGGTATAGATTCGTTTAGTAGATCTATTTCGCGTAGTAGCCTCGATCAATTCCTGACAGTTGACTTTGGTCACAGTTTTGGGGTTTTTAGATTCGGATTTTGGTTGGCCGCCTGTTGAGAAAGTTGTATATAATCGAAAAACCTTTCAATCAAGACAAAGAACGCTTAATTCCGTCCAGCCATTTAAAAGTTATGGATGTTTTACTGAACATTGTCAAAACTGTGACGTGATTGGGACAGATCGTGTTGATCTGTAGATTAGTCAATTTTAGAGGCCGAATCAGCTTTTCCTAATACTTAGAAAAATCTAGGAAATTTCCTAAGCTTCAAGAAAATGTACTAGTTTTGTCTCATTTGGAGTCATTAAGCCCTATTTATGGTCTTCCAAAGGCTGTTGTCCCGATTGGATAGATTCTCTGTTTTTGGGTATTGGGAGTAGATCGCAAGTCGGCTTAACTAAGTGTTCTTGTGTGGTATTGTGTGCATGTGGTTGAGTGTATTGAACCTTTGTGCAGGTGGTGTGACCCTGGGAGTGCCGTCGTCGTCTCACCACGCCGTCTCACGAGGGTGAAGGCAACTGTATTGCGATGGATTCGGGGTTTTGGGCAGTCAACTAGAATTGTAGTTGTGCCATCATGCTATGTGATGTGCTTATTTGCCATGTTGATCCTTGCATGAGTTATGATATTTATGTTTAATTTAAGGATATGCCGTTGTTATATGGAGTTTCCTTTATGCAAGATATATCATGTTGTTATATTGAGTTTTCCTTTATGCAAGTTATATCATGTTGTTATATTGAGTTTTCATTTATGCAAATTATAACATGATGTGGCATATGTGCATTCATGATGGAAGAGGTGACCCATTCTGATGCGGGCCTCTATGTTCACACGTAGTGAACACGAAAGACCTACCTCGTAGTCTCATCCACGGTTGTGTATGGGAGCGAGTCAGTAAGAGTAGGCACCCTCCATCTACGAGATGGAAGGGGAAAGAGGGTGCACACCGACGGGTGTGCACTCGGCAATACCGCTATGTGCTTCAAGGAGACATGTGCATTGCATTGCATGAAAGAGAATGATTATGAGATGTTTATGAAGATGAACTATGAGATGCTTATGATGATGTGTTGTGGTATGTGATATTGATGCTATTTAATAATGTTGTTATTCTATCCCATTGCAATACACTTTGCTGAGTGATGAACTCACGCTTGTGTTTTATGTTGTTTTTAGGTACCATGAAACCGTCCTGTAGGAAAGGGGAATAGCGGCACTTCTTCACATAGCTTTATTCACCTAGACAACTACACACTCTCATTTGTAGTGGTAATGATTATCATAATGTGCTAAACTTGGATTAGGTTATCTATGTGCTTGGTTTTAATGTTCTCTCCATATTCATTCATGAACATGGGAGTTTATGTTATGGGCTTGAAATGATACTTTATCTCCTGCTTGTGTTGTTTTAGATGTCATCTATTATGCTATTATGATGTGATAATGTTATTGTTTCCACAAACCATGCAAAAACAAGGGAAGTGCTGCCGAAATTTCGGTTAAAGCATTTACGCCCTTGCTGTAATTTATCTTTATTTGTGGTATTTAGATGTTGCTTCTACCATGTTTGGTGACATCCAGGGCATACTAGATGCTGGGGTGTTACATTTGGAGTCTTATAACTCAAGTTATGCTAGTTGGAATCCCGCTGCCCCGACGGGACAGATTTTCTGTTTTTGGGTTTTTAGAGTGGGTTGCGAAGTCGTTGAAGATGATCGCACTTGTACTATTTTGTGGGCACGTTTTGAGTGTATTGTACCTATGTGAAGGTGGTGTGACCCCGGGAGTGCCCTCAACCTCTCGCCACTCCGTCGCTCACGGTTGAAGGCAAGTGTATTGGGATGGATTTGGGGTTTTTGGTGACCAACGAGTTGTGTAGTTTTGCTATGTTTCTAAATAATGCTCTATGTTGCCATGTTGTTCCTTGCATGTGTTATGATGATCATGTTTAGTTTAAAATATGCCGTTGTTATATTGTGTTTCCTTTATGCAAGTTTTATTATGATGTGGCATTTGTGCATTCATAATGGAAGAGGCGTCCCATTCTGATGCGGGCCTCTGTATTCACACGTAGTGAACACGAAAGACCTACCTCGTAGTCCCATCCACGGTTGTGTATGGGAGAGAGTCAGTAAGAGTAGGCACCCTCCATCTACGGGATGGAAGGGGAAAGAGGGTGCACACCGACGGGTGTGCACTCGGTAATACCGCTATGTGCTTAAAGGAGACATGTGCATTGCATTGCATTGCATGAATGAGGATGATCATGAGATGTATATGAAGATGAACTATGAGATGCTTATGATGACGTGTTATGGTATGTGATATTGATGCTACTGAATAATGTTGTTGTTCTATTCCATTGCAATACACTTTGCTGAGTGATGAACTCTGCTTGTGTTTTATGTTGTTTTTAGGTACCATGAAACCGTCATGCGGGAAAGGGGAATAGCGGTACTTCTTCACGTAGCTTTATTCACCTAGACAACTACACACTCTCATTTGTAGTTGTAATGATTATCTTAATGTGCTAAACTTGGATTAGGCTATCGTATGTGCTTGGTTTTAATGTTCTGTTCATATTCGTTCATGAACATTGGAGTTTATGTTATAGGCTTGAAATGATACTTTATCTCCTGCTAGTGCTGTTTTAGATGTCATCTATTATTCTATTATGATGTGACAATATTATTGTTGCCCCAAACCATGCAAAAACAAAGGAAGTGCTGCCGAAAATTTTGGTTAAAGCATTTACGCTCTTGCTGTAATTTAATCTTAATTGTGGTATTTAGTTGCTATTATTGCTATGTTTGGTGACATCTAGGGCATACTAGATGCTGGGGTGTTACAAAGGCATATCACTAAGTTTTTTTTTGTATCTTCCACTATATTCTACTTGGCCTATTAGGTATTATTGCATAAAGTACATTCCATTAATGTATTTGTGATATTCTATATGGATGTGATGAACATGTTCTAAATGTGCGTACTAGCCACTGATCATGGGACTAGTTCAGTTTGCACATGAGACCTTCTTGGTATTCCATGCCAAAAAGAGAGGATTTTGATAGTGTTGGTATCAAATCCATACTAACTATATAAATCTTAGATAGAATGGCCATGCATTAGCATAAATGTAGAATTAATGCCATTCCTTCGCCCTCTATAGAATTTTCTATCCTTACCCATATCTTCATTAAAGCTGCTAAATATTTCTCTTAAAAAAGATTGTAGATGGCAACCACGACCAATTGGACCAAGCTTGTGTGGGAACTGATTAAAGAGTGTAGGACGAAGGGGACACCCTTACATATTCACTATTGAGGGTCACATGACTGGCTACATAGTCACAGCCCACGTAACCACTAGGAAAGGAAGTCACATCCTGCAGCACTGTGTGTGGCACCATGGCTTCATGCAGTATGCTGCTATCCAAGGAGCAAGCAGCAAAGTTTCTCACTAGATTTGTAAGCTTTATCGCATTAATATGAAGGCTTTTATCCAGGCGTATGATGTACGTGCAAGATGATGAACACAATCACATAATACCACGATAGAAGAACTAGCATCTCCACTGCTCCCACCACTAGAGACACTTGTGCCACCATCACCTCTAGATGCGTCAGGACCAAGGCATCACTGTACTGGCAACCGCCAAGAGTGCCTACGCTGCTTTAGGCTGGCTATTGCCAGAGACTCCCTACTTTCACCACCATCAACTCTGAGAAATTGATACAATAGAGAGTCTCCGCTGCCCTCGCTCCTAGCTCACGACCCTGGAGTCACTTATACTAGAGAATACCCACTGCCTTCACCGTTTGTCATGTATAGTGACTTTGAACCAAAAATAGAGGAATCAAATTCCTCCGAGTCTGAATGGGAATGCTAGAGTAAAATTTTCGTTCATGTTGTATGCAAGCTAGGTAGCTTGTATGCCCCATGTATCCTTAGCTAATGCGATGGCAAGATTTTATGAAATAATATTTGGTAGGAAGGGTTTGACCATAAAAATACACAACCTTATTGGCCCTTCTACTAACTCCATATTTTTCCAACTCGTGCATTAACCAACACTTGTAGATGCCGACTCATTGGGACACATGCTATAGGACAAGTGCCTTTGAAGAAGGAACCATGGCTCACACGTTGTGTGTGATGAGGCAAGTGAACTTCCCATGCCCATCAATCTTCACAGCCTACTCCATGCCTCCAGGAGAGGCATCAATTGAGTACACGGCCGAAGTAACTATCCATGGTAGGAGCACTATAGAGTAGTCCTTGTCACGAGCATGAGCCCTTATCATAGGACCACGATGTATTATTTTATCAATAGGAGAATTGTTAGTGATGTGCGTATCCAAAGGAGTGATGTCCTCATCATCCTCCCCCTCTTGAATTGGAGTCAACTCAAGCTTGTATGCATTATCATAATATTCTTAAGTATTTTAAAAGGACCATCAGCTCAAGGCATTAATTTGGATTTTCTCAAATCTAGAAACATATCTTTTCTCAAAAGCAACCAAACAAGATCACCTGGTTCAAAGGATAAATATTTTATACCTTGACTACTAGCAATTCTATAATTTTCAGTCATCTTTTCTATGTTCTCCTTAGTTGTTTCATGCATTTTTAAAATAAATTTATCACACTTCTTAGCATCTAAAGTAACCTTTTCAGAAGTAGGCAATGCAAAAGATCAATTGGAGCACGAGGATTAAACCCATACATTACCTGAAATGGACTTACCTTGATGGTGGAGTGTACTGACCTGTTATAAGCAAACTCCACATGAGGTAAACAATGTTCCTACAACTTCAAATTCTTCTTTAAAACAGTCCACAACATGGTTGACAACGTACAATTGATGACCTCTATTTGTCCATTAGTTTGGGGATGACATGTAATAGAAAATAGTAGCTTTGTCCCCCATTTGTTTCATAAGTTTCTCCAAAAGTGACTCAAGAACTTAGCATCACAATCTAAGACAACTGTGTTTGGCACTCCATGTAGGCGTACAATCTCCTTGAAAAACAAATCAGCAACATTTGTAGCATCATAGCTCTTATGACATGGTATAAAGTGTGCCATTTTAGAAAATTGGTCTGCAACCACAAAAATACTATCCCTCCACTTCTTTGTCATAGGCAACCCTAAAACAAAGTTTATAGAAATATCCTCCAATGGAGCACTAGGAACAGGAAGAGGCCTATAAAAACCATGTGGATTTGAGCGAGACTTAGCTTTATTGCATGTAGTGCAGCGTGCCACGTAGCGCTTGATGTCGCGTCTCATATCTTGCCAAAAGAAATGTGCGGCTAGTACATCTTCAATTTTCTTCACTCCAAAATGGCCCATCGAACAACCTCCATGCGCTTCCTGTAGAAACAAAAGGCGAATACAGCTAGCTAGAAAACATAGCTTGTTAGCATGATATAACAATCCATCATTTAGCACATATTAATTCCATATTCTTCCTTCTCTATAGTTTCAAAGGCATCCTTAAAGTCCAAATTAGTATCATATAACTCTTTTATTGTTTACATACCAAAAATTTTTATGATCAAGTTGAGACAACATAATATAACACCTAGATAACGCATCAGCAATTACATTGTCTTTACCCCTCTTGTGTTTAATATCATATGGTAATGAATCTATGAATTGAACCCATTTAGCATGTCATTTATTTAGTTTGCCTTGACTTCTAATATGTTTCAATGATTCAAGATCAGACTGAATAACAAACTCCATAGGCCAAAGATAGTGTTGCCATATTTCTGATACTCACACTAAAGCATACAATTCTTTATCATAGGTAGAGTAATTCAATGTTGGTCCACTCAATTTCTCACTAAAGTAAGCAATAGGTTTACCTTCTTGTAGCAGTACACCTCCTATTCCAATTCCACTAGCATCACATTCTAATTCAAAAGTCTTACAAATATATGGAAGTTGGAGTAGACGTGCATGTGTAAGGTTCTCTTTTAGCATGTTAAAAGCATGTTCCTATGCTAGTCCCATTGGAAAAGTACACCATTCTTTTTCATCTCATTCAGCAAGGTAGCAATGGTGCTGAAACGTGTGATTGTTTCAAGGGTTGGCTAGCTCTTGATGGCTTCAATTTTTTGCTTCATCAACTTCAATTCCCTGTGAAGTAACAACATAACCAAGAAAAGAGACTTGATTCGTGCAAAAAGTGCACTTCTCAAGATTACCAAACAAATGTGTATCCCTCGAAGCATTGAAAATAGCACAAAAATGTTTCATGTGTTCTTTTTGTGACTTGCTAAATATCAAAATATCATCAAAATAAACAACCACAAATTTTCTATTGTAAACACATAAAAGTTTGTTCATCAAACGCGTGAAAGTGCTAGGTGCATTAGTTAGACCAAAGGGCATGACTAACCACTCATATAAATTGAACTTAGTTTTAAATGCTTTTTTCAATTCATCTCCCAATTTCATTCTAATATGGTGGTAGCCACTATGCAAGTCAATCTTTGTGAAAATAATAGAACCTAAAGAATACGAATGACACATGGACTAAGGCTTTTAGGTACGTACCCTTGGTCCAAAAGCTCTTGGACTTGCTGTTGAATTTCCCTAGTCTCCTCTAGATTGGTCCTATACGCTGCACGGCTTGGCAAAGTCATTCTAGGATCAAATCAATTTGGTGCTTAATACCTCAAATAGGTGGCAGTCCTGGAGGTATCTCCAACTGGAAACACATCTGCATACTCATGCAAAAGGTTAATGATAGCAGGAGGAAAAGAGCTAGTTATATCATCAAGTAAAAATAAAGCCTCTTTGCACATTAACACATAGCATAGTGCATCATTCTCATTAATTTCAACAAGATCAGACTTGGTAGCAAGCATAAAACCACCTTACAAAGTAATTCCCTCAGACCTAGAACTAAGTATTTTCTTGTGTTTTTTAAGTGGCAAAACATTCTTAGCTACTTGCTAATTTTCAGATTCTAATGCACTCTCTTTCTTCTCATTTTTAGCTCTTTCTTTATCTATAACACCCCAACACCACACGTGCTCAGAGTGTCACCAAAACAAAAGAAAATAACCAAACTATCCTAATTTCTTCAAAAAAAAATGTCGGCAAGACCTCCCCTACAAAATGGTCATTCACTCAGTAGACAACACAAGATAATAATCATCATGAGAACATCATAACTTATAACATACTCACAACCACCAAGACGGCATCACCTAGGCCAAAAGACCCCAAAAAAATTATCACCAACCTTACCACCATGGTCAAGGTCAAAACCAAACCTTCTCACCTTAGCCCCTAAGGCTCAAATAGACGACAACCGAAGATGACCACAACCGGTCAAACCTTAATTACACCTAATTAGCAGCTTAATCTTAGAAAGCTACAGCTGCTCAACAAGTAGTGAAGCTAGAGGTGAAGTGCAGTCATTCACTCAGCAGACAAACAAGATAATAATCATCATGAGAACATCATAACTTATAACATACTCACAACCACCAAGATGGCATCACCTAGGCCAAAAGACCCCAAAAAAATTATCACCAACCTTACCACCATGGTCAAGGTCAAAACCAAACCTTCTCACCTTAGCCCCTAAGGCTCAAATGCAATGATACCCATCACCTAGGCGTAATGCAATGATACCCATATCCTTTCTACGGTGAATCAAAGTGTGTCAAGTTTTAGGTTAATTAACCAATCTATTTCAGATTTTAAGGTTATTGCCTTGTGGCCAAATTTTAAAGAGTACCTACCTATGCCATGTTTCTACTTTTTCAAGTCAATATTTTAGTTTACTCTAGAGTAAATTGCTAATTTCATGCACCATGGACCTAAAGCCCGCTTTGATACCAACTGTAACACCCCAACACCACATGTGCCCAGAGTGTCACCAAAACAAAAGCAAATAACCAAATTGTCCTAATTACTTAAAAAAATTCAGCAAGACCTCCCCTGCAAAATAAACATCCACTCAGAAGACAAATAAGACAATAATCATCATGAGAACATCATGACTTATAACATACTCATGAACCGCCATGACAGCATCACTAAGGCCAAAAAACCCAACAAAAAAATGATTGCCAACCTTGCCAACACGGCCAAGGTCAAAACCAAACCTTCTCACCTTAGCCCCTAAGGCTCAAATAGATGACAACCGAAGATGACCACAACCGATCAAACCTTAATTACACCTAATTAGCAACTTAATCTTAGAAAGCTACTGCTACTCAACAAGTGAATAGTTAGAAGGTTATTAGAGGTGAAGTGCAGTAGTGAAGCTACGCCCACCCATGCGCGATAACTTTAGGGATCATCAATTAACATGATAGACTCCGCAATGTATATCAAACAGAATATTAATAACACCAATTAACACATCTAAAACAATAAACATGATAAGAAGTCTTATACAAAATCAGCCAATACATAAAATAATAATGTCACCTCTAGTTACCACATTCCCTTATTGCTCCCTTTTTACACGTACCTCATTAGACATCTTTGGATGAGTCCACGACTCCATCCCACACCTATTCATTCCCAACAACTCAATCATCATCATTAACTATGCAATGCAATGCCATGCAATTATGGTTTCATGCTCAAACAAAACATAAGAAACAATATCATGCTAGATGTCACATTGATCCTATTAGTCACTTTTGATGAGTTCACAACTCATCCACATAACCATTTATCACGATCATCACATTAACCATCATTCATCATTAGCAATGCTATGCAATGAAAATATGCTCGTATGGTCATATGCACCTTTCATAGCTTATAATGGTATAACTATAACACCCCAGCACTTCGTGTGCACAGAATGTAAGCAACGCTAACACCCCGGCACTCCGTGTGTACAGAATGTCACCTCAAGGAGGAAGACTAAAAATTTAATAGCAATAATATAAATAAATTCCAGCAATAACATTAATACTTCAAACGAAATTTCGGTAGCATGTATCCTCTTTAACTAAGTTCTATGCATCAACAATAGAGTAATAGCACACACGAATAGTGAAAGGTAACAACAACAATGTAAACCAAGTATTTAAAATCTTCTCATGACAGGAAAATAAGTCCTATCCACATAGGAACTTTTACGGGACGAGCATTTAAGTGCATTGCGACATGTAGACAAGACATAAACATGTAATATGTATACGTACATCATGACTTTTAATCATACGGGAAAAGGAACACATTAAATCATCATTCGCATCTCTTCATTCAAACAATGCATCATGCATGCTCATAAATGCACATTTCATAGCATATATCGGTATTGCTGAGTGCACACCCGTCGATGTGCACCCTCTCATTCGCTTCCATCCCGTGGAGGGGCCTACTTAAGTAGGTCTTTCATGCTCACTATGTGTGAGCACAGAGGCCCACATGGGTCACCTCTTCAACCATGAATGCATAAATGCAAATGACATGAACAAATTGCGAATTTCATTTTTTTCCAACATTTGCATGACCATAAGCAAATGCATAAATGCTAAATTATCCTCACACCCATAAATTATCATTCATATTATCCTAATCAAATTCATGAGTAAAAACATGGTAACAAAGCACATAATTTCTATAAGGCGGTTAAGTCGCACAACCATAAGTAACCATTGCACTACCAAGCGACACTCATCATAATGCACTTGCCCTTAACCCCATGAAGCGGTTGGCGGCAGGTTGACACAGCTCTTGGGTTTACACTACCTGAAATAAGATGCATGTCTTAGAAAAAATTCCACCACAATAACCGCAAAATGTTAAACGACAACGAACGTACAACCAACTCCGAAAACCCTGAAACTAGATTTCTGCCAAAAGGGACAGTAGATTTCAAACAACCATAAATTGAGTTCTACAACTCAAAATCTAGTAAACGAGTACATTTTCGTGATCTGCAGGAAATTTTCTAACTTTTTCTAAGTATTGAGAAAATCTAATTCGGCCTCTAAATTGCTCTAATCAGCAAATTACTGCAGGTGCTGTTAGCCACGAAAGAAATTGGATAGCCTTCGGTAAAATGGACATAACATTCAAATGGCGAAACAAAACTTTATGATGTTAGTCTCTAATGAAAGATAAAATGGTTGTCTACAACTTTCGCAATAGCCATCCCCCAAGGAAACGAATCCAAAATTTTGTAAATCACGTTCTAATAGAGGGGACTAATCTGTCCCAACACAAAGAAATTAGCACGAGATTCAAAACTCCTAATCAACATTTTTTCCCAACACTGCAACCAGCAAAACTCTCCTAAACACTCCTAATCACAGCCTACCAACCCCCCATGGAACCCTAGATCAAACAAAAATGAAAAAAGTACCTACCCACAGAAGAGAGATCGATGACGATCCGCCTCGCCGACACCCTCCAACACGATCCACACTAGGCAGCACTCCTAGGGCACACCAAAGTAAAGGAAAAGGGGAAGTTTTTGGCAGGGAGGAGGCGCCTAGGAGGGCAGGAGAGGGTGTGGGAGGGTGAGGGACGTGGGGGAGGGGAGGGGGCTGTGACATTATGGAATGTGACATTATATATTTTGGCATTACGGTACGACTTTATACCATATTTTTGGGCATTTCCGGGTGTTTGGGCCTCTCCGGGGGAGTTTGGGCCTAGCGGGAGCTAGTTTGGGCCTTAAGGGGATGAAATGTGCCGTTGGTGGGGGAGTTTTTGGCCCATGAGGGGGAAAAATTTCTGCCAAACCCCCCCATGCGCCAACCCTAGCCCTATGCGCCCCCTCCCCTCTCACCCTCCCATAGCCGCCACCCCCATTCTCCTTGTGTGCCCCCCTCTCCACCTTGCGCCTCCCCTCCACCTCCTAGCCGGCCCTAGGTAGGAACCATCCCCTCCTTTGCTGCCACACCCTCCCCCTCTGTTAATCTCTCTGTTGGGAAGCTTCACAACCGAGAGAATCCGACGGATTTTGCGTGTGGAAGGAGATCGAGACCGGGAGGAGAAGGACTTCGTCGTTCGAGTGGTTCTTCGAGGGAGGTAAGTGTTTGTAGATTATTTTGTAGGGTTGTGATGATGGTTAGAAGGGAGAATCCATGCCTAAAATCCATGTATAGGTGTTGTTTCTAGATGGGATTAGGGTAATTGCTATTCTGTCCAATGTTGTGATCTTAGGCAGATTGGATGCTTGTGCTTAGGGCTTGATTTTGAAAATTTTAGAGGCATTTTATGATCGGCTGGCTGTTACAAAAGTTGTAGGTAATTCAATTACCTTTAATTGGACACCAAGAAAGTTAAATTCCGTCCAGTGGTTTAAAAGTTATGGCTGGTTTAAAAGTTATGGCTGTTTTACCGAATGCTGTCCAATCTATGACGGGATTGGGACAGATTGTGTTGAACTGTAGATTAGAGGATTTTGGAGGCCGATTCAGTTTTCGCGAATACTTAGAAAACGATGAGAAATCTTCTAATCTTTGAGAAAATCTACTCATTTACCGGATTTGGAGTTGTAGAACTCAAGATATGTTTGTTGGAAGCCCGCTGTCCCGTTGGACAGGTTCTCTGTTTTTCGGGTTTTAGGAGTGGGTCGCGAAGTCGTTGTAGCCGATAGTTCTTGTGCTATTTTGTGGGCTTGTTTTGAGTGTATTGTACCTATGTGCAGGTGGTGTGACCCCAGGAGTGCCTTCCTCATCTCGCCACTCCGTCCCTCACGGTTGAAGGCAAGTGTATTGGAATGGCTTTGGGCTTGGGTGGTTATTTAGACTTGTAGAGTTGCAATATAGTTACATGATGTGTTACTTTGCCATGCTTGCTCTTGCTTGTGATATGATGAACATGATTAGATATTGGTTATGCAATTGTCATATTGAGTATTTAAATAAGTTCATACATGTTTATGACTTATGTGCATTCATAATGGAAGAGGCGACCCATTCTGATGCGGGCCTCTGTGTTCACATGTAGTGAACATGAAAGACCTACCTTGTAGTCCCATCCACGGTTGTGAATGGGAGCGAATCAGTAAGAGTAGGCACCCTCCACGGGACGGAAGGGAAAGAGGGTGCACGCCGACGGTGTGCACTCGGCAATACCGGTATTTACTAAGAAAAAGGACATGAGCATTGCATTGCATGAATGTAGATGTTTGTGATATGTTTATGAAGATGAATTATGAGATGCTTATGATGTTGTGATATGACATGGAATAATGATGTTGTTGAATGCTGTAGTTGCTCTATTCCATTGCAATACACTTTGCTGAGTGATGAACTCACGCTTGTTGTTTTATGTTGTTTTTAGGTACCATGAACTCGGCATCCGGGAAAGGGAGTTAGCATCATGGCTACACTTAGATTCATTCATTTAGACAACTACACGCTCTCATTCGTAGTTGTGATAGTTATTTTTAATGTGCTAAAGTTGGATTATGTAATAGTGTGTGCTTGGATTTATTGTTCACTTCGTTTTGTTCATGGAATTTTTGAATTCATTAATCTGGGCATGAAATGGTAATATACTTCTTGCTAGTGCTATTTTAGATGTCATATGTTATGCTATTGTGATATGATAATATTGTTATTGGTTCAAACCATGGAAAAACAAAGGTTATGCTACTGAAATTTCGTTTAAACAAATAGCGTAGTTGCTGTAATTTATTGTTAATTATGTGTTATTGGTTGCTTCTAGAATAATTTGGGTGACATTCGTGGCACACTAGATGTCGGGGTGTTACAAGGGCGTGAGAGAGGGAGGCGTGGGAGAGTGGGGGTGCTCGGCCAAAGGAGGGGGGAGGGCTGGCATGTGGCGGCTGGGAGGGGGACAGGAGGCGCATGGGGATGATGGAAGGATGGGCTAGTGTTAGGGAAGCTCCCCCCCAAAAGGGCCCAAAACCCCCAACCTAAAGCCCACGAACACCACCGAAGGCCCAAAACATCACACACGACCCAAAAATTGGTCCAAAAATAGGCCCACACCGACCCAAACCTTCAACTGAGTCTCCTTAACCTCGAAAACGAACTACGATATTACAATAAGTTGAGTGCACACCCGTCGGTGTCACACCCTTTCATTCCCTTCATCCTTGTGGAGGGGCCTACTCTTAAGGATTCGCTCCCATCCATCCCTATGGATGGGACTACGAGGTAGGACTTCTCGAGAGCACTTTGGATTATTCATATATATCCACATATGACTTTCTCACCAACCGGGCTCATAAAACTTTATGTCATGAATGCAAAAGGTGAAACATAACATTTCAAAATGATCATTTTCCAAGCAACCATAATATCAACTAACCATCCACAACCAGCATTCGAAGATTAAATAATCATCACCATCATAATAGGACAGTGTCAACATTTCTCATATGTGCAAACAACTGGAAAGCAATCTTATCTATATAAACATCACAAACATAATATGATCGCATCAACAATTCTCATATGTGCAACCCACTAGAAAGCAACTCAATCATTTAGATGGAGCTTTTCTCAACCCGATTCATCCAAACGATATACTTGCATTTACCCACGAAGAGTGGAGTAGTGTGAGGTTGAAGCCACTCTTGAGGTCACACCTCCTGCAATAAATAAATATACAAAGGCATTCATGTAACATCCCAAATTTGAGCTTTTATTCAATTTAGGGAGTTACTTGAATTTTTGAAATTTTCTAGGATTTATTTGGTTTTAATTTGAATTAATTCTGTTCTTAAGTTATTTAAACATTAAAAAATTTCAAATAAAATTTTTTTGGAAATATTTTATTTGAGTCCAAAATGTCTCAAAGTATTTTCAAGAATTTTCTAGAATTTTTCTAAGCATTTTACTATTTTTTCTCGATTTATTTCAATTTTGGGAATTATTTAAAGATTAAAAACGAAAATGAAAATTGAAAACCATAACGGGTTTAACCCTAACGGGTCACGCTGTAGATCGGACCCGCAACCCGTTAACCGCGCCGAACCCGACCCTCACCCGAGCGCGTTGGCCGTCGGATCCAGATCCAACGGTCGAGATTCAGCCACGTGTGCCTGTGCGTTTAACCATTGGATCGGGATCTGGCGGCTGGGTTTTGTCTGCATTTGCGCGTGCGGGTGACCGTCAGATCGAGCCACGTGGACGCATAGATGGCTGCCACGTTAGCCAAGCCGTGTCCGCGCCGAACTCCGCCGCTCGAATCACCCTGGCCGTGAAATCCGCACCTATCTCGACGTCCGGGCTGGCATTTAAAGCCCGGGTGCTCGCCCGAGGTTCACCTTTCCATCGCGCACCTGTTGCCCTAGCCGCCGCCTGTAGAGCCCTGCTGCACTCGCTATTGCTCGCCGTAGTTAGTAGAGCACCGCCTCGGTTCTTCCTTCGTTTCCAGCGCCGTCCACCGTCCTCCGCCGTGTTGGTGCCCAGATCTGGAATCCCCGCAACGAGGTGCACCTGGGAGTACCATTCACTTCACCAGGAACGCGTCCAAATGCCGCTGTCGTGGTTGTCGCCTTCCTCTCCGGCCACCTCAGAACATCGTGCCATCGCCGACCTCACGAGCTCCGTGGACCGTTTGATCAAGATTTGACGCACGAGGTACGTCCACGTAGCCGTCTCCGTGTATTTTTTGGATTAGATCATGGCCGTTGGATCAAGATCATACGGTTTGGTTTAGATCTGGTATTACTATTTAGATCTATTTGCAGCCATTAGATTTTAGATCGTACGGGCGAGAGTAAGCCACGTAGATTCATACTGCACCATGCTAGACTAGATCTCAGCCGTTAGGTCTAGATCGAACGGTTGGTTTTGGTTCACGTGTTCACGCTAGATGGAACCGTAGCCGTCCGATCTGCGGTCTACGGCGTACATCGTGCCACGCATCGGGCGCTGGGTCATGCCACGACACACCCCTAATGATGGACTCAAACTCCAAAAAATGGCTTGGAGCCATGAGATTCGAAATTCAATCCATGCATGACAATCAAGTTTGGAACTTGGTTGATCCTACTCATGGTGTAAAAACCATAGAGTGCAAATGGATTTTCAAGAAGAAAATAGACATGGATGGAAATGTTCAGAAATATAAGGCACGATTGGTGGCAAAGGGTTTCAAACAAGTTCAAGGAGTTGACTATGATGAAACTTTCTCACAGGTAGCCATGCTTAAGTCTGTCCAGATCATTTTAGCTATTGCTGCATATTTCGATTATGAAATATGGTAGATGGACGTCAAAATAGCTTTCCTTAATGGGAATCTATTTGAGGATGTATACATGATACAACCTGAAGGTTTTGTTGATCCTAAGTATGCTAAAAAGGTATGCAAGCTTCGGAGATCCATTTATGGGTTGAAGCAAGCATCTCGGAGTTGGAACATTCATTTTGACGAAGTAGTCAAGGGATTTGACTTCATCAAAAATGAAGAAGAGCCTTGTGTTTACAAGAAAGCTAGTGGGAGCACACTTGTATGTCTGATTTTGTATGTGGATGACATATTATTGATCGGGAATGATATTCCTCTGCTTTAAGATGTTAAGACTTCGTTGAAAAGGAGTTTATCAATGAAGGACTTGGGAGAAGCATGTTATATCTTGGGCATAAAGATTTATAGAGATAGATTAAACAAGTTGATTGGATTAAGCCAGGAAATGTACATTGACAAGTTATTGAAGAGGTTCAATATTCATAAAATCCAAGAGAGGATTCATGCCAATGTCACATGGCATTAGTCTAAGCAAGAATCAGTGTCCTTCGACAACTAATGAGCGACACAGGATGAGCAAGATTCCATATGCTTCGGCTATTGGGTCTATTATGTATGCCATGATCTGTACACTCCCAAATGTCTCATATGCTCTAAGTGTCACGAGCAGATACCAAGCGGATCCCGGTGATGGTCATTGGATAGCCGTGAAAAACATTTTGAAGTACTTGAGAAGAACTAAGGATATGTTCCTAGTTTTTGGAGGTGAGGAAGAACTGGTTGTAAAGGGTTACACTGATGCAAGCTTCCAAACTTGGTGTGGTCGCAAGTGCCTCTAATCCAGTGGACCTCTATTGTGATAATAGTGGCGACATTGCACAAGCAAAAGAGCCTATATCACATCAGAAGTCTAAATACATACTTCGACGCTTTCACCTTATTCGCGAGATTGTGAATAGAGGTGACATGAAGATATGCAAAGTACATATGGAAGCTAATGTGGCTGATCCGTTAACGAAGCCTCTTCCATAGCCTAAGCATGAGGCGCACACGAGGTCTAATGGTATTAGATGCTTAATTGACTGACTCAAGTGCAAGTGGGAGATTGTTAGTGTTATGCCCTTGAGGCAGTGTAACACCCCAATTTTTGCTTTTCATGAATTTAAATGAAATTTTGCACTATGGTGAATTTTTGGAATTTTCTGGAATTTATTTGGATTTAATTTGAATTTAATTTGAATTTATTCCCTTTTGAAATAATTAAAGAATTAAAATTTATAAATAAAATTTTGTTGAAAATATTTGATTTGAGTCCAAAATATCTCAAAGTATTTTCCAGAATTTTTCTGGAATTTTTTTGATTATTTTTCTATTTTTCTTGAATTATTTGAATTTCTAGAAATTATTTTGAATATTAAATCGCTGGAAAATGCCGAGTGGGTTTGTACTGTTCCACTGACCGAACCCGAGTCCGACTCGAGTTTGAGTCCGACCCAAGCCCGACGAAACCCTAACCCGTGCGACCGTTGGATCGAGATCCAACGGCCGCGATTGCGCCACGTCACCCACGTGGGAGCCGGACCCGACCCGTTCGCGCCCGCGCGATCCGAACCCTTGATCGTGCCACGTGGACGGCCCACGTGCGTCCACGTCACCCAGTCCGAGTCCCCACCGGACTCCGCCGCCACCCGCGTGTGGACCTCGGTTTCTGCAAATTTCACGAAAGCCGAGGCCCCTATTTAATGCGCCGCCACCCCTGCCATGAAGCTCTCTTCCGTGCGCACCCGTAGCCCTAACCCGTCGAGGTCAAGCCGCCGCCGTTAGCCTGCAAGAGCTCGTCGTAGTTGGATTCACCATCCGCCGCGGTTTTCCGCCGATTGCCGCCGCGTCCACCGTCCTTCGCCGTCACCAAGCCCAGATCCGGAACCGTCGCGACGAGCCGTGCCTGGGGGTACCACTCACCTCGTCGGAGTCGCGCCCAAACGCCATTGGGCGTGTCGCCGTCCCCAGCGCCGGTAACCCAGCTCCGCCGCGTCACCATCGTCGACCTCGAGCTCTATCCGCCGTCGGATCTTCATCGCACGGCCATGGTGAGTCAGCGTCACCCTTTGACCGTAGAAAACCAGATTAGATCTAGACCGTTAGATCTAGATCCAACAACCCACATTCGTCCACGTCACCATAACGGAATCCACGTGGCGATATTTAGATCCAATCTCAGCCGTTAGATCTAGATCTTACGGTTAGGGTTAACCCGCGTTGAAGCGTTAGATGTAATCTCAGCCGTTCGATCGAAATCAAACGGCGTAGATCGTGCCACGCGTTGCCATCCGGGACATGCTACATCACCCCCATGACGCGGTGAAACCCGATCCAGTCGTAGCCGTTCGATTCGAATCGTACGGCTCAGATCGCGCCACGTTACCAAAAACGTGCATGGTCCAGATCCGATCTGAGCCGTTGATTTTCAAATCAACGGCCGGGATCTAGCCACGTGCGCGGGAGCCGAACTGGCGCGGTCAACGCAGTCAACCGCAGCCACCGCTGACGTCACGTGTGACGTCAGCGTGGGTCCCGCGTGTCAGCGGCTGGCCAACGGCTCCATGACGTCATCTATGACGTCATGCTGACGTCACAGTGGGACCCGCGTGTCAGTACCGTGTGGCCGAGGCGCGGTGACGTCAGCGCTGATGTCACCCAAGGGGTCCCACATGTCAGTGAGACACGTGCCCGTGGGCCGGGTCCACGGTGAGCCGAACCCGAGCCGTGGGCCTAGTCCATGGACCCGCTAACGCCATCTTTGGCGCACAATTCAATTTTTCAATAGAAAAATAATTACCGGAAAATCAAATCCTGCGGCCGACGTCATAAATCCGGATTTTTCAATAGAAAAATAAATGAATTAATTTGGTTTATTCTTTTATTTGAAATTTCAAACTTCAAATGCTTATAACTTTTGCGTTTTAACTCCGATTTGAATTATTCCAATTTCTAAATTTTTATAAAATTGAGATCTACTTAAATATTAATTTTAATTAATTTTTGAATATGAAATTTTCTCTGTTTATATTTAATTAGTAGATTTTTTAAACTTTAAACAATTATAACTTTTGCATTTTAACTCCAATTTGGGCGATTCAAGTTTCTAAAAATTTGTAAAATCATGCTCTCTCTGTTTATGAACTTTATTTAAATTTTTGGATACTTTTTGCTCCCTGTTTATTTATTTATTGCTAATTGCACGCATTACGAGTAGATGTTGAAGTACCCGAGGGCTTCGAAGGTGAAGTGTTGACCCAGGAGCCAGCTCAAGACCAAGATCAAGTACTTTTTGAAGGCAAGTTATGCTTTGACCATATTGATCCCATTTTTGAAATTAATTTAATTTAAATTATTGCATGCTAATTTAATTAGAAATTGTTTAAATTATTTCTGGGATTTAGATAAATGGCAAATTGCAGTATGACACCTTGACTATTTAATTATGTGCCATGAACCCTTGTCATGTTAGTCGTGGAATAATTAGTTGGGCATTATTAAATTGCCAACATTGGGTACTTAGACTGTCGTAGTATATTGCTTAGACCTGCTACGTGCACATGACATGATTTCGGACAATCAAATGTTAATCTTGACTTAATGAGATATTGAACCTATTTCAGAGAAGTACCATGTGTTGTGATGATGATGATGATGGCACGTGGTGCATGGTAATCAACTGGGTTTGATAAATAGATTTAGACCGGGGCAAGTGGCAAGAATGTTATAGTGGGCCATGAGTGGCACCGGTGACGTCGTTTGGTTCTTCGGGTAGTCTTGCCCTGGTCATCCTAAGGACTTAACCTTGCAAGCCTTTGATCTGAGTCAAGCGTGCACCACATGTCCGCAATGGGATGGACCTAGTTGAGTAAGTTACTAAAAACTTGACTGCGATACGTCGGGGTGTCAACTACACCTTTTGTGTAGCCTGAAAGGGGAGCGTACAAGTGCTATGGCATGGTACCTGTCCAACGGTATGTTGGTCACATACTTCGCCTCTGTTAAGGGAAGGGATGGTGTATGACAAAAGCCGAAGGGGGTTCACTTGTATAGTTTGTGGTCTCTGAAATGCTTTGTTACGATCACTCGCCTTTCTGGTGTTTGACTGTATCTTGTGGGTAAAGTGCATAACCTCTGCAGAGTGTAAAATCTATTCGAATAACCCTGTCCGCGGTACTGGACATTGCTCGGAGATTACAGTCAAGGGTTAGACTTTCATGAAAACAACTTGGACTTGGAAAGTTTGGTTGGGTTAAATGATGACGTTGATGGAAATGTGGATTGGGAAAGGAAAAGTGTTTACTTAACTCCTGGAAAAGTTATTGATATAATCTTTACCTTTACTGCTTTCGAATCTACTTACGCTACTTGTTAACTGCTGTTTTACTGCAAATGTACCTGTTAGCCTATCCTTTGTAATAAGCCATGCATATAGAATATTAGTTTGCATTCTGTGCATGACTTGCTGAGTACCAAGTACTCACCCTTGCCACAATACAACATCAGTCGAAGGAGAAGCGACGCCAGTTTTGGAGGAAGAACTTCAGGAGGAGCCGTCTACTTAGGGAGCGAGCCTAGTCAGTTGCATGTGGTATACTGGATGGAGCCACGTTGATGCTTTTATTCTGCTGTAATTTATTTTCTTAATAAGTTTTTGCCCTGTGTGGCGTACTCTTGTAACTTGACTATAAGGTCGAGCAACCAGTTTGGTTATCTTAATTAAAGTACTTTATTACTATCGATGTGTATGATTGTGATATTTACCGATGTTGAGACTGTGTGCACTAGCGTGATCCTGGACTAGTGCTGAATACACAGAGGGTCCGGATTTGCAAATTCGGGTCCTGACAGGCAGTCATATAGATGATTGTAACATGACTATGTTTATGAATAATAATATGATTATTCATAAATATAGTCATGTTACAATCATCTATATGACTGCCTTAAGGGCATAACACTAACAATAATTGTACTTGCATACACTAAAGTCTTACGAGTACATAGGTATACTCATCATTTGCTCTAAATTGATAATGCATAGAAGACGGCAATGAAGATGTTCCCGACAAATTCTTCGCAGCGGGTTTCGACGAGTTTTGAGGCGGATATCTGGGCTTTCGCCCCCAGTCGGTTGCCTTTGGGTATGGAAAGGCACACCGCTATCATTGCTGCAATTTTTGTTTCTTAATTTGCTGTTATAGCCAATCGGTTGAGTTGTGAATTACTATTCATTTCGGTTGTAATCAAACTAGTACTATTGTAACCAATGTAGTTATATTTATGAATTGATGTAATTTTTGTGTAATATGTGTGTGCTAGACTACTGATCCAGGGAACTAACACTAGACACATATCTGCGGGAAGCTCGGATTGGAATTAACCAATTGGCATATGGCCATGAGCAGCGTGTGTCGTGTCGACTGATTGGCCTCAATCTAGGTACGGTTTTGGAAAAGTGATTAGGAATCTTACAGGCTGCACTAAGTCCCAATCCGGCGCAACAGTAATAACTCGAATCACTTTTCTAGGATTGAAGCCCCCACAAGAGGTGGTATCAGAGCACATACATACGACTGTATGGAAAGCTTAGGTAGACTGGACGATAGACTTAAGAATAAACTTTTCTCCGAAGATTATTTTGGGTATAAAATTTCTAATTATGAAAATATAGAATGCTAATCTCATCCATCTGTAGCGCCTTATCTTGTTTTATTCTTCAAGATGGTCGAACTAACCTTAAATTTCATATGCTGGTTGTCCAGGAAAAGAATGAGGACTGAAAATGAATTTTCTCTGCTCCTTTTGTCATTCAAAATGAGAGAACAGAATTTTGAAACCTGAGACATGTTGATAAGAAAAGTTAAAATATTAAGTTGTAAGAACTGTGTCGGGGATTGGAACACTTTCCGTAAAGACTGTTCTACCCTAACAGCTGGTGTTAGCTGACCATGAATACCCTTGGATGCTGCTCCCGAGAGACCTCGAGTGACCCAGTGCTTGACCAAGATCACCGATGCTCGATCCACGAGCACTCATACTTGCCCTTGAGCGATCATGCTCAATGACGAAGATCCGAGCTACCCACGAGCACCCATGCTCGGGAGCAGCAAAACGGTCAAGTCGAGACCAAGTGGGTAATCAGGGCATGGTCGAAGATCTTGTCCATCCCCATGAACAGGAAAGTGGTGATAAAGGCGCCAGGATCTGGGGTGGTTACGCTCGAAATGGAAATGTGGCAGAAATCAAGGCCTCAGTTATGGACACAGTAAATATAGAAATAGGCGCAGTACTCGAAAATAGTTACCAAAATATCTTGTATATAAACCCTCCTGGTAGAAAGGGAGAGGAGAGAACCTTTTTTGCTAACTCTTATGCGTGAGCACGCCAAAGCTTGCCGTACAAAGCTCCAGTCTATAATACAAACCATTAGAGTAGGGTTGTTATCTCCTCAGTGAGAGGCCCGAACCAGTATAATTCCCGTGTTCTCATCTTGAGTGTCCACACTTCTCAATGCATCATCCAGACGCTAGCCCTTCACGGGGGAAGGGGCTTAAGTTGATCCCTCAATCAACAATAAGCTCGGCGGGGGCCTATTCCCCAATTGTCGACAGCTAGCACCGTCCGTGGGGTTGACTGCGTCAAATTCTTCTATGAAGAATCCCTAGAGATGCCGAATTACCACGACACTCAAGACCTCTGCGCCTTCAACGGCGTCGAGGATGACGACATGTACTATGCCAGTGACGACGTAGCCGGTGTCACCATCCTAGAAGATCACACGGGGCCGGGAGCCTTTCCCCGGTAGCTACAGCACGAGCGCAGTTTCTCCGCTCTCAGCGTGATGCCCTCGAGGATTATGAGGAGGATTACGAGGGGCTCTATGATGGTTTGGACATCCCTGACCATATCGAGCCCAATCACGAAACAACATCGTAGGGAGACACCATGATGTCGCCCTTGCGCTCATCTTATTCCCGCAATGTCAATGTGGCGGGAGGAAACACAGACCCCAGGATGGAATCCTCGGGGGCTGTTCATCGCAACCGCTTTGAAGTGGCTAGAAATCACTTGGAAGCATTTTTAGACAAGACCTTGGCGAGCATCCGATGCCAAGATCGCGAGAAGGTTTCCAAGCAAGAAGTCTCAGCCTGTGGGAATTCTCGTGGATGTCATACCCCAGAGATCATACCCGAACGCCATCCGAGTTTGCCACCGCCTGTTCCTCAGAACATGGGACGATTGCAAGCCCTGGTGGTGGTCGTGCGCGATCTCCAGAACTTCCCCGAGCAAGTGGACTTGGAGGCTATGGGCGCGGTCGTTGCTGAGGACCTAGAAAAGCTCGTCGTGGACATGAGGATCTCGAAGTCATCTCATGACAAGGGGGCCTGGAGTGTTTCCGAGAACGTCGGGAGCACCCCCCACGGTCCACTCCTGTCACGATGAGTCTCATAGCCTTGCTTAGGATGATCATAGGAGGAATGATCAGTACTACATGGACGCTTGGAGCAATTCCCAAGCAACATCGAGGTATCAGAGGTACGCCATCATGATCGTGAGCATAGCGAACGTTCCATGACGGAACAAACTCTGACACACCAGCCTCGAGAAGTTTTTTCTTGGCTTGGTCCATGTGTCGGGTGCCAGTACAACGATGGTCATAGTGACCATCTTGTTAGGAGAGAATGACGAGACGCTTCGATCTTCGGGTGCTAATCATTTACAGATTCTCTCCGCAATGTCTCGTGGCCGAGCAAGTTCAAGCCCGGCCACATTGAGAGTTTCAACAGGACTCAGAACCCGGATGAATTCCTCTCGATTTACACCACTGCGATCTTGGCAGCAGGGGGAGATGAGGGAGTTATGGCTAACTTCCTCCCGACGGTCCTTGATGAGGCTGCACGGACTTGGCTCTTCAACCAAAAAGAGGGGTCAATTCGCTCATGGAGGCAGCTCAGTGCCGCGCTCTAAGCAAACTTTCAGAGTTGCTACATCCGTTCGGGCAAAGAGCGTGACCTCGAGCGCTTGATCCAGACGGAAGGTGAGACTTTGCGATAGTTCGTCCAGAGGTTCATCCAAGTGCGGAACTCGATCCTGAAGATCTCAGATGAAGCAGTTGTCCGGACTTTGAAGTTCGGAGTCCAGGATATCCGTTTCACGCAAGATCTAGAAATACATCCCGACCTGACGGCCAACGAGTTGTTCCGTATCGCCGACCAGTATGCGAATGCCAACGAGGCGGTCTAGTGGAAAAGATGCTGGATGAAGGCAAGCTGCCAGCTAATCCAAGGGTAAAGGCAGATCGGCTTTGAGAGGCGATGCGTAACAAAACAAAGCAAATCGAACCTGAGGCGAAATCGGTGATGCGCAACTCTTTATTGATCTCGTTGACTTATAGAGAAATGCTTACAAGACTAGAAAATAACGAAAAAAGAATTGTAAAAGTAGTGTGATTGTGTTGGATTGATGCCCTGCTCCTCTTGGCTCGTCCCCCTTTTGTATGCCTCGGTCGATCTGAGTCCTCCGTGGATACGGCATCCAAGTCCGTGTCGGCTACGATCCGATCTCTGGTTTCTACTCCGTTTTGGCAACTGAATCCGTATTGGGCGCGATGTAATCTTCGGTTTTCAAATCTCAGTCGCCGTATGCTTTCCGTACTTCGTAATGGGCCGATATTTTCCATATGTATCAAATTTTGGTGCAAACAGTTATGTAAGAAATAGTATTTATCGATCTTTCTTTTCTTTAATACTCTCTCCGCGTACCTATTAATCCTGGATTGCGTATCGATGAAACTGGTAACGTACGTAGGAGAATTGTGAGCGCCCTTAGGAATTCGAATGATTTGTTACGACCACAAAAATATCACTTCTACACGTGGATCAGAGACAAATAAACATGGCTTTGTATTAACGGGAAGATATAACATTCTCACGAGAAGCAACTGTCAACAACTGAGAAAAATCTCCTTATATAATCTGTTGCGGCGACCGGCCGTTAAGCATTCCTCACATCAATCGTTCGATTAGAAATGTCAAAATTGGCACTATTTAAGGTCGACAACTGCTGCCATGCACCATTTCTGTCGTCTCTCCGCGAAAGAGATGGTATGAACTGTAGGGTTGCATGAAAAACATGGTGGCTAAAATGTCCTACTGCCTCTAATAAAAAAGATGTTGCATTAGAATACGTGCAATCAAATGGTAACAATTTGAAAAAAAAAATTATTGAAAAATATATAGTTTAGATATACGAAAATGGTACGAATATATTTTTTGTGAAAAATACTTTTGTAACATTACACTTTTATATTTTTTTTTTAAATATGAAGATGAATTTACTGATCAGTGACATCTTGTTGGCGACTACCTTTCGTGAATAGAGTACTATTTATTCAATATGTGATACGTCCTATTCAGGTTAGTGATGTGAAGGCCGCATACAGGGTTTGTCTCGAATATGAGAACTTTCGCAAATTTCAATAGCTGAACTGTGTTTCCTATAAAATTTCTGCAAGGTACTGATTCCTTTGAGAAATATAAGATCTATAGTTCTAATAGTTTTGTTGAGAAATATAAGGATTGAATTTTCTACTATGTCCTTATTTGTTCTATTATGTGCACTCATTTATTATCACCACCCAGATTATTCGCTATCGATCATCTCTCCGAGTCCATTATTACGTGTATTTAAGTGATTTTATTCTTTCTGAACCATTATTTGGTGTATTTAAGTTATTTTATTCTTTCTTATTTTCACGGTCTCTTTAATCTTGTAAAAAGTCAAAATACTTACAATATTTCTCATCAAAGGGAGCAGTTGCATTCTAAACACATGGCTAAATGAAATTGATTCCAATATTGGGCATGAAAGGACGGTTGGATAAAATAGTTTCATTAAGTCTTGTCCTGAAAAGTGAGTATGTCCAAAGGATAACTCGGACAAAATGGGCTTTTCGATCGTAATCCACAAAAAATGCAATACCACATCGAAATGTACTCGGGTCCAGAAAAACTGCAATATCATATCCACAATTGTTTATGTTGATATACTCATGTCCAGAAAAATTGCAATATATACCATATCCACAAGTGTACTGATATAGTCATCTCCACAAGAATTGCAATACCATATCCACACGTGATGTGTCATATGGTACAGGTGAAAGTACATAATTAATGTTTAAAATACACACGAGTATAGTGCAATTTCATTTAAAGATGACATCGTTCTCATGCTATTGCTGTCCACGTTTACAACGTGGGGGTAGAACTAATAGCTATGTGGTTGGTCCATATATATTCGTCTCACAGATGTAGCTAAATTATTAAATGCAGATAAGAACATACATTGAAATGCTATTTATTATTTTCCACTATTCAGGTTAGGATGGTGCATGGTTGTCCGTTGTCCAAAAACGCCAGACCTTTTTTCAAAGCTGTGCAGAACATGAATTATTGGACATTCCTGCAAAGTTTCTTCGTGTCCTTCGGAAAGTTAGTGGAGTAGAAATAGGCACACAGAGTCTTATCCAAAAGTACTTCTATTGTGATTCCCAGTAGGAGGTCAAAATAGGTAGAATCAATCATGACCAAAAGATAGCTAGTATGAAAAAATATGATTTTTCTATTGCATAAACAAGTCCAAAAATTGCAACATATATATATGTATATATATATATATATGTATATATATATATGTATATGTATATATATAGTACAATTACAGGACATCTAGGTGCCTGGGCACCATGATCCAAAATGAGTATTTTCCATATGTATTTGTATGCGAATTTTTTTGAAATTTTTAGGATGTTGAGTTCAACTAGTTTACTAACTAGTTCAAACAAGTTTGAACTGAAATTCAAATTAAAGTTTCCTTTTTTGATGATAGTTTGATTGTAGGTATGTGTTGATCATACATATAAATCAGCAAAGTATGTAATCTAAATTCATTCAAATCTTCAAATTCGAGTATATTTTTTTAAAGATATGTGTTTCATTTGAATTCTTATAGATGGGTATATACCCTAAAACTGAAAGTTTTGAAAAATATATCCGAATTTGACTTGAATTAACGCATTTAAAATCATGGTGCCCAAGCACCAAGGTGTCTTATACTGTTATCCTATATATATATATATATATATATATACTATATAAAGTGAGAGTTTCTTCCCACGTCACATTAATTGCCCTGCTTAACTGCCCTACACAAGAAACGAAGCGTTGCTTTAATTAGCTAGCTTTTGCAAGAAACGAAGCGTTAAAGATAGATGTTTGACCTTATGAAATAGTATTTTTTTTTATTTTTTAATCTTTATTTTTCGTTATCAATTTTGTTTTTCGTAGCAACGCACGGGCATATAACTAGTATATATATATATAGTACAATTACCTGGGACACCATGGTGCCTGGGCACCATAATTCAAAACGGGTATTTTTCATATGTATTTGCATGCGAAATTTTTTGAAATTTTCAGGATGTTGAGTTCAACCAGTTTACTAACTAGTTCAAACAAGTTTGAACTGAAATTCAAACTAAAGTTTCCTTTTTTGATGGTAGTTTGATTGTAGGTATGTGTTGATTATATATATAAATCAGCAAAGTATATAATCTAAATTCGTTCAAATCTTCAAATTCGAGTATATTTTTTCAAAGTTATGTGTTTCATTTGAATTCTTATAAATGGGTATATACCCTAAAACTAAAAGTTTTGAAAAATATATCTGAATTTGACTTCAATTAACGCATTTAAAATCATGGTGCCCAGGCACCATGGTGTCCCATTCCGCCATCCTATATATGACGTTGTAATAGGCACCATCACTACAGGAATCCGTATTATTTTCGTCGGCCTAAAACCGACGAAAATACGGGAAAACTGACGAAAATATCTGGGCATTATTTTCGTCGGCAATTGTTTCTATTTTCGTCAGCCTAGGCCGACGAAATACTGTTTTTAAATTTTAAAAAAATATAAAAATACTATCACTTCACCGTTGTGTAGAGCAGCAAAAGCCTTATTCACTTCATCATTGCTCCCTAAAAAATTGGTATCACCCCGTCCATGCCAGACACCACGATGGACATTATTCATCTCCAAAGTAATAGATTGGCACTGTGTTTTTGAAAAAAAAAGAGGAATAGATTGGCACTCATGTGGTGCTCTCTATTGTTATAAAACCAATTATACACTGTATCAGCATGAAATGATTTTAAAAAAATCCGATAAGGGAGATATCCCTGCTATGATTAGTAGCAGTCAATTTAAGAGATGAATCTAGGTCACTCTAGTATAATAGTCATCATGCACGCGAAATATAACGACCAAGAAGATAGATTGTTACAGTTAAATATAAAGCTAAATCTTCACTTAGTTTTTCAGTACCTATTCCCCTTCCTGCCATATTTTTCCAATCGACGCACTATGAATATCCTTCATCTGATGCCCAGCACTCAAGCTCCCTCTCTTCAGGATAGTGAGAATGAGAAATAGCAGAATCTATCATTAAGTCTTTCCTTTTATCATGGACAGGACCTTTTGGAAGTTCATCACCCCCAAGTAATACATCCTAGCAATAGACAACAGTGATAGACATTACATAAAGAATGCAGAAATTGGGACAATAGTTCATGACAACCTGTAAGTTCATTTCAAAAGCAGGGCAGACAGAAAACTAAAGATGGAGAACAAAACCTTGGCAAGAACATGGACAAGCTCCCCTACTGGTTATATAGTCTCAGGTTTTCTCATAGCATCAATAGAATTGTTTTGTCCACCAACAGACCCATCCTTTATCAGCTGTGCCATTTTCAAGACAATTCCTACAAGAAAAGTTTGATTCTTAAATATACAGAGATTATGACAAGGAATACAGTTTGGGAAAAATTGACTTCCTATAAACAACATAGAAGTAACAAAATGCTAAAAGGATTTAAAAAGATAAAAAATAATGTCAGATAAGAGAAAAAAGCGAGACAGGTACCAAAGACTTTGTCGGTGTTTATTGCATGGAAGATTCCAGAGATAACAGACCCATTTTTGACATGCACATCCACATGATGTCCGATAAGTTGTCATAACATAGACTAGTCGATCCCGTGAAGGGCTTGCATGCCCTAGTTTACCTCCATTTTCTAAACCCAAATAGAACGTTATCAACACTAGCTCTTGAACATTATGACATGTAAAATGGGATAAGATATTCACCAGGTGCATTGGTAAAGCCTCCAGATGAAGATTTCATCAGGTTCATTTTACTTTCATGCCTTCCACTACCCTCCCTATCAAGGTTTTGATGGGGGAATCCATTGGTGGAATTCCTAGGAGGTACAGACTGTTGTTCATGATTCATAATCCCTGCATGAACAACATCAAAAGCAACACTGTTAGTGACTGTTGTGTAGAACTGAAGAATTAACAACACTGTTAGTGACTACCAGCTATTTTTTGAATAAACAGTGCTTGCTAGTTGGCAATAATTAATACATATTAAATGACCATCTCGAAATAATGCAACCAAATTACACACACACCTCCTTCCTCTTGTCAGCACGGTCACCACATACAAATGAAGGGGCAACGGCAACAGTTGTCATAGTTTTGCCTACTCTTGTCGAAGGTGTGGTTCTTTATGCAGCTCAGGAAAAGGCCCACATACAAAAGGCATGTGATATAATGCCAAGGAGTTTATAGTAGATGGAATCATCTATACCTTCTTTATCAACCTTGCTGGAGAGGTGTTGCTTTTATCACCAGGTTTTTCTCCATTGCTGCGTAATAAGGTATTCTATCCCTATGGTGTCCCGAAAAAGCTATCCCATTCGCACACATTATTAAAAAAAAAACTCATTTAGCGTCCTCTAAAGCGCATTGCTTCAAGGAAATTCATCTCCTAGCCCATATTAATAAGATTCATACAAAGTAGCAGCAGTTGAGAGATACACACTTCAATGACCTTTTCTTTCCCCACAATAAGTACACAATAAGATACATTTCGAAGGCTAAGTTATCTCCTTCAATACCGAAACCCTAGCTCGCCCATCTAGACTAAGAAAAAAATCACCAAAAAACCGCATAAATCATGGACGACTCCCGTAGATCTACCCTTACGCTAAAAGATGAACCCTAGCACCAACATTGCTCTATAAACACACGCTCGTATATACCCCCAAAGAAACAGAAACAATAAAAATGCTACAGCAACTACTGTCATTACATGCTCTCGGCCGCTTTATTCGTGAGATCCACCGCCGCCGCGCCACCGCCTGGTTGCCACCACCCTCGGAGGAACAGACAGGGCGAGCTTGCCCCGCTCCACTACGGGGGGCGGATGCAGTGCGCCAGCGGGCGGGGCGATGCAGGCGGCAGGCGCAAAGGGTGGGGCGCGGAGGTCAGGGGCAGCGGGCGCGGAGGGCGTGAGGGTTAGATGGATGCGATGGGAGCAGAGGCAACACTCTTCGGAATTTTGTTAGCGTGTTATATTCCTCCGATTTTCGTCGGCCAGCATGTAAGCCAACGAAAATATAAACGCGAAAATATAAACGTATTTTCGTCGGCTCTACTTAGGTTGACGAAAATATAGATGTATTTTTGTCGACTAATTTTAGGCCGACGAAAATATAAAGGTATATTCATCGGCTCCAAGTATTTTCGTCGGCTAACCTAAAACCGACGAAAATTTGGTAAATAATCGTCGGCTTGGAGAGAGCTGATGAAAATAATTTTAGGCCGACGAAAATAATACAGATTCGTGTAGTGCATGGTACCCAGACAACATGATTTTAAATGCACGAATTCAAGTCAAATTCGAGTATATTTTTTAAAACTTTTAGTTTAAGGGTATATACCCATCTATAACAATTCAAATGAAACACAAACATTTGAAAAAAAATACTTGAATTCAAAGATTTAAACAATTTAGATTTCATGCTTTGCTGCTTTATATATATACTCAGCACAATTCTACAATTAAATTATCATCAAAAAAAGAAACTCTAGATCGAATTTCAGTTCAAACTTGTTTGAACTAGTTAGTAAACAGGTTAAACTTAATATCATAAAAATTTTAAAATTTTTTGAATGCAAATAAATAAAAAATACCTGTTTTGAATCATGGTGCACACGCACCATGGTGTCCCAAGTAATTATACTATATACACACACACGATAGCCCTAATCTGTGCTTTCTATTAGACGCACTAGTTGAAACGTGTGATGATAGAATAGTGTTAGCAGACGGCCCAAAAAACAAGCTGCAATATTTAATGAGGTGTTAGCGTTAGCCATACTATCGATAGTAAAATCTTGAGAAGATAGTATAATGTAACCTGGACAAATAGTAGAAGGTTGGTAGTAACATCGAGCAGACTCCATATATAGTAAAAACGAGCAGAGTCAGTGTTAACAATGAGCAGATTACATAGTAACACCGAGCAGAAATACCACTACTACAAAATGATATATCACTATCGCTTCATCTGTGTTGGTTCCAAACTTTTGACTAAAAAACCGATTGTGATACGTGTATGTCATTTGTAAATTTTGGTAACAGGTTATCACAATCGGTTCTCAGAAAGAACTGATTGTGATAAGAATCATCATCACAATCGGTTCTTAGATTTCCAAGAACCGATTGTGATAACCCGTTTCCTCATCACAATCGGTTCTAAGAAAGAACCGATTGTGATAGGGGTCCCTCATTACAATCGGTTCTGACAAAGATCCGATTGTGATAAGGAAATGGGTTATCACAATCGATTCTTAGAAAGAACCGATTGTGATGATGGACCACTTATCGCAATCGATTCTGAGGTTGTGATAATATCCTCATCACAATCGGTTCTTCGGTTCTTTGTAAGAACCGATTGTTATGAGCCTCGTTAGGTTTTATATCCCCTTGGGATGAACTCTCCTTTGTTGGTATTCTAGAGCCAAAAAAACCGTCGCCAGCTCCAAAAAATAGAACATACTCACGTTGAGACTTAGGCTTGGGGGAGAAAATCTGAAATCCTTAAGGATGTGTGTTGAGAGGGAAAGTTAAAGTCCTAGCTTGAGGAGATTATTTCCCCTCTATTTGCCCTCATTTGAGGTTTTCTTCAAAAGGTGAGCATTCCTTCAAATCCCTTCGATTTTGAATTAAGAAATTCGATTTTGATTTGGTGAATGTGGTATATGTCATTAATGCTTTTATGATTGAAACAATATTGGCGAGAAATTATAAAATCCTCGAGGAGAGACAGTGGTTTGGGGCTAAAGTTGAAGCCCTAGCTTGAGTATATTTCCCCTCATTTGTGGTTAATTTTCTTCAAAAGGAGAGCATGTGAATGGGTTACATATCATTATTGTTGCTATAATGTGATCAATGGTAGAGTTTAGGTTGCGTAACCTATGCGTCTCCCGTTCGAGGGTGCTTGTTTATAAATATGCTAAAATAGCATATTTATAAATAAGCAGTCTCGAATTGTCCATGTTTTTTGGACAATTCGAGGATATGTGGTTCGGGCAAGTTCTTGAGCTATTGTACAACACTAGAGAGTTTCGGTAGCTTGTATCTCCCTGGTGTTCTCCAGATACACACCCTCTTGACCTGTTGTCGAGACATGTATTTGGAGAACAAATGAGATGTCGCTAAATTTTCTTTGGAGTTGTACAATTGCTTAGGAACTTGCCCGAACCACGTATCCTCGAATGGGATTAGGACCTGACCTAATTGAAATTAGGAGTCATCGTTGGTACGTACTCAATTCCTTGACTTTGGTAATTCTTCAACCTTTCTTTTCTTTCATTGATTAGTGCATGTCTCTCTATTGTGCGAAGGTAATTAAATAATATATCGGTATTTGAAATAGCTAGTTGTCACTCGTTGGCATTATTAATTTATTGTTTGTGGTTTAATTGTAGATGGACCGTGAAGAATGGATGTATCAAAAAAGCCGTGTGGGTGCTGAATTTCAGAGGGGAGTTAAGGAGTTCATAAGAATTGCAGAAGTAGATATGGTTATGAGGGGTGTAAAATTCATATATTGTCCTTGCATTGATTGCACCAATCTCAGGAGATTTAACAACTCAGCTCAAATTGAAGGCCACTTGATTCGACGTGGCTTCGTGAGGAATTACACGTGTTGGATCCATCATGGGGAGACAAGTAGTACCCCTCCCTGAGACATACTTTCTTTGAGAGAGAACTATCCATTTTAGAGGCTGAGTAATTTCAACTCCAAAGAAGTATGGAAGAGGTTCAAAATCCTTAACCTGAAATGCTTCTCCTAGTCTTTCCTTTAGGCACTTAGATTGCTAGTATGGTGATGTGTGAACCTCTATGATTGTAAAACACTGTATGATCCCCATTGCATTGAGAATAGCCCATACCACAAATTGCACATCTGAATCTGCCAAACCATTATCGTGGAGACTGCTTTAGGCCATATAGAGACTTTTTAAGCTTACACATCTTTTCGATAGTCTACTTATTCTCAAAGGCAGGAGGTATCTCCATATATACCTCCTCTTGTAAATCTCCATGAAGAAATGCATTCTTCACATCGCTGTTCCCCTAGGTGGCCGTCGTCTATCTCGCCTAGGCGCTAGGCCCCTCCCTCCCACCTAGCTGCCTAGGCCAATTTTTCTCGCCTAAGCGGCCGCCTAGCCCCCCTAGGTGGCGATGAGGTGCTAGTGCCAGTCTACCGACCGACTAGCACCTAGCGCTTGGGGAACACTGCTTCACATCCAACTGATAGAGAGTCCACAAAATATAACAGCACAAGAAATCAACGTCATTACTGTGCTCATCTTCGCTACTTATGCAAAAGTCTCATCATAGTCTATTCCATACGTCTGACTATAACCTTTTGTAACCAACATCGCCTTGCATCTGTCCACCTTTCTTTCAAGAGTTTGTTTCACCATAAAGACCCATTTGCATCCCACTATTTTATTTCCTTCTGGAAGTGGAACAAGATCCCACATCTTGTTCTTCTAAAGTGCACCAAACTCTTCTTTCATAGCATCTTCCCATTTAGGATCCTGCTTAGCAACCCGCAAATCCTTTTGAACAGGCAATGTCTGGAGAGATGTAATAAATGCTTTGTATGCAGGAGAGTTATGGGAGTATGAGATGAAATTTGCAATGTCATGCTCAAAGCCATACTGCGGTAGTGGCTTTCCAGCATTATATTTAATTGCCCTATGTTGTGCAAGAGGTACTCTACATGAGAGGAATTAGATAGAATATTACCACTTGCCACAAGGGGAGGCAAGGAACTTGATAGAGAGAGACCTAAGGAGAGATTTGGGACTGGGACTGGAATTGGGACTAAGTCAATTGGACAGGATCGTTATTCAAGTTGTGGTTCTCATGGTAAAACTTGCTCAAGTAGTGATGGTAGCCACTGTTTTCTCCCCTCTTCTACCTGGTTCCTCTACTATCTTCAGTAGAACTTGCACATCTAACGGCATAGGTGCCGACGACGATGGCGATTTCTCCCCCTATTTCCGGAAGCGTCTTCTTTGGTACACCTTTAATTCTTTTGGGGCTATCATATCTCTTGCACATTTTCTCGAAGAGGGACATGGAATTGTCCCTACAACAACTTCTACTCCTCGGTTATCACTCCCACTCTCTTTGTATGACAGGCGAGAATTCCTTTAAGAATTGACCAAGATCACCACTACTTGTGTAGTATGGCTAGAATTCCTGAAAAGTTAGATCCACATCAACAATTTTTTCCATTAGGTTCCAGCACTTACATCCCTTTTGACTAGATGAATATCCTATGAAAAACACATTTCACAACCCGAGTATCGAGGTTGCCAAACGTTGGGCGGTGATCCCGTACAAAGAACATACAACCAAACACCTTAGGGGGGCGTTGAACTCTCGCTAACTCAAAAGAAGTTTAGTGGGAGACTTCACCCCAAATATTCGAGACGGTATACCATTGATAAGATATGCAACTGCCATCACCACCCCATTCTAGAATCTCTTCGGCACATTCATCTAAAACATGAGTAAACATGCTACCTTTAACAAGTATCGATTCTTCCCCTCAGGCACTCCATTATGAGACGTGGTTACTGGACAAGTGGTTTGTTGAAGTATCCCATTCTCTGAGAGAAATGCTACAAACTCCTTGTTAACATACTCAGTTCCATTCTTTGTTCGAAGAGTATAACAATCTATTAGTGTGACAAGCCACTCACATTGGTAATCGGGCATGGACGCCAAACATCATAATGTATTAATATAAAAGGTTCAGAACTCCGAAGGCCAATAGTACTATAAATAGACCATGTATGTTTTCCAAACTCACAAGCATCACACAAGTTTACTCATATACTTTATTAAACAAGTCAGGGTATATCTAACTCAAACTCTTGAACAAAGAATGTCCCAAACGACGATGATATAGAAAAACCTCTTCCTCAACTCGTCTTGCAGCCACAACCAATGATGTATCCACCTAATCAACATATCACAGTCCATTACGCCTGATTGCAGTCCCAATTCTCTTCACCTAGAGCAGACAAGAGTCCTCATCAAAATAAAACACTGCATTTGAATTGATTGATGATGGAGCTCACTGAAAGAAGATTAAGCGAAAAGGATGGGATATGCAAATCAGAGGATAAAGCAATAGATAGTGTGCACTCTACAAATCCTACTCCCTGAATAAGTTAAGAGGTCCTACAGCTATCTGAATAGTTTCAGAGTGTGTATATAGAATGCAGGATGCAAATACCCTAAGAGAACCTATGACATGCTTAGATGCTATTGAATCTATGATCCAATCAATACGAGGATGCTTATATGTAGATGCAAGTGCTTGTGCCTAAGTACCTTCACCCAAGTGGGCGTAGTTGGCAATGTTACCAAAGGAGGTGGTATGTGCTGTCGTAGAATATGAAGACTAATGCTTTTCCCTTCTGCCATTGTTCCCACTACATAGCATTCTCGCTTGTCAGAGAAACAGACATGCTTTCTCCTGCCATAGCCATATTGTGAGGACTCCTCTTCCTATACCGTACTGTACGCCATCTACTGTAGCGTATAGCACCGTATAGCAACAGGAAGCCTCGACACCGAAAATCTGAATCTAAAAATTCGATCGACAGGATCGAACCCTTAGCCGACCGGACCGGTGCAGACGCGCATCTCGATCATCGATCCCTGGATCAAGAGCTCCAAGATCGCTGTACCCACAACCCGAGTATCAATGCACGAAAAGATAAACTAATTTAATTTACATAACTAGGTATAAATCTTGTACAAGTGTATTACGTAATCCAAAAGAAGTACAATGACAATGAAACAAAAGAAAGACAACCAGTAATTGGCCCGACCACCCCACAAAGCTCTTGATCGAGGGAAGACCTCTGGGCCGCAACACTCATGCAGTGGGGCTCGCCATCATCCAGGACATCATCAATACCTTCCTCACGAGGAAAAAGGGGTTAGCAAAGAACGGTGAGTACATCGTATGTACTCGCAAGACTTTAGTGTATGCAAATATAATTAATATGCAAGGCGATACGATTGAAATGGCTACTACACTAAGTCTATTGCAGCAGGATTTGAAACAGCTTCATCGAAATGTAATACATAATTTGAAAGACTGACATTTTGAATAAAACATATTTACAATATATGTAACATTTGAGTCTCTCAACTGCCACCATCCATGATCGCAGTTGAGATACGAATTGACATCCATATATTCATAAATCCTTCAAATACCATATTCACTCATTCATAAATCCATCAAGTACCATATCGATCCACATACTTTAGATAGACTCCAAAATAGATTTTCATTTTCAAAACCGAACCAAATTTCTATACTTGATATGATTAAAGAAGATTTGCTCATAACCGTGAGCACGGCTAATCGATTAGAATTATTTGATACTCTGCAGAGTTTGTGCACTTTACCCAAACACAACTCGGACTTGCATCCTCGTCATCCAGGGTACACGCGATACACGAGGTATCCGATATACAAGAATGATCTATTCTTTCCCATCGTTGAGGCTATAGCCACACCCCAAGACCGTGACGATAAACCCACTACTATGGCGATAAGAGGCCAACCACCACTCAGCGGCCACGGAATATCCATCGTGACGACGGCGAGTTTTGCCGCGGCATTATCCCATAGCAAGGCGTACACCGTTGTATCAATCAAACATGAATCGAGCGATTCCCGCTGCATAAGTACAAGCGCACTCACGAAGGTGCATACGGTAGTCGTGAGGACACACACCGCGCCATTTGCTCAACACGGGAAAAGGTCCACACTTCGGCCTACCAACGAGCATGGCTATCCCCTCACACTTCAGGTACTAAAACAGTGCCCGTCCCAAAGCATTGCGCGGTTGCACGGTGTTCATTCAAAAACCGTCACAAGTTCGGTCCTTATATTTTTGCCTAGTGACTCAAGCGGGGAACTCCACTTAACTTGCCAACCAATCGCCACCATGTTTAACTAGCACATATTATACCTCCCGCCAAGTCTAATTACCAACTAGACACTGCACATTTTTATCAAATTACCTTTACAAATCACATTTCCAAAACATTTCCAAAACCAGTTACAATTATCATAAGTTTTGAGCATTTGGTAAATGACTGACTTTGCTCATCTCTATTGTAGTGTCTAAGCATATGCATTTACTAAGTCGTTTATACCCAAGTGACATTTTATTAATTGTCCAACCCTACTAAGGCTATCAATGAACTCTGGGAATTTAATCGAGGAAAAACCACCAAATCAGGGTATATCTACCATTCCCACAAACTAGCACTTTACTGAATATAAACAATGCATATAGTTTGAGAAATCAAAGTAAACATCGTGAAATATAGGTTTCAAGATGGTCAAAGGAGGTGCTTGCCTTGTTGTTGCACTTTGGTGATGTCCGGGATGATGTTCGGGTCGTTCGAGGCGAAGCCCGACTCGCTAGCCTCTAATCGGTCAAAGCAACAAAAACGACAAAAAGAAATACAACTTAGAAAAAGCAAGATTTAAATGCACAAATGCCAACTAAACATCAAATAAGACCCACTTAAATATTTAAAGGAGAAAGAAATGAAGAAAACGAAGAAAATGTGAAAGTATGACCTATTATGTCCATTTCGGCCGAACAAGTGCCAAAATGGATTAAAACGTGCAAAATGAAGTAAAACCCAACTAAACTTAGTGAAATACCTAAAAATAGGTATAACATACCTAATGGGACTTATTGGAACTTGTTTGAAGTTGAAATGATCAACCGAGCTAAAGCGACTAAAAGGCGTATTCTTTACCTACGTGAATAAAAATACGTAAATTGAAGACAAATGCAATTAAATTTGCATGTGGAGCCTCAATATGGCCTCAGGTACATAACTAGGTGCTAAAGCCGAAAGATCGAAGAAAAACCTTTCGCCCTAAGCGACAAATTTGCGAACGCGAAAGCGATCGTTTTGTCGAAATCCGTTAAGCGGCCAACTTTGCGGATTTTTGCGCAAAACAGGTTTCCGACAAGCGCAACAAGCTAAAGCAAGATATTTAGGACTTAGTTGGATCGGTACAAAGCAATTCCTAATGAAATTGACCAAAATTGAATCAAAATGAAAAACCGCGAGTAATTTCCGACAAAACCGCTTTGAGTCCGTATTGAGTCCAAACGCGATCGAATCAGCGTGTGGGTTCCCGATCTGAGTTCGAACACTCAACACCTAACTAAAACGCTCGGTAGATTAGCAATTTGCATCGAATTCGCAAAAGCGGCCAAAAGCGATCAAAAGCGACTGTTAACGACCAAAAGCGATCAAAACCGTCAAAGGTCGTTTTGATTAAGAATGTCGTGAAACTTCGTTACGGACCCATGACTAGACACTTGGAGGTAATAATGACTTATCGGAGCCAATCACCGCCAAAATTGACTTAACCTACTCGGACTTTTGATCAAGCGTCCGTAACTCCCAGATTTACCCGGCACGACAAAAGTCCTAAAAGGGCCAAAATGGGATCTAAAGCACACGTGAAGCATGCTTTCAACCTTAGGGACCTTAAACGAGGCGAATCAAGCGAAAAGCCAAGAACGGCTTTGGGCCCTCTAATTATTAAAATAAAATGCGAAGTGCTAAAATGCAAATCTAGCATTTTAGCCACCTTATTTTAGCCTCTAAGAAGACTAATGGTGAAGTTGATTCGTGCTCTGAGCTCTAGGATTTTATTCAACCAATTGAGACCTAGAAGCGACAAAGTATCTTGCCAAAATGGTCAAAACTAAACTCCGTATTTTTATCGGGTTTCTACTAGCTAGAAAGCTATAGGGGCTATCCATTTGGTTATCGGACCTCTCGATTTTTCGCAAATAGAGTGACCTAGAGCCGACAACTTTGTGTAGGATGCGACAAATTGAATTCGACTCTTCCGATCGCGACTACGGCTATCGAAGAGCTAATAGAATCGTCGATTCAAGCTCACGGACTCCTAGTATTTTGTGAAAACACTTAACACCTAATTAAATAAAATAAAATCCGACATCGGAATTGAATTCCGATTCTTCCGATAGCGGCTCTAGCTACCGTAAGTGCTATGGGAAAAATCTATACATGCTCTACCTCACTAGAACTCCGACAAACCGAAGACCTAAGCGAGAGCATGCTCGATTTTGAAGATGGCTAAAAGCCAGTCGACTATAGAGTTAAACGGACCTAACGACGACTGAGTCTAGATTTTAAAGCGTAATTGCTATGCGTCGTTGAACACATGGTACCTAGACATGGCCTAGGCTAGGGTTTGGGAAAACTTGATGAAATGCGGCTACAGGAGAAAAGAGTCGTAATTCACGGCAAGAGGATCGACCAGGAGTCAAGAAATCAGTCGGATTGTAAAAGCACCACGGGAGCTCCAAGAAATGTCGATGAGACTCGATGGATTTCTCACCCGAGGTTGAGAGGAGTGAGGAACGCGATGAGGCGCCAAATCCAAATTTCTCCGATTCGATTTTCGTCGGTTGAATCGCCTGGAATCCGCGGATTTGGGTGGTCTTCTTCTTCTCTTTCTCCTTCTCCCTTGCTTGGGACGTGAGGGATGGAGGAAATGAGGGTGGGCTGTTTTGGGGAGGCTAGCACACACTTATACACTATGCACTTATGAGGGGTATTTTGGTCAAGTGACAAAACTTGAAGATTCAAACTTCCAAAGCTGATTTTGAATACTTCTAAGATATTTTGGATAGTTTTTGAGGACTTTTAGACATTTAATTTCCTCAATTTCCAATTTGTTCAAAAAGGACAATTACGAACCGCAATTGAACTCGATTTGATTTTGAGTGAGTTTAATTAAGTTAAAGGGTTCTTTTGGATCCCAGTCGAGTCTACTCAGCTCAAAATACAGAAATACACAAACTTGATGTATTGCTGAACAACGTTTGTGTACAATGGTACAGTGCTTCGAGTATAAAAATACTCGGGATATTACACATATTGGTTCTGTGGCACCCCTGCCTACCCATGCCACGATCTCCTCCTCATCCTCTATGATCACCACAACTGCCACGATCTCCAACTCTGCCTCCACCATACCGTGGGAGAGGACAAGCACAAGTTAGGTGTTATCTTGCCCCATAGTTGTAACACTCCTTATCATCAAGTACATCATAGGCAAATCTGACTGGATTATTGCCCTCCATCACTCATAGTTGAAGTTCCTTCTGCACCATAGCTAAAATCGCCTCCTCCATAGTAGGTATGTTCACCAAGTGAAGCATGGCAGCTCTCCTGCTCTCAAATCATGGGTTTAGCTCCTTCAATAAGTGATGAGGACATCCCTAACCCTAGGGCGTTAATTATACAACAACAGGTGAATCTTCTCCTTCGTCAGTTTAATTTTTCATATGAGTTGTATGCTACCTAATAGCGGGTGTTTGCTTGTTGTTAGGTATGAAGGTGTTGAAGAATTTTTCAATGTAGATCACGGACCTCCGGAGGATGAACAGTAAAAGAAAAGCTAATGATTAGTTTGCTACTCTGGCACCACCACCGCTTCTGGTGTTTCCGGCTGCTCACTGGTATCCGGGCCCAATTGCTCACGATTAACTCGGCCCGGCTACGATGTCGTCCCGAAGCTCACGGTGTTTGTGTGTTTTTCCAATTCTTGTCCGTACCGGGGATCGAATCCTAGTTGAGTTCGGTTGATAGATTGCGTTCGGTTGCTGGTTCCAACTATCTATATATAGCAAGGATTCAAATTTCGTTTTCGGACTCCATCTCGGACCTGGCCGAAATCCGAAATTTCGCCGAGATTCGGAAATTTCGGACAAAATCCGGACGAAATTCAAAAACCAAAATTCAAATCCGGTTTTTTTTGAACCGAGAAATCCGAAATTTCGTCCAAAAATCCAAAATTTCGGTCCAAAAATCCGAAATCTCGGTAAAATTCAACAGAACGGAAAATGTTTCTAACGATGTCAAAAAATTTTGAAATTTTGGTCAGACATGGGAAATGACCTAAGGAATCCAATCCGGTCAAACTCCGGTCAAATCCGGTCAAATTTTGGACAAATTTCGGTCAAAAAACCGAGATTTCGGTCCATTTTACCGAAATTTCGCCAAAATTATAGGGTACTGTAGCACTTTTAAATTTTTTTAGGGTTTTTAAATTTCACCGGGATGATGGAACTCGGGGGGGGTCGGAAATCCAAAATTTCGCCGAAATTTCGCGAAATTTCGGCGAAAATTTGAACCCTGATATATAGTCATATATTCTTTTGTAAGGGACTTCAGATTGGAGATTAATAAGATAGCTATTTTGCATCTATTAAGCGTTCTTCGCTTGTTCTTCCTCATTGCATACGCATCAAGAGGGGGAATTGGGCGACTTCTACCAAAGATCGTTCTGCCTTTCCACTGGGAATTGGGAGATCGATATACTTCACCAGGAGTCCGTGGAGTTCAGCGCGTGTGATCTAAGCGAATCGAAGAGTTGCAAGCCCATTGCATCTGGCAGCGTGGGATCAACTAGGATTCATCGAGAGTGCATGTGAGTATCCAAATCCTACGCCGTGAAGATCGGGCAAACCCCGTATCATCTTGGTATCAGAGCGTCAGTTTGACACGGTAGGATTTTTATCCCTAGCTACCATCATATTTATTTTCAGTCCTATAACCCAGAAAATAACCTCACAAAAATATCATCATATACCTAGACATTTGTGCTTAGATTTGTTCTTAGTTTTGCATTATCAAGTTTTAATCCATATGTTAGATTGTTCTTAATTGCTGTCATTAGATCAAAAAAAAAAAAAGGCACACAGGCGTCTGTACGCGTCGTGCGTCAGCCGTACAGCAAGAAATTAGAGCGCACGCTGGTGTCGTTTTTGCCGCTAGTTTTCGCAAAGGGAGCTGTAGGGCGCCTTCCAGTTTAGCAACAACAGTAGCGATTGGCATCCTGTCGACCGCAGCAGTTCCGAAGTCCTTCCTCCATGCGTCTGTGCCTTTGTTGCATCGCATCAAGAGTTCTTGTACTGCAGCCTCACGTCATTAAGTGCACTCCTAAAGCCATACGTGAGATCTAGTCTCTCCGTTAGCAAACTTTTAAGAGTCCTACTTCCATACACATCTATAAACACAAGAGATTGGCAACACAGTGTGGCAGCAGGGTTGTGCAAAAGAAAAAAAAAGGGCTCGGTCGGATTCTAGCGACAGCATCAGGATCCGTACGGAAGCACAGTAAAATCGGTTTATACTGTTTCGCATTGTTCCTACTGTTTTTTTTTTTTTTTTTTTTTTTTTTGCAGTTCGGGAAGCAGTAGAAAAAAAAATTCAGTTCGTGTACTGAAACGCGCCCCTTGCCTTTGTCTCCTGTCGCCGAGTGAAAAAAAAGAAGAAAGAAAACAGTCGGTAAAAAAAAAGAGAGAGAGAGAGGGAAAAAAAACCGGTTGAAAAAAAAAAGAAAGAAGAACCGGCAAAAAAAAAAAAAAAAAAAATAAGAGTGCAATTTTTCTCGGTTAGTGCTTTGGGTTGGTATCCACGCTGTTACACATCCTATTTGCTAGCTTTATTCTATATCTTGTGACAGCAACTTAGGGCATTATTAACTTTTGGATTATTATTTGATTTTGCATTAACTGAGATACATATCTATTATTCCTTGCTACATATATCCATACCAAGCTCCACTAAACCACCGCTGTTGTGCTTTGGGCTCAATCTTTTATTCGCTTGGTCATCACCATAGTTGACTACTACGACTACCAAAGTGTAAGTTTTGACCCTAATTCACTGTAGAGAGGTAAGAACTTGATTTGGTAAGAAGAGTGAGATTGAGTGATTGCATATACGCTTGCATCCATCGCATATTGCATATTTGTTCTTGTGTTAACTAACCATGGCAGGGGGGAGTGAACAACACGATGAGGCATTATATCACCATCCTGACGAGCCTGTTAGTCAACTTCAATTTGGAGCTTTACGAGATGTACTACAAAAAGAAATTGAGGTAAAGAATCAAGCATTATCCGATAAACAAGATCAACTACAAAAGTCTATGCAGGAATTTCAGCAAGATATAGCCCAACAAATGCATGCATTAAGGAGGAGTCTTGCTGCTGACGTTGCACGTGAGCTACGCTCTCATCAAGAGGAGGCTAGTGTACAACAAAATTTGCCACTTGATGAGACTGATGCTGAGGTAACTGCACGGCGAGTTCAAGAAGATCTCATAAGACGTGACCGCATAAATGCCAATGCTGTACGCCCACCACCACCAGGGCGTGGGCAAGGTGGCCAACCCCAGGGAACCGGTCGTGGCCATCAACATGGTCGTGGCATCGACGATGTACCACTTGATGACTTTGACGACTTTAACCTTCAGCGCAATAATGATTATCAATGTCGTCCAAACCATGGCAATCAACGAGGTAACGAAGAAAAATTTGGTAAATTAAAATTTGTGATGCCTAAATTTACAGGTTTGGGGTCTCCAGAAGAATACCTCACATGGGAGTTGAAAGTCGATAAGATCTTTCGTGTGCATAACTATTCCGAGGAAAAGAAGCTTCACATGGCGTCTCTTGAATTTGACCAATATGCCTTGGTTTGGTGGGAACAAGTTCAGAATCAACGGCGGCAATACGATGAACCACCCGTTGCATCATGGGAGGAGATGAAGCTTCAAATGAGAGCAAGGTTTGTTCCAAAACATTATAAACGTGATCTCTTTGATAAGTTGCAAAGTTTAAGACAGGCAAACACATCTGTGGAAGACTATTACAAGGAGATGGAGATGGCTATTGTCAGCGTACTAGCCGACAGGCACCTCCGGATCGGGTGCTTGTAAGGTTCAGACGGGGGGCTTTCGGGGCAATCGCCGGAGGGAGAGAAACCGGAGTGCCGGGGAAGCTTGGAAGAATGGGGACGCTAGGGTTTACCCAGGTTCGGGCCCTCCGAAGAGTAACAGCCATAGTCCTGCCTTTCTTGGTATTGCTTACATTGGGAGATATGAACTGGAATCCTAACTTGAGAGAATGGAACCTAACATAAAAGAATCGAACCCCTTCTCCCATGCACCCCGGCTCCCTTTTATACTTGGGCTGGCGGGGGCGTATGGGAGGCTCACACAGCAAGCTATACTCATTACACTGCCACGGGCGCATTTAATGCGCCCGTCACTGTCCTTACGTCCCATTTAATGCCTGCCGCAGCCGTCACACCCTTGCCTAGGGCTCCACGCCCACCAACGCCGCTCGTTCCATCGGGGGGTGAGGTGCAGCCATGACGTCACCCGTAATTAATGCGCGCCTGGGGAAGGCGCGCCGCCATGCTGTAGCCTCCATGCTTTACATTTAATGCGCACGATTCGCATTAAATATCCTTGATCCTGGCACTGTGGCCTCGGGGTAGGCGCCCGATGGCGTGGCTCAGACGCCACTCGCCCATCGGGCGACCACTATACCGGCGCGCCGCGTGGCTCGACGCTACGCGGTTCCACTGGCGAATACTTTGACGGGGCGCTTCAGGGCGTGGCTCGACAAGCACGCTGGCCCACCGGGCGACTCATTTACGGGCGCCAGCTGGCGGCGTCGACGCTACGCTGCGCCCACCGGGCGACCACCTTATCGGGCGCCACGGCGTGCTCGATCACCACCGCCCACCGGGCGACCACCTTCTTGGCACTCGGCGGGGCCTGATCGCCACACCGGCTGGCGACCACCTTCTTGGCGCCAGCGGCGTCTTTGATCGCCACGTCCCATCGGGCAACCACTCGGTCCCTCGCTTGCCGTGGCGGTGGGCGGCGGCGCCTGCCGCCCGGCGGCCGTGTTCATGCGAAGTGGGTACCCACAGTGTAGAATCTGCCCGACAGTAGCCGAGCCCACCGGAAGCGCCTTTTGGTTTTTCGCCTTCCTTTTTTCTTCTCTCTCTTCTTTAACTGACCTTCAGGGAACCGCTCAGTCTCCCGGGTGGGGCCCCTTAAATGCCCACGCGCCCCGCAGCTTTAAAGATCTTCCGGCTTTTCCGGTTCCCAAGGCGGTTTGCGCAGTTATTCCCACCTCGTAACCGTTGCACGACCCTTGGGACCCCCCCTTTATGGGGTTTTTAAACTTCCCACTTGCGAGCCGTCGCGTCTTTTCGGGTTCCCACCAAGCCTTCCCTCGCATCCTTATAAAAAGGCCGGCCACGAGGGAGAGCGGTTCTTCTTCGTTCAAGCTCCCTTCGCCCTGTCTTTCCTCGCCACCTTAGAGCCCCTTGCTTCTTTTTTCCCGACGTGCTTCGGCGTTCTTCCGCGCTTGATGGCTCCTCCGACTCCCTCTGCCCCGTTTCTGCCCCCTTCGTCTGTCGAGGAGGAGGGCGCCGCCAGGCTTTCCAGGCACATAACTGCGGGTACCCTCCGTGTTCGCCCTGGGACCATCGAGCACCGCTGCCGGCCCGGGGAAGTGGTCTTCTTCGGGTGGCAGCTTGTAGTCGGCCTGCTGCCACCGGTTTCTGATTTCTATCTCTCTGTCCTCAACTTCTATGCCATTCACCACATCCATCTTCCTCCCAACTCCGTCATCCTTCTTTCTGTCTTCGCCCACTTCTGCGAAATGTTCGTAGGAGTGTTACCCAATCTCCTCCTTTTTCGCTTCTTTTACGCCCTTCGCACCGCCGGCGCCAATTCTCCTGTCTCCGGGAGCTGCCACCTGCGGCTCCGCGATGGGACCGTGTCGCGCTACATCGCACTGGACTGCCGATCCAACTGGAGGACGTGGCGCGATGAGTGGGTGTACGTCGAGGACGACAGCGGTATTGAAGTGCTGGAGCTTCCAACCGGGCCGACGGTCAGCAACCCCAACTGGGGGGCTCACGTCAACGAGACGCCCGAGCTCCAGACGATGCTAGCCCGCGTCGACCAGATGCGGACGGCGGGCCTAACTGGGGGTATGGTTATCCGGGACTTCATTTCCCGGAGGATTAGCCCCCTGCGCCGCCGCGTCCGCCCGGCCTGGCAGTACATGGGCCAGGATGACGGGATCCGGACGATCCCTGGAGGTAAACTGCTACGCTTTGACCGCCCTTTTCCCCTGTTTTTTCTTTTTGGCCAACTCCGGTTCTGACGGCATTTTTCTTCTTTGGGGTTTTTTTTGTCAGCCGCCGGGAACTTGTCTTCCACCGCGGTCGACAGGTGGATAGAGCGTTGGCGTGCCCGGCTCTCCGCCATTCCCGGCGGGCGCGCTCCCGCTCTGCCGGTTAGAGCCCAGGGAGCGTGTGGCGATAGTCCGCACCATGCCGAAGATGGACGCCATGGGTACGCCCGATACGACACACCAGGCGCCCCTGATAATCCGGGACCCTCCTCCCGCCGGCGACCAGGGGAGGGGCGACCAAGGGAGGCGCAGGTGCCCAGACGACGATGACACCGTCGGTGGGCCTTCCCAGAGACTTCGCCTCTCGGCGGGCAGTACTGCGCCTCCGCCTAGGTCTTGGGCTCTACGGGGCGGTGGTCCTCCACAGCGGCCCATGAGCTCTTCTGCTGCTGCGGCAGGCTCCTCAACGGCGGCGGGGAGGTCTTCTGCTGCTGCGACGGGCTCGTCCCCTCGCCTCGCCGAGGTGGTGATATTAGACCCCCGTGGCCGACTCTTCTTCCGCCGCCACCGCCGGGCCTAACGACGACGCTACGGCCGCCCGCTGCCGCCGCCGATGGCGGCGTTTCTTCCTCCACCGCCCGGTGCGGTTCTTAAACCGCCAGATCGGACCGCCAAGACCGCTGGTCGGTCCTTCCCGAGTGTGCCCCACTTCCAGAGGCCGCCACCTAGGTACTTATTCAAAAACGCACACATAAAATATAGTCAAGTCCCTCCAAATTGCGTCTCACCATTGTTTTTCCTCTTTCTCGTGGTGCCGCTCGGATGTCCTCGCCGCCCGTGCGAGGCGATCAAGCGCCCGCCTGCAGGGCGGCGCCACCTGAGGCCGAGCTCGGGGTGAGCGGTGGAGGGTCGACCCAAGTGGTCGTCCGCCACCGGCGCCGCCCGTCCAGGCCCAGGCCGGGCCCTTTGCCCACCCCGAGCCCCCACCGCCTCCATTCCTTCTAGACGCGGATGCTCGGCGGCGGCTCTTAGCGAGCTCTACTCCAGCACGAGCAGCCGTCTGGCGACGAGCAAGGAGCGGCTGACGGAGGCGGGAGTCCAAATCAACCGCCTTCGCAAGGAGGTGGAGGACTTGCGCGAACGGGAGGCGGGGCTAGAGCTGCAGCTACTGAGGGAGCGAGAGCAGCGGGAGCAGAGCGCCCGCCGCGCCGAGGAGCTCTCCGCGGAGCTGGATGCGGAGAAGGTCGATCGGCTTCGATCGGAGGAGGATACCATGGGGATGCTGCGTCATGCCTTCAACCGGACGGTGGCCAGCCTTACCCCACTAGGACTAGTGCAGCCAGCTCCGTGGGAGCAGAAGCCGCAGCACTACGCCTTCTGCCTCAGCCGGATCGAGGACTTCCTCACGCACTCGCCGCCCGACCGCCTTGCCGCTTGAAGAGGGCGCTGGCGGCGGCCACGGCCGAAATGCGTCGCTGGCTTGTTGCGCCACCGTGACGCTAACTTTGATCCCGCGGCCACCGCCCAGTGGGATTGAAGGTGATCAAGCGCAGTGCAGGAGCGGAGTCCACGACACCTCCGAGCAAGTTGCCGCACACCGAGATGGAGAACCTCACCGGAGGCAAAGCGGCGGAAGACGTGGTGTCGAGGTGGACCTCGGCCGCTGATTGGCGTGGCGGCCGCAGAAGTGGCAGCGGAGGATGAGGAGGAGCCCCCGTTAGCATAGCTCTTCTTCTCCCCCCCTTTTCTCTTTTTCTCTTTTTTTAGTCTCCACCTGTAAAGATCCTTAATGCTAATCAACTTAGATGAAGCGGAAGCACAAGCTTCCCATTATATCACCCAGTGTCTGTTCTTACTCCTACTCCACTGGTTCCGCACGAACAAGCGCATAATCACTTAAGGACTCGGAAGGGGAGCACGACTTAAGGCCTAGCGCTGGGGAGTCACTTCCCTTGAATCCTTTGACTTAGCAAAATTTTGCCTCCCAGATAGCCTCTAGGGAACGAACACTTAGTGAGTCGTGGCAGGGCCTTAGGTTTTCGATAACGGCGTTCAAATCGCCGATTCCCACGGGGACACCCGGAGTGTCATGGCCGTGTCGGGGATCGTGCTGAACTAGCCGTCCGATTGCCCACCCCTACACGCCGCTCTCACTTAGCGGTTCCGCCTTTGCTACCGGGCTTTTTGCAAGGCCACAGGGTACCAAGGGCAAGTGCCCTGGCACGGCCCAACAGTGGGCAAAAAACCGAAAAGAGGGTAGGGAGAACAATTACTTCGGATAAAGAAAGTGAATACTTAATTTCAAGTAAAAAGGGCCTTTCCCGACCATCAGTGGAGAGGAAAGCACACTCCGGCTGGTCGGGGAGCAGAGCCTGAAACTTACAACCGATCAAGGATAGAACTTGCGCAGATTCTCTATGTTCTGTGAGTTAAATCGATTCTTCGCCGTCCTCGATGTGGCCACCGACCGCCTCGGGGCGGCGAGACCACCTTGAAGGGGCCCTTCCACTGGGGAGACAGTTTATGCGACCCGGCATGCGACTGGATTTTTCGCAAGACCAGGTCGCCCACTGCCAGTGTTCTCTTACTGACCCGGGAGGTGTGGTACCGCCTGAGACTTTGCTGGTACCGCGTGGCGCGCAGAGCCGCCCGGTCCCGCATTTCTTCCAGGAGGTTGACGTCGTCCCGGCGCAGATCCTCCTGATCTTCTTCCGTGAACGCCGTGAAGCGCGGTGACCCTAGCGCCAGCTCCGAAGGGAGGACCGCTTCTGCGCCGTAGACCAGGAAGAAAGGGGTTTCCCCGGTGGCCCGGCTAGGGGTGGTTCGAACCGACCACAACACCGCCGGGAGCTCTTTAGCCCATCGGGTCCCACGCTTGTGGAGTCGATGAAACGCCCGGGTCTTAAGGCCCTTCAGCACCAGCGCGTTGGCCCGCTCGACTTGACCGTTGCTCCTTGGATGGGCAACCGAGGCAAAACAGACCTTGGTGCCCATCTCTTCGCAGAAGTCCGTGAAGGCCGACTGTGAATCGTGGTGCCGTTGTCGGTGATGATGCGGTTGGCGACCCCGAAGCGGGCTAAGATCCCTTGCATAAACTTGACTGCAGCTGCGGCTGTGATGGATCTCACCGCCTCGGCTTCGACCCACTTGGTGAATTTGTCGATGGCGACAAACAGATGGGTGTAGCCCTGCGGGCTCGCTGAACGGGCCCAGATATCCAAATTTCTGCACCGCCGAAGGGCCATGAGAGCGGGATAGTTTGCAGAGCCTGGGCTGGTTGGTGGATCTGCTTGGCGTGGAATTGGCACGCTTCACATCTCCTCACCAGCTCGCAAGCATCCTGGAGGGCGGTCGGCCAATAGAACCCTTGGCGGAAAGCCTTTCCTGCCATCGTTCGACCGGACACATGGCTCCCGCATACGCCTCCGTGGATATCTGAGAGCAAACTGCTCCCCTCTTCCCGAGTGATGCACTTCAGAAGAATTCCGTTTCTACCCCGGCGGTATAGGTCCCCGCCCACCAGGGTATAGCACTTGGCCTTTCGTGCCACCTTCTCTGCTGACGCATCATCGTCGGGGCACACTTGATCCCGCAGGTAGGCCAGGATCGGATCCATCCATGTGCCTTCCCGGTCAAGTGCGACGACCACAAGGTGGTCGCCCGGGTACTCCGCCTGGCCGGGCGTTTCCACCGGAACCACTTTCCCTCCAGGAGCGAGGGATGGAGCGGCATCACCATCGTTCCCGCTGGGGACGGGGGCTGCGATGGACGGTCGCGGAAGCCTTTCTTCAAAGACTCCGACCGGGACAGGAGATCTTGTTGAAGCGAGCTGAGCAAGCTCATCCGCTAAGTAGTTGTCGCGCCGGGGGATATGAGTATACCCCAACCCTTCGAAGTGCCGCTCCAATTTCCTGACTTCCGCCAGCTACGCTGCCATGACGGGGTCAGGACAGGAGAAGTCCTTCCTTGCTTGATTGACGACCAGCAGGGAGTCGCCTTTCACTTGCAAGCGCCGAACACCGATGGCCGCGGCGGCCCGAAGCCCCGCCAGCAAGCCCTCGTACTCGGCAACGTTGTTAGTGGCCTTGAAGTCGAGGGTGACCACGTATTTGAGGAGGTCCCCGATCGGAGACCTGGAGGACCCCAGCCCCCGTGCCTTCGAGCCTGAAGAATCAATCGAAGAAAAGCGTCTAGGGGGAGGGCGCGGGGACCTCATCTGCTTCAAACTCAGTTGGAGTCCACTCGACCACAAAGTCCGCCAACCTCTGGCTTTTTATAGCGGTGCGAGGGGCGAACTTGACGCCGAATTCGCCCAGCTCAACGGACCACTTTGCAATGTGGCCTTCTGCTTCTCGATTGTGGAGAATCTCGCGCAGGGGGTAGGAGACCACCGTGATCTCCCTTCCTTGGAAATAATTCCGCAGCTTCCTTGACGCCACCAACACGGCATACACCATCTTCTGAGCCTGAGGATACCTTGTTTCCGCGTCGTGCAACACCTTGCTGATGTAGTAGACCGGTCGCTGGACGCCTTCTCGTTCCGCCACCAGCGCTGCGCTCACTACCGAGGGGCTAGCCGCCACATATAGCAGCAGCGGCTTGCCTGGCTCAGGGGCGACCAGCACCGGAGGGGAGGAGGGTACTTCTTCAAGTCTTCAAACGCCTGTTGGGCTTCCGGGGTCCACTCGAACGAGTTGGTCTTCTTCAATAGCTTGAACAAAGGTAGGCTTTTCTCCCCTAGCCGGGCTATGAACCTACGAGGAGGCCAGCGACGGTCGAACCTTTGTAGTTGCTTGAGCCGAGTAGGTGGCTGCATCCGCTCAATCGCTTCTATCTTCTCCGGGTTGACCTCGATTCCACGGCTGGAGACCAGAAATCCGAGTAACTTCCCGGATGAGACGCCAAATACGCACTTCTCAGGATTCAACTTCACACAATACTTTCTGAGGCGGGAGAAGGTCTCTTCCAGGTCATGGATAAGCTCATCAGCCTTCTTCGTCTTTACTACCAGGTCATCAACATACACTTCGAGGTTCTTCCCCACTTGAGGATGGAACATAATGTGCATGGCCCGCTGATAAGTAGAGCTAGCATTCTTCAGCCCGAAGGGCATCCGGACGTAGCAATATACACCGAGGGGAGTCACAAAAGTAGTCTTCTCTTCGTCTTCCCGCACCATACTAATCTGGTGATAACCGGAGTAGGCGTCTAGGAAACATAGAGCCTCGCACCCTACCGTGGAGTCGACGACAATGTCTATCCGTGGCAGGGGGTACGGGTCCTTGGGGCAGGCCTTGTTGAGGTTGGTGAAGTCGATGCACATTCGCCACTTCCCGTTGGACTTCCTTACGAGCACAGGGTTGGCCAGCCATTCTGGATAGGTGGCCTCCCGCACAATCTTAGCATACAAAAGTTTCTCCACTTCATCCCGAATGGCGTCCTGCCGCTCTGGCGCCTGCCGCCAGATCTTTTGTCGAACCGGGTGCTCTCCCGGGAGCGTTGCCAATCGATGCTCAATCACCTCCCTAGGGACCCCGGTCATTTCTGATGGTTCCCAAGTGAACACATCCAGGTTATACCGGAGGAAGGTGACGAGCGCGCCTTCCTATTTGGCGCTGAGGTCGGTGCCGATCTTCACGACCTTGCCGGAGCCATCCTCGCCCACAGGGACCACCTTCGCTACCAAGGCCCGGCGAAGCGCTGGCCCTCGACCGAGGCGCCAGCCGCTGCCTTTGTCGCACGTCGAGCAAAGTTGTGCCGGCCAGTCCTCAGATCTGCTTGTCGAGGCGCAGAGCTTCCGGATCTATCCACCTTCACCGTGATTGGGTCCCAGTGTCCAGGGATCTTCACCATGTAGGCGTAGTGAGCGACCGCCATGAATTTGACGGTGGGCGGCCAAGCGGGCGTTATAGGAGGTCGAAGTCGGCGACCTCGGTCGACAAGCTCCGTCGGAAGTTTTCCGCACTCCCGAACGCAGTAACGACTCCGGACACGGGGCAAGAGGCCCACCCCGGGCAACTCAGTAGAAAAGTGGGCCGGGCGCAGCTCTCATACTGATCTGGAGCGCCCGCTGATGCGCCGTAAAGCGAGTTGATGGCGCCGCCTCCGTCAACAAGAACTCCACCGAACCGGCGTTGCGAACCGTGGGGGAAACCACGATCGGGAGATGGCTAGGGCCGGAAACATTCTCCGGGTGGTCGGCCCGGCTGAAAGTGATCGGTGCCCGACCACTTCGCTGGCTTTGCCGCCCGGAGGCCGATACGGCCGGCAGCACTGTCTCGCATCCCGCTTGTACTGCGAGTTCGATGAGTAGGTGGCTGACCCACCGTGGATGAACGCCACCGTGTGCTCCGCCTGCTGGAAAGCTAGCGGAGCTGGGTCTTCATCGTCGTCGTCTCCGTGATCTTCCTCGCGGCGCTTCTTGAGCCGCCTGTCCACCAGTTTGGACACAACTTGGCAGTCCTCCAAGTCATGCCCACTCGTTCGATGGATGGGGCAATAAGGTTTGCCCCCATTATCTTCGCGACGGGGCGAGCGGCGGTTGCTGCGGTCGCCGCTACCGTCCCGCTCACCCTTCGGGTCCTGATCGTCGTGGACGCCGGACTTGATTTCCTGGTTAAACCAGGACTTCCCTAGCGATGGCCTCCTTCCGCTTCTTCTTCTTCTTGCGGTCAGAGGACTTCGAGGTGCCGGCGTCACCGGGGTCGGAAGGCCTTATCGCGCACTCCCGGGCTTCGGCCGCCCTGGCGCACTTGTGCGCCAGGGAGAACAACTCGGAAGTGGTTGCGATGGTGCGGGTAGCCATCTTCTCCTCGTGATCTTCCGTCCTGCACTTCTCCGAATGCAATGATCACTGATTGCTCTGAGATCCGGGGGATCGTGTTGCGGCAGTGGCTGAATCGCCGAATGAACTATCTCAGGGACTCCCCCTTCGTCTGCTCCAGAGCGTGGAGGTCATCCTCCACGCCTGGTTGGGTGTAGGAGCCCTGGAAGTTGGCAACAAAAATGTCGCACAGCTTCTCCCACGAATGCACAGAGCCTCGCGGGAGGTTAAGTAACCAAGACCGGGCGGAACCCGTCAATGATGTCGGGAGGTAGTTGGCCATAACTTTTTCGGAACCTCCCGCAGCACATACCACCGTGGTGTAAATTTGCAGGAACTCCTCCGGATTGGTCGTGCCATCATACTTCTCGATGGGGGCGGGGCGGAACCTCTCCGGCCACGCAGCTTGTCGTAGACGGAGGGAAAACGCCTGGCATCCAACGTTGTAGGGGGAGCAGCGTCGCTCGCCAGCCCCTCGGGGCCCTGAGATGGGGTCGAGGAGTGCGAGTCCACGCTCTCCCCGGAGCCAGAGGAAGCCTCGCCGATCGATAGGTGCTCGGGGTTGGCGTCGCCGCGAAGCGTTAAATGGCGCCCCTGAGAACGTGGCGTAGGTCCCCACCGCGCTGGAGCTGCCTTTCGTCCAGGCGCGATCTGAGATCCTCGCGGTTCCCCCTTGACTCGGGGGGACCGCGAGAAGAAGCGGAGTCACGTGCATGTCCCCCTATGCCGGAGGGGGCTGCAACCAGGGCTCCCTTCCCCTTGTCCCGGCCCTTGACGCCGGGAGAAGTTGTTGTGTGGCGGCTGGAACCCCGCGCTCCTTGCCGCCACACGCCGGAAGCCCCCGGCTGGGTCGCCGCTTCAACCTGTTGTTGAGCGACGTCGACTAGGCAGGCGATATCCCGCAGCCATGGAGTGGCTGGGGTGTCGCCCTCCAGCGGAACTGGAGGATGATCGAGGAGTAGTCGGGCCGCATGAAGGCTCCGCGCGGGAGTATCGTCCCCCAACACCAAACGCCGTTGGACAGGCTAGCCCTCGGCGCGGAGCCACGCTGCGTGCCCTCCCACACGGAGGGACACGGCCCTGGCCCGGCTCCTTCCCCGGGTGTCGGGACCGGCTACGGGCGCTGCTTTCCTCGGGTAGATTGCTGCGCTTGGAGTACGACTCCGCCATGCAGATAATCGCCCCTACTTCTTCTAAGCTTCGAACCGGAAACGGAAGGAAGAGGGCAATCTAACCACCAATAGCCCCTACCTGGCGCGCCACTGTCAGCGTACTAGCCGACAGGCACCTCCGGATCGGGTGCTTGTAAGGTTCAGACGGGGGGCTTTCGGGGCAATCGCCGGAGGGAGAGAAACCGGAGTGCCGGGGAAGCTTGGAAGAATGGGGACGCTAGGGTTTACCCAGGTTCGGGCCCTCCGAAGAGTAACAGCCCTAGTCCTGCCTTTCTTGGTATTGCTTGCGTTGGGAGATATGAACTGGAATCCTAACTTGAGAGAATGGAACCTAACATAAAAGAATCGAACCCCTTCTCCCATGCACCCCGGCTCCCTTTTATACTTGGGCTGGCGGGGGCGCATGGGAGGCTCACACAGCAAGCTATACTCATTACACTGCCACGGGTGCATTTAATGCGCCCATCACTGTCCTTACGTCCCATTTAATGCCTGCCGCAGCCGTCACACCCTTGCCTAGGGCTCCACGCCCACCAACGCCGCTCGTTCCGTCGGGGGGTGAGGTGCAGCCGTGATGTCACCCGTAATTAATGCGCGCTTGGGGAAGGCGCGCCGCCATGCCGTAGCCTCCATGCTTTACATTTAATGCGCACGATTCGCATTAAATATCATTGATCCTGGCACTGTGGCCTCGGGGGTGGGGCGCCAGTGGAGTGGCCTATACGCCACCTGTCCACTGGGCGACCACCATACTGGACGCCCAGTGGCGTGGCCTGATCGCCACGTGTCCACTGGGCGACCACTTTACCGGGCGCCTGTGGGCGTACTCGACGCCACGCTGGCCCATCAAGGGCGAATACCTTCACGGGCGCCAATGCGGCGTGGCTCGACGCCACTGCCCACTGGGCGACCTACCTTATCGGCGCGCCAAGCGGCGGCTCGACGCCACTGCCCATCGGGCGACCACCTTACTAAGCGCCAATGGCGTGGCTCGACGCCACTCGCCCATCGGGCGACCACCGGTCCCTACCGCTGCCGTGGCGGTGGGCGGCGCTTCTACCGCTCGCCGGCGACCGTGTTTACTGCGGGGGAGTGGTTACCCTGGTGTAGAATACGCCGACAGCTATGATTAGAGCCAATGTGTATGAACAAGAGAAACAAACGATGGCACGATTCATGAAAGGTTTGAATTTTCCAATTAAACGCATCGTTGAATTTCAGCCATATAACAATATTGTTGAGTTAGTACATCAAGCTACAAAGGCTGAAAGACAATTGCAAGAAGAAAAGACGCTTCACTCCACATCCACTCCATCACGAACTACCACTCGAGGAGGTAATTTAACATCCCGTTTTATTTCTAACCGCCCAAACAATGTTGGTGGTAGTGTGAATTTCAGTGGGCGTGATCCATCAAAGGGAAAAGACTCATTTACTCCAACTTTAAAGAAGGGGGCAGCACCTACGTCTTCTTCATCCGTGGGATCTACGGCGAAAAGTAGTGCTATTCAATGCTTCAAATGCCTTGGTCGTGGTCATATGCAAAAGGATTGTCCAAATAACAAGGTAATGCTCCTCATGGAGAATGGGGAATATGATTCTACAAGCGAAGGTGAAGAGGAGTGCCGTGCTGATTTTGAAAAGTTCGGAGATACTAATGTAGAAGAAACACAAGGGGAGCTAGAACAACTAATTTGTGACCCAGGTAATGGCCCTAGTCTTGTGTGCGCGTCAAATGTGTTGAGTGTGCAACCAAATTTGCATCATGAGCAGCGCTGTAATTTATTTCAATGTCGAGCTCAAGTTGGCAACTCAGGTAAGTTTTGCAAGGTAATCATTGATGGTGGTAGTTGTCAAAATCTAGCTAGTAAAGAGCTATGCACAAAACTTGGTTTGAAATATAAAAAACATCCCCATCCGTGACGATTCAATGGTTAAGTGAAAAGGGATCCATGAATGTTCTACATACAGTTGATGTGACTTTTCAAATTGGTAATTATTGTGATACCGTTGAATGTGATGTTGTTTCTATGGAAGTTTGTCATTTATTACTTGGTAGGCCATGGCAATATGATAAAGCTGTTATTCATGATGGTCGTACCAACCAATATTCTTTTAAATGGAATAATAAAGAGGTTATACTTAGACCATTGACACCTTCTCAAATTATTAATGATAATGCTCAAAAGGTTGAGGTAAAAGTTGAAGGTGCTAAAGGGAAAGAACAAAAGAATATCATTCTTAAACCAACAAATGAGAGTCAAAAGCCAAAACTGGATAGTAAAAGAAAGAATGGAGAGAATAAGTTTGTCATGATAGCTACTAAAAGTGAGATGAGAGAGATGAGAGATGATCCTCAATTACTCCATTTTGTGTTATTGTACAAGGATGCTTTGCTTAATACTGATGACTTGACATCTCTTCCTAGTGCTATGTCTAAAGTTTTGCAGGCTTTCAATGATGTGTTTCCAGAGGAGGTACCAGCTGGTTTACCACCAATTCGAGGGATAGAGCATCAAATCGATTTGATCCCAGGAGCATCCCTTCCCAATCGCCCACCATATCGTACCAATCCCGAAGAAATAAAAGAAATTCAGAGACAAGTACAAGAGCTTCTAAATAAAGGGTACGTACGGGAAAGTTTAAGTCCTTGCGTTGTTCCTGTTATTTTAGTTCCTAAGAAAGATGGTACATGGCGTATGTGTATTGATTGTAGAGCTATTAACAATATCACTGTTAGATATCGTCATCCTATTCCTAGGTTAGATGATATGCTTGATGAACTTAGTGGTGCTGTTATATTCTCTAAAATTGATTTGCGTAGTGGATACCATCAAATTAGGATGAAGGAGGGTGATGAATGGAAGACCGCTTTTAAAACTAAATTTGGATTGTATGAATGGTTAGTTATGCCTTTTGGGTTAACTAATGCCCCTAGTACATTCATGAGATTAATGAATCATGTTTTGAGAGCTTTTATTGGGAAATTTGTGGTGGTATATTTTGATGACATCCTTATATATAGTCAAAATTTGCAAGAACATGTTGGACATGTTAAGCAAGTGTTAGAAGTGCTTAGAACTGAATGTTTGTATGCGAACTTAGAGAAGTGCACTTTTTGCAAAGATAAAGTTGTGTTCTTAGGCTATGTGGTTTCTGGACAAGGAGTAGCAGTTGATGAATCTAAAGTTGAATCTATTAAGAATTGGCCTACTCCTATTAATGTAAGTCAAGTACGAAGTTTTCACGGTCTTGTTGGATTTTATCGTCGTTTTGTGAAAAACTTTAGTACTATTACAGCCCCATTAAATGAGCTAACAAAGAAAGGTGTGAAATTGTGTGGGGCATAGCACAAGAAAATGCTTTTGCTGAATTAAAGAAGCACTTAACTGAGGCACCATTACTTGTATTACCTGATTTCACTAAAACTTTTGAGATTGAATGTGATGCTAGTGGAATAGGTATTGGTGGCGTTCTTATGCAAGAAGGTAAGCCAGTTGCTTATTTTAGTGAGAAACTTGGAAATGCTCAATTGAATTATCCTGTTTACGACAAAGAATTTTATGCTTTAGTCCGTGTTTTGGAAACTTGGCAACATTATCTTTGGCCTAAAGAATTTGTTATACATTCTGTCACGAAGCACTAAAATATTTGAAAGGTCAAAGCAAATTGAACCGTAGACATGCTAAGTGGGTGAAATTTATTGAATCTTTTCCATACATTGTGAAATACAAGAAAGGAAGTGAAAATGTGGTTGCTGATGCATTATCTAGAAAATCAATTCTTTTGACTCAATTAGAAGTTAAAGTGCCAGGACTGGAGTGTTTAAAAGATTTGTATGCAATCGATTACGAATTTGCAAAGACCATATGTTAATTGTAAGGATGGAAAAGGATGGGATAAGTTCCATATACATGATGGATTTCTCTTTCGAGCTAACAAACTTTGTGTTCCAGATTCCTCCGTTCGTTTGTTATTGTTGCAGGAATCTCATGAAGGGGGATTAATGGGACATTTTGGGAGAGAAAAGACATATTCAATGTTAGCTGATCACTTTTATTGGCCTAGAATGAGACGTGATGTTGAAAGGTATGTGCAGCGATGTGTCACTTGTCATAAGGCTAAATCGAAACTCAATCCACATGGTTTATATACGCCACTTCCAGTTCCTAGTGCACCTTGGGAAGATATTAGTATGGATTTTGTCTTAGGATTGCCTAGAACTAAAACTGGAAGAGATTCTGTTTTTGTGGTAGTGGATAGATTTTCAAAGATGGCACATTTCATTCCATGTCATAAAAGCGACGATGCGTCGCATGTAGCTAACCTGTTTTTCAGGGAAATTGTGAGATTGCATGGAATGCCCACTACCATTGTTTCTGATCGTGATGTCAAATTTATGAGCTACTTTTGGAAGACTTTGTGGGCCAAACTTGGGACTAAGTTACTATTTTCAACAACTTATCACCCACAGACAAATGGACAAACTGAGGTGGTAAATAGAACACTTTCTATGTTGTTGCGGACAATGATAAAGAAGAATTTAAAAGAGTGGGAAGATTGTCTACCACATGTGGAATTTGCATACAACAGGGCGGTACATTCTACTACTCAACTTTGTCCATTTGAAGTGGTGTATGGTTTTAAACCAATCACGCCACTTGAGTTATTGCCTTTGCCATTTGAGGAGAGATTTAACATGGAAGCTTCAAAACGTGCCGAATATGTGAAGAAGATTCATGCAAAGACAAAAGAAGAAATTGAAAAGAAAGCACGTTATTATGCTGACAAAGCAAACAAATCAAGGAAGAAAATGCTATTTGAACCAGGTGACTTAGTTTGGGTGCATCTACGCAAAGAACGCTTTCCGGCAAAGCGTAAATCGAAATTGATGCCTCGTGGTGACGGTCCTTTCAAAGTGTTAGCAAAGATAAATGACAACGCATATAAAATTGAACTTCCAAGTGATGACTATGCAGTGAGCTCTACTTTTAATGTCGCTGATCTTTCTCCTTTCTTTGGTTCTGATGACACTGAGTCGAGGACGACTCTCTTTCAAGAAGGGGAGGATGATGAGGATATCCCTAACCCTAGGGCGTTAATTATACAACAACAGGTGAATCTTCTCCTTCGTCGGTTTAATTTTTCATATGAGAGTTGTATGCTACCTAATAACGGGTGTTTGCTTGTTGTTAGGTATGAAGGTGTTGAAGAATTTTTCAATGTAGATCACGGACCTCCGGAGGATGAACAGTAAAAGGAAAGCTAACGATTTGATCAAGCATAAAGATTTTTCTAGCCGCTACAAAGACCACCGACCGCTACAAGAGCTGGTCACAAGATTCTACTTCGGCCCAATCACAAAGATTGCCCAGCTACAAATGGCTCGAAGCTACAGTATTTGTGTGTTTTTCCGATTCTTGTTCGTACCGGGGATCGAATCCTAGTTGAGTTCGGTTGATAGATTGTGTTCGGTTGCTATTTTACGGTTCCAACTATCTATATATAGTCATTATATTCTTTTGTAAGGGACTTCAGATTGGAGATTAATAAGATAGCTATTTTGCATCAATTAAGCGTTCTTTGTTCTTCCTCATTGCATACGCATCAAGAGGGGGAATTGGGCGACTTCTACCAAAGATCGTTCTGCCTTTCCACTAGGAATTGGGAGATCGATATACTTCACCAGGAGTCCGTGGAGTTCAGCGCGTGTGATCTAAGCGAATCGAAGAGTTGCAAGCCCATTGCATCTGGCAGCGGGGGATCAACTAGGGTTCATCGAGAGTGCATGTGAGTATCCAAACCCTACGCCGTGAAGATCGGGCAAACCCCGTATCAATAAGTGTGTGACCCGTCTGCATTTCAGCGATAATCTACCAGCCTCAACATCACCAGCACATGTCAATTGCAGTGGATCATAGTGATCCAAGTCAGCCCATAGCTGATGCAACTCACTAGCATACTCATGAACGGTCTTCTCTTCCTGCTTCAGGACCTCCACCTTGCGCTGAACTTCCATCATCATCATCATCACGTTGCCTCCCCTAGAGTACATGTTGCTCAGCATATTCCACATCTCTGTTGCATTACTCATTGTCTCCACCATCCGAGCGATGAATGGAGACATTGAAGTTAGCAACCAAGCCACCACCACAGAGTTGGTGGTGTTCCACATCCTCCAATCTACACTTGCCTTGTCCACAAGCTCAACACAAGTCTCCTACAGGTAGTGCTCCACTCCCTTCGTCCTCATAGTTAGCTCAGCCATTCGAGACCAACTAAGGTAATTCTTGATTCCTTCTAACTTCACATCATTCGGCATCAGCTCCAGATTCAGTTCAGATTATACATGTCGCTAAAAGATCTTGTAACATGCCTTCTCATGTCACCTTGTGACTAGTGAGGAAGTTGATTTAGCCATCACCCTCCTCTTCAGATGTCTTTATCGTGGCGTCGTCCTCTAGCTTCCTCACAGCTACAATGTCTTCCGGAGTCATCTCGTACAGCCTACTAGAGCAATGTCGATTGCAAATCTACACCGCGCATATCTCCACTCCACGATGACAGCAATCCTTCTTCAAACACCAATATCAACAAAATCATATATGTAGTACCTCTAATTCACATGCGATTAGAAAAAGAAACCCTCTTTTTCCTTTTTTTTCTCTTTTTTATTTTTCACTTTTCTCCTTTTTCCTCCCTTCTTTTTTCCTTTCCTATTCTCTCATTTTCTTTTTGGCAAACTTCTTCTTCCTTATTTTCTCTCCTCTTTCGGCGACAGCTGCGGGTGTGGCAGCCTCAATGGCGACACCTGGCAATGATGAAGGCTGCCCGGGGACGGTGGCTTTGCTCTATGCGCCGATGCCAGCAGCAACGCAACACCCCCGAGAGAGCAGTGGCACCCCTGAGTGGCCGCGTCGGTGCGGCCGCCATAATGGTGGTAGTGGCTGATGGGAAGGGGGGCGTCGATTAAATCGGATCGGGAACGGGAAGGTGACAAAGATCGCAGGAAGGCTCTGATACCAAGTAGTATTGGAAGAATTATGTGTATCCTATTGGATTCCACACCCTTTATTTATAGCGAGAATTACAATCGTAATGCAATCAAACTCTATCTCTAACTTCCTAATTTATCTCTAATTGAATCGGATTCTATTCCGAATTCTATCCCAACAACTTTTTAACATCTTATGGCCCTATTTGTTTGGGCTTGGCTCCCAAAGTCACCCCAACAACTACAGGATAAGAGAAAATTTCAGAAAACAGCCTTACATATAGTTGTGGTATCTAAATTGGAGGTCTTTCTTAATTTATTTATCCAGTTATTCTGGTCCTGGGTCCTTCAAAGAATCACCGCAATGCATTGGTATGACCTGACAGGCCACATAGATCCCTTCGCCCAAAAAATAGGTTACCAACCAACATAACTTAATATCTAGTTTTCTTCTTGAAGATATGGTTTATTTAGGCCATGTTTGGATTGGCTAAAACTAATTGTTAGCTGGCTAATAGCTAGAGCTAATTGTTAGTCAGCTAATAATTAGTCCATCTAAAAATAGCCCAGGGCTGTTTGGATACATGGCTAATGGTTGGACTAATTTCTTAGAAAAGTCACGTCTGCGCCTCATAATGGGTGAGGAAATGAGGATAAGGCCAGCGTGAGGGTATTTCAGGCTTTTTCCAGCGTGTTACATGCTATTAGCCCAAATTAGCTCCTTCCCACCAACTAATGGACTAATTGTTAGCTAAGGGGTTGACTAAAAATTAGCCCACCTATTAGTCTTCCTGTTTGGATAGACTAGAGCTAATTTTTAGCCAGCTAACAATTAGTCCAGGGATCCAAACATGGCCTTAATAACTTTACATCCATCAAAAAATCACGTCGCTATCTACTAATGGTCAATTTAGTTCAGGTATCACTTGCCAGAAAGTATCATATAAGTACCACTAGGCAGTTCTCTCGTTTTAGTAGAGCACCTACAATAGGAAATGCTGGGGTTGCCTCTCATCTCCCAAATTGGGCTCACGAGGTTTAGGAATAGGACTTCTCTTTTGATTTGAGATTTGTACTCGTGTCCTACTAGGAATAGGATTTAGAGTTTAGACCCAAGAACTCTACCATATATGGGGTTTATGAGTAAACGGTTTGTTCAAGCCTCTGAAAAGTAAAAACTTATTGGTGACTAGTAACATAGATGCTTGTTATAACTTATAACAGTGTAAAAACCAAACGATGCAAAACAGGAGTATGTACCATTGCTTGAAATTTATCATTGCTACTGAAGATCCTTGCGAAGCTTACACAACCAGAATAACTGTTGCAAGCTGATCAAGTCTATAATTTGCAGTCTGAGTAGATGCTGGCTTGCTATTTTGAAGATATATCCTGCACAATTAATACAGTCAATAATTTTGTTAGCTTGAATTCTAATTCAAATTAATGACAGGTGTCCTATATAATTCTCAACTATTAAGTAAATGAAAAGGAAATTGAAAAAATTAAGTTACTATGCTTTTATACTAATGTTGGCATAGACGATGCAAAACAGGAGTATGTACCATTGCTTGAAATTTATCATTGCTACTGAAGATCCTTGCGAAGCTTACACAACCAGAATAACTGTTGCAAGCTGATCAAGTCTATAATTTGCAGTCTGAGTAGATGCTGGCTTGCTATTATGAAGATATATCCTGCACAATTAATACAGTCAATAATTTTGTTAGCTTGAATTCTAGTTCAAATTAATGACAGGTGTCCTATATAATTCTCCACTATTAAGTAAATGAAAAAGAAATTGAAAAAATTAAGTTACTATGCTTTTATACTGATGTTGGCATATATACCAGGAGTTATCTTTCCAAAATATTTCAGTATCAGTCACTTTTATTTTTCACATTGATAAATTTGGTAGAAAGCATTTTCCACTGAAAGTTTCATTTATGCAGTGCACATGTCTCATGTATTCTCACCCGTGTAGGACATTAGCACTACAAATTCATGGGCAATATGATTCAGAAATTAGTTAGTTACTTAACAGGGTAAATCATTGCACACACGAACAGGTGATTTTTATTCTTCTTGTCACAGGTTAGCTCTTGTTGCTTGTCATGTATTCTCAATAAAAAGGAGAATACTAAAAGGATATTAAGATGCAGATGTTTACAGATGAAAATGAACCTCTAAGAAGAGTGAAATAGAATAATTATATAGTAAGATGGAAAAGCTGCACTTTGTGCAGTCAAGATCCTATAGTTCATCTTTTTATGTGAGCCCATGTTCTATTCAATATGTTCTACAAAACTCCATTAGGCCAATTTGTTAAATAAACTCTATGCTATATTGATCATGTTCAATTAAGTTTTTTTTTTTTTGTTGAGACCTAATCGGACCCTCATAAGTGGTGTGAACATTATCTCAAGCTAATGGGAAATGATTATTCATATTTGACAAGGTAATTAACTTTTAACTTGACTTATTACTTTTTTGGAGGAAGTTTTTCCACGAAAACAGCAAATTCGTAAAAAAAAAAAACAATCCTACATAAAAAAATCTAAGGTGTTATTTTAATTGCAAATTGTGTTAACAGTTTTTGTAGTAGTTTGTTATCATGCATATTTGAGATAGCAACCCGGAATGAGTACAAATATCCACATGCCCACCTCATTAATCCATTATTCATATGGATAATTGAACTCACTTAGACAATTCAGATTATTATATGGGGCTCAAACAACTAAAAAAACAGCCAGAAGAGTCTAACTGCATGAAATCAAATAGTAGTAGAGTCGAGTAATAAAGGAAGATTGGCTTGATTGGACATAATCAAGTATTTCAAGGGTTTACAGTGCAATATGCTTGGAGTAATGAACATTTTGAAAACAGGAGCAATATGGTGGTAAAAGGGACAAATTTACGAGTGAATTTGACCAGATAGCTTGCCAGGGAGCATACTTTTTCTTTAATATTTGTTAGCTTCATCTTGTTCTCCTCCAAGTCGCACCAGCGCTTTAACTCAGGGCAGTAACAAATATGTAGAACTTGGAGCTTCGTGAGCTGTTGTATGCTCTGTGGCAAAGACTTGATGCCCGTACATCCCCTGATTTCAAGCCTCTGAAGAGAGGTGAGATCACCAAGCCACTCGGGTAGCGCAGACATGGCTTCACAAAATCCCAAATCAAGCGATTGCAGGTACGCAAGGTGTCGTGTGCTCTCGGGCAAGGACTCAAGCTGTCGGCATGTGTCGATGCCCAATTCCAGGAGAGAGGTGAGGTCACCCAACCATTCAGGTAGTGAAGTCATGTTGTCGCAACAAAACAAAAGTAATGATTGTAGAGAGGGTAGATGCCGGATGCTCTCCTGCAATGACTTAAGCTCTGAGCAGCTACTTATAACCAACTTCTGAATAAATGTAAGACTGCCCAGCCATCTTGGCAGTTCTACAAAGTGAAGGTATCCCATTGACAGGGATTGGAGGGAGGAGAGGCCCCAAAACATCTCAGGTGAGCTGCAGGTAAGATCATCGCACTCATATATTCTTAAATTACGGAGGCAAGGGAGGTGGTGAAGCAGCTTCCATTGATCCACAGGCACCTTGCAGTGCTGGATCTCCAATGTAGTCACCGGACTAGCAGAAGAGGAAGTGCCCATGGATGTGTGCCCTCTCTTTCCCCATGAAGTTATTACATTATCGCTTCTTGTTATCTTCCATTCCAAAGATTTGGGTGGACACGGTTTCAACCTCAACTTGGGGCAATCAATTGTGTACAGTTTCTGAAGGCTGGGGAACATCCACTCCTCCACACCATCCTCCACACCATAGTAAGTTGTGCTCCACTCTTTCAATCTTTCCATATTTTCTAGGATAAGTTCTTCCAATCGAGGGAATGGTCTCTTGCCACCACAGAGATCTGCTGTGACTTTTGTAATGCTAGGCATTCTTCTAAGAACAAGCTCTCGAAGGTTTGGTAATTGACCGAGCGGCGGTAGGATACTGCACCTTGGCAAGTCCTCCATCTTAATCTCAACAAGATTAGGGAGATAGGGAGCAATGCCCATCAGCCAGGCTGGAAAGCTCTCACTGTTGTAGCCTCGTAGCTTAAACCGTTCCAACGATTTTGGCGGCATTAGTTCTCTCAACATGTTTGTGTCCTCCAATTGTTTATCATGTCTAGTCCAATCAAGTGTCAGCTTTTGGAGTTTTTCTTTCTCAACCAATTTTATCATCTGGGCTTCTTTTATCGACTTGACATTTTCGAGGCAAATGATCTCCAACTCAGAAGGATTTGCATCCCGAAGATGAACAAGATTGCTGTAAATCTCACCGTCACCAGCACGAACCATGAAGTGTGGAGAATTGAATGAATTATTATTCGGCATAAATAGTGGCATGCGCATTTCAAGTTTCAAGCAGCCAGTCACATTTAGAAACTTCAATCGATCAATTCCAACTATGCTTTCTGGTAAGTCCGTCAGAAGCTTGCATCCCGATAGGTCTAGTGCATGTAGTTTTTTGAGACTGCCAAGACTTTCGGGTAGACTACAAAGATTGCAATTCTTAGACAAGTCTAGATGCTCTAGATTAGGAAGGGCACTTATACACTCAACATATCTTTGACTTTCATCTGGTGGTAGATTGCAAAAGATAGGATCCAGGCACATCGATAAGTTCAAATACTGGAGTTGGTTTAGGTGGCCCAAAACTTCTGGAAGGCCTGTTAGATGAAACAAGTGCTTATTTTCAGGACCACAGTAGTGTGATAAGTTCAAATAGTGGAGTTTTGTAAGGCCACGCAAAGTTTCTGGTATCCGTTCAACACAAGAGCAGTCAGATAAATCTAGATGCACCAAATGTTTTAGATTTTGAAATGATTTTGGCAATTCTTCTATTCCACCACAACCTGACAAGTTTAAATACTTGAGTTGTGTCAGGCTGCCAAAAGCCTCCGGTAGGTTTCCAAGATATGAGAATCTCGATGATAAATTCAAATATTGCAGTTTGGTGAGGCTGCCCAAAACTTGTGGTAGCCCTCTAAGATTTGAGATGTATGATAAATTCAATGATTGGAGTTCCATGAGTTTGCCCAAGGCTCCAGCTAGCTCTTCAAGATTTGAGCAGTATGATAGGTCCAGGTATTGGAGATTTGTGAGGTTACCCAAGGACTTTGATACATTCGCAACACGAAAGCAATTTGACAAATCAAGGTGCACCAACCTTTTGAGCCCCCCAAAGGATTCTGGGAGTTCTTCGATTTGAAAACAGCCTGATATATCAAGATGCGTCAGTCCTTCAAGTTTGCCAATTGATTCTGGCAATTTTGAGAGTTTAGATGATCCACATAAATTGAGGTAATTTAGTTTTGAGAGTTTGGTGACTGACTTAGGAATCATTCGATCTTGAACCCCTGGAGCATTAAGATACCTTAACTGCTTCAGTTGACTAACAGAATCTGGCAGCTTTCGTACACAGCATTCACTTAAATCCAAGATACGAAGGCACTTAGCAGAGGAAAAGGCCCCACCACTGAGCTCCATTTTGCTACAGTGCAGAAAATGCAGCACCCTTAAATTAGCAGGTAAAATCATGGACAGTTCCTTTGATGACTTGTCAAAATTGGTGAGCAATGCATAACGGTAAGTGTTCTCCCCAAAGCTACTCTCTTTTTTAGCATCCAAAACAACCAACTCATCATCCGTGACTGATCTTGCAACATTATGCACAAGATCGTGCATGGTGAACAACATTACATCTTTATCATGCTTTCGACTGATCTGCAACAATGGCATGAGTCAGTTAGAGATGTAAATTCTAATAATCTTTTATATCCAAATATTATCAAGTGCTCTATCATCTTATTAGTTCCACTTCATTATTTCTTTTCCATGTCTTGACCTTATGCAAAGTTGTCAAACAATCATATAAGAAAACTCTTAAACCTTTATTAAATTAAGTACCCCCTGACACTAGCCACCACTTCATTGAAGAAGGAATGTAGTATATGTTATGAATAGCACTTGTATTCATCATGAGGCCAATAGGCCAGAATAAATACACGTACCAGTGTTACTTGGACACTCGTGTGCAAAATTTTTTGCTGAATCGGACACCTCGAATCTGAGTCGAATTCCATCACACATGTCCGATTCCAAATAGCATTTCCCGTGTCCAAAATTTTTTTTGCCAAACCGACACCCGAATCCAAGTCATATTCTGACTGTCGCGTCTGTGTCCAAGTAACACTGACATGTACATACGGGTACAAAAGGAAAGCCTATATAAAACAATCTCTATACAAGGCTATATACTATACTAGCAATCTCTATACAAGGCAATAAAGCATATTGTCTAACACCCCTCCTCAAACTCATGGTCGATCAAGAACGCTGAGTTTGGAGAGATAAAAGCTGTTTTGAGCTCTAGTATGTGTCTTTATGGAGAAGTGTGCCAACTGAAACTCTAAAGACACATACTGAAGAGCCACGGCCTGATCCTGCACCTGTAACCGCATGTAGGAAGCATCAACACCGATATGCTTGATGAGCTCATGCTTCACCGTGTCTCGAGTAATGCTGAGAGCACATGTACTATCATATAAAAGAGGAGTCGGTGTAGAAACAGAAACACCAAAATCCTAAAGTAACCACCATAACCACGTAACCTCTGCTGTCAAAAAATCCATAGCTCGCAACTCAGTCTTAGCACTCAAATGAGAAACTATTGTCTGTTTCTTTGTCTTCCAAGCAATGAGAGAACCACCAAGAACAACATAGTAGGCAGAAAAAGACCGACGATCAGAGTGATCACTAGCCCAGACAGCATCAAAATATGTCTGGAGCTGTAAGGAGCTGGAGTGTGGAAAGACGGCGAGAGATAGTTCCACGAAGATGACTAGTAGAGCTGAGTAGGAGCAAAAACAAACTAACTCAAGGTATGTACTGGATACAAAATGTTAGGACGAGTGACACCAAGGTAAACAAGACTCCCAACAAGATGACGTAGCAAGTATGATCCTTAAGAGGTTCATCATCAGTAGGTCGAAGGTGAATATTAAGCTCCATGGGGGTCTTAGCTATGTGTTAATCAGTGAGAGAAAGCACGATCAAGAAGTTCCTGAATATATTTATCCTGAGATAATAAGAAACCTCAATCCCAAGGAAGTAGCAGAGAGGACCTAGATCACATATGAAAAACTGCTCACTAAGACATGCCTTCACAAAGGCAATATATATAAGAAGAGTCCGATATGCCCTCAGGATGATCATGTCATCAACATATAGAAGAAAAGTCCGATCACGAGGCGAAGTGCGAACAAAAAACGCAGAATCATAAGCACTAGAAAAAGCCAGCCGCAGTGTCCATAGAAGAAAAACACTCAAGCCAGACACAAGGAACTTGCTTAAGCCCATAAAGAGAGTAGCGAAGCCGATAAACCATGCCCTTAGAAACATAATACCCTGGTGGTGGCTGCATATAGACCTCTTCACGCAGCTCATCATTAAGAAAGGCATTCTTGATATCAAGCTGAGACATGGACCACTCACGAATAGATACCACAACAAGAAGAGTGCGAATAGTGATCATGTGAGCCACATGAGAAAAAGTTTCATCATAATTACGACCATACTCCTATTGAAAACTACGTGCCACAAGACAAGACTTGTAACTCTTAAGAGAACCATCAGAGTGAGTCTTAATCTTATAGAACCACTTGCATGTAATGGGACAGACATGTGGAGGAAAGGGCACAAGATCCCATGTGCCAATGCACCCAAGGGCGGCAAGCTCTTCCGCCATCGCATGCTATCATTCCTGATGAATAACAGCATCACGGTAAGAAGTCGGCTCGGCAAGAGCTGTGCCAGCAAACCTAAGGCACTTAGGAGGTCGAATAGACTGGCGATCGCGAAGAGCATAGCGAGTAGAAGGCACTGAAGAAGATGGCTCAGCTGGAGAAGATGGCACATCAAAGGAATCCTCAACTCCAGAACGACAAATGTAGTATAGAGAATAAGGAGCAATGTTAGGAGAAACCTTCGGAGGAGACACCAAAGGAGGGGCCGGCGATGAAGGAGATGCCAACCATGGAAAGGGAAAAGTGGTAACTGGATTAGCAGGAAAAGTCAGGAAAGAAAGCGGCTCGACAAGAAATGCTAGTGTGGAAGAAGGATGTGGATAGAAGGGATGAGACTCATCGAAAGCAATATCTCGAGAGAGCCGTATAACAGGATACCAACAACGATATCCCAGAAAAACACACTCAACAGATTGACCAGTTAGCTTGGTACGTTCACGAAGTGCACGAAGAACATAACACACATCCAAAGAGGTGCAAGAAGAATATAGCACACACACCCAAAGAAGAACATAGCGAACACCTTGACGAGCAATATCCTTCTTCCGGTAACAAAACTGCTCCATGTGTCCTTTTTTGTCGCAGTAGGTGTAGTGAAGTCCTCCACCCCCCAACAGCCGTCACTAGAGTAGGCGCCACTGGTGGAGGGGCAGCATGAGCAACAACAGGGGCGAAAACTGGTGCACACACAGCCAAGACCGAAGGAGGCACCAGCAGACCCGCACCACGATGGCGAGTCGCCTCAGTACAAATAGCTGCAAGGGCCTCCAACAAGGTCACACGTGGATGGCAAGTGAGTAGCTAGGCACGAATCTGCTCAAACTCAAGCCGGAGTTGTGTCAAGAAGTCGTAGACGCGGCGAAGCTCTAGACGAGAATGCTAACGCTAACAGCAATGGCAAACAAGGTTTCAAATTTTGTCTTTGGATTATATCTCGGAAGGGACTGAAATCCAAAATTTCGGTGAGATTCGGAAATTTCGAACAAAATCCAGAAAAAAAAATCAAAAATGAAAATTCAAATCCGGCTTTTCTTGATCCAGGATTTCCGAAATTTCGTCCAAAAAACCAAAATTTGGTCTGAAATTGCCAAAATCTGGATAAATTTCAACAGACCGAAAAATGGTTCAAACGATGTCAAAAAATTTTAAATTTTTTTTGGATGGTCCTGACGCATTACTAATGTTACTATAAAATTTTTAGATGATGAGCAGTGCTGGAGAATTTTTAAAAATTCAAACAAGGGTACTGTCCTGTGGGAGTACTTGTCAGACTGTCTCTTGAGGCTATAAAAGAATATAACTATGATTCAAGCAAGAACTAAACCCAGCTGACTTGCTCTAAGGCGTGGCTCTCCTGTTGGTAAGACCTGGGCTCTCAAGCAGCAGGTCCTTCCATTGTGAGTATCTGTGTCGGTTCTTTGTAGGAACTGATTGCAATATTATTGCATGCACTTATTTCCTTGCAATGTGAGTATCTGTGTCGGTTCCATGTACGAGCCATTGCAATATTGATATTTGTGTCGGTTCCTAATGAGAAACGACACAAATAGCTAGTATCGTTGCAATCGATTCTCATTAGGAACCGACACAAATAACAAAAATGGTTATTGCAGTCGGTTCTCATTAGGAATCGACACAAATAGCAAAAAGGGTCATTGCAGTCGGCTCTCATTAGGAACCGACATAAATAGTTAAATATTGCAGCATTTTAAAATTTTTCAAATTTTTTTATTCAGCTGAGAGCTTTTATTTTGTCCATGGCCGAAATCCGAAACCTTGGACGAAATTTCACCCGAATTTTGAACCTTGCTGGCAAACGCAGCAAACCTCTGGTATAAGAGAATCAAGATGGCGCCACAATGAGAACAACTGAGCGTAGAACTCATCCACTGTAGAACTGCAATGACTACTCCTGTCGCACAATAGCAAAGTACAAAGAATCACCAGCAAGCTCATAGTGGTCGCGAAGCACCTACATCAACTGTGCCTAAGACAAAGCAACCATGTCTTTAGTGAGATGCACCTCCATGCTAGCAACCAAAATAGCGAAGGCACGAGCATCCTCATAAATCCGCATCATAGCAAGCTAAGTCTGAAAAGACTCCACAGCATCATGATCATCAGACACCTTCTGTCGAGCATCATCACCAGTCTTCTTGGGGATAACGAGCATAGCAGGGAGAGCAGGACGAGGCGGACAAGGTAGCTCGCCAGTGAGAAACTCCCAAAGATGCTAACCACGCATGTGGAGGCGCATATATAGAACCCAATCTCGATAATTGAGAACATAAAAATAATCAGGCAACAAGGGACAGGCACGGTGCCCGATGAAGAACCAGATGGCGACGATATTTTTTTAACTCGGATTAAATCCAATTTTGAGACGATTGAAATCTGATCAATCGATTTCCAGGAGGCGGTCGGCTGGGAGGAGTGCGGCTCGCGGGCAGGTGGTGGTGCCTCGGCGGTGGAGGAAGGAGACCGGTGAGGCAACACATGAAGAACGATGCAGGGATGACTGCACCAGATGTCGGGGCGTTGATCTCGAGATGTGTCGACTGAAGGAGCCCAGCGAGGTGGCACACGGAGGTGCTGGAGGAGGCGGTGCGGCATCGCGAGCGGGCAGTGACAAGGCCGACGGGGACGAGCGGAGGCATGGCGGGTGGCCGGTGACGAGGCCAACAGGGATGAGCAGAGGCATCGCAGGTGGCCGGTGACGACATGCAAGGATGAGCAACGGACCGGCAGGCGCAATAGAGGTCAATGGGGAAGCAACAGCCAGTCGGATGGTGAAAACCCTAACCCTAATTGTACTCTGATACTATGTTACGAATAGCACTTGTATTCATCATGAGACTAATAGGCCAGAATATATACACATACATGTGGATACAAAAGGAAAGCCTATATAAGACAATCTTATTAGCAATCTCTATACAAGGCAATATACTATACTAGCAATCTCTATGCAAAGGAATAAAGGATACTGCCTAACAGTATATAGCTGCCTTAAGTGATTAACGGTTCAAATGGTTAATGACCACCAGGCCTCATGCAATAGAGTATATACATTAAACAAAGATGACAGCAACTTGTGAAGATATAAGCATATTTCATCTCGGAATCACATAAGGTCATTGATTTAGATAGGATACATTCTTCATAAATGTCATTTCAAATAGAAGGGGGTACTAATTTTTCATTATCCCGCATGCTAATATTTGAAAACGTCACAAACTTGTCTGAATGAGTTTTGGACACATTGAAACAAGCCTAATTACCAGTCTTCAATGGGTATGGCTCAGGTAGAGTAGCATTCAAGCCAATACGGCAGCTTTGGTACCTAATATCTAAAAGATCGATTAAAAATTGCAGCAAAGAAGAAACAGAGGAAATTTTCAGCAAATCTTAGGGTAGAACATAGAACTCAATTTTCTAAACTCAATATTATATTATGGAACAAGGCAAAGTGCTTCGAGTGTAATTGGCTTGATGAATATACATTTACATAGTAGCTTACCAAAGAGGACTTCAAGTGTTGTAGGAAGGACATCCCCAAAAGCTGTCTAACATAACTCTCACCAAGTTGCCTAGGCGAAAACGTGTTGGATGGCTCAATAAAACCTAGAGAAATCCATTGGTGAATCAGATTGTCTTTGACTATATTATGACCCTTTGGAAAGATCGCACAGTAGGCAAAGCATAACCGCAAATATGGCAGCATACTATAGTAGCTTAACTTCAAGGATGGGAGCACTATATTGTGTGGCAAAGATGTATCTTCAGATGGATGCTCATTCCAGACCTCACTTTTACTCACTGCTAACCATTCATCAACATTTCTGAATTGCAGCATGTACCCAAGTGCTTGAGCTGCTAATGCCACACCTTCACACTTTTTTGCAATGTCCATTCCAATCTGCTCCAGGTGTTCTTTGTCAGCTCTAGCTTCAAAGGCACTACTGTGCTTTATTATAGTCCAGCACATACCATGTTCCAAGGGCCTTAGCATGTATGGTTCAACTGTGCAAATTTTCTTTGCTATGTCTTCTGTCCTAGTGGTAACAACAACATTCACATTACCACCCTTCTTGCCTACATTTAGCATATTCTTCAATTCCTTCAACTTAAATGGATTATCCTCCCATAGGTCATCTAAAACAATCAATATTTTTCTACCATCAAGACTCACATTTATCAACTCTGTACTATTTGAATTGTGGCTTATACCTTCAGATATCTGCGAAATTATAGAGTTCCATATTTTATTCAAATCAAATGCCTGCGACACATAAACCCACGCCCGAGAATAGCCTTTGAATCGTGTATCGTAGAAAACCATTTGTGCCAAGGTTGTCTTGCCTATGCCTCCAAGACCATAGATAGGAAGAATTACTGTTTCTTCTCTGATGTCCCATGCAGTTAACAAAGCTATTATGTTGCATTTTTCTTCATCCCGCCCTACGATTTCTGCTTCATTGAACATCGATGGTGGTAATGGTCGTGGATCTGTGAATTGCTGGACATTGGAGATAGCACCTGAAGTGAAGCTGAAACTCTTATGTTCCTCCGAGATATTCTTCAGTCTCTCTCTCATCTTCTTTATCTTATTAGCCACTGTCACTTTTTGGAGCATCCCTGGCATCTGCAAGAAATTTCAATTGATTTGTCAGTACAAGGAAAAATCTGTCTATTTATCTCTCATCCTCTCCCTTTTTCCCATCCTCTCAATACAACACCCAACCGCTGAGGCACTAACATCTGCCATATTTCCCCAGTCGGCCTTCGCAACCCAAATTTCCGACGCATCAGCCAGTGCCTCGACCTCACTGCTCCTCACCCCCACTTAATTAGTGGTGACACCACTGCCTCCTTTGCTCACCATTGGCCACTGCTAGCAACTTCCCACTTGAGATTTAAGGCTAGGGGGATCCAGGGAAAGGTGAATCCCGTGGAGTTGGCATGCAACTCTCCTCCTTCGCCACCGCCTTCCTATCTCGTCACCAGTAGCCACCAGCCCAACACAGTAGTTCTCAAATCCAAATGGAGGCACATGGAGCACGGACAATATGGAATAATCAACTCAACATGTATACGCTCAAGAGTTTTAATTGTGCTAGAAATACACTAGAGTCAAGTCAACAACTGAAATTTAAGAACTGGCCTTGAGAATTCAATCAATCAAATGATGATATGTTTAATATTATTTTTGAATGTTTGCAATAGGGATGTATTATTTTCTAGTCTGTCATGTAGATTACGGTAAAATCATATTTATTTATTTAAGTCATTAAATCAAGAATTTTTGACACTCTTAATGAAGCAATAATTATTTGGATAATTGATTATTTGCCACCCCCCAAAGATGTTCCGTACATAAAATGCCATCATACACGTTGAATATATTATTTGCCACTCTAAAGAATGGTAATTCACACTTTGCGACCTCCACATTATTTTAATAATTCCCAACCAAAACCCCAAACCTAAATTATCACTTTTGCCCCCATATCTCCTCTCCTTCACCTTCTCTAACCCTAGCGACATCGCTTCTCTTCTCCCAATGGGTTAGGGAAAGACGACCGCACCTGTTATGGTCTTTCGATCATAATAGGGTAAACACCACCAGCCAAGGAGGCGCCCGCGGCGTAGAGAATAAGAGAGGGGAGGAAGAAATTTCTTTATTCCTTTATTAGAATGGTGCGGCTCCTCTCTTTATATAGATGACGTGAGCCCCTAACAAGATGGAAACTATATTATCTATAGAACCAATCAATAAAGATAAGATAATATCTATACCATCCAAATATGAAGATATATATCTAATCATTCCAACTATGAAAATATGAATATATGCATCTAATCATTCCTGATATGAAGATATGCATCTAACTATTCCTAATACGAAGATATATTGCTAGTAGCCTTCATTGCGTGAAGCTCCCCCCTAATGGACCGTGGCTACCCATGGGCCCATGCCCATGACACTTCACCATCCTTTGCAAGACAGCTCATCCTCGAGCTATTAGTTGGCGGCCAAGGACGAAGCCCGTCATAACCCCATGTCAAAGACAAGTTGCACAGTCGAAGTTGTGTTGGGCATGGGATCTGCGTCTTTGGCAAGGAGGTGGTGGCGCTAGGCAATGTTGAGGAAGAGACCAACAGCATGGGAAATCGACAAGGGATAGCAGTCACTCTTCGCATCACAGAAAACTACTATGGTTGGTGGAACACGAGAACGTCTCTATCCCCCACATGGCCCTCGCCATGTTCCACACCTCCGAAAGTATGGTGTCGGTTAAACCACGATGTCTTCTCCTTCGGCAAAGGAGCCAAGGGCAGCGTGACCGGAAGAGGAGGTTTCACCGGCGGTGGTGGAAGTAGAGTTGGCGTTATTGCCATCGGTGATGGTGTTGGCACAATTTGCAACGCTGACGGCTTCGCATGAGCACCAGGGTTGCTGAACGTCGTCATGCGGACAGCCACCGCTCCGGCTTGCTCACCGAACATCACTTTCTCCAAGTTTGCCATGATCGGATCAAACATGGTGCTGACAATCTTGGAATCGAAACCCCTCATCGCCCATCATGGTGGAAGGGGCGACGTTTGGCTCTGATACCAAGTTATCATGGTCTTTCAATCATAATGGGGTAAACACCGCCAAACAAGGAGGCGTTGGTGGCGCAGAGAATAAGTGAGGGGACGAAGGAATTTCTTTATTCCTAGATTAGAATAGTGTGGCTCCTCTCTTTATATAGATAAGGATAGCCCCTAACAATATGGAAACTATCTTATCTATGTTAACAATCACTAAAGATAAGATAATATCTATACTATCCAAATATGAAGATGTGTTCCTAATCATTCCAAATATGAAGATATGCATCTAACTATTCGTAATACGAAGATATTGCTGGTAGCCTTCCTTGCGTGTAGCCCTACCTTCAACAATGAAGCCAAGGACGAGGACTCGCGCCTCGACTGTGTCTCCAAGCTACAGCACCTACTACAACGAAATCACCGAAGCAAGGTTCCAAATCTCGTTTTGAGTCAAATCTCGGAGGTTCCCGAAATCCGAAATTTCGGCGAGATTCGGAAATTTCGGACAAAATCCGGACGAATTGCAAAAACCAAATTTCAAATCCGGTTTTTTTCTCATCGAAATCGAGATCTCGGACAAAATCATCGAGATCTCGTAGAAATCACCGAGATCTCGGCCAAATTGAACCGCTCAAAAATGGTTCAAAATACGCCAAAAAATTTTGAAATTTTTTGGATAGTCCTAACACATCACTAATATTTCCATAAAAATTTGAGATGATGATCAATCATGAGGAATTTTAAAAAATCTAACGATGGTAAAGTCATGATAAAAATCGTATATAAAATCAGTTTTGATTTTTCAAATGTAATAAATGAACTTCAAGTTATTTGAAAAGTTTTATATATGTTCCTATGTATTAAGGAGGTTCTTTCTTTGAAACCACCTGCGATTACGAGGAGATTTTTCTTTGAAACCACCGTAGTTTTGAATTTTGACCAAGAAGAAAAGATCAATGCCATAAATATGAGTGCTAATCATGTATATGTGAATCTCCGCCCATATATACATAGGTGAGTTAGTACTGTACCCATTTATAAATACATGTTATCTTAGGTTTTAAATTTTGTTTTCCAATATATGTCATTCAATAATTTTGAAGTGGGTTTTGTACCACTGTTTCCACTCCACTATTCTCTCATAGTCATACACGATTGATTCCAACTATCAATGTCAAGATCGATATCATTTCTCTCATTGTTTCAATGCACTAGAAAAGTTCCTATGTATTAAAAAAGTTCAAACCACTTTAGAAAATTTTGAAATTTTTTGTGAATGGTCCTAACACATCCATAATATTCCCATAAAATTTTCAGAAGATAATCAATATTGAAAAATTTTAAAAAATTCGAAAAGTCCTAACCGACATATTGAACCGACCAAAAAATGGTCAAAAACATGTTAAAAAATTTTGAAATTTTTTGTGGATGATCTTGATCCTAAACCCAAGCAAATACAATTCACAAAAATCAAAATCCGGCAAAAAAACATCAAATCTCGCCCGAGATTGCCGAGATCTCGCCCGAAATTGCCGAGATCTCGCCGAGAAATCCGAGATTTGAATTTTTTAAATTTTTTTGAATTTTCCGGGATTTTGAATCTCGGAGGGGTCCGAAATCCGAGATTTCGCCGGGATTTCGCCGAATTTCGCCGAATTTTGGACCCTTGCACCGAAGTGACACCAGTCATTGAAGTTGGTAAAGGTGATGGAGAGGAGATGGTTTGGGCAAAAGGGACAATTTAGGAGGGGTTTTTGAGTCGGAATTTTTAAAATAATGCAAAAGTGGTAAAGTATGAATTACTATCCTTTGAAATGGCAAATAATCTATTACGAGTATGACGACATTTTATGAATGGCTCCTATTTGGGGTTGCAAATAATCAATTATCCCATAATTACTTATCTAAGCTTACAAATAAAGACGCCGAGGCCACCTCGTGCGTTCACTACCCTCTCCTCTGCCGCTATACCATGTACTTCACAATTTCTCCTCCATCGAGCAGCCTCGAGCCGGCTCACAAGCTCCTCCAATCAACAAGCCCACTGTTCCGCCTTAACTTTATCCTTTGGCTCACCATTTATTGATCAGAGGTCAGCCGCCAGCATGTTGCCAAATCAACATCCGTTGTTCGTCGCAACTTAGAATGTTATTAGTTCTTTACCTTTTTCCCACCATTCTAGTACTTGTTGTTATGAATAGCACTTGTATTCATCATGAGGCCAATGGGCCAGTATATATACATGTACATGAGGGTAAAAAGGGAAAGCCTAAATATCTATACAAGGTGGTTAGGATACTGTCTAACACCCCGCCACAAACTCATGGTGGATCTACAACACTGAGTTTGGAGAGGTAAAAGTTATGATAAGCTCTAGTTTGTGTCTTCGTGAAGAAATCTGCTAACTGGAGCTCTGAAGGCACAAACTGTAGAGCCACAACCTGATCCTGTACCTGTGACCTTATATAAGAAGCATCAACACCAATATGCTTGGTGAGTTCATGCTTCACTGGATCTCCAGCAATGCTGATAGCCCCTGTACTGTCAGATAAAAGAGGTGTCGGTGTAGAAACAGAAATACCAAAATCCTCAAGTAACCACTGTAGCCAAGTAACCTCTGCTATCAAAAGAGCCATAGCCCGCAACTCAGCCTCAAAGACTCGACGAGAAATCATGGCATGCGCTTCTTAGTCTTCCAAGCAATGAGAGAACCACCAAGAAAAACACAGTAAGCAGAAAGAAACCGACGATCAGAGTGATCACTAGCCCATGTAGCATCAGAGTATGCCTAGAGTTGTAAAGAGCTGGAGCGAGGAAAGAAAAGACGGCCAGAGATAGTTCTACGAAGATATCGTAGAACTCGAAGAAGATGACTATAGTGGAGCTGAGTGGGAGCAGAAACGAACTGACTCAGGATATGAACTGGATACGAAATGTCAGGACGAGTGACACCAAGGTAAACAAGACTCCTAACAAGATGGCGATAGCGAGTAGGATCCTCAAGAGGTTCACCATCAGTAGGTCGAAGGTGAACATTGAGCTCCATGGGAGTCTCGACTGTACGCTCATCAGTGAGAGAAGCACGATCAAGAAGATCCTGGATATATTTCTCTTGGGTGAGAAAAAAGCCCTCAGATGTAGAAGAAACTTCAATCCCAAGAAAGTATCGGAGAGGACCTAGATCGGACATCAGAAACTGCTCACTGAGACGGGCCTTTACAAAGGCAATATATTGGGAATCATCGCTAGTAATGATCATGTCATCAACATATAGAAGGAGAAGAGTCCAACCACGAGAAGAAGTGTGAACAAAGAGCGCAGGATCATGAGCACTTGCAGAGAAACCAGCTGCAGTGATCACAGAAGAAAAACGCTCAAACCAAGCACGAGGGGCCTGCTTGAGCCCATAAAGAGAGCGACGAAGCCGACAAACCATGCCCTCAGGAACAGAATACCCTGGTGGTGGCTGCATATAGACCTCCTCATGCGGCTCACCATTAAGAAAGGCATTCTTGATATCAAGCTGAGAGATGGACCACTCTCGGACAGATGCCACAGCAAGTAGATGTGAACAGTGGTCATGTGAACCACAGGTGCAAAGTTCTCATCATAATCACGACCATGTTAGTAGCACAATTCTTACTATCATTGAGATAGGATGACAATAGGAGTTGGGGCAATTTTTCTGGTTTATTTCTCGCACAATGCCATGCCAACCTGAGGGGTTGGGGTTACATATTTATAGCTGCCAGGGCAGCCAAGCATATGCTAAGATGCTAGTCTAAGATGCCGTCCTAAAGTAGTCTAAGATGCTAGTCCTAAAGTAGTCTAAGATGCTAGTCCTAAAGCTAGTCTAAAAGCTGTCCACAAAGACCACAAGGACAAAGCACAAAGCTAAGTTGTGCTGCCCACAAAGACAAAGACTTGACCATCAATCTCCCCCTAAGTCTTGTCCGTCGTCTTGTGGGAAAGTTGGACCATCCCGATCCTGGAGCGTAGCTCAAGAAACTTGATCCTCCCAAGGGGCTTGGTGGCGGTGTCCGCAAGCTGGTCCTTGGTGTTGATGTAGCTTGCCTTGATGCTTCCTTCCTCCAAACAGCTTCGGATGAAATGATATCTCACCCGGATGTGCTTGCTCTGTTCATGAAAAACGGGGTTCTTTGCCAGGGCTAGGGCGGACTTGCTGTCCACCCTGAGCTCCACCGTGCTGGTGTTTCTGTCGAGGAGATCACCAAGTAGTCGGGCAAGCCAGAGAGCCTGAGTTGCAGAGGTGGAGACCGCTATGTACTCGGCCTCACAGCTGGACAGGGCCACCACCTGCTGCTTGACCGACTGCCAGCCGACGAGACACTTGCCTAGAAAGAAGAGCATCCCGCTCGTGCTCCTGCTGGTGTCAACGTCGCCGGCGTGGTCGCTGTCGCTGTACCCGACGAAGTGTGCCGCCCCAGGGCACCTCGGGTAGTGGAGACCGTGATCGAGTCCCCCCGCAACGTAGCGGATGATCCTCTTCACAACCTGTTGGTGCTCCGTTGTCGGTCATTTGCATGAAGCAGCTAACGTGGCCGACGGAGAATGCCAAGTCCGGCCAGTGTGTGGGTGAGGTAGCGAATGCTCCCACAAGGCGCCAGATCTTGTGTAGCGCCCACCTCCTCTGCTTGTCTTTGTCGCGGCTCGGCCAGCCTCTCCTCCATCCGAGTGGGAGCCAGGTTGCAATCGATGAGCCCAGCTAGCTCAACGACGAGCCTGGCGTAGCGATCTGCTGAAGTGACATCCGAGTCGTCTGGTGCACCTCGATCCCCAGGTAGAAGGAGAGAAGCCCCAGGTCGCTCATTTGGAAGGTGGCCTTCATTTCTTCTTTGAATACCGCCACCTCCGCATCCTTGGTGCCGGTGATCACCAAGTCGTCGACGTAGACACCCACCAAAGCCAGGCATTTCCTCCATTGCCCGCCGTAGATGGTCAGCCTCGTGCGAGCTTTGCTCGAGGCCCATCCCCTTGAGCGTGGAATCTAACTTGGCATTCCATACCCTTGGTGCCTGCCGCAAGCCATAAAGAGCCTTGTGCAAACGCAGCACCTTGCCCTCCTTGCCGAGGATCGCAAATCCCGGCGGCTGGCGCACGTACACCTCTTCCTTCAAATCGCCGTTTAGAAATGCCGACTTGACGTCCATGTGGTGAACTCCGCCAAATTCTGGCGACCGATCAGGAGTCGCACGGATTCCAACCGCGGTTACAGGGCGAAGGCATCGCCGGTCGATCCCCTCCGCCGCGACGAAACCACGTGCCACCAAGCGAGCCTTGTGTTTGACAATGGCGCCGGCTTCATCCTCTTCGCCTGAACACCCACTTAAGGGTGATCGCGCGGTGACCACGGGAAGATCGGCAAGCTCCAGTGCGGTTCTTCTTAACCGCGTCCATCTCCGTCTGCATCGCGGCACGCCATCTTTGCGTGTCTTTCGCCTCTGCGAAAGACCGAGGCTCACCATCGCCGCACGCAAGATGCAATCGCGCCTCCGGATCGTGAGACACCGATCCGACGCAGGTTGGTCGCCGAAGGTCTTCCATCGTATGATACCGCAACGGCTCGCCGTCGTGGTACGCGTCGATGCGCTCCTCGTCGTGGGAGAGTGGAGTAACGAACTCCACCGGGCTGTGCTCGACACGAGCTGGAGTCAGAGAGAATGTGCCTGGAGGTGGGACCGCGTTGGTCTTTGAGTGGCGCGCCGAGTCGGTGGGGATTCGGGGGTAGGGTAGGCGCGTTCGGCGAAGAGGAGCTGCCTACTCCCCCAGCTCCTTCGAAGTGGACGTACTCAATAGTGAAGTCGTAGTACGTCGGAGTCGAGCCGTTGTCAACTGCCTTGTCCCATGCCCATCCTCGCCCTTCGTCGAACACAACGTCGCGCGCCGTGCGCACACGCTGTGTCTTTGGGTCAAGAATGCGGTAGGCCTTCGAGCCCTCCGCGTAACCGATAAACACTCCCGGAGTGCTCCTGTCATCGAGCTTGCCAACATGTCCAAGCTCCTTGGCGAACGCGAGGCACTAAAACTCAGAGGGTGAGAGACCACCGGCCAGGCCTGCGTTGTGCCTCGCACGGCCCCGCCGTTGAGAGCCTTGGCGGCGAGCGGTTGAGGATGTAGATCGCCGCTACCATCGCTTTCCCTGCAGAATAGCCGCATCCTCTCGCTGAGGAGGGCGAGCCATCCCACAACCGCCTGATTACGTCGCCGACGACGCCATTCTCGCCGCGGCCATGCGGCGCGGAATAGTGGCGCCGAATGCCTCATCCGCGCAATACGATGCGAACTCACCGCCGTGGAATTCGCCTGTCGTTGTCGGTCTGCGGACACGCAGCTTGCGCGCCGCTCGCCTCCGGCGGCGACTGCGTCGCGCTGATGGCTTCGCAGCCTCTCCTTTGCCGACAACCGTTACCCACATGTAGCGGGTGAGGTCGCCGATGAGCGGCCGGAAGTAGCGTTCGTCTCCGGTGTGGCGGTGTCACCGGCCACACAGTCCTCGTGCACGAGCTCGAGCCGCTCCTTGGCTCGGAAGTTCGACTGCTGGGGAAAGGGGAGCCGCCTCTGCTTCATCGTTACGCAGATGTCGGAGAACTGCTCCACGTGGTCGAGACACGGCAGGCCTCGTACCATCTCCTTGGCACTGAGTCGCCCAGCCTCGGCTGAAAGGTGTCCGGCGCTGCGTGCCCTGCCACGCCTGCGTCGTCGACGAGCGGCGAGGCGAAGGGGTTGTGCCACCGCACGTTGAGGATGTAGAGTCGATTGGTGCCTCTGGTTACCTTGGTAAGAAGCGGCGATGGCGATCCCAAATCCTCATGACTCCGTTCTTTACTAGCACACCGAACCATTCTCATCCAAATGTCCCAAGTCGATGATAGAGTTCCTCAACGCGGATGTAGTAGACTCCGGTGGCGGCAGCACTGCTCACCGGACTTGGCGGTGAGGATGACGAGCCGACGCCTGGATCTCCACGCTGAGGCATCCCCAAACTTGACGAGCCTCGGGCGTTGGAGTCAAGCTCGGTGAAGAACTCCGTCGACCAGGTCATGTGATTGGTAGCGCCCGATGTCAAGATACCACCCGTCAATCTTGTCATCGCTGAGCTGCCGCCAAGAAAGGCGTGTGCTCGGCTCATCAAGGTGGAGGAGATTCGCTGCGGCGATGCGCCGGAGATAGCTCGATGCTTGCGTGTGCCAGGAAGCGAGCCGCTCTTCTTCCTCCACACTGCGGCGTGGGCCTGGCCACGCGTCGTGGTCGGCGACACTCCTTGGCCCAATGGCCAAGCTTGCCACCGATTGTGGCAGGAGTCGCCTCGTCTTGCCTTTGGTTGCCGTGGCGCCGCCACTGGCGCCTCATGGTGTCACCCTTGGCACGTCCTCGCGCCCCAGCCTGGACGCGTCCGCGTGCCTTGTGCGGCTTGGCGTGCTTGCGACCGCCTGTCGCGGCAGAGGACTCCCCCTTCTTCCCGTCACCCTGGCTAGCCTCCCACTGTTCCGAGTGAGATGTAACTTCGCCAATGTTGATAGGCCCCGAGAGAGGCCGGTTCGTCATTGTCGGCGACCTTGAGACGACCTATTGCCTCTTCGATCGACATCGTGGAGAGGTCCAATAGAGACTCGATTGAGCGAGCGATCCGCTTGTACTTCTCGGGGATGCAACGGAAGAGCTTCTCGGCGACTCTCTCTCATCGTAGGTGTCGCCACCGAATCGCACCATCTTCTCGTAGTAGAGTGTTAAGGCGGAGAGCAAAATCATCAACATCCTCACCGCCTGGCACGAAGGCCAGGTTCTCCCACTCCTTGCGAAATGCCCTGCGGTGTGGTCTTGCGGTAGCGATGCCGCGATGCGTCTTGCGGCGATGGCATCCCAAGCCTCCTTGGCGATCGCTTCTTGGAAAGCGTGAATCGCATCTCGGATGGGGCTGCGGCGATGAGGGCATCCAGCGCCGTCGATCCTCGTCGTAGTCGACGTCGCCCGTCTGGGATCGCCTCCCACATGTGCCGCACTGGAGCCTTATCCTCATCACCGCGCCCACTCGACATAGTTGGTCTTGGTGAGGTAGGCCACCCACTACCGGGGCCAATGTCCCCGATAATGGCCTGGTCCCGCGGTGGCCATGGTATTTGCCTGGGGAGGAGAGCCGCGCCGCTGTAAGGCGGCCACGATCTCCGTCGGCCAATGCCGCCTGCCGGAGCGCGGTCACCACCGCGCTGCCCTCGCCGGAAGCTCTGCCCGACGTCTGCGCTGCGTCTGGCTCCCACCGCTTTGTGGGTGCGCACAGCTCATCGCGCCGCTTCGCCGCTTCGCTTGAGCCCCACGTCGGCAGCCGCTGGCGGCCGAGCAGAGCCGCTGGAGCTATCGCCGCTGTGAGCCTCGAGCTCGCTGCCGCCACACGCGCCGCATCCGCCGCTGCCGTTCTACTTCGCTTGCCGCCGCGCCAGCTTTGCCGCTGCCGCCGCTCAGCTATCGCTCGCCGCCATGTCCTTCGCTGGCAACTCGGCCTCTGCCGGCTTCAAGGCCGAGGCGATCGGGCCGAGATCGTCTTCCGACATGGCGCGCTAGTGAAGGGTCTTTGCTAGGAAGAAGTCGCTCAGACAGCCGCTTTCGACTGTTCAGAAGATGAAGGGTGAGCAGAAACAGCTGTTGTGACTGCTACTTGCTGAGAGCGAGGAGGAGCGTGGGAGGGAGATGAGCAAGAGATGTTTAGGCTGCAAGAAAGAACGGCTCTGATACCACTTGTTAGTAGCACAATTCTTACTATCATTGAGATAGGATGACAATAGGAGTTGGGGCAATTTTTCTGGTTTATTTCTCGCACAATGCCATGCCAACCTGAGGGGTTGGGTTACATATTTATAGCTGCCAGGGCAGCCAAGCATATGCTAAGATGCTAGTCTAAGATGCCGTCCTAAAGTAGTCTAAGATGCTAGTCCTAAAGTAGTCTAAGATGCTAGTCCTAAAGTAGTCTAAGATGCTAGTCCTAAAGCTAGTCTAAAAGCTGTCCACAAAGACCACAAGGACAAAGTACAAAGCTAAGTTGTGCTGCCCACAAAGACAAAGACTTGACCATCAGACCATGCTCCTACTGAAAACCACGCGCCACAAGACGAGCCTTGTAGCGCTCCACTTGCAAGTAATGGGACGGACACGTGAAGGAAGTGGGACAAGATCCCACGTGCTAGTGCGCTCAAGGGCAGCAATCTCCTCTGCCATCGCATGCTGCCATTCTTGATGAATAACAGCATCACGGTAAGAAGTCGACTCGGCCAGAGCTGCACCAACAAAAGCAAAGCGCTCAGGAGGCCGAATAGACTGTCGATCGCGAAGAGCATAACGAGGAGGAGACACTAAAGAAGATGGCTCATCAGAAGAAGAAGATGGCACATCAGAAGACTCCTCAACTGGCGGACGACGAGTGTAGTGGAGAGGATAGGGAGAAACAATATCTGAAGGGACCTGTGTAGTAGAGGACGGTGGTGAAGAAACCGGCGATATCAGGAAAAGTCAGAAAAGACGTGGCTCAACAAGGGATGTAGGAGAGGAAGAAGAACGAGGGTAGAAGAGACGAGACTCATCAAAAGTAACATCTCGTGAGATCCGTATCCGTCGGCCAACAGGATCCCAACAACGATATCCCTTATGCTCAGCACTGTATCCCAGAAAAACACACTCAACAGACTGAGCAGTCAGCTTGGTGCGTTCACGAGGTGCAAGAAGAACATAGCACACACCCAAAAAGGAGAAGTCTAGAATACACGCCACAAAGACGCTCAACTGGAATGCCACCCTTAAGAGCAGAAGAAGGTTGGATGTTGGTCAAGTAGGTGGCAGTGGAAACAGCCTCAGCTCAGAAGTGAGGTGGAACAGCGGAAGCAAGCATAAGAGCACGAGCTATCTCAAGAAGATGACGATGCTTGCGCTCAGCCACACCATTCTGAGAATGAGCACCAGGACAGGAAAACTGAGAAAGAGTGCCCTGTGTAGCAAGGAAAGCACGAAGAGCGCCTGAAAGATACTCCCCTGTCGAGACAGCATGGAGAACACGAATGGGAGAATCAAACTGAGTGCGAATCATGGTGGCAAAATTCTTATAGATGGATAAAACCTCACTACGAGAGGACATAAAATATATCTAAGTGTGGCGAGAGAAATCATCTATAAAAAGAATATAATATCGATGATCCCCTTTTGAAACAAAAGGAGCCGGACCCCAAACATCAGAATGAACAAGATCAAAAGGACGCTGTGATATAGACTCACTAGAATGGTAGGGGAGTTGTAGCTGTTTGCCAAGCTTACAACCCGTACAATGTAAAGAGGCATCACCAGAAACAGAGCTTAAAAGACCACGACGAACTAAAGAGGACAGACGCGAACCACAAAGATGGCCCAAACGGTGATGCCACTGAGCAAAAGTCCCTGTAGAAGACGCAACGGATGCTGAAGCAGTAGAGGAAACAGAGAGACTGGCAGAGACAGCGGAAGGTAGTTGAAGCCAGTCAAGCTCCCAAAGACGCTAAGAGTCATGGCGGCGAGGGCCAGTCACAACTAGAGCCCCCGTGCGACGATCCTGAACAGAACAAGAGTCAGAATCAAGAATAACGCGACAACCATGATCAGTGAGCTGGCCAACAGATATGAGCTACATGGTCAGTTTGGGAACATAAGAAACAGCAGGAACATGAAAGAGGATGACAAAAGAATGCCTCGTCCTGCAACAGAAAGAGAAGTTCCATCTGTTATGAATAGCATTTGTATTCATCATGAGGCCGATGGGCCAGTATATATACATGTACATGAGGGTAAAAAGGGAAAGCCTAAATATCTATACAAGGTGGTTAGGATACTGTCTAACACTTGTGTCCTTCTCCTCAGCCACCACGAAGCTTCGATTATGGGTATGCATGTTAGCCAGTGGGCATCCAGGCCCTATCAGCTAATCCTCCTTGTGTGAGCTAGCTATCATAGTTCGGTTGTGCATTTGGGCATATGAATAAATTTGGGAGCTGATTTTTTTCTTATCGGACATGGTCCAAAATGTTTAGCAGCCAAGTGGAGGTTCCAATCGTCTTGGCGCATATATGACTACGTGGGTGTGTATGGCACACTCTTCATATGTTACTTGACTGTCTGTTTCTAGCCTCCCCATATGTTTTATAGCTGGAAGTCCTTAAAGTATTGTGGCGGAGGACACCAATTGAACCCATCTACCCTTCTCAATATCCTTCCAATATTATGTTTCTTTGTAGAGATAAGATAACTGTATAATTTTAGATGATATATCTATGCATGCCTAAAGAAGATGATATATGATAATTTTTACTAGGAAAAAAATTCAGTTTTAGTCCATAGACTCTTGCAGGCATCTAATTTTCACCATCAACTCCAAATCTGATTACTTAGTGTCCTCCAAATGCCCAAACCGATGCAAATCATGGCTTGATGATTTAGCAAACTTAACATACAGGACGCAACATTGTCAGCCTCCTTTCCTCTCTTTAACAGGTGGCCCAGGTTGACTGGGATGACACGTGTGTGCCAACACAACAAAGTTGGTGATTTGGCAGCCAGCGTGGCGAAAATTGCCTACAAAACCAACTGTGGGACATGATTTGCATTGGTTTTGACATTTATGGTACGAAATGTGAACAGTTTTAGAGTTGAGGGTGAGATTTATACTACAGGAAGAATTAAGGGACTAAAAGTAGTCTTCTCATTTCATAACAACAACTATAGTATTACAAAAATATATATCTAATAAGGAAAGGTCCACAATTGGTCCCACAACTCTTTTCGGAGTCTAATTTCCACTCTCAACTCTAAAAGCATTTACTTTACGGCTGAAGCGTATCAAAACCAATGCAAATCACATCCTAAGGTTGGGTGCTGAAGACAAGATGAAAATAGAGGGGTGCTATAAGATTAGAATTAATTGATAATTTGCTCCATGCGGGACTTGGGACCACATGACAGTGAGATATACGGGGCAAATAATTAATTACACCAACTAAAACAGAGCAAAACATCAATTCTCTCCTAAGATTAAAGCTAAGATGATATAAGAGTATCAAGCATACCTCGATTCCTCGAATGATCTTGGCCAATACAAATTCATACATAACTAGACTGACAAAAAAAAAATTTCCATACCAGGTGACAAGAATGAGGAGTCAATCATCAAGAGCGTATAAGTTCAGCAGTAGGTACCGTTCCAGCAGTTGGCGTGTCTTGGAACTCATCAATAATGTCAGAGATGTCGTATGCTGCGTCCTTGAGCCGCTTGAGCCACAGCCGGACCGACTCCTCCCCAATCGACCGCCTTTCGGCGTCCTTGAGCATCGCCTGGACCGAATCAAGTGTCCCTTTGATGCTCTCCAGGTCGTTGCTTAAGCGCAACTGCAGCATGATCTGATCTCCGATGGCGGAGCCCAGCTTTGCGCCCACCTCCTTCACAACGGCCGAGGCAAGCATCTCCCCCACTCCGGTCATGGCTTGCAGGCTGCAGCTAGATCTGAGGTTCTCGCCGCTCTCTCTCTGGTTCCCCTCCCTCTCGATGTTTGATGTTGGTTGTTGGTACTCCTGTCCTGTCCCTTCGTCGCTGGCTGCTTCGGGGAAAAAAATCCAAATGGGGGTGGGGCTTAGATTGACAAGTGGGCCCACGTTCTGTGAACTGCCTCATGTTGGTTTGTTTTGTGAGTACATATATATACACAAGTTCTACCGCGGAACATACGATGCCGAATCTGGGACAACTCTGGTGGGGTGGACCACAAGAGATTTCCATTGACGTTGGTTTGTTAAAGCGTAGTTCTTGCAACAAACAAATATGAGGCGTTTGGAACTTAGATTGGCCCATGGGAGGTGATGAATCAAAGCCTCAGAGAAAAATGAAAATAAAAAGAACGGAAAATAGCTAAATATCAGTTTTATTTTTTATGTAAATTGGAGGTACAAAGGCTAATTGTCCTTCGGAAATACTGTTGTTGAAATATCAGTGTGACGATGTCATTATTTTGATTGCTGACATGTTTAGTACATTGGTATGTATAAATTGATATAAAAATGTATTGAATATTGTTCTATTCCGGTTGTAGTTACTCTTACCTCATAAATACCATCTAAACGAACTTAAAATACTCATTTATCACTTCGAATACACTCATATACTAATTATAAGATATTTCAATGTGAATCACATAAAAGAATTGCAAAGGAGTATATAGTTTTAGCGTATTTTATAAATACCTTTATATATGGACATGAAAAATATGTCTAAAAATATGCATGCCACCTCTAAAAAGATGTAAATACCACTTAGCTAGTTTTATGTGGGAGCTCTGATCCTAGAACAGTGATTCATGTCATTACTGTTGCGCTGGACTGGGAGATTAGCGCAACTCGTAATATTCCTAATCATTTTTCTAAAACCGTACCCGGATTGAGGCCAATCAATCGACACGACACACGACACCGACGGTTATATGCCAATTGGTTGATTCCAATCCGAGCTTCCCGCAATACGTGATCCTGTGCTAGTTCCCTGGATTTGTAGCCTAGCAACACATATGGTGTTCCACAAGGATGCTTCATTTCACATACACAAAAGTGAAGGATAAAATAGTGCAGTTTACAACTCAGCCAATTGGCCGTAACAGCAACAAAGAAACTAATATTGCAGCAACGGCAGCGGTGTGCCTTCCCATATACCAAAAGGCAACTATACTGACTGAGGAGAAAACCTAGATAACCCGCTTCAAAAACCGTCGAGCTCCAAATCGTAGAGTTCGGCTTCAGGCTCGCCTTCTTTACCTTTGGCGTCGTCTTCTGTGCTTGTTAATCAATTTTAAAGCAAACGATAAGTACACGTATGTACTCGCAAGACTTTAGTATTTGCAAGTAATACTATTAAATGCAGGCTGTGAGCCTGTGACAATGGAACAAGAATCTAAACTAGTTTCAATTTGCGATAAGCCAGATTTGTTTGCAATAGAACAATAACTATAAACCAGTGCGGAATTTAAGATAACATTTGAATTGAAAGACAGCTATTCCATGAACAAGTAAATACATGTAATCAGTTGATTTTGACCATTCATATTCCGACCAAGTAATCTCCGATCCAAAATCCGCTTATCCTTCCATAATCCAATTCCGAATCCACATACTATGGTCCAAGCCATAATCCATTTCCAACCAAATTTCCAAACCGTTTCTGTTTACCAATCGTCCTTCCAAAACTTAACTGAAACCCAAAAACGAAAAATATGTACTTGACAATATTTCCCAAGCTGCTCTTGATTGTGGACATGACTAATCGATTAGATTTATTCTCTGCAGAGATTGTACACTTTATCCACATGACACACCCTAGCAATCATGTCATCCATGCCACACGATACTTATCGTACCCGTTTTGCTAGACTGTGACACAACCGTTCCATTCGTTGGAATTAACCATGCACCCTCCCGGCGGATGTTATCCCTTGCTATGAGTGGAAGTACAGCCTGTACCGCAGGATTCACGATGGGTTTACTCCCCATCGTGCTCTTCCGGACCAGTTGAAAGTACAGCCTGTCCCGCAGGACTCACGTGGGTTTACTCCCCAATGCGCTTTTTCAACTGTAAACATGTTGTAACAACGATGGTGTACAGTCCACCATGTCTTTTACTCCATAGCAAGCCATACGCCGTTGTATCGACATGCTCCCAACCCGATATTTCGAAGATGGGCCCGCCTCGAATGGTACCCAGCTTGGATATCGTCCGTACACTTCAGCCTACCAGAGTGCAGTTCAATTACCCAACTATTGTACTAGATTGAGGCTATCCCATACAAGCCCATGTGGTTGTACAATTTGACTCAGTTAACAATATTAAGTTTGATCCTTAACTGACTCAGACGAGACCTTCCCAAATTCCAACCAAATTATTCAATCCTTCCCTCAGGAAGATATTTTGAGTGAGGTTCATTGTAATTGAATCCTATTTCTAACACTAATCATGCTACAGCTCGGCTAAGCACATGTATTGCATTAAGCAATTATACCCATCCCCCATTTTCATTAGAATGGATAATCTAGTTCTAAGATTGTCAAGGTTTTTATGTGGAGTACGATTGAGGCAACCCATCAAATCAGTTCTAACTACCAATTACCCACCAAATAGCATTTTACTGACATATGGCATGCATAGTACCTTTGGAACATTGGAAATTAAATTTGCAAATGTAGGATCAATATGATCAAGGGGGTGCTTGCCTGTTTTCTCTCAATTGATTATGCGCTCGGGAATGAGGTCGTTGTCCTCGGCAACGGCCTTCAACACGTAGTCATCTACACGATCGAGCGGAAAAGAAACAACAAATGAATCAAAACAAGCGAAAGAATTCAAATAAAAAGGCAAAAGGAGCACACTCGAAAAGAAGCAAGCAATCTAGCGACAGAGTCATTGGCATGACTCCTGGGGGCTAGGCTTACGCGCCTAAACACTTATCTAATCGAATTCGAGAGTCTACAAACGAATGAACTAAACTAGGGCTAAAAGCCACTGAGAATCCGGTAGTACCGGCATGCAACAGGAAGTACAACCGGCCTCTCCAGCAGTACCGGTGTGAAATCATGTGCTGAAAAATTGGCTTAATGATGCATTTGGCATTGCAAAGTGTTTGTGCTCATGGCATGTGTGGTGCTTGTGCATGTGATGTCTCATATGATCATTTGGTATATTTGTGATAAGCTTTGGTTAAGTGTTTTGAAGAAACAGAGATTTTTTAATTCTGCGCTGGACCAATTTTTGAAGTTATAGGGATTTTGCTATTGACGCCGGACCGCTTTCCTTCGGTCCGCCATGAGCGTGATTTTGAGATTTTAGCGCCGGACCGATTGTCTTTTGAAACCGAGTGTAGCACATGTACGCCAGACCCATTTCTTCAGTCCGCCGTGAATGTGGAAATTGAGTGTTGTGCCGGATTGAGTTTCTCAAAATAACAGATAGTATCAAGTGTATGCCGAACCGACTTTTTCGATCCGCCGTGAACATGATCTTAAGGAGTTTGCGCTGGACCGAGTGGTGGTGCAAACCAAGGGTTTGACGTGTGAGCCGGACCATTTTTCTTCGGTCCGTCGTGAATGGCATTTTCAAGGGGTGATCCCTTGTGTGCGCCGGACCGTTTTTTTTGGTCCGTCGTGAACGATGATTTTTTAGGGTTAGCTTTTTGTGTTTGAACGAAATTGTTTTTGGTTTGGATCTGTGATTATGAAATTCGTGTGGATTTCATAATGCTTGTTTTGATCTAATGCAATGCTTGTGTGAGTAGTTGCATGGACTGACATTGAGTCAAGTCGTGGACTTGTGCTCAAAATATATTCTTGTTTGTTCATGTGCAGGTGTTGCTCGAGGGCGAACGTGGTCGATGACGGGACCGGAACTAGGTTCATGGCGGAACTGAGGTTTGGGACTAGGTTCAGGGAGGAATCGAGGTCCTAGTGGTCGAGGATGTCATGCGGGATGTTCGGGCTAGAGAACGGTGCAAATAGAGGCTAGTTAGTCACGTGAGTATAGTAGGTGAGCCGTAAGAGTGCAGAGTTCTAATCGTCTAGGGTAGTTGCATCTATTCGGCCATGATGGGCCAAGTGGATATGCATACCGGAGTATCCGGACAAGCCGGAGTATCCGGACCAAAACCCGGAGACTCCGGGTTGACCAGCTCGGCCTGTTTTAATTCCGCTGCGATTTTTTAATCCGCCTATTCACCCTCCCTCTAGGCGACATCGTTGGTCCTTTCACACTGATGCTCATTCTGCTTTAGTTGCTTCTTTTGAACCTAAAGATATATCTCATGCATTAACTGACGAATCTTGGATCAATACCATGCATGAGGAATTAGAGAATTTTGAATGAAATAAAGTTTGGAAACTAGTTTCACCACCTCATGATTTTAATATAATTGGAACTAGATGGGTTTTCAAAAATAAACAAAGTGAGGATAGTGTTGTTGTTAGAAACAAGGCTAGATTGGTTGCTCAAGGTTTCACTCAAGTTGAAGGCTTAGATTTTGATGAAACCTTTGCTCTTGTTGCTAGAATTGAAGCCATTAGAATTCTTTTAGCATTTGTTGCATCTAAAGATTTTAGATTGTATCAAATGGATGTGAAAAGTGCTTTTCTTAATGGCTACATTAATGAGGAGGTGTATGTTAAGCAACCACCTGGTTTTAAAAATCCCAAGTTTTCAGATCATGTGTACAAACTGTCAAAAATCTTGTATGGTCTAAAATAAGCCCCTAGAGCATGGTATGAAAGGCTAAAAACCTTTTTACTTGAAAAAGGGTTCACAATGGGAAAAGTTGACAAAACTCTCTTTTTACTCAAGCAAGGTAATGATCAACTGTTCGTTCAGATTTATGTTGATGATATTATCTTTGGAGGTTTCTCTCATGTTTTAGTGTCTAAGTTTTCAGAAACCATGAGAAAGGAATTTGATATGAGTATGATGGGTGAGTTAATATACTTTTTTGGACTGCAAATCAAGCAAACAAATGATGGTACTTTTGTGCATCAAAGCAAATACACAAAAGATTTGTTGCATCGTTTTGGGATGAAAAACAGCAAGCCGATCATGACACCCATGGAAAGTACTTGCACACTTGATCCAGATGAAGATGGTGAGCAGGTTGATCAAAAGGAATATAGAAGCATGATAGGTTCACTCTTGTACCTCACTGCATCAAGGCCGGATATACAATTTGCTGTGAGCATGTGTGCTCGTTTTCAAGCTTCCCCACTTGCTTCACATCGACAAGCTGTCAAGCGAATTTTCAGGTATCTTCATAGTACTCAAGATTTTGGCATTTGGCTTTCTGCTTCCTCATGCATTAGTTTAAGAGCATTTTCTGATGCTGATTTTGGAGGATGTAGAATTGATAGAAAAAGTACACCTGGTTCACGTCACTTCTTAGATAATTCTCTTATTGCATGGTCATCTAGAAAACAATCCTCTGTTGCACAATCAACTGCTGAATCTGAATATGTGGTTGCTGCTAGTTGTTGTTCTCAAATTATTTGGATAGTAGCTACACTTAAAGATTATAGGGTTAATTTGGATAGTGTTCCTCTTTTGTGTGATAACACTAGTGTGATATGCATTGCTAAGAACCCTGTGCAGCATTCTAGAACAAAGCATATTGATATCAGATTTCACTTTCTTAGAGATCATGTAGAAAAGGGAAATATTGTGCTTCATCATATGGATATTAAACATCAATTAGCGGACATTTTCACAAAACCTTTGTCTTCTTCTCGTTTTGCTTTCATTCGAGGAGAACTTGGGGTTGTTCATCCAATGGGTTTGTTTTGAGGGGGAGTTTATGAAAATTTTGATATGTTTTGTAAATTCTTCCTTTTGTGGTTCTTAATTGAAAAACAAAAAATAATGAAAAAGTATTGAGCATTATATTTAATACACATATGTCATTTGATGCCATGTTTATGCTACAAGGTCTTTGCAACTTTATGTTTATACATATATGGTTTAGATTATGGCGTGACTATTTAAATGGAATGAAAACTTGAATTAAATCTTATCATGGTTGAACCTTCTTGGCTATCTTGATCCTTCTTAAAAAATGCTTAATGTGAAAGTTATCAAAGTTAAAGAGCTAAAAGCTCAAAAAGTGATAATTGATAGATGAAAGATCAAGGTTATGCACTATCGCACTTCCTCTTTACGAGACTGCTTATCATTGCACTCTGATATGAACTTGGAAGAGGTTGTGTATGGCCGAAATCATGAAACCTTAAGCTCATTGCTTGGCATGGTTGAAAAGTAAGGCTAATGGTGCATATAATTCTTTGCATTTTTGTACTATGTTGAAATCAATCAATAAATCAGTTTTTCAAGCACCAAAGAAGTGCACAAAAAAGTCAATGTTTTCAGGTTTTGAGATAGTTGAGGAAGGGAGATCATGTCATGCAAAAATCGTTAATTGTACTCGATTTCTAGTTATGCCTTCTCTACATTGTCTGTGTGTAGATTTTAGGGTGCTAGTACTTTTGATAGCATGACTTGGAGATGAATTTCATTTGTGAATGACTTATAATGCTCAGTACGTAAAAAAATTAACAAAAAAGGATTTTGTTCCCTTTGTTGTATTCTCGATGAATCCATTGTCAAAGGAGGAGAATTTTGGGAGTTTTTGGACACACATTGCACATTCACTCACACTTGTTACTTCTTAGGGAGAGATCTTTCTTATTTTCATCTAGGGGGAGTTTTTCACTTTGCATATTTGAACAAGCTCTTTACAATTTTCTTGCCTGCGAGCAAGCACTCGACATCAAAGGAAGACCAATCAGAAATCTACGCCACAAGACTGGGGCACTCGGCACGAAGCATGATTCGGCTGACTACACCCTGACAGATGACAACTCAATTGTAAAGCACTCAGGGGATACTGTGGAGTATATGAACCCTGGGTATTTCTACAACAAGCTGGAAGGATCCACCAGGAGGAGGACACCCTGGGATGGCCATAAAGCGTTGGGCTCCACCCAGGCTCTCACAATCGTGCCCTACAAGAAAGGACGAGGAGATGATAACTAACTATTGTTAGGAAAGATACGATTGTATTCCAGAGATACGATCTCCATCTTGTAACCAATTAGGAATCCACCCTATAACCGACTCGAATCCCTTAGCCCCCTACTTATATAAAGGGGACAGAAAAAGAGGAGAGGAACAGACACACGAGAACAAACATACTACTCATAATCCCAGAACTCAGGACTAGGATATTACCTCCACCGTTGAGGGCTTGAACCTATCTAAACCCCTGTCTTCTGTTACCATCGAGTTCCAGATCCAGTGCTTCACCCCATAGATATTCATCCATACGGATTATTGCCGACAACAAACGTCGACACCTGCTCATGAACTTGACCCTTCTCCATTATTGTATCCCAACTTCTTATCACATCTCTTGGTTGTATGGGATAGTCTTTCAGTGGGTGGAAAAGTCTCATTCCAAGAGTGGTGTGATTATTTCCATAATCGTAGGGAAGATTCTTTATTATTTTCCTCTTTTCGTGATAGGCGTATATACACTGCGGCTTTTCTTGCCCATTGGCATATCGTTTTGTTGTTATTGGTGGCGGGCCATATGTTCGCCCCGGTGTTTTAGTGATGGCCTCTTGGATATCTTTAGGTCGCCAAATTTCTTTGGCTCCTCCAGCATTATGCTCTCTGTATTATTCACTGTGATTGATCAGCACTCATCCTATCGGTCCCTCTTACACAAAGCGACCTTGGCCGGTTCATTTTGTTATTGGTTGGATGGGCGTATATTTAAAGAGGATCTTTAGCAGCAAGGCAAAAACTCTATAGTTCCCATCCTATAGGCATTCAGTGGAAAAACCACTAATGGCAAACACTATGTTTAGGATCCCTCATCATTTTTGTCCTAAAAATGCCCATGATTTTTTACATAGATCTGACAAAATCCTATGGTACCCATACAATTTGTCAAAACCACAAGGTATCAGTCAAAGAAGAAAGGCCTTCCTGCTTTCTATTCGTCGCGGAATGCTTCCATGGAGGCGTGCCACCTCATCCTCTGATCTATGCATAGCCGAACCATATCATCCAGACCGTGTGGCCCGCCAATTTGGATTTGATCAAGTTGTGCCTTTTACTCCATTGCCAAGCTTGTACACCATGGATGATATTGGGATTGCTTATGCTTATTGGGCACACTTACTGCGTCCAGTCCAAGAGGAATTACATTACTTCCTGGATGACACTCATATCGGACGTACCTCCGTGGCTTGGGTCAGTTGGTGGCATGAGTTTACAAAGCCTTTCACTTCAATTTTGAGCAAACTTCGTAATGGCAGTGCTCTTAGTCGTGTTCCTTACGAGAATAAGAGGACAAGTAAATTTGCACAACTAGGCCATTTCCTTGCATGCAAACTTCCTCTCAAATATTTCAACATAGTAAAAGAGGTTAGTGTTGAACACCGAGAACAACATGTGGCTGCCATTGAGGTGAGGGAAACAAAGACAAGAAATCATTGGAGCCAAATCCTGCATACCTACCTTTATGATGACAAGGTAGATGACCCACCCCCAACGACTCACATCGGTACGATGAAACCCAAATATACTCCGTATTGCCATTATAATAATTTGGCACAGCTCTTTTTTTTAATGACAAAGTTTAGGCTCGTAAGGAACTGGAGCTTTTTTATTTATATATACATCACAGTTTAGGCTCGTAAGGAATTGGAACTTCTTTATTTTATTTACTATATACCGCAGTTTAGGCTCGTATGGCTTCGAACGTCCTTTTATTCATTAATTTTATATATACCGTAGTTTAGGCTCGTAAGGTTTGGAGCTTTTTTTAATTAAGCATAATAGCGCTTCAGGAATTTTCCATTTATCAGCGGCGGAGAATATTCGCTGTCTGAAGAAATAATCTTATATGCGCCATTAGAATAAACTTCTTTTACGATGTAAGGGCCTTTCCATTTAGGCTCAAATTTTCCTTGCATCCTTTGTGTAATATTCATGGGGTGAATGACAGCGAGAACTAGATCTCCTTCTTTTAATGACCTTATTTTAATGAGTTTTTCAAAAGCTCGTGACATTCTAGCCTGGTACACCTCCAAATTTTGTAACGCTTGAAGTTGTTTCCCCTCCAACCTTTCTAACTCTTCCAAGCGTAATTTAGCGGCTTGCTCCTCTGAGAGTTTCTCATGCACGACGACCCTCAAAGAATTAATTTGTACTTCCAATGGTAAAACCGCTTCCCCTCCATACACAAGAGAGTAAGGGGTCATTCCAGTTGGTGTTCATGTTGTGGTTCTGTACGCCCACAAGGCTTCAAGAAGTTTTTCATGCCACTCTCGTTTGTTCTTTGATACCACTTTTCTTAATAGCTTGCAAAGGGTTTTATTAAATGTCTCTGCTTGTCCATTAGCTGATGCATTATATGCTGAAGAAAAGTGGTGTTTTATATTGAAATTTGCGCATAATCTTTCTATCTGTCTATTTTTAAAAGGTGTCCCATTATCAAATATAATTTGAGATGGGATACCGAAATGATATATAATATGAGTTCTTAAGAAATTTTCTACATTTTGGCCTTAACTTCTCTTAATGGTATGACTTCTACCCATTTAGAAAAATAATCGGTCACCGCGAGAATGAATTTATGCCCTTTGGATGATGGCGGTTGAATTGGCCCAACTACATCCATTCCCCACATTTCAAATGCCAGGACATGCTTGTAGGATGTAGTAGTTCATGTGTTTGATGGATGGAATTAGCATGTACCTAACATTCATGGCACCGTTCTGCAAATTTCATAGAATCTTCAAACATTGTAGGCCAATAATAACCAAAGTGTTTCAATTGATGGTGCAATTTAGGACCAGATTGGTGTGCACCACAAATTTCAGCATGAACCTCATTTAATGCTTCCAATACTTCATTTCCCGCGAGGTAATGCATCAAAATACCATCATATGAACACGGATATAGCACGTTATTTATACATGTGTAATGGATTGACCGCTTTCGGATTCTAGACCTTTCACAAGAATCCAAGGGTAGATATCCATGAAATAATAATCAAGGAAGGGGGTTTGCCAATCTCCTATTTCAATTTCACAAATATCTGTTATCATTGCTACATAGGTTATTGCTTCTTCTTCATCAATTAGTACATGTAGGACTATTAGCTCCTCCACATGTACATCCATTGTTTCATCAAAATTTAATGACATGCTAGCTGCTAAACTTGCCAGGGCATCAACCTTTTCATTTTGGCTTCTAATAATATGCTGAATATTTAAATTAGTGATTATAGACATAAGTTCTTTTGCTCTAAGGAAATATGGCATTAATTCCTTTTTCTTCACCATGTAAATCCCCAAAAATTGGTTAACAACTAATTGAGAATCATCATGCACAGATAGCATGTTTAATCCCATATTTAGAGCCATTTGAAGTCCAACAATGAGAGCTTCATATTCAGCATAATTATTTGAAACTGTCGAGGTTAAAGTAAATGAATATGGAATTATTCCCCCACTAGGCGTAACAAAAATGATGCTTGCCCTTGCTCCTGACTACCAGCAAGCACCATCAAAATACATTTGCCATGTTGAATTAGTGACTGATGTGAGCAATACTTCTTCATCTGGTAAGTCATCATCGATAGGGAAATCATCTGGGACTAGATGTGTCTCTAGAAAGTTTGCCAGAGCTTGTCCTTTCATGGCCTTTTGTGGCATGAACACAATATCGAACTGTAATAGGAACATCGCCCATTTAGCTAACCTCCCTGACAGGACCATTTTATGTAAAATATATCGAAGAGGATCAGCTCTCAAAACAAGGTGCACGGTATGTTCCAACATATAATGACAAAGTTTTGGTGCCGCAAATACCAGTACTAGACATATCTTTTCCATATCTAGATAATTGCATTCAGCTCCCACAAGGGTGAGACTGAGATAATATAAAGACATTTCTTTCCCACCATCATTATTTTGTTCCAAAAGAGCACCTAGTGATGTAGGCATGGCCGTTGTATATAGAATTAGCAGGCGTCTTTAATCGGTGCACTCAAAACAGGGGGATTTATCAAATATTTCTTTATATATATAAATGCATTTTGGCATGCTTGATCCCATTGAAAAGGGATGCCCTTTTGCATTAGATGAGAAAAAGGCTTGCATCTCCCAGATAAATTTGAGATAAATCTTCTAATATAAGCTAAATGACCTTGGAGACTCTTTAGGTGGTGGCATTTTAACGATCGCCTCAATTTTGGTTGGGTCAATCTCAATACCACACTTAGTAACTATGAAACCAAGAAATTTTCCAGAAGACACTCCAAATGTGCATTTCATCACATTCATTTTCAAATTATATATGTTGTCTAAGGCATTCAAAAACCATAGCGAGATGTTTTAAGTGATCTCTTTCATGCTTCCATTTCACAACAATGTCATCTATGTAGCATTCAATGATGACATGTAGTAGTTCATCAAGGACAATTGTCATAGCTCTTTGTTATGTTGCGCCAGCATTTTTAAGTCCAAAAGGCATAACTCTATAACAAAATATGCCTTTTAGGTGTTCAAAATATTGTTAGCTCTTCATCTTCTGGTGCCATTTTTATTTGATTATAACCGGACTAACCATCCATAAAAGAAAATATTTCATGTCCAAGGGTAGCATCAATGAGTATTTTAGAGATGGGTATTGGAAAGTCATCTTTAGGACATGCCTTATTTAGATCTCTAAAATCTACACATATACGGATTTGTCCATTTTTCTTTTTGACAAGAACAATATTTGAAAGCCACTTTGGGTATTTAACTTCCCTAATAAATTTAGCTGCTATGAGTTTGTCGACTTTAGCTTCTATTTCTGGAAATATGTCTGGTCGAAACCACCTTTGTGGTTGCTTGATCGCTGGAACATCTTTTTGCACAGCTAATCGATGTACCGCTACTTCTGGATCTAAACCTGGCATTTCTTCATAAGTCCAAGCAAACACATCTTTATTTGAGGAAAGAAATTTACAATATTCTTGTTTACTTTCCTTAGATAAATGCTTGCTAATGAAAATAAGATGAGGATTTTCGGGTGTCCCAATATTGATTATTCTAGTTCATCAATGGTGGGTTGATTGCCATCTTCCATTTGTGGATATGCTGTCGTTGTGTCTATAAACTCAGCCAAAGTCATACATACTTCATAACCCAATCCATATCTCTTTTCTTCTATTATTTGATCCTCATGTAAAGCTTCGAGTTGCGCCTGGGATGCACCTTTTCAAATGGTGCAAGCTGCCCCCGGCCATCACATAGGGAAGGGCCAGTGAAAATATCATAGCCCATTTTCTGCATCATATAAAGGACTTTGTTGTCATATAAAGAAATAGGCAATGATTCATCATTTTTATTTGTTAATGAAATTTGTACAACAACTCTATTTTTATTTGTGTTAGAATTGTGCACTTGATTTTGTGCTTGTTTTATTTTATGTTGTACCAAAGGAAGTAAGGGTGTCGGGAATTAATTCAATACCTTTATTGGAGGGTGATTTATTCACAACACGGAATATTGGATCTCCTTTCTTCCTTTGGTTACTTGGTATATATTGATATATCTTTTGGCATGATGAAGGTTCCACGACTTCTTTCTTTATGAAATTTGACTCTGATATAAGATTATTTCTTCAGATGGCGAATATTCTCCGCCGCCGATAAATGAAAAAATTCCTGAAGCGCTATTATGCTTAATAAAAAAAAGCTCCAAACCGTATGAGCCTAAACTGTGGTACATATATAAATAAAAAAGCTCCAGTTCCTTTCAAGCCTAAATTGTGTCATTAAAAAAAAGAGCTGCACCAAATTGCATGTACCTGAATTGTATTGTGTGTGTGTATATATATAAAAAATAAAGACTCCAAATCTTCATGAGCCTAAACGTGGCATACATAAATGTTATACTTTAACACTATTTGAGATATTCAGATTATAATATAAGGGTGGTGAGATCATACTAGTATCTCAGTTTGAAGTAGTTGTGAAGAACATGGATCGGGGTCATTTTGTTAGGCTCATCAGAGTTTATCGTTGTTTGTGGTCAGAACCTTACAAACATGGGTTTCTAACATTAAATAGCTCAGGACGAGACTTATGTAGTGAAAATAAATAATGTGTCACCACAGATAAGATCAATATAAAAAGAGCTGAATATGAAATGATTTAAAGATTACATGTCCCATAGAAATATCTAAAAGTAAATTGCAGTAGTGAGCAAATCTAATCAAGCAAAGGACTATTTGTTTGGGCCAATGTGCCAATTCTTTGAATCTTTGAAGAGTTGCTTGGCATCTTGCCCCAAAGCCGTGGTTTTCTCTTGAAGATCCTTGTTCCCTCGATCAAGTCCTTTGGTGGCATCAAGAAGAACATTAGCCCATTTCTTTACTTCTGAATCATGGTTGGGACGTGTTTGCTACAACCGTTCTTTGTCATGCTGAAGCTTCCCCCAATTCATTAGTGACTTCAGTAAGTTGCACCCTAAGATCTTCAGCTAACTCTTCATTTTTGGAATATTTCTCCTCTACAAATAGCAGCTCCTGAGAAGTATTCTTGATAGTTTCTTCATGTGATGCAAGCTCATTCTTGCTTCAGCAGCAATGTGCCCTTTTTGCCCAGAAGTACGTTCAAAATCTAAATGTGCCTGCTGCATTTGATTTGAAATAATGATCAACTGGACCAATATTTCTTCAGCTCCAGAGACTCCTGGCACATGGGCAGGGAGTTGCAAAGAAATGGTTTCAGAAAAGGCACGGCGGTTTCAATCACCTAGTGAAGCGGCATCTAAACCTTCAAGAACCAGTAGACTTTATATCTGCCATTGCTCACTGTCAGTGCTACTTCATTGCCTTTATATTGTCGTGTTTAGTTGATTACTTGGTAAAATTGCTAGCTGACAATTCTGAACTTTATTTGATGATTCTTAGCAAATATTGAATATGTTGATCCGAATGTATGGTGAACTGAATATAGTCTGTTAACAGTGAGCTTGATTATCAATTCTTTAATGTGCATGTTAAGGTGGTAAGGGTTCGAGGCATTATCCACTTAATTAATTGTTTAGACTATTTGTGATTGTGGTTGAAGATTTAAAATCTTCAATCGAGCCCTATTTCTGAGAGCAATATAAAACAAATTCTTCATCAATTTGTTATATTAGATATGGTTCACTGCATGAATGATTCTCTTAACTTACCTTCTATTAACCTTGTTTGTAGAAAACAACTATTAACTTATCTTCTCTTAAATATACTTCTATCAATTATAGATTCTCCTAACTTACCTTCTCTTAACCTTTCTTCTCTTAGCTTTGCTGCTCTTAACTTTCTTTCCTCTTCTATGACCCTCTATGAGTTGTTGATTTACCAACTTACATCTTCTATGATCTTTATTACAAGATGGCGTCCCCTCATTCCTTGTCGCCGAATGGATTTGATGAGGCGTCCAACATACGAAAATAGAGGCGTGCTCCAAGAGGGCTTAGTAGAAGGCCCTAGAGCTAATATAACATCACGGCGGTCGATCCGTAGGATGGAGCCCCTACCGCACCTCCTAAGGCTGCGACAGCATTCCGGAGATTATGCAGGATCGTTGGGCATGAAAGGGTCCCCATTACAAATCCATCATGGAAGACGCTAACAGATGAGGAGCACGATAACCTGCTGACAGAAATGTGTCATTAAGGTATGGTTTTTGTCGTGTTTTTGTGTTTTCGGGGGTTTTGGGCCGTTCCGGGAGGGTTTTGGCCTTCCCGAAAGGATTTGGGCCTAGGGGACTTGAATTCTGGGCTTTCAGTGGGGGTTGTTGGACCCATTGGTGGGGAAAACCTGCAACTTTTCCAGCCTACCCTAGCCCACCTCCCCTCCCTAGCCTATGCGCCTCCCCCTCCAAAGCCCATGCGCCCCCCTTGGAGCCAGCCACTTTCCCCCCCCCCCCCTTTTCCCCCAATTGTGTGCCCCCCTAAGGTTTACCCTCCAAGCCGCCACCCACCCTTCCCCAAGCAGCCCCTCAACTCTCCTTCCCCAGTGTTCTTCGTTTTCTCTCTTGGTGGATCGTCCGTCCGGAGATCTCCAGTGAATCGCTGCGGATCCAAAGGAAGGAGCGACCGGGAGGAGGAAGATTTTCATCGCCATTTGATTCTCCAAGAAGAGGTAATGAATTGTGGTTTTTTTGTGGTAATTTAGGTGCTGTTAGATGGGAGAGTTCATGCCTAGAACCCTCAATTAGGTGCTACTAGTAGATGGATTAAATTGATTGTTAGATCTGTTCGCGCGACGCTCTCGGCCAGGGTTACAGATCCGACTTCGGGCGCAGTTTTGAGGACTTTAGAGGATTTTAGAGGCCGAATCAGTTTTCGCGAATACTTAGAAAAAGATGGGAAATTTCCTGAGGTTTGAGAAAATTTACTCGTTTATCTGATTTGGATTTGTAGAACTCAAGATATGCTTGTTGGAAGCCTGCTGTCCCGTTGGACAGATTCTCTGTTTTTCGGGTTTTGGGAGTGGGTTGCGAAGTCGATGTAGTTGATTGTTCTTGTGTTGTTTTGTGGGCATGTTGTTGAGTGTATTATACCTATGTGCAGGTGGTGTAACTCTGGGAGTGCCTTCAACGTCTCGCCAATCTGTCCCGCGTGGGTGAAGGCAAGTGTATTGGAATGGTTTTGGTTTGGGAGGCCATATGGATTCGAAGCGTTGCATTATAACTACATGACGTGTTAATTTGCCATGTTTGATCCTTCCATGTGAGATGATGATCATGTATTTAATTGTGGTTATGCAAGTTGTTAAATTGAGTACATGTGCAAGTTAATCATGTTTATAGAATATATGCATTCATGGCATGAGGACTGGCCAGGTCGGTGAGAAAGTCATAACTAGTCCGGTAAGGTCGGTGAGAAAGTTATGACTAATCCGGAGCACCACTGAGAAAGACCTACCCCGTAGTTCCATCCACATATGTGAATGGGAACGAGTCAGTAAGAGTAGGCACCTTCCACGGGATGGAAGGGAAACAGGGTGCACACCGACGGGTGTGCACTCAGCAATACCGATATGTGCTAAGCAAAGAGACATGTGCATTGCATTGCATGATTGAAAATGTGAATGAAGGTGTTTATGAGATGCTAATGAAGATGTTTCATGTGATGTTAGTGAAGATGTTATTGAACGCTGTTGTTGTTTTATTCCATTGCAATACACTTTGCTGAGTGATGAACTCACGCTTGTTGTTTGATGTGTTTTTAGGTACCATGAATCCGACATATGGGAAAGGGAGCTAGTGACATGTCTCCACCTAGTTGCACTCATCTAGACAACTACACGCCCTCATTCGTAGTTGTGATGTTTTATTTTATTGCGCTAAGCTTGGACTATGTTATATCGTGTGCTTGGTTTTATCGTTATTCCTTACTGATTATTGAGATGGTTAAATTGTGCTTGAGACTTGAATAATTGCTGAAATCTTAGATTGCCATGCTATGGTTGTCTCCCATTATGCTGTCTTGTTATGTTGTTATTGTTGACGCTTAAAACCATGGTAAAATAGTGAATATGCTGCTAAAATTTCGTTTAATCGATTAGCGTACTTGCTGTAATTTGTCTTTAATTATGATATTTAGTTGTTGTTTCGATTCTGTGTGGCGACATTCTGGGCACTCTAGGTGCCGAGGTGTTATAGTTGGTATCAGAGCGGGCTTCAGGTCCGTGGTGCTTGAACTTAGTGAAATACCATAGGTTCAACTAAAATGTGATGTGGTATAACCTAGAAACATGGCTTAGGTTATACTAAAATTTTGCCATAGGATAGCAACATTAAAACTGGATATTAGTGAATTAATTAATTTAAAACCTGACACACTCTGGTGTACAGTAGGATAAGGGTATGGGTATCGTTGTTTTACGCTTAAATGTTGTATTTAAGCTTTGATGTTGAATGCTACATTGGATAATGTATGTTGTTATGTTTATGAAAGAATTGACTACGTTGCTATATTTGAGATTAAGTGAGTTGTGTTACCGAAAGGGTCTCGGTCACCTTCTTTTGTTCGTAGGAAGGTTGTGGTTTAACGGTGTGGCTGGTTAGAGCCATCACCGAAGACTATTAACCGCTTGTGGGGGGAGAGTGCTTACCCTTTTTCTGTCGTAGATCGCATAGTTGACTGGAGTCAAATAAAAGAGTTTTGGTGGTGGATTCTTTCGGATTTTCTTTACCGTTCTAACGATTGGTTTTGGTTGGTTTTCATGGTCTTAGTTGGTTGAAATCAAAGGAAATGTAACACCCCGGCATTTAATATGCCCAAATGCTACCAAACATAGGCTAAACAACATTTAAATACCATAAACTAAGGTAAATTACAGCAAAGGAGTAAATGCTAAAACCGAAAATTTCGGTAGCATCTCATTTGTTTTTCCATGAATTGAAGCAACAACAATATGATCACAGGGTATAGTATAAAGAATGACATCTAAATCATCAATAATAAAGGTTCTAGCAGCAGTATAAGACTAGAATAAAGATTCCAACCATCTCATGAGCCAAACGAAGTAAATGAGGAAACCAAGCACACAAATTAACCATCACAATTTAATGGAAGGAACATGTCATTGTTTATATGTGTGATGCTAAGTGATGACGTGTGACTAGCTCCCTTTCCCGCATGCCGGATTCATGGTACCTAAGAAAAACAACATAAACACAAGCGTGAGTTCATCACTCAGCAAGTATATTGCAATGGAACAAGAAAATACATTCTAATACCTTCATCACCACTTTTCACATACGACATCATACACATCTCATATTCATAGCGTAAGCATATCATTGACATCATCATATATCATCATCATATAACATCCTCATATAATGCAATGCAATGCAATGCAATGCGATGCACATATCTCCTGGAAACTCATACCGGTATGGTTGAGTACACACCCGCTTGTGCACCCTCTCCCCTTCCACCCCGAAGATGGAGGGTGCCTACTCCTCGCTTCCATACACCGCGGTGGGACGGAATCACGATGTAGGACTTACTCATTGGCTCTCCTAATAGTTATAACTTTCTCACCGACCTTCCCTGACTAGTTATGACTTTCTCACCGCCCGGGCCATGTATCATGCCATGTATGCAAACATGCCAACATCATAAATAACTTGTACACTAACACATGGCATCATAACATAATAAACATATTCATCATATCATTGGCAAGCATTAAGGCATGGCATGTGAACATATCATGTATTCAAATTCAATCTCAACCAATCTAACAACTACAACCCGCTACCCATTCCAATACACTTGCCTCAACCACGGCGACGGATTGGCGAGAAGTAGAAGGCACTCCCGGGGTCACACCACCTGCACATAGGGACCACACACTCACAATCATGTCCACAAAACAGTAAGCAAACCCTCTTCTACCCCGACATCGCAAACTACTCGCTAAACCCAAAAACAGAGGTTCTGTCCCGTCGGGACAGCAGCCTTCCAAAAGGCATAACTCAGGTTCTCAGACTCCGAATCAATTAAACGAGTACATCCTCGCATAGCTTATGCAATTTCCTAACTTTTTCTAAGTATACGGAAAGACTGATTCGGACTCTAAAGTGGTTTAATCTACAGAATACCGTGATATGTTCCAATCACGTCACAGATTTTAATACGTTCGGTAAAATGAGCATAACTTTCAAAAGGCTGGGCGGAATTGGACGTTCTTTATACCCACTAAAAGGTATTGAAATTACCTACAACTTCTTCAACAGGCGTCCAACCAAATTCCGATTCTAAATTGGCGAAAACACAAACCCTAGGTCGACTGCTCATGCTGCCCAAAACAGAGAACTTGGCAACTTCTAGATTTTATCTAATCTACTCAATTCCAGCACCACTAATTGATCTAAAAACATGATATTGACCCTTAAAACAGATCCTAGACCAACCCCAAGGATTCCCGTGGCCATACCTTCGCCCGACGAACGAAGAACCAACGGATCTCCTCTCGGTTCGCGCGATCTCCTTCCTCGCTCCAAATCCACCGGATCTCCTCGCCGCGGAGCGCTCCAATGGATAGATCTGCGGGGTGGTGAGGTGGAGAACTCCCCTAGGGGCAGCAAGGGTGGTGGAGAGGAGAGGAGAGGGGTGGTGGTGCAATGGGGAGGAGGGAGGAGGAGGGTGGCGCACAAGGGGGAGGGTGGCAGCTATGGGAGGGAGAGGAGGAGGTGGGGCGCATGGGGGGAGGGTTTGGGGCGCCCTAGGGCTGGTTGGCTGCCCCCTGCTCCCCTCATGGGCCCAGAAGCCTCCACTTAAGGCCCGAAAAGACCCCCCCAAGGCCCAAGTTTCCCCGGAAAGGCCCAAAACACCCGAAAACGACCCGAAAACGCGATAAAAGTCGTACCGAAAGTTGGATTCTAAATTGTCGCATTTTGTTACGTCAGAATCTCTATTGTCACATCCTATGATGTCACAGGAAAAGTATTTGGTATTGGATTTTGTCGACGATTGGAGAACGGGCTCCCGCCGAGCTTACTTGTTGAATCGAGGGATCAACAAGGCCCCTTCGTGTGAGCCGGGTTATCGTCCGAGCAACGTGTAATCGGGAGAAGGACGCGTGGTGTTTATCCTGGTTCGGGCCTCTCACTATCGAGATAACAGCCCTACTCCAGTGTATTGTGTATATGATTGGTCGAAAGATCGGCCCCCCCTTACAGATGTTTTCGGGGGGATTAAATACATATTCTTATATTGCACATAAGGTAACCACTTCCTACATTGGCGCTATACTTCCATAACCGTAGCACCCATGATCTGCGCAACTGACTTGAATTGCCGGTGCACCCGCCCTTGATTTCCGCCGGATTAATAGCCAACTTCCTTTCTGGTACCACGACCGGGTCTCCCGACCATTCACCCGGGTAACGGCGTGGCCTTTGTGAGCATGGTTGCTTGTGCTCGTCCGGTATGGTCGTAGATGGATGGGTGGATATGCATGCTCGGGAGTTGTGTTGCCCAGATGATCTTCCGAGCATCTCCTGATGGAGTTGTATGGTCGGTAGCTTCAAGATCTTCCCGGGGTACACCGGTCCTCTGTCAGATAGTCAATCCCCAACAGCTAGCCCCCGAGGCTCAATTGGGGAACGTCTTGTCTCGGGCTTCCCCTTGAGCCTAAAAAGACTCGAAGGAGGGATTAGGTTCCTATGGTCATGTCTCACGACCATCCTGTGGCGGGAGACGACCTAATTGTCTTGTTTTGCTGGCCAAACGTCCATGCCACGACGGCGTGACGTTTGGTTACTTCGATTCCTTCTTCGAGAAGCCTCTCGGTAACGGTAGAGCAGTTTCTTGGAAAGCGTGTATTTACTGGGCCGTTTCTGCCGTAACGGACAGGTGCCGTTTTGCGAAAGGTCGTGGCAGTGTTTAATGCACCCTTTCGCAGCCTTTTTAACCCCGGTCAACGCACAGATGAGATCACTTCGTGCTTTGCTTGGCACTTGCTTAAGCTTTTCTCCAAGCCTTTAGCGCCCCTTGTGCTCTTTCCTTCCCAGCACCTTTTGCTCCTTAGCGACCTTTGCTCCTTCTCATCCCATAGCAATGGCGCGGTTCGGAGTCAGCTAGATGAACCGGAGGAGACTCCAGGCGCTCGTGGACGACGGTCACGTCGACCCGAACAACGTCCGAGCGCCCAGGAGTGACGAGACACCGGCGCCGCAGGAGGGAGAGATCGTCTCCTGCGAGCTATACGCCGTCAACGGGCTTTGCTTGCCCGAGTGCGAGTTTCTCGTCTCTGTGCTCGCCTTTTGCGGGTGCGAGATTTCTCATCTCAACCCTAACTCCATTCTCGCCCTCACAATCTTCTCCCACCTTTGCGAGGCGTACGTGGGCGTGATACCCACCGCCAGCCTCTTCTTCCACTTCTACTCCCCTTTCCACACCGGCAGGGGTGGTCCCGCCGGCTGCGTCTACCTTCGTATCCGGCCTAACCGACCATACGAGTATCCCCTTCTTTCTTTGAAGGACTCGGTGTCAGGCTGAGCCGACCTTTGGTTTTACCAGAAGAAGGCGGAGGGGAGCCAACTGATCTATACCAGGGAGGTTGCCCCGGCCGCCGAGACGGCGCGCCCACCCGTGCAGCCTGAGGAAGAGCAGGTCCTTAGGACGATCAGCGAGCTCACCCAGATGGGGCTCACTGGTCGGGACATTGCCCGGGACTTCACCTTCAATCGGGTGTCCCCCTTGCGGCGCCGCGAGCATCCGTTCTTCGAGGTGACCGGGTGGCAAGACATCACCCGCGAGGACAACTCAGGTATGCCCTTTGGTCCTTCCTTCGATCATCGTCGCCGCCCGGTGTTAGCCTTATTCCTCTTTTCAATCTTTGTTCGTTTCGCAGCCCCGGGGATGGACTGGGTCGATGAAAGGGTCGCCGAGATGTTCGACGCCCCAAAGGAGAAGGAACTGAAGCCCAATCGCCAGTTCCCCAAGAATGTCTTCGATCGTAGTGACGCGGTAAGTATTTCTGCTTGCTCTCTGCTCGAGAAGCACTTTTCGAGCTTATCTTACTCAGTTTCTGCTTGCAGGAGAAAGTCGTCCTCGAGCTCGCCATGTCGAGTGCCACCTCAATGCTCCTAGAAGACACCCCGACCCCACCAGGGGTTCTAGCAAGAAGGTGGCTGGTCGAAGCCGCCGTCCTTCTGCCTCGCCTCCTCCCGCCCGGCGCTTGAAACACAAAGTCACATCTGGGCCCCCGAGCAAGCGCCACTTGGAGTACGCTGATCGAAAAAAGGTAAGGGAACTCCGACAGTGGTTTGCTGACTTCAAGCAGAAGAAGCCGAAGTTGACGAGTCGATTGCAACAGCTGGCCGAGGAGGCGAAAAAGACCGACGAGGCGGCCAAGTCCACCTCGAGCAAGGAGCAGCTAGAGAGGCAGATCAAGGCCCTCCAAGATCAACTTGCCCAGGTGGTCGAGGACCCTGACGAGGAGGAGGAGGAAGACGCCTTTGCCCTGGTTAGGAGGAGCAGAAGGTCGCCGCCTCGACCGACCTTGGCGCTGGAGGGGGCCGACATGGATGAGGTCGACCCTATGATGGCCAGGGCTAGCGACGCAGCCGCGCAACGTGCCGAGGCAGTTGCCGAGGCCTACGAGGCCGCCACGGGCAGGGCGCCCGTGGCCCAAAGTGAGGAGATTGAGGACGAGGGAGCTCGCCTGGCGGAAGGTAACTTTTGTGTAACTACCTTGTTTTCATTTTTCTTGCAATTTCCCGAGCTAACCCCACTTCGCTTGGCGTGGGCGTGATAACTCGGCTGCTGTCTTTAGATCTCCCGCAAATGGCTGAGTGGATTCTCGACTCCGCAGTTGATGCGGAGCTGGAACATGTCGTCGACCTGGTGATGAGCGAGGACTTGGAGGAAACTCCAAGGGTCGAGCTCCTAGGGGCTTCCGAGCAAACTTCTGAGGCCACCGAGCTCCCTCCGGTCTCAGTGGAGCAAGGGGTTTCTGAGCAACCTCCTGCGGCCACCGAGCCCCCTCCGGCCCCAGTAGCGCAAGGTCAGCTAGGAGCTGAGGAGGCTATGGCCTTGGTCCCTTACGAGGGGACGAGCACGACGCCAAGCACGGGGGAGGCCTAGGCGGCGGGCTCTGAAGGCCAAGAGTTGGTCGTCGTCGGCCAGTTGCCTCCGGCTGCAGACCAAGGAGCGGAGGTGACTGCGGTTGGCGTCCAGCCCCTGAGCATGGAGGCCAAGCAGGGGGAAGGTAGCCACGAGCTGCAAGCCCTCGGGGAGGACCAGCCTCAGGGCAACAAAGCCTCGGTGGTCGTACACCTTCAGGAGACGACCGAGGGAGAGGCCGCCGCTGACCTCCTGGGTGCACCGGGTGCCCAGGAGGAGCAAGACCTTGATGTGCACGCTCGGGGCCAGGATGACCCTGCATGGGTCAACCCTTTCTTTCGAGCTGGCGCGACCGACCGTCAGCGGCTCCAGGGCAAGTTGGTCAGCCGTGCTCTTCTGGTGAGTATTTTACCCCTTTCTTCTGCACTAAAAGCTTTTTTTAAAGGTGTTATTAACCCTTCTTCCTTTTTGCTCGCAGTTTGCTGCCAAGGCTATGCCGGAACTCCGAGGTGCATGCCTCCGACCAGGAGCTGGAGTCGGCGAAGGGCATCGTCGCCGAGCTTCGGGACCAACTCCTCCGGAGTGAAACGGCGAAGACCACCTCGGAGCGGAGGTGCGCCGAGCTTGAGGAGGAGCTGGGGAAGCTTCGGCAGGAGGTCTTCGGCCTGCGCCGCGCCGCCGAAGAAGCTCGGGAGCGCGAGGAGGCCCGGCTCAAGGAGGTGCAGCGCCTCCGGGAAAGTGCGGCCGAAGGTCGTGCGGCCCAGCGGAAGGTCCTGGACCTAGAGGCCGAGGTCGATTCCCTTAAGGAGGAGCTTGCTGTCCTCCAGGCTGAGCGTAGGAGTTAATCTTAGACGCTCTTTCTCTTTTTTCTTTCTTTTTTCCTTTTGCTTATGTAGACCTGTAAAAAAATTTTGGTTATTGAACAAGAAAAAATTAGAAACTTGTCCTCTTTTTACTGGCCTTGCTCTGGATGTGCTTATGTTTGCTCGAGGCTCGTCCTGCGGAGAGGAAAATAACCACAGGAGAGAACAAGGGTATAACCTGAAGAACAAAAAACTCGATTCCCGTATAAAGGCATCACGAGAAAGGATTCCGATCAAGAGTAAAACTCCGGGAAAAGAATGATTTGCCCCTATTGTACGAGCCCCCGCTATGGACAAAGTGTTAGTGTTATGCCCTTGAGGAAATCATATGGATGATTGTAACATGACTATGTTTATGAATAATAATATGATTATTGGTCCAATGAATGTATATCATTGTTTTGATCAACAAGTGTGTGACTTGTTTATGAAGCTCTTTACTTATTGATATAATTTGATAAATATCTCTGATCGGATATCATCGTATAGGACAACGATGAATAGATCAGCACATGTATTGTTCGATGATCATGTTTCATAGATCATGGGATATGGAGATATCATCAATACATTGTGGACGCATGTTGAAGAACATGGGTTAGATAGACCCACAATGGGATACTGCGAGAATGTTACGTTCTTATGTGTCATCAGTGTATCTCATACATAGTAGATGTATGATCCTTAGACCTGAGATTGTCATATTCCCTACATGTGTAATAGTTTACCTTGGGGTTACCAAACACTATTTCCTAACTAGATAGTTATAAAGGTAGCTTTCATGTTTACTATGAAACATGCAGAGGGAAGTGAGCAGTCGAGATGGAATTTGCCACTCCAATGTAACGGAGATATATGTCTAGGCCACTCGTGTGATATGATTAAGGAAGTGAATGGCCATGCCGTGATTGAGAAGTCAATCACAACTTATTAATATATCACGGATACGAGAGATGGATTGAACTGTCAAAGGATGACATGCTTCTCGCCTTGAGTTCGATCTTCATATAGTTTGGCAAAGGGATTATTACATGAGTACTTTAATCATATGCGTTTGGGAGTTGGCATGCTCTGCAAGGAGCCGCTACCGACTATTGGATTAGAAAAGGGTTTTCCGAATCCATGTCCAAATGCGCATGAACCTAGAGGGTCACACACTTAACGGGCTGGGACACATCAATTCGTATTGGATCCGTAATTAATGGACCTCGTGGGCTTAGCGCGTAGATGGGCCCTGACTGCCTAGGGTTTCACCTCGTGGCTATATAAGGAGGGGAGGAGGCTGGGCCTTGATGCAGACTTTCATGCGGTTTAGAGGTGTTTCGCCAGAAACCCTAGCCACCTCCTCTCGTTGCCCCTGTCGAGCGACCCGGTGATTGCACACCGACGCACGGCGTTCCATCCCCGATGTGTGGACTGCTGTGGTGACGCTACTGCTACTGCGGCGTGGAGAGGACGATCCGCAGCGAGGACGATCCGTGGCGAGGACGATCCGCGGCGACGATCCGCAGCGAGGACGATCCACGGCGAGGATAATCCACTACAACGACGTGCGAAGGATTCCGCAACTGCGCGTCTAGTGGTAATAGATCTATGATCCCCTTCTTGCGAGTAGCTTTTCTGGTTTGTGGTAGAAATTTTAATTTGTGCTAGAGTAGCATGCCGCGTTCCCCAACACAAAGGTCGTGCCCCTAAAGTTGCGGGCACGAGTTTTTTCATAGGAGAGCCAAAAAAATTGTTGGGCATACCACGTTGAAATGATCGGGTTGGCCGCTTAAGACGAGAAAGGGACGCGCGCGAGCATGGTCGCACGTGTAGGACAAACGGGCTTGCCCCGACAATGGAGTTACCGAACCCAAATAGGAGCTGAGTTTGTACCGGGCTAGACGATGCCTACGCGCGATCGTTCATGCAGTGAAGAGCTACTGCGGATGGTGACCGGTGCAGCAATCGTCCAGCCGGTGTAAGGGGATGGTACACACGCATTGTCAGTTAAGCTCATTTGCCGTACTGGCGGCTCATAAAGCTCTTGGAAAAAAAACAAGAGAGGAAAAAGGAATCGGTTTGCTGAAGGCAGCTTAGCGGGCGCGAAAAGAGATACACACCTAAACGTAGAATTTACGCAGTTGGTCAATGTTCCAGGTGCTGGCGAGCTCCCGACCGTCCTCCATCGCTAGGCGAACAGCCCCTGGGCGTGTTGCAGATACAACCGTGTAGGGGCCTTCCCATCTGGGGGTTAGCTTGTTGCCTTTTGACAGGTCCTGAACTCGTCGTAAGACCATGTCGCCAATTTGCAAGGCCCTTGATCGAACCGACTTGGCCGCGTGCCTACGAAGTGCTTGTAGGTAAACTGCAGACCGGAGCAACGCCCGCTCTCGGGTTGCCTCTACGAGGTCTAGGTCGACGAGCCGCTCGATTTCCTGGTCGACGGAACCGACCAGTTGTACCCTTGGGGAACCCAGCACAACTTCTGCAGGCAAAATGGCCTCTGCACCGTAGACAAGTTGGAATGGGGTTTCGCCCGTGGCCCGACTTGTTGTGGTGCGAACTGACCAAAGAACAACGGGTAGCTCGTCCACCCACTCCTTCTTGTGCTGGTTGAGGTTCTTGAAGACCCTCTTTTTTATGCCTTGAATTAACTGCCCATTTGCTCGTTCGGCTGCCCCATTGCTCCGTGGATGTGCCACCGAGGCGAAGCAGACCTTGGTCCTGACCTCCTCGCAGTAACTTTGGAACAACTCACTAGTGAATTGGGTTCCGTTGTCTGTGATAAGACGGTTGGGTATCCCAAACCGGGTTACCACATTGCTTCAGAGGAACCTCTTGGCCGCTTGGGCCGAGATGGTTGACACGGGCTCGGCCTCTATCCACTTGGTGAAAGTGTCGATGGCCACGAGCAAGTATTTGCAGCCTTTCCGGCCTCAGGGGAAAGCTCCAAGGATATCGAGTCCCCAGGTCGAGAACGGCCACGAAAGTGGTATGGTTTGTAGCGTATATGCTGGTTGATGGACTTTGCGAGCATGAAACTGTCATGCTTGATAGGTTGTCACGATCGATCGCGCATCCGCCAAGGCCGTAGGCCAATAGTAACCCAATCGAAAGGCTTTGCTCACAAGTGTTCTAAACGACGAGTGAGCTCCGCACATTCCTTCATGGATGTCACGAAGAAGGTACTGGCCATCCTCCTAGGAGATGCATTTGGAGAGGATTCCTAATGCACCTTTTCGGTATAGGTCGCCTTCGATCAGTTTGTACTAAGAAGATCGCCTTGTTAGCCGGGAACGCTCGGCTTCTTCCTCGGGCAATGTCCCATGCGCAAGGTATTGGAAGAATGGCATCATCCAACTCGCACCTTGCTCGAGGAAGGAGACCCTACCGATGGTCTCTGGTGCCTCCTCTTCAGAGGAAATGGGGGGCTTGTGTAGGTGCTCGACGAGCACCCCCGCCGGGGCGGTATTTTGAGAGGAACTGACCTTGGACAGTTGGTCGGCCAAGGCATTGTCCTCCCTTGGGATGTAGAGTACTTCAAAATTCTTGAAGTACTTCTCCATCTTCCTTACTTCGACCAGGTAAAGCGCCATTGAGGTATCGGAACACTGATACTCCTTGTTGACCTGGTTCACGACCAACTGTGAATCGCCCATCACAGTAAGCCGCTGGACCCCTAGCGATTTGCACACTCGTAGTTCGGCCAAGAGGCCTTCATACTCTGCCGCGTTGTTGGTCGCGGCGAAGTGCAATCGGACAGCATATTGGAGTCGTTCTCCATCTGGGGAGACCAGCACGACACCAGCCCCCGAGCGTTCATATGCTCGGGATCCATCAAAATACATGGTCCAGTGGTCTTCCCTAGATCTGGTAGGCTCGCTCGCTGGAAGAGCCGGAGCCGACCATTCTGCCACGAAGTCGGCCAAGACCTGGGATTTGATCGCTGTGCGAACCGAGAACATTATCTCGAACTCGGCGAGCTCCATGGCCCACTTAGCTATACGACCACTGGCGTCCTGATTTCTCAGGATTTCTCTGAGCAGAAAATTGGTCGGTATCACGATCTTGTGTGCTTGGAACTAATGGCGCAGCTTCCTGGAAGCCATCAGTAGTGAATACAAGAGTTTTTGGACCTCAGGGTAACGCTCCTTCGTTCTGTGTAGTACTTCACTAACATAATAGATAGGTTGTTGGACACCATCCCTTTCCACCGTTAGTACTGCACTCACGGCCTGTGGGGTCGCCGCCAGGTATAGCAGCAATTCTTCCCCTGTTTTAGGTGTGACCAGGACGGGCGGTTTGGACAGGTATTGCTTTAGCTCCTCAAAGGAACAATTAGCTTCCACTGTCCATATAAAACCGTCGTGCTTTCGAAGGGCTTTGAAGAAAGGTAAACCTCGCTCACCCAGCCGGGAAATAAAGCGGCTCAAGGCGGCCATTCGTCCGGTTAGGGCTTGTACTTCCTTCACACATGTGGGCGGCCTCATGTTCTCGATGGCTTCGATATTCTCTGGATTTGCCCCGACCCCTTGTGGACCGATCATGTAGCCGAGCACCTCGCCGGCCTTTACACCAAAAACGCATTTTTCCAGATTCAGCTTTATTCGATGCTTATTGAGATTACAAAATATTTCTTCGAAGTCAGCGACGTGACCTGAGGCGAACTTGCTTTTGACAACTATATCGTCGACATAAACTTCCAAGTTCTGACCTACTTGGTCTATAAAGGTTTTCTGCATGAGGCGCTGAAAAGTTGCTCCAGCGATTCTCAGACCAAAAGACATGGTTGTGTAGCAGAACGTACCGAACGGGGTGATGAAGGAGGTCTTCTCTTCGTCTTCGTGCGATATGCTGATCTGATGATATCCCGAATAAGCATCCAGGAAGCTCATGACCTGCGATTCTGCCGTCGCATCGACCAATTGGTCTATGCGAGGCAGCGGGTAGTTGTCCTTTGGGCATGCTGCGTTTAAGCCCGTGTGGTCGACGCACATGCTCCACTTGCCTCCTTTCTTTCTGACTATGACCGGATTGGCCAGCCATTCTGAGTGCTCGACCTCTCTGATGAAGCCGGCCTTAAGGAGCTTGTCGAGTTCTTCCCGGATGATCGCCTATTTTTCTGGGGAGAACCGCCTGAGTTTTTGTCGCACTGGTTTTTTATCAGGCTGAACTGCTAACCTGTGCTCGATCACCCCCCTTGGGACCCCGTGCATGTCGGATGGTTCCCAAGCGAACGCATCCGAGTTTGCTCCGAGGAAGGTGATGAGCTCGAGTTCCTATTTGGGATCTAGGGAAGATCCCAAATGCACGACCTTGGCAGGTTCCGAATCGTTGAGTGGAACGGCCTTGGTCTCTCCTCCAGGCTGGAGGGCAACTTTGGGCCGAGAGTGCATCGGCTCCTGGTCGGGGCCGCGCGTAGGCAGCTGACCGACCATATCCAACGCCCTTTTGTCGCAATTTAATGAGGACTTGTGGCTCCCTTTTACGGTTATGACCCCGTTTGGCCCAGGAACCTTTAGGCATTGATACGCATGATGCGAGGCGGCCATGAATTTGGCCAAAGCTGGTCTGCCGAGGATGGCGTTGTAGGCCAATTCGATGTTGACCACTTCGAAGGTGATCGGCTCTGTACGGAATTTACTCGGGCTACCAAAGGTAACGGGCAAAACGACCTGGCCCAAATGCTTGATCGAGGTTCCCGGGGCTATTCCGAAGAAGGGTACCGCTATGCTTTTAATCTTGGAGTGAGGGATCTGCATCTCATCCAAGACCTTGGCGGAAATTAGATCCAAGGAGCTTTCGGAGTCTATGAGAACCCGGCCAACGATGGTGTTGCTGATGGTAGGGCTCACGACCATCGGAAGCCTCTGTGGTTTGGTCATTCCAAGGGGACAGTCCTCCTTGGAGAAAGTAAGAGACAACTCGGACCACTTGAGCTGCTGCACAAAAGGTTTACCTTGGGTAACATGGTGTACTTCCCGCGTGGCATCCTTCAAATCCCGGTGAGATTTGTAGGCGGAGGAGCCCCCGAAGATAACCGCAATGTGGTTCTGGGGTTCTTGATACTCCATGTCATCCTCGTTGTCTTCGACGGGCTGTTTGCCTTTGCTATTCTCGCCCTATTCCGGGAGCGACGGCATGGGACCCTTGCCGCTGTAAAATTGCTCCAGGCGGTAGGTCCATGTTCAGTAATTCCGTAGATCATGCCCGTACGCCTGATGAAATGGACAGTAGAGGCTGCCCCGTTGGTCTGCTTGGTCGCCTCGATCACGGGGCCTGTTCTGCTGTCCCCTTCCCCGAGTATTAAACCCCCGGCGCTGCGGCTGGGACGCTCGAGGCCGCTGCTGCTCTACCGCAGCGACCAAGCCCGGTGAGGGTTGCTTCTTCTTCTTTTTCTTGATCTTCTTATCCACAGAGTTTGAGCCCTTTTTGCTAACGGAGGTTTCCAACCCGGGCTGCGGTGGTAGCTTCCCTTCGTCCAGCATTTTCTTCCACTGGACGGCCTCATCGGCATAGGCGTACTTGTCGGCCATGCGGAAGAGCTCGTTGGCCGTTAGGTCGGGATGGATCTCCAGGTCCTTGGTGAAACGCACGTCCCGCACTCCAAACTTGAAAGCCCAGACGACGGCTTCGTCCGATATGTTCGGGATCGAATTTCGGACCTGGATGAACTCTGGACAAACTGTCGCAGGGTTTCACTCTCCGTCTAAATCAGGCGCTCGAGGTCGTGTTCCCTTCTTGGGCAAGTGTAGCAGCTCTAGAAATTTGCTCGGAGCGCTGCGTTGAGCTGTCCCCAAGATCGTATGGACCCCTCCTTTTGGTTGAAGAGCCATGTACGAGCAGCCCCATCCAAGACCGTTGGGAGATAGTTCGCCATCACCCCTTCATCGCCCCCGGCAGCCAGGATGACGGTGGTATAGATTGAGAGAAACTCGTCCGGGTTCTGAGTCCCGTTGAATCTCTCAATATGCCCGGACTCAAACTTGGTCGGCCATGTGACACTCCGAAGAGAGCTCGTGAATGCCTGGCATCCGAAGCTCGGGTTTTCACGGTGGAACCCTCGGCCATAATGGTCTCTAGGAGCGTCCCCCGTCCATCGCCCCACGCGTGGGCCAAGCCGAGAGAAGACTTCGTGAGGATGATGCGCCGACGGCCACTCGGTCATGGAGCGTTCAGAATGCTCGTAATCCGGGTGGATGTGAGCATGTCACTCCGAGGTGGCTCGGGAATCACCCCGAGGCTTCTCACGAGCTGGGTTAGTAGTTGGGGGCATTCTCCGATCATAGCTTTGGGATTCATCCCTGTGTGAGCGGACGGGTGTATGGCCTCGGCGGTCCCGAGAAACACTCCGGGCACTCTGGTCGCAAGGAGGATCCGGGACTTTTAGATCAGCAGCAAGCTTCTCCAGATCCTCGGCCACGACCATGCCTACGGCCTCTAAGTCCAGTTGGTCGGGGAAATTGAGAAGGTCGCGCACGACCGCCGCCCAAGCCTGCAACCGATCTCTGTTTTGGCGAACGGGCGGCGGGGAGCTCCGACGGCGTTCTGGGACGTGGTCGGGGGTACGACGATCACGAGAGTTTCCCTGGGAGGAATTTCTCTCCCTGGGAACCCGTCTCTCTCTTGCCTAGCGGCGTATGCTCGCCAGGGTCTTTCCCAAAGACGCCTCCAGGTGGTGCCTGGCCGCTTCGTAGCGATCCCGCTTAGCAGCCCCCGAGGATTGTACCTTGGGCTCGATACGGCTCCCAGCCATATTAACATGGCGAGAATGAGACGAGCGTGACGGGGACATCATCGTATCTCCTTGGGACGCTGTCTCGCAATCGAACTCAAGATGATCCGGTATGTCCAAACCATCATAGAGCCCGTCACAGTCATCCTCGTTGCCAGCGATGGTAATGCACGGGGAACGGGGGACCCATCCTCGCGCCCCAGACTCCGGGGAAAAACTCCCGGACTCAGTGTGGCCTGCTGGGTTGGTCACACCGGCTACACCGTGGCCGGCGTAGTACATGTCATCATCATCAACGTCATTGAAGGCACAAAGACTCCTAGTGTCTCCCGAATTCGACATCCTCGAGGATCCCAATTCTCACGGGAATCACACTGTCGGTCCCCACGAACGGCGCCAACTATCGACGATTGGAGAACGGGCTCCCACCGAGCTTACTTGTTGAATCGAGGGATCAACAGGGCCCCTTCATGCGAGCCGGGGTTATCGTCCGAGCAACGCGTAATCGGGAGAAGGACGCGTGGTGTTTATCCTGGTTCGGGCCTCTCACTATCGAGATAACAACCCTACTCTAGTGTATTATGTATATGATTGGTCGAAAGATCGGCCCCCCCTTACAGATGTTTTCGTGGGGATTAAATACATATTCTTATATTGCACATAAGGTAACCACTTCCTAGATTGGTGCTATACTTCCATAACCGTAGCACCCATGATCTGCGCAACTGACTTGAATTGCCGGTGCACCCGCCCTTGATTTCCGTCGGATTAATAGCCAACTTCCTTTCTGGTACCACGACCGGGTCTCCCGACCATTCACCCGGGTAACGGCGTGGCCTTTGCGAGCATGGTTGCTCGTGCTCGTCCGGTATGGTCTTAGATGGATGGGTGGATACGCATGCTTGGGAGTTGTGTTGCCCAGATGATATTTCGAGCATCTCCTACTGGAGCTGTATGGTCGGTAGCTTCAAGATCTTCCCGGGGTACAACGGTCCTCTGTCAGATAATCAATCCCCGACAGATTTTATCTGATTGTTCCTTCGGCGGTTCTTAGTTTTGTCTTCTTTGGTTGAAGACAAAGAAGAAGAGTTTAGTTGAAAGACCGAGATGGCGATCAGAGGGGGGGTGAATGATCCCAAATAAAATTGTCCCCTACACAACGTACTCCAAATAATCCCGCAAAGAAACTCGGTGCTCCTCAAAATCGCAAAACCCGCAAAATCAGGAACGGCTAGACAACTATGTGTATCCCTAGCTTACATGGATGAGAACCATGAATCATATGAGGGATTTTTAAATCACAATCCCAGTTGTCAAGTGTCCAAATCAAATAGGGATCAATTCAAATACTTCTTTTCTAAAAGAGATCAAGCCAAAACACAAAGCCTCTTTTAGAAAAGCTAAAGCAGATTTGTTAGGAATTGTCCTCAATTAGAGCAGGTGAATCGTGGATTTCTATTGCTCCAACTTTTTTGGGAAATTTTCACGCTGTGAGCAGATCAGTTGTGACGCACTCCACCAAAAATCACCACAAAAACCATTCTACAAAAATCAGGAAAAATCAAGAACTACGAACAGTCAGGATCTTCAATCAAGAAATTTGGGGCTCAGTTTTCACCTCACAGCTCCCAAACGGTGCACCCAGTGGACTCCAAAATTTTTTAACAGATGTATATATGAGTCAAGCACCTTCTCCAACAAGAATCACTCAAAAAGGATTTTCCAAAAATCAAAGACTGACTGCTGCATGAAGAACAAGTTCAGAACAGATTTGCAATCTTGATAGAAACTTGATCCCTAGTCTATCCTAGGGTGCAGGAAAGATGTACAACCAAATGAGCACCCTCAAGATATCCTTGATCAAAAGCATTTAGAAGGAGAGGAGGCAAATCCAAATTGCGAGAAAGTAAATTGCGAGAATTTACATGCTGGAAAGTAAATGCTAAATTTAAATTGCGTAAAGTAAAGATATAATGTAAATGCGGAATTTAAATTCACAAGAATGTAAAGAAAATCTTTGTATTTTCTGGTTGGAAGGTTTACAAAGCCTCACTTCATGTGGGCAAAGCTCAAAGTAGCAACTCAAACCTTCCAGTGAGGGAGGGCCCCCTCCCCCTCTATTTATACTACTCTAAGGCCACCTGCCACCTTTGGATGAGTCCTAAACCCTAGGGCACTCCACCAAGGGCTAGGATTAACCCACTCATTTCACCCCACACATGGGCTTTACATGGGCCACATTGGCCATACTTGGGTTTTAAACAAAACCCGATCAACCCGATGCAACGGGCCTTCATCCGCCGAACTTGACCGCTCAATTTCTACCTCTTCGAGCCTCCAACCCGAACTGGAAACCTTGAGCCCCCTCAAGTCCAATTGCATGACGTCCAAATGATCCTGGTTTGAGCCCAACCATCTCATCGGCATCCTTGACCGCTCCGGACCTCGGTTCTTGCAACCTAGTCCCGGTACTCACCAACGACCATAGCTACCTCAAGAACCTGTACCACAAGGACCAAACCATTTTGCACATTCCACAATACACTTACCTTTTTCTTCCTTCATGTTAGTCCACAATTATCATTAATTCAGACATGCAATGCCAAGTCAAATCAAACTCAAACCTGAGCACACCTTGCTCAAATAAAGTCAAATACTCATCACAAATATGGATGGACCTCCACATGGTCCTTCAATCTCCCCCGTGATGAGTATATTGACAAACCACACGAAAGGCATAAATTTGAGTTTGAAAACAAAGGAAGAAAAGTAATTTGATTGCACAAATCATATTTTGTCCAATTGAAAGAGAAAGAAAGCTCATGACCAAATAGATGAGAAGATTTTTAGAGCTCAATACTTGAAAGGATAATTTTTCGACAGGAGCTCCAAAAACCAAGAAATCTCTCAAAAAGCTCAATATTACTCATGATCCAAATGCAAGGATAATTGTTCAACATGATCATGAGAAAGTATTTTTTTTATTTTTCTAAGATGCATTTTCTACGTTTTCTCCCCCTTTTGGCAATATAGGCATCAAGAGAACAATTTTTGATGAAATGCAACCTAGAAGAGCTTTGAGGATTATGCAAGTGACCACTTAGACAAAGTATGACACCAAACTACTCAAGTTCAGATTATGTCATCCTAAGTCATATCCAATGGCATATTTCAATTTTTGATAACTAGCTTAAAAGAAGTTATATTACTTTTGCATGAATTCAACAATGGCAGCACTTAGCACAATTTCAAGACTAGAGGCAAAGCCAATCTAAGGAGCAAATGGATATACTAGAGTTCAACCTAGTCAACACTTTGGGAAGCTACAAGACCATTAGAGAACCCTCATGCTCAAACAACTCTTCAAATGCAAATTTTTAGATTAATGCTCATAAAGCGGTTCAAAGAGTTAGGCCTAGTGAAGCACATCCTCGACTAGGAGCCATCGACAAAGGCTTCTAAGCTTCACTCTCCTCTGCAAACCTTTGAGGTGTAGAGAGTTGATCCTAGTGAAACTCAACCTCGACTAGGAGCCATCGACATAGGTCTCCTAGGCGTCACTCTCTTCCTCCAGTTTATTTTGCATTTTTTGTTTTATTGACTCAAGCCATATGCAACCATCTCAAGCAAGAAGCTTAAAAGAATGGTTTTGGTCGTACACAATTCATTCCAAATTCATCCCAAGTGCAATGGGAAGCAGTCTCGAGAATGAAAAGTGTTGAGTTTAGTTTTAGCACCAACAAGTCAATTTTTGTCATTTTAGCACTTCGATTCATGAGCATGTTGAGGATTTTGGAATGGAACAATGTAGCTAACCCAAGTTGCTCTAGGGACTCTAGTAGAAACCCACTATTTCACTAAGCATGGCATAAGCATCTAGTAAAGAAATATAGCAAGTAAAAGCCAAGTTTCATCAAGTTTTGAAGTAAGCTCAATTTAAATGATGGCTAGTTTAAACATGATACACCAGATTAGATATGACCTAGACTAGCAAGGATCTTCATGAAAGTAGCTAGGTGCAACATATCACAGTTTTATCATTTGCATAAAAGACAAAGCTCGGAAATGGAAACAAGTATATATGCAATGCAAGAAAGTCAGTTCCAAACTCCCCCTCAACAAGTGAGTCAATTTTAAGCACAAATCTGATTCAAGTTGAGTCATTAGCAATTTTAAATTCTAATAAAAAGAATTGAACTCAACTGAAACCAGAAACCAAAAGGAAAAGAGGAAACTGACACGACGATAATCTATGAGCAAAGATAAGATGAAGAGACACGGACACTTATACTCTCTCTCACCTTCCCCATATGACTTACACAGGAGTACTAACTCTCAATTCTCTAACTCAGGAGCAAACACAGACCCTGTCTACCCGGGGGGCCCAACACCTGCTAGACCTACAAGACTGTTAGTGAGCTCGACCAAGAAGAAGAGAAGAATAGAAACCTATAGCATAAGGCGAGAGGTCCATGCCGAGGCATGCCAGAAGTCTAGGTGAAGTGGACTCAATAAAGTGAAAACCAACCCATAGATACCCAGAATGAAGGAAATGCTGAATATAAATATAAACAAATAATACAAACCAGCTCTCCCTCAAGATATGCCATAGGGGCTCATAATCCCAAGCTCTCCTCTCAGGGCAACAAACCTGGAGCTATCCAAAGGCTTGGTGAAAATATCAGCCAACTGGTGGTCACTCTCCACAAACTGGAGCACTATGTCACCCTTCTCCACATGATCTCTAAGGAAGTGATAGCGAATGTCAATGTGCTTGGTCCGAGAGTGCTGCACTGGGTTCTTAGCAATGTGAATGGCAGACGTGTTATCACAGAAAAGTGGAACACAATCTGCGACTAACCCAAAGTCCCGCAAGGTCGATCTCATCCAGAGAACCTGGCTACAACAATCAAGGTGCAAAGAACATACTCGGCCTCGGTGGATCAGGCAACACCGCATCGCTTCCTAGATGACCAAGAAACAAGAGAAGTGCTAATGAATTGGCAAGTGCCAGAAGTGCTCTTCCTATGTATCCTACAGCCGGCAAAGTCTGCATTGGAGAAGGCTCTTAGAGATAGACAGGAAGAAGAAGAGTACCAGATACCATAGTCAATGGTAGCTTGACGGTACCTGAAGATGCGCTTCATGGCCTGGCGGTGAGAGACGCGAGGAGAAGCCTGAAATCGAGCATAAAGATACAAAGAAAAATATATGTCAGGTCTCTAGGTAGTGAGGTACAGAAGGGAACCGATCATGCTCCGAAACTCCTTCTGATCAACTGGCTCACCATCCTCGTCAGGTTCGAGGACAGCAGTGGTGGCCATAGGAGACATGACTGGCTTTCCATCAGACATGTCAAAGCGCTTCAGGAGGTCTCGAGTATACTTGCCTTGATGCAAGAATGTACCCTCCCGAGTCTGCTTAATCTGGAAGCCAAGGAAGTAGCTCAACTCACCCATCATGCTCATCTCGAACTCAGTACTCATCACATCTGAGAACTGAGTAACGAGCGAATGCGAGGAACCACCGAAAATGATGTCGTCGACATATATTTGGACTAAGAGAAAGTCTGAATCAGAATGTCTAACGAACAGAGTCTTGTCCAGTTGACCCATATGAAAACCATGACTCAAGAGGTAGGACTTAAACCTCTCGTACCAAGCTCATGGAGCTTGCTTAAGTCCATACAAAGCTTTGGAAAGCTTGAAGACATGGTTTTGGTGCTTGGGGTTCTCAAATCCTGGAGGTTGTCTGACATACACCTCTTCCTCAATGAAGCCATTGAGGAATGCACTCTTGACATCCATTTGAAAAAGCTTGAAACCCTTGGATGCCGCGAATGCGAGTAGGATCCGGATGGCCTCTAGTCTGGCTACAGGGGCAAAAGTCTCCTCGAAGTCGAGACCCTTGACTTGAGAGAAACCCTGAACGATTAGCCTAGCCTTGTTTCGAACTACAACCCCATCCTCACTCTGCTTGTTTTTGAACACCCATTTGGTCAAGATGATGTTGTGACCAGAAGGGGGCTCAACAAGCTTCCAAACTTTGTTCCTCTCGAAGTTTCCATGCTCCTCATGCATGGCATTAATCCATGACTCATTAGATAATGCATGAGAAACATCCTTCAGCTCGAAAGAGGCAACAAAGGCAGTGTGGAGGCAGAAAGTGGACAGAGCTGACTTAGAGCGAGTGACTCGTTCAAACAGATCTCCAATGATCTGGCCAGGTGGATGAGCTTGCTGAATGTGGCGGGGAGGTCCAGAAGCAGAAGTGACCTCTACGCCTTGCGTGGGAGAGGTAGGAACAGAGCCACTAGCTGCTGACGAGTCTGAGGGTAAGGGCTGATCTCCCTGAGGTGCAGATATGGAAATGGGAGGCACCTCGGGAGCAGGAATGGTGAATGGATCAGGCAAGTAGCCTTCATCTCCGTCATCAACTTCCTTTGAGAAGATAGACTGAGAAAGAGGAGAAGAGCCTGAAATGTCTGGTCTAGCACCAGGACTAGCCTCATCAAATGTCACCTCACAGGTCTCTAGATCCTACCCAAGTCTACAGCCCAAATCCTGTAGCTACGGGCAGAAGTCGAGTAACCCAAAAAGATTTCGTCAGCTGAGCGTGACTCGAACTTATCTAGGTTCCCAGACTTCAATAAGAAGCACTTGCAGCCGAAAACACAAAAATGAGACACATTGGGCTTTTGCCCATATCTCAACTCATAAGAAGTGAAGTGCAAGTGTGCCCTAAGAAAAACTCTGTTGGCAACATGGCATGCCGTAGCTACAGCCTCAGCCCAAAACTTCCTAGGAGTTCTGTACTCGTCTAGCATCATCTTGGCCATCTCAACCAGTGTCCTGTTCTTCCTTTCCACTATGCCATTTTGCTGAGGGACGTATGGAGAGAACTGATGCTCTAAGCCTAAGTCCTCACAGAAGCTACTAAAGTAGGAGTTCTTGAACTCCATGCCATTGTCACTGCGGATCGCTCGTAAGGCACCTGGGAGCTCAACGGACAACCAACGGACCAAACCCCTGAAGTGTGAAAAAGACTCATCATTTGAGGCCATGAAAAACACCCAAGAGTACCTCGAAAAATCATCGATAATGACAAGAATATACCACTTCCCACCTGCTGATTGCACTCGAGTTGGACCAATAGTATCCATGTGTAGCAGCTGTCCTGGTGCATCAGTCATCACTCGGGTGACTGGAGGATGGGAGGCAGCAATCATCTTACCATGTCGGCAAGGAGAACATACAACATCTTTGACCATAGTTTAGGCAGACCACGAATGAGATCATGGCCGCTAACTTGAGTCAAATGATCAAAGCCAATGTGACCAAGTCTCATATGCCAAAAGGAGAGATCACGGGACTCTGAAGCAATAAGGCAATGGAGAGAGTCTCTAGAGGAAGAAGAAAAATCAGCACGAAAGACTCCCAAAACGAGAAATCCCGCAATCAAACTCCCCAGAAGTATCGAGGATCCTACAAGTGCTCCTCTTAAAATTGACCTCGAAATCGTCATCAAGAAGTTGAGAGACAGAAATCAAGTTGAAATGCAGCTTACTGACTAAGGCAACGTCCTTAAGAATGAAATGATCGTTAATGCAGATGGTACCTTTAGCGAAGACTCTACCCGACGCAGCATCCCCAAAGGTGATCACCTCATCACCGGGATCTAGGTCCAGGGAAAAGAACCAACGGGAGTCTCCGGTCATGTGGCGAGAACAGCCGGAGTCTACGATCCAAACCTCCCCTTCCTCGCCCTACGGACTGAATCAAAGAGAGCGGCGATGTCTCAAGAGCGTGATAGATCGATGCAGATCTAGGAACCCAATACTGAGTCAACTGTGCAGTAGACGAAACAGTCAACGGAGTAGAAGAATGCAATCTGGTGCCTCTCCGTGACTCGACTCTCACAAACTCAGACTCCGCTCCAGTGGACGTCTGGGAGCTGGTGCCAGGTTGGTCCGTCGAGGTGCAAAGGCCGGTCCATCCCAGTGCTGCTGCCCAGACCTCCCACTGGTGAAAACAAACTCACGCTGCTGATATCTACCTCGATGGGAAAAACGAGGAATATCAAGAGAACGACGGAAAGACTGACTCGGGACAGCTCTGGGGCGAAAACCAGAAGTAGAAGCTTGAAAACCAAGCCCCATGCGCTGTCCAAAAATAGGAGACTCTCTAGCTTGTCTATCCTGTCTAGAAGCCGTGTGGGCCTTAGGTGCACTCAGAGTCTGGGGATGCCCCTGAATACCCCTAAGAGCACGGACACGCTCACGCTAAGAGATCTTGGCGCGTCTGAAGCAGAAATCAGCTATATGGCCATCCTTCTAATAGAAGGTGCATGTATACTTCGCCCTGGGGGCTGAAGTAGCATGAGAAGCACCCTTCTCGTCAGATGTCCTGTGGACAATCCCTGCTGATCTAAACACAGTGGTGCTCACCTGTGGAGCCACCACTATCTCTCCACTCTTGGAGGCACGCACAACAGTGGGCGGATGCGCCCGTGTATGCTCCAAGGCATCAAACCCTAGACCTTGATTGAATATGCTAATCTTGGACTGATCTAGGATAAGATTGAGCTTCTTCTTACCTCCAACAAACTTCTCGAGAGTGCTCATAAGGTACTGACACTCTCGAAAAAGTGAGGCACAAGAAGAGCAAGGGGAAGGAGTAGCAAGGGAAGAGCCAGATGGAGAAGAGCGAAATGAACGATCAAATCTCTCCCTATAAAAAGCAGCCTCAATCTTGAGGGACTCACAAGAAACACAGGGAGAGTCTCTAATCCTACCCACCTGGGCTTTGAGCTTCTTCCTAAGCTCTACATGAATTTGATTCATGTCCTCTCCTACCCCAACACAAGGAAGACAAAACCACGAACCACAAACGGAACAATCCACGAAAAATACAATACCAAACACTTTTCTTTTGGTTTCAATCAACCAGAACCAAGAAGACCAACCGAAACCGACCATTAGAACGGTAAAGAGCATACGAAGGAATCCACCACCAAACTCTTCTATTTGACTCCAGTCAACTACCCGATCTACGACAGAAAGGATAAGCACTCTTCTCCTACAGGGGTTAATAGTTCTTCGGTGATGGCGCTAACCGGCCACACCGTCAAACCTCACCCTTACTATGAACCAAAAGAGGTGACCGAAACCCTTCGGCACCAAAACCCCACTTTATCACAACACAAGAACAATTCAATCATTTATCTCATAGACATAGCAACATCCATTATCAATTGAAGCATTCAACATCATAGCTTAAATGCAACATTTAAGCGTAAAGAAACGATTCCCATACCCTTTCCTTCTGTGCATCCATTGTGTGTCAAATTTTAGATTAGTTATACCACTTTTGCAAGTTTTAATGTTGCTATCCTATGACAAAGTATTAGTTGAAACCTAAGCCATGTTTCTAAGTTATTCCACATCAAATTTTAGTTGTACCCTATAGCATGACACTAAAAATACACATTCCAAGGACCTACAGCCCGCTCTGATACCAATCAGAATACACCCGGCATTTAATATGCCCGAATGCTACCAAACATAGACTAAACAACATCTAAATACCACAATTAAACATAAATTACAGAAAAGGCACACATGCTAAAAACCCGAAATTTTGGCAGCATCTCCTTTGTTTTAACATGAATTGAAGCAATAGCAATAACAAAGCAGTTATAGCAAAACATAAGGCATCTAAAACAACAATATAAACGAATATAGCATCAACATAAGACAATAATACTAAAGCCAACCACTCCATAAACTATGGCTAAGCAAATCAGGATCACAAGCACACAAAAACTATTCCAAACACCTAGTTAATGGCACTTATTATGAACTTGACTAAACAATAGTAAATGTGGCTGGACTACGTGAAGATGTGTAGCTATTTCCCCTTCCCACATGCCGGTGTCATGGTACCTAAAAGAAAACAACATAAACACAAGCGTGAGTTCATCACTCAGCAAGTATATTGCAATGGTACAAACATAAACAATTTCACGGCAATAATATCTCACATCATGTAAACCATCTCAATCATGATCACATATCATTATTGTCATCATTATGTATGCAATGCGGTGCTATGCTCATGTCTCCTTGGAAACTCATACCGGTATGGTTGAGTACACACCCGTCGGTGTGCACCCTCTCCCCCCTTCCATCCCGAAGATAGAGGGTGCCTACTCCTCGCTTCCGTTCACCGCGGTGAATGGAATCACGATGTAGGACTTACTCATTGGCTCTCCGGATTAGTCATAACTTTCTCACCGACCTTCCCCGGACTAGTTATAACTTTCTCACCGCCCGGGCCATGTAACATGCCATGTATGCAAATATGCCAACAACATAATTAACTTGTACATTAACACATGGCATCATAACATAGTAAGCATACTCATCATATCATTGGCAATCATTAAAGCATGGCAAGTGTTCATATCATATATTCAATCTTCATCTAGTCTCAACTAGCATCCTACAAACCGCTATCCATTACAATACACTTGCCTCAACCACGGGCGACGGATTGGCGAGAAGTAGAAGGCCCTCTCGGGGTCACACCACCTGCACATAGGGACCACACACTCACAATCATGCCCACAAAATAGTATGCAAACCCTCATCTACCCCGACATTGCCAACTACTCGCAAAACCCAAAAACAGCGGTTCTGTCCCGTCGGGACAGCAGCCTTCCAAAAGGCATAACTCGGGTTCTAAGACTCCAAATCAATTAAACGAGTACATCCTCGCGTAGCTTAGGAAATTTTCCAACTTTTTCTAGGTATAGGGAAAGACTGATTCGGATTCTAAAGTTGTTTAATCTACAAAATACCGTGATCTGTTCCAATCACGTCACAGATTTTAACACGCTCGGTAAAACAGCCATAACTTTCAAACGGCTGGGCGGAATTGGACGTTCTTTATATCCACTGAAATATAATGAAATTATATACAACTTCTTCAACAGCCATACGACCAGATTCTGACTCTAAATTGGCGAAAACCTAAGCCCTAGGTCGACTGCTCATGCTGCCCGAAACAAAGGACATGGCAACTTCTAGATTTCATCTAATCTACTCAATTCCAGCACCACCAATTGATCTAAAAACTTGATAATCACCCTTATAACAGTACCTAGATCAACCCCAAGGTTTCCCATGGCCATACCTTTGCCTGACGCACGAGAACCCAATAGATCTCCTCCCGGATCGCTCCTCGCTCCTCGCTCCAACGGATGGATCTTCGAGGTGCAGGGGTGGGGAGGCTACCCTAGGGCAGCAAGGGGTGGAGGAGAGGTGGTGGAGAGGTGGGGAGCAAAGGGGGCAAGGGGAGGGGGCGCACGACCACAAGGGGGAGGAGAGGAGGTGGGGGCTAGGGCACAAGGGAGAGGTGGGGGCGCACAAGAGGGTGGGGGGGCGCAATGAGGGCAGGGGGGAGGTCCTTTTACCAGCCCACATAAGTCTCCTAGTCCTAAATAGACTCTTACTCCATCCCACCAAAGCCCACAACCCTTTCCCCTAGGCCCAAAACTCCCCAGAAAGGCCCAAAATGGCCCGGAAACGCTAATAACCTCCATACCCTATGGTTTTAGCCTTAATTCCACATCTGATAATGTTTTTGACCTCATCATGCTCAATAAATAAGGATACGACACTCCGTGGTGTCACATTCTCAGATCGAGTGCTCGAAGAAAATGCCTCGCATTCTCCGAATCAGTGTATGAACAACCCACTGACTGAAGATTGCTGAGAATCTTTGCAAAACGAGCAAAGCACTCATCAAGGCTCTCACCAGCGTGCTGCTCAAACTTGTTGTAGTCACGCTTAAATTGATCCTGTCTCACGGACTTGATCTGAGTGGTGTCCTCATGGTAAGCATTAAGGGTCACCCAGATCTCGTGAGCCGATCGTAGGTGAGAGACACGATCATACTCACTGCGGCTAAGTCCCTGTATGAGGAGGTTCTTGGCCTTAGCGTTTGCCACAACGTCAGCCATGTTTGCGGCATTGACGTTCTCATCGGCCGGAATCTCATACGGGAGCTTCACCTTCTGCCATATAGAAAAGCCCTGGGCAGTGATGTATGTCTCCATCTGAACCTTCCAGAACGGATAATCAACTCCAGCAAAAATTGGAGGCTTAGTGGAGTACATGTCCGTCGCCATGGCTCTAGAGACCGGTCAAGATCTAGAAAAGAGAAAAACCGGGCTCTGATACCAATTTAAAGACCGAGATGGTGATTAGAGGGGGGTGAATGATCCCAAATAAAATTGTCCCCTACACAACGCACTCCAAACAATCCCGCAAAGAAACTCAGTGCTCCTCAAAATCGCAAAACCCGCAAAATCGGGAACGACTAGACAACTATGTGTATTCCTAGCTTACATGGATGAGAACCATGAATCATGTGAGGGATTTTTAAATCACAATCCTGGTTGTCAAGTATCCAAAGAAAAGAGGGATCAATTCAAATACTTCTTTTCTAAAAGAGATCAAGCCAAAACACAAAATCCTCCTTTAGAAAAGCAAAAGCGGATTTTTCAGGAATTGTCCTCACTTAGAGCAGGTGAATGGTGGAATTCTGTTGCTCCAAATTTTTTAGGAATTTTTCACCCTGTGAGCAGATGAGTCATGAAGCACTCCACCAAAAATCACCAAAAAAACCTTCTACAAAAATCAGATAAAATCAAGAACTACGAACAGTCAGGATCTTCAATCAGGAAAATTGGGGCTCGGTTTTCACCTCACAGCTCCCAAACGGTGCACCCAGTGGACTCCAAAAATTTTTCACAAATGTATATATGAGTCAATCACTTTCTCCAATAAGAATCACTCAAAAAGGATTTTTCTAGAATTTTATAAAAATCGGAGACTGACTGCTGCGCGAAGAACAAGTTCAGGACAGATTTGCAATCTTGATAGAAACTTGATCTCTAGTCTATCATAGGGTGCAAGAAAGATGTAAAACCAAATGAGCACCCTCAAGACATCCTTGATCAATAGCATTTAGAAGGAGAGGAGGCAAATCCAAATTGTGAGAAAGTAAATTGCGAGAATTTACATGCGGGAAAGTAAATGCTGAATTTAAATTGCGTAAAGTAAAGACATAATGTAAATGCAGAATTTAAATTCACAAGAATGTAAAGAAAATCTTTGTATTTTCTGGTTGGAAGGTTTACAAAGCCTCACTTCATGTGGGCAAAGCTCAAAGGAGCAACTCAAACCTTCAATTAAGGGAGGGCACCCCTCCCCCTCTATTTATACTACTCTAGGGCCACCTACCACCCTTGGATGAGTCCCAAACCCTAGGGCACTCCACCAAGGGCTAGGATTAACCCACTCATTTCACCCCACACATGGGCTTTACATGGGCCACATTGGCCATACATGGGTTTTAAAGAAAACCCGGTCAACCCGATGCAATGGGCCTTCATCCGCCGAACTTGACCGCTCAGTTTCCGCCTCTTCGAGCCTCCAACCCGAACCGGAAACTTTGAGCCACCTCAAGTCCATTTTCATGACGTCCAAGTGATCCTGGTTTGTGCCCAACCATCTCGTCGGCATCCTCGACCGCTCTGGACCTTGGTTCTCCCAACCTAGTCCCGATACTCACCAATGACCATAGCTATCTCAAGAACCTATACCACAAGGACCAAACCATTTTGCACATTCCACAATACACTTACCTTTTTCTTCCTGCACGTTAGTCCACGATTATCATTAATTCAAACATGCAATGCCAAGTTAAATCAAACTCAAACCTGAGCACACCTTGCTCAAATAAAGTCAAATACTCATCACAAATATGGATGGACCTCCACATGGTCCTTCATTAGTGTTGCGCCTCTTTAGTCGCCTTTTCGGCTTTGACGCCCGGTTTTGTTGGTTGCTTTACAGAGAAAGTTATCGATTTATTCTTGTGTTTGTCTTTCTCCGAGGTTAAAAGAGTTATTGTTGTGTGGTGCCAGACCTGGTTGTGAGAGCTGAGGTTCTGTGTCCTTGTAAGAGTAAGGGGTATTTGATCTCGTCGTGTTACTTGTTTGGGAAATCATCTTTGAAAACCTTCTTCTTTCGTGGAAGTTTGGAGTTTGGTGTTTAATTTGAAGAGCTTTTGCTACCAGAGTCTGAGAATTTGAGAGTTGATCTCTATTGTAATTCCGTTTGGGTTTTGTTTTTCTTTCTTTTATGGAAAAGAGAAACTGTTTATCGGTGTTTGTTCTTGTTCAAGAGCTGTGTGTATCTTTAAATTTGGGGTTGCATCATGTCTTGTCAAGAGTAGGTGACCCATGAGGGTGTTTAGAAATTTTATGTCTGTGCTGTGTAGTTAGAACATTGAGATGATGTAAACTATCAATTTGGTTAGAGTGAGGTTGATGGTTGTTTGTAGACAACCTAAAATTATTATGTTGATAAAAGAGGATTAAAGGAATTGATAATTGATCTAAAGTGAGGGTTGATTAGTATTGTATGCAAAGTGTGGTGAGACATGGGAGTATGTAGAGTGATTGTATGAAAGGTTGCATTTGTTCTTGACAAATGTTTGTCTATGGTCCGTGATTGAAGTATGACTATTGGAGTTCGTATCGAATGAGTAGAAGTGTTTATTGATGAAACAAACTAGGGGTATTGAACATGTGATTTAGGAATGGTACGAAAAGTAATTGTTGAATATATCAAAATAAGTGTTGAAAAGATAGGTTTTAGGACTGGAAAAGGCATTTGTATGGGTGATGGCTCGTATTATGCTGAATTAATAGATAAGTTATTTGTGTTAAAGAGGTGAGAACGTGGTTCTCCTTGTTGATTGCCATGAGATGGGCCTGGATTATGGCTTGATGATTATACGGCTAGAGATGGTTATGGTTATGTGAATAAGAAGAGGAAATTAAGGGAAGAGCAGGTTTTGTAACTTCTGTCCAAAGGTGTTGAGCTTTTCAGGATTTGGTGATTATAAGATCCTGAATGGTTAAGAGATTGGAATATTAGAAATGGTGGGATTCGGGTGGAACCTTCTCTGAGAGAGCTGCGGATTCAATTGATTGTATGATTTTCTGGGAGTGTATGTCTTTTGTTAAGGCGTTCTAGTTAGTGGACAATAGAACTCCCCTGATTAAGTTGCTTTTTGGTCAACTTGCGGACTTGACTTTGATGATTGGAAATGAGGATGAAAGAGTAGTTTTGGAATTAATCGGTTGATGGATTCCAGAATATTGTGTGTTATTGAACCATGCCAATCTTTGGTTTTGGCTAATTTGTTTAGTCTATGCTATGAGTATGGATTTACACCCAAAAGTATATGAGTGGATCGCGCTCTTTTGCGTTCAAACGGAATTATCTTTGGAAACGATATTTAAGGGAAGTAAATGGTCATAGTGGGTTGTGTTGGAAACCCTTGAGTTAAGCACTTAATTTGTAACTCTATTGCGACTAGAGTTGGATTTAATTGGAAAATGTGTGTGGTGTTTGCGAGCACTTCAAAAGGTGGAACTTATGAATGAGTCATAAGTGATTTTGTCGGTGTAGTGTTCTCTTTTGGGAATGAGTCTCCCTTTCTCTTTGAGATAACTTATGGCGGTTGTGGGTGCAGATGTTTGACTTGAGAATTGATGTTCTCTTCCAAAATGTTGATTTTGGTTGAAATGTGATGTTTTGCAAGTTTAGCTTTCAATTGATGTTGGGTTGTGATGCGATGTGGTGTTTTACTATTAAATGTGCTGCCATCATAGTTAATATGAATTATCACAATCATCGATGTTATTTGTGTTTCAATCATGTGATAAAAAGAATAAAGTCTCTTTGTGAATGATTTTTCAGTATTGTTGTTACATGATGAATGAATGGTGAAAAGGAAGCATGACACCGTTTATATATATTTAATCATAAAAGTGTCGACGAGCCAGGTTGGTGAGAAGGTCATATATGGATATATGACTAATCCGGAGTGCTCTTGAAAAGTTTGCATTCATGTCATGAGTTGAGATTTCCATTGTTTTCTAGCATGAAAAGAAGGAACGAGTAATTTCTGGTATTTTTGGCTGTGGTGTAAGAGATTTGAGTTTCCTTTTCGATTCGGCTTAGGAAAGTAAAATAAGTGCTTTTTGGATATTGTCGAATTCTTTCCAAAGTGGTTCTTAGCGTTTTGGGGTTCGAGTTGTTGTATGTGGTCTACTTGGGTTCAAAAGAATTGTACTTCTTTTGCACTATAGATGGGAGTGAGAATATGAATGTCCACGGGTTATTGTTGAGTATAATCAAGATTTATACTCTTGGGCTTGGTTGTTTGCGTGAAAAGATTGTGAGGGCGATACCCTCTTGGGAAAAGCACCAATTGTAGTTTGGTAAGGTTCTATGGTCCTAGCTTGGGCTAGGTGCTGGACATTAGTGGTATAAGGGTGGTTTATGATGGAAGTTGTTGATGTTGTGGTTCAAAATTTGTTTAGAGTATCGTTTGGTGGTAGCAAATGTTATAGAAATTGTGATATAAAATGTTCTGTCGTGAACATTGTCTTGGCTAGTTGTCTCTGGGTATGAGGTATGCCTAGGAGAAGATAGAATGAAAATATAAAGTAGTTTGTGATTGGAAAGGAAAATTTTACCACAAATGAGCAAATTCTTTCGAGGGCATTAGTTGATTAAGATTCTTTTGTGAAAAAGATCAAAAAATTGGAAAAGATGGGATTTTGTGTAATTAATTCTTTGGGGGTTCAAGTTTGGAACCCTAGCTGATCGTTCAAATACTAATGGTGAAAATGGTTAAATGCTTGTTATATGGATGTGCCTCGCGATGATTGTGTCATCTTGCGTTTGATGAATCATGATAGAGTGGTAGAAAGAGGAGATTAGAGTTCTGTTGAGTTTAGAAGTTAATACCCTCTTTTGTTGAGAAGAATAATCAAGAAAAAAGTATAGTGTGTATTAGGGCTAAAGGAAAGTCTAGTCTGAGTATATCAGACTGATTCATAAGATAGTGGTATGGAATGCTAGATATGGAAGTGTGGCATATCCATTATTATAATTGAGTCCTTAAGTGAAGGTATTGAGGTTGAATGCTGAGAAAAGTCATGTGAGATTCCTGGTTTGGGAAATTCTTTGGAATCCAGATTGCTAGGGAATATTATCCCTTGCAAATTTTAGTAGAAATTGAAGTAAATGAGGAATCATGAGAGGCTGCATTTAGCTGAGCTAAGACGAGTCACTCTTGTCAATAGTTAGATTTGGAGAGTTGGTTTATCGTTGCTACTATTTGAGTCATTGCGTGGGTGTTTTGAGTTTTCAAAGAAGTTGAGTCCCTCGTGGACTTTGTTTTAGAGTTGGCGTGCCCAGGATTCGAGGTCGAATCCTATTAAGGGGAGAGAATGTGACATTACGGTATGGTTTTTGTCGTGTTTTTGTGTTTTCAGGGGTTTTGGGCTGCTCCGATAGGATTTGGACCTTCCCGAAAGGATTTGGGCCTAGGGTAGTTGAATTCTGGGCTTCCAGTGGGGGTTGTTGGACCCATGGGTGGGGAAAACCTGCAACTTTTCCTGCCTACCCTAGCCCACCTCCCCTCCCTTGCTCATGCGCCTCACCCTCCCAAGCCCATGCGCCCCCTGGAGCCGGCCACTTTCCACCCTTTTCCCCCAAGTGTGCGCCCCCCGTAGGGTTTACCCTCCTAGCCACCACCCACCCTTCCCCAAGCAGCCCCTCACCTCTCCTTCCCCGGTGTTCTTCGTTTTCTCGCTTGGTAGATCGTCTGTCCGGAGATCTCCGGTGAATCGCTACGGATCTGAAGGAAGGAGCGGCCGGGAGGAGGAAGGTTTTCGTTGCCATTTGATTCTCCAAGAAGAGGTAATGAATTGTGGGTTTTTTTGTGGTGATTTAGGTGCTGTTATATGGGAGAGTCCATGCATAGAACCCTCAATTAGATGCTGCTAGTAGATGGATTAAATTGATTGTTAGATCTGTTCGCGCGACGCTCTCGGCCAGGGTTACAGATCCGACTTCGGGGCTGTTGCAAAATTTGTAGGTAATTGAATTAACTTTAATTGGGCATCAAAAACGCTAAATTCTATTTAGCCATTTAAAAGTTATGCTCATTTTACCGAACGCTGTCCAATCTGTGACGTGAATGGTATAGTCTGTGATCAACTGTAGATTAGAGGGTTTTAGAGGCCGAATCAGTTTTTGCTAATACTTAGAAAAATACGGGACATTTCCTGAGGTTTGAGAAAATTTACTCGTTTATCTGATTTGGAATTGTAGAACTCAAGATATGCTTGTTGGAAGCCTATTGTCCCGTTGGACAGATTCTCTGTTTTTCGGGTTTTGGGAGTGGGTTGCGAAGTCGATGTAGTTGATTGTTCTTGCGTTGTTTTGTGGGCATGTTGTTGGGTGTATTATACCTATGTGCAGGTGGTGTGACCCCGGGAGTGCCTTCAACATCTCACCAATCCGTCCCGCATGGGTGAAGGCAAGTGTATTGGAATGGTTTTGGCTTGAGAGGCCATATGGATTCGTAGCGTTGCATTATAACTAAATGACTTGTTAATTTGCCATGTTTGATCCTTCCATGTGATATGATGATCATGTGTTTACTTGTGGTTATGCAAGTTGTTAAATTGAGTACATGTGCAAGTTAATCATGTTTATAGCATATATGCATTCATGGCATGAGGACTGGCCAGGTTGGTGAGAAAGTCATAACTAGTCCGGTAAGGTCGGTGAGAAAATTATGACTAATCCAGAGCGCCACTGAGAAAGACCTACCTCGTAGTTCCATCCATATATGTGAATGGGAACGAGTCAGTAAGAGTAGGCACCTTCCACAGGATGGATGGTGAGAGGAACCGCCCAGATCGTCCTCGAGTCGTTGGATGAACAGTTGCTCCCATCGGATTTGGATCCTAGCAACGATTCACCGGAGGTGATTTCGGTGCTAGCACCCAAGCCCAATAAGGACAACTCCAAAATCATCCGAACAATCCGACAACAACCCCGGTATTCCCCCGGTATGCGATCCGAAACTCGCCCAGGATCCCCACATACCGGTTCCCAATGCCATATCAAACATCAATTCGCACAGAGGAGCATCGAGCCCCAAACTCACTACCAGAGGCGCAAAAAGAACGCGGAAGCAAACAAACACACAGCACGGCACAAAGAGGCCCAACGAAAACAACCAACAACAACGACCACACGAAAAGTAGATAGTTCCATTTCAGAAATAAAGGCATAACGAGTACAGAAACCAAAGTATAATCGACAACAAAAGTAAGATCGACTATCCTATACAACAAAAGTGAAACACCCCGGAAGTGTCATGCCCTAACACTTCCGGTGCACTGAAGTGACGACGACCTCTACTCGGTGCCCCGTCAGAGTAAGCGATGAGGGGCAAAACTCACACCCCGCTGGATCCTCGCCTGCAAAACCACAAAGTAGAAACCTGAGTACAAAAGGTACTCGCAAGTCTTACCCGTGGTCCATATATGACCGACTCCAAAGGATTATGCATTTGGATATAGCAAGGAATAAGCTGAAGGTAAAACAGTTGCAAAATGCTTAACATTTGTTGTTTAGGTACTTGAACTACTCAAGTTACAATTCTTAGCGCGGTTGTTTCAGCACCTACCTCTAGGTGAAGTTAGCAAGTTACAAACCACATCAATTAACCACATTCAATTCGAGCTCAAGCCCAACGGCGAACTTCGGTTTAAGTTATTTACTACGTGCTTGTGATGACTAAGCGTGCTCATATCAGGAAGCGCGCAATTCGAATCGCTTAATTAACCCTGGGAAGCATTGATCACACGATATGTGCCACGAAGGAAACTCATGTCAACCCTCCCATCCATACTTACTCGTGAAGTACCCTCATGGGTCCGAAAACCTAGCACCTCTCTCGAGCGACCCAATTTGCCGGCTTGGCCACATGAAGAGCCGGCCTAGGCCTCGCCTCATCATCACGCCTTGTACCGCATGAGGTCGTAGTCCTTCGAGTAAGCATGCGATAAAGCAGGGCTTACCCTACCATAATCGTGCATGTGACCAACCAGGTGGTGCCCAGCCATGGTGCCACATCGGATCGGTCCTTAGCCGACTCAAAGTGGACTACCACATTTGGGTCTCCTACCTAAATGCCCCAATTTCACTTGGTCTCAATTATACCCTTTTCCACAACATAACTATAAACAAACAAGTTCCAGACTTTAATGTGCAAAACCTCAAGCGTTGGAACCACCACTACTTGGCCCAAACCCGACTCATAAGCATACTAAGCCTACGTGAAATAATACCCATAATCTAGCTCCAAGGAGGTATCTTCAAGTAACAATGAAAAGGGTACATGCAGCAAATAGGATCTAGCCTATCCCACACTTCAACTCCTAATGCAACACTTAACGTCCAATAAGCAAGAATTCACAAAAAAATTAGATTTCACATAAGGTTCAAGATGCTTAGGTGCTTGCCTTGATCTCTACCCTTTGCGGATCGGGCGATAGGCCCTCCTGCAGAACACCCTCGGTCACCACGCCGGCGTCAAGTCCCGGGATCACTCTCTACACAGTACAATGCATAATGAGATGCATGCCATGCAAATAAAACAACCACAATTGAAAATCCCCGACGAAGCAGCCTTAATCGACACTTTCGACTAAACCCGACAGATCAGGTGAACCGGACAGTCCGGGTTTTTATATCGAGACAATCCGGATAGTCTGGACACTCGGGTTGCCCGGATACTCGGACTGGAGCACTACCCAACACGACTTGAGGACCGAGTCCTACCACTTTCTACGCTTCACAACGACCCGATCTCGACTTTCCTACAACTTGCAAGCGGGAGAAACCTCCCAAGAGCTACTTCGAACCGCCAAGAAAGCAGACATTCTACTAGCCCAACCAAGACTAGCTCCAAGCCAAGCAATGGCTTTGCTACCAATTCTCGATCTCTAACCTAGACAACCTACAGTCCCAAATCCAACCCCAAAACCAACCCAAGAACCACCACTTCCCAAAACCCTAGGACTCCAAAGTTCTTCCCCAAACTCTCAAACCCAAATCTAAGTCCCAAACCCACCATGGATGGCCTTAGAACCCAAGAAACCCACGAATCAACCCCCAAGAGAAAGACCTACCTCCAAGGAAGATGGAGGAAAAACAACGCCGGGTAGAGGAAGGAGAACACCGGCTTGAGATCGAGCTCGGGGACGCCGGGGAGGAGCCACGGAGGTCACTACCGGTGAGCTTCGCGAGTGGAGCTAGGGTGGAGGAGGAAGGCACACACGGGTGGGGAACCAAGTGGGGAAAAAGGAAATGAGGTGGGGAAGCCAAGAAACGGGACTTTCATTTCAACCCCCGATGAGTCCGGACTCTCCGGATGCTCAACCCGGAGACTCTGGGTTGGGGTCTTCGGTAGCACTAACCCGGACACTCCGGACATTTAGTCCGGACACTCCGGGTTGGGGTGTTCGGTCAGCCCAATCCGGATACTCCGGACATTTTATCCGGACATTCCGGGTTATGTCTGGACACTTCGGACGTTGATCCGGATACTCCGGATGTCCCAGAATTTTTTTGAACTTAGGGCCTTGACAGATGGGAAAGTGGGTGCACACCGACGGGTGTGCACTCGGCAATACCGGTATGTGCTAAGCAAAGAGACATGTGCATTGCATTGCATGATTGAAAATGTGAATGATGGTGTTTATGAGATGCTAATGAAGTTTCATGTGATGTTAGTGAAGATGTTATTAAACACTGTTGTTGTTTTATTCCATTGCAATACACTTTGCTGAGTGATGAACTCACGCTTGTTGTTTGATGTGTTTTTAGGTACCATGAATCCGGCATATGGGAATGGGAGCTAGCGACACATCTCCACCTAGTTGCACTCATCTAGACAACTACACGCCCTCATTCGTAGTTGTGATGTTTTATTTTATTACGCTAAGCTTGGATTATGTTATATCGTGTGCTTGGTTTTATCATTATTACTCTTTGATTATTGAGATGGTTAAATTGTGCTTGAGACTTGAATAATTGCTGAAATCTTAGACTGGCATGCTATGGTTGTCTCCCATTATGTTGTCTTGTTATGTTGTTATTGTTGATGCTTAAAACTATGGTAAAACAGTGAATATGCTGCCGAAATTTCGTTTAATCGATTAATGTACTTGATGTAATTTGTTTTTAATTATGATATTTAGTTGTTGTTTCGACTCTGTGTGTTGACATTCTGGGTACTCTAGGTGCCGAGGTGTTACAAGAAATTTTCGGGTCGTTGAGCTCTGACAAGACGCTATGCACGCCTGCGACGCTATGTGTTGCTAGTGGTGGGAAAGTCGTGGAAGAACTTTAAGAGCATCCTTGTCACTAATTACATGAATAATGAAATGACTCCATTTCAGAAGTACAGATTCATCACTGAAGAAGTGTGGGAATAATTTGTTGAGATGAACAAGATGGAATAGTTTGTGCGTCAAAGTATGGTGCACAAGGTCATCCAATAAAAAAACACCCACCCACACAGACTCGGCTCTACTAGGTACGCGGGCAAGATCACGCAATGGACAAGGGATGATGATGAGGCTATCCAGAAGGAGGTTATGCCACTGTTTGCCTCGATATTAGACCCGCACGCTCGAAACTGGGTAAGAGCGAGGTCACATCCCACATCTTCGGGCGGCGTGTCCTTTGCCAACGCCGCTAGCGAGGAAGTGTCGCAACGCTCAATATCATTGAACATTGAATCTTTTCAAGGCTCTTTCGCTCCAGACAAACAGAAAGATATACTCTCCACAACCTTGGGAAATAAGGAGCACCCAGGTCGCAACCAAGGCCTAGGAGTTTTCGTTCCTTGGAAAATGGGATTCCCACAAGACTCCGATACGTACTGGAGTAGGAAGAGAAGCAAAGCTGGGCGTGGGGTATGGCTAGTAGCCCTGATTGAGGAAAGGGTTGAGGAAAGGATTGAGGAAAGGCTGAAAGCGCAGTTCGACCTTCAACTAAGATGCTTTGAGGAAAGGATGGAGCAAAAGGCCGTTGGGGAGAGGTAGGAACAGAATGTGCAAGCCCAAGAAGCACATGTGCAGATCAGCCCAACTAACCATTAGAGCAGCTATGCATCCACCCCTAAGACGGATGTGGACGGTGCCAGATTTCCTTCTGATGACACCAAGGTAATAAACATTTCTGCAATGCTCCTTAGATAGACCTGTTTGACGTATTAGCTAATTAATTATGTACCGTTATGTAGGAGGACACGCCGTGCAATCTCAATCTCTAAGTGAGTCTTGCCGATGGCTCTGTTCCCTTGCAGGCTACATGGGGCTCGCGTATCCATCTGATGCAGGGGCGCTTATGCACAGTCGTTCTTTAAATCTAAGTTACACGAAGGTCCATGTCAACGGTGTACATAAAATTTGCAAGGCTATCACACTGGAGATGCCTTCAAATGATGAGATCGTCACACTAGGGGATGCCATCGACACATTCATCCAGTGGCCCAAGAAGTCCATATCCTTTGATGCCCGCCATGCAGCACCGAAGATACAAGCAATACCAGAGCCACATGATGTGCTGAATCAACTACTAACTCTACCAGAGCCATGTGCTACAGCGAAGGAGCCCACCAAATCGGCTACTGTGTCCCGTCAGGCACAGGCCAAGTCGTCTCCCGTGAAGACGACAATTTGTAAACGATGAGGCGGCGATCAGGGTAAATCAAAATAGATGACCAGCTCAGCCCTTGACTTTCTGTTTGCACCGTTGGCATAGCAATTCGAGCTGGGATAGCCATTCGTACCAAACGATCACCCGGAGATGATTTCATTAGCATGTGTTAAATTGCAAGTTTGGTGGATGGAACAAGACAACAAGTCGGCAACACAATGGGCATCGAGTATCTCGGTCAGTTTCAAGGAGAAGAATTTCTCACATCGGTTTTAGATGGCTTATTCATGGTCGACTTCAACGACTTGATCGATCTGTACAACCTCAACGCCCTTGACGCTTCACTCGTGAGATGCTGGATATTGTAAGTGTGTGCAATCACAGTGTAGATTCGTGTTGTACCGATAAATGGCATATATATATATATGATCCTTGATTTTGTATATATATGTAGATACATGATCATGGAGGCAAAAGCAAGGCAAGAACCGGTGGGTTTTTTCGACCCACACATGGTGTCCAAGCAAACCATGGATGAAAATATACAAGTCGTCCATGAGTACATGGAAAAAGTATTGCTGGCTCAATGGGACAAAAATTACATACGTTTACCCTACAACCTGGGGTAAGTGCTTCATCCAGTTGCTCTACTTGTTGATTTATACTATATAATACAGCTTGAAGTTAGGCTGAATGACTATGGCAACATACATGTGTAGATTTCACTGGGTTGTACTTGTAATTATACCAAGACAGAACCTGGTAATTTACCTTGATTCCAAAAAGGGCGGCAACCATGACTTGGTACCTATCAAAATTTACTGAACGTGTCATTCTCTCTATCTACAAAGCTCGTGGAGGGTCACACAGGAAGGACTCAGTAAAGCTGAAGCATATCTATAACTTTCCAGTATCCGCTAATACGCAATAATTCTTCACACACTCCTTAATGAAACTTTCGAACTAATTAACCTATTTATATTTTGGCAGTGCTACCAGCAATCACAAGCACTAACCTATGTGGATTATACGCTTGCCACAACATGCAACTCCTCATTGGTTCAAAGAAGACCAATGACATGTAGGTTTGTCAATCTTGAAACAATTGTTTCCATTTATTAATTTTTATACACGCAAAGACTTTACTCTTCCCATCGACAGGTGTGGTAATGCACTGAATCTGCGTTGGAACAGGCTGACCTGCTAGGTATTTAAGGAAAACTCTGTTCCTTCTTGAATCATGAGGTCATTAATCCAAAAGGCAAATTCCACTCAAGCCTCGCCTGATCAGTTGTGAATTTGTTCAATGCTATCTGGATTAATTTGTGAACCTTGTGCTGTGAATTGTCAGTTGTAATTCTGAATTCAATTGGCTCTTATATATGTGAGTTGATTTCTGAAATGGATGCGCTGTACATTGTAATGTGCGATAAAATTTGATTTCTAAAATGGATGCGCTGTATGGTGTAATATGTGATCAGATCGAATTCATTTCTGAAGTGTATGTCATAATAATATACTAGTGATACTATGTACTATCTTTTGTTTTAGAGGGCATAGCTAGCATTTCCTAAGGTTAGCCAATAAATCAAAATTACTGTAATAAATGTAAAATCGACATCACAGATGGTTTCTGAACTAGAACCGTCTGTGATACTACAGATGGTTCTAGTTTGGGAACCGTCTGTAGTGAGTACTTTATCACAGACAGTTCTAGTTTGGATCCGTCTGTGATGAATAGAACGGTTCCCAAACTAGAAATGTCTGTGATGAATTTTTTCACAGGTAGTTCAAAAACCATCTGTGATGACTTATAGTCATCATTGACAGTTTTCTACAGACGGTTCACAAAACCGTCTATGATGTGGTTTGTGAACCGTCTATGATGAGGGTTTGTGTAGTAGTGGATGTTGCTGTTGTTACAAATTCTTGGCTAATGAGCTGGTTGTGCTCAGCCGATACGAGCGTGTCCAGTTTGTGAAGCTGGTGAAGCAGCCCATCCTCTACGTCGACCACCGCATTGGCCCCTAGAGTAGAAGTTTGAGTGCTAAATTAATCCCTCGTGTAGATTTTGGCTTACATGTAGCAGCCACAAATTAGGCTTCATTTGTTTGTGAGCTATTGTTATACACATGACATGATTGCAATTCTTGTGTTTTCATGTGCGTTTTGGCTGCAGTGTCTTTCCTGTTTGGCTAGGTATGTGCCCAACATCAACTTCAGGACGAACAATGGCCCATTCAAGGTTAGAGAATTTACTATTTGTCAGACCTAACATGTTACCCCTACCAATAATAAGAGCTAAGGTTAGAGAATATTGTAATCGCCTGTCACAATCTCTGAAATCACTATCATGCCGTAACTTGGATGGAAAATGGCAATGACCCAAGATATTTTACATTGAATCTGTCAATCTGTTGATGGGAATTTCTGTAAATAGCAGTATGAAAAAGTGTCATTAATTCATGTGACCAAAGCATCTCTTGTGTTTGACTGATAATTTGTGAGGTATGCAGTGTAGTTTGTGATACAACTATTTTGTGGCTGCCAGGATCCTAAGCATGTGTTGTAGTTAGAATTATGTTGTATGCTCCTACTGTTATTATTCAATAAGCTATGATGGAAAGCCATGTTTGTCATATGAAACTTTATTGTAGGAACTACTACTATATTGTTCATGACTACTAGCTAGCTATTCCGTAGTTTGCTTGTGCTAGCTGAAAGTGTGGATGGAAAATACTAGGGAAAATGTGAAGCAGGTTTTTTCATTGAAATGCTTGTTTTACTTGTGCTTGATGTGTGAGACCCCGGATCAGCTATCCGAAATCTCCTGTGTATTTCCGTACTAGTCACAGATCAGTAGCTAGTACACATAGTCACATTGATACTTCATTGCCGAACAAAACAAAAATTGTAACATAAATATTCAAGTATGGGCCACATGGCCGCTTATTACAATACTCGGTTAAAAGACCGGAGACACGACAGCGGAAAACGAAAGCAAAAACAAGCGAACACCAAAACGCCACAGGCGACGACTAGAAACGCGACTAATTATCCTGGCCCTCCTCCTCGAACTCCTCGGGGAAGAACTCACCATCTTCAGCCACGTCTTGATAATTTTCTGAGGATGACAAGTTGACAGGCGCCGGTGGTGGAAGCGAACGGGCGTCCCTCCTCTCTTCCAGGAGGACGGTTCTCCTCTCTCGCTGCAGTGAGAGCCAGACGCAACTCCTGCATCTCATCAGTGATCCGCACATAGGCATCATCTTGAGCCTGGATGAGAGACCCCATGTGCACCTGCAATCGGGTCGACCTCTGCTCCAAACTCCTAAAGCCGTGGTGCATCGGTGAAGGCGGGAAGCGAGGCGATGCGAGGAGTCCTCAAGCCAGTCGCGGTAGCTATGCCCCAACAGGAGGATAGCCTTTCTGGCAGCATCCTGAAGTGCGTACGCCAGAATCGACCTCTCGGCCGTAAAGTAGAACGGTCGGTCCTCCTCGCGGACTCGGCTCCTCGCGAAAACCAGCAAGCGGACTTGCCACAAGTCCTGGCCAAGACCGGTAGTAGCGATACTCGGGACGATGGGGAAACCCCAACTCCTGCTGACATCGGCGGCTTGACTCCTCATAAAAGCCCGACTGAGCGGCAAAAAGTGGTGTGGCATCTACAAATTTGGAAATAAGATGAAATTAGTAACCAAATTTTAAATAAGGGATGGGATAAGCACAAGACACTAAGAGAGGGGAGGTAGAAGCAAAGGAACTTAAACTTTTGTAAGTATGTTTTTATAAAAATATTAGTCCTTAAGGCTTTGCCATTCTAACTAGGTCACGTCCTACGGTCGTCCAGGCTCTGATACCACCGCTGTGAGACCCCGGATCAGCTATCCGAAATCTCCTGTGTATTTCCGTACTAGTCCCAGATCAGTAGCTAGTACACACAGTCACAATGATACTTCATTGCCGAACAAAACAAAAATTGTAACATAAATATTCAAGTATGGGCCACATGGCCGCTTATTACAATACTCGGTCAAAAGATCGGAGACACGACAGCGGAAAACGAAAGCAAAAACAGCCCGAACACCAAAGCATGCCACAGCGACTAAACGCGACTAATTATCCTGGCCTTCCTCCTCGAACTCCTCGGGGAAGAACTCACCATCTTCAGCCGCGTCTTGATAATTTTCTGAGGATGACAAGTTGATGTAGCACGTGAGTACAAAAGTACTCAGCAAGTCGGGAAAAGCATGATTATGTGGGGCTTTCCAAAGGAAGATTAACAGGGTTCATTTGCATAAAGCCAAATTTTATTAAATCATACTTAAGTAATAATTTTCACAAAGCATCTTTTTACAATTCTTTTTCACAATTGAATTATTTAATATTGCAGTGAGGTTCTATCCACCATCACTAATATAAAAGGCTCTAGCAGCCAACTTTTCCAAAGATCAAGGTTAATCATATGACTCCATCCGTCAAGTATAAAGCAGGTTCTTTCCACAGATTTGGCTCTATCCGCCCATCAACATCGATAGTTCTAACCACTCCGAACCCCAAAATAAAACACTTTTCAATTTTAAAACCAAAATCAAAGTCTACCAATATGAAAGCATTCTTCGCTTTGCCTTTGGCCAGTAGGCAACCGGCTATTCGAATAGTTTTAACTCTGTGAAGTGTACAACTTTACCCACAAGACATGATCCTCTCTAGTTGCCTCGGATTAACACACTTCCTTTGGTGTGCCGGGAGAGATCATGACAAGGCCGTTACAATGTATCCACCTAACCGACCCACCGGCTGAGGTTTCACCGGTTAGGGTTCTAGCCACCAGTCTGAAGCCCCCTCTTGCGTCGTGTGAGAAAAGCGACATTGCCTCTATCCAGGCACTCACATTCCAAGTGGTGAGTCTAAGTTAGGATTCTACAAATTAGTTAGCCAGGTCGTACCATTATAGACATGTGGTAGTACGGTTATGCTTAGAATGGACAATCACAAACGTCGGTCCTTAATTGACTTGGGGCGGTACTTGCACAAGACAACTAGTGCTCCATCCGCACCCACCCGACAATCCAATCCGCCCAAGTCCAAACCATTTTTCATTTTCTTTTTATTTTAGAAAAACAGTACCAAAATCATAATAAGAATTTCCAAATCATACGTGAAATCATTCTTTTTTGAGTAATCCCACCCATGGGTTGTTTTCATCGATAAAGGTCCTAAGCAATTCTACCGTACTATGTCACAAAGGATACCATATAAGCATAAGCATGGTATAACAAATGTCCTAGGGTTACAAGTAACATGGATGTCGATAACAAAGGAGGAATTTACAATTCGGATTAACTATACACTTATATTTGACATAAGATGATAAACATAGCATGCAAGTTATAAAACATTTAAAACATGTTTATAAACGTAGGTTCAATATGCGTCAAGGAGACTTGCCTTCAGTCGCGGGAAGATCGTCAAACGAGGAAAGTCGTGGCGAAGTCGTGATCGCGTCGGGGTCCTCGGCTACGCGCAAATCGAGGCCATAAATAAATACAAGAAAATAAATAAAATCCAAAAATTACAAAAATAGTACTGGCAGGTAGATCTTGATTTTATATGAATTTAGAAATTTGAACAGAGTCAATCGGAGTTCGGACGGAGAAGTTATGAGCGTCCGAAGTATGAAATTCGAAAAAATTGGAAAACCGGGAATATTCCCTGGAATATTATTCCTTGGCTGATTTGTTCTGATTTTATGTTGGAATGGATGGGAGTGTATGCCATGTGGGCCCTCCATGTCATAGGCTTGGGACCTTTCTTCAAGCTTTGGCTTGCCATGGGAGCCATGGAGATGGGGTGGAGGGCATGGCCGTGAAGGCGGCCAGAGCGCGGCATGCCGGCCAGGCCAGCGCCACAGCCTTGTGCAGCGAGAAGCGGCGACAGTGAAGCGCCCGGCAGCCAGCGGCGCGGCAAGGCCAGGCACGCCCTGCCTGCAACCTGAAGAGCCCAACACCAACGAGGACTCAAAAACTCTAAAAATCCGATTTTTTCCCACATTTTTGCGTGAAATTGACCCAAATAAAAGCATGGATTCTCTAGATAACATCCTTAGGGACTTATAGGAGGAAGGAATTGGATTGATTCTCACCAGAGGCGAATTTGGCGAGCGGAACTCGACGAGGAAGGAAGCAAAACGCGAAATTCGTCTCCAAAACTTGAGGGATCCTAAAATTGATTGAATGGTTAGATTCTAGACTCCCTCATGGTCACAAAGAACCAAGTAGCATGAAGATTGACCCACCGGAGAGAGATCTATGGCCAAGAACACGAAGAACACCGAAAATATAACCCGGTGTCGGTTTTCTTGATCTCACGGGCGCACGAGTGGAAGAGGCTAAAGGAGGAACATACCACCGGGACGGGGATTCTTATACGGAGAGATTGGAAGTGGAATCACGCGGAACGGAGTTGAAACGGCCGAGTTATGAGCATTAATGTCCATTTCGGTTTTTCCTTAATGCGATGGTTTCCGGCGAGATTAGCGGCTAATGAAGGTGGGGAATGGCAAGAGGGCGTCGATACGGATTCAACGGAACCGGCCGTGATTGATTTGGAGTTGCGTGGAGGAAGATATGAGCATCTAAAGTAAGCCCTAGCCATTGGAGAGCTTGCTTGAGCTTCCTCCGTTCTTCCATGGCATGAGGTAGAAGACAACACTGTAGCGCCACGTGGCGACGTCTCATTTGTCGAGAATTACGTAAATGATCCGCCCTAGAGAAAAATTAGGAAAAATGGTCTAAAAATTCTGGAAAAATTTCTAGAGCCATTTTAGAATATTTGGGACCTAATAAAATTGGTTTCGCAGAATTTGGATGAAATTTGTGAAATTAAATATTCAGGCGCGGATTGCAGACATTAAACAAAAGCCGCGCGAGATAAAATAGGAACGAAGGTCCAAAAATCCAGGTAATGGTTCCTAAAATCATTTTGGAATATTTGGGACATAATTGAAGTGATTTCGGGATTTTTGGAGCATTTTTGGACTCGGGTGAAATTTGAATGCATGAATGCAAATTGATTTCGACGGAAGGGAATTGAATCCCGATTTTGGATGGGAAAGGATGCCAGGTTAATATAAATACCAAGGAAACTCCAAGTTTTTGAATTTAATTTATTTAAATTAGATTTTCTCCAGAAAGCGAAACTGAGGATGTTACATGATGAAATCTTGCCATTCTGTTTTTCAAAATATTCTAGATTGCTTCTATTTACAGCGCCCTTTTTCTTCTTTGGAAGGAATGTTTTTCATGGTTTAAGTGGTGCAAAATGAAATGCACTTATTTGCTATCTATCTTCTTGTGTAGGTCATCTACAAGTTAAAACCTCCAGGTAATGGTATTCTAGGTGAAGGAAAGCTAAAAAATCAGAACTATGCAATAATTTTTACTCATGGAAAGAATGACTCCAAACTATATATATGAATCGGTACAGCTTTGTGCGCTTGTTGCTTCAAGGAATATTTTTTTACCTCTTTTCCAACTTTTTTTATGTCATGCTATTGATAACAGGACTATTATATGGAAGAAGCTTTGAAAATGAGAAATCTTTTGCAGGAGTTTCCAAAGAAACATGATGGTGTGAGATATCCATCAATACTTCGAGTAAGGGGGCATATCTTTACTGGCAGGCAACTTTGCACTTTTCATTTTGCTACATTTGTGAATAGATTCTGCCTTGTTTCATTAGTTTGGATTATTTAACCTGTAATTCATGCAATGTTTCCTTTTGCTAAACTTGTGATTAATTTTTGCTGAATTTGTACAATACCACTGGACTACTGTATCATTCATCTGTATCTGTATGGATGCTTTATAATAGGGGCATTTGGATATTTGCCACTCTAGGAATTGGAAATTCGATGGTATGTTAAAAATCATGCCATTGAGTGGCATTTTTTACACATGCCTTCGAATTTTCAGATTAAGGAGTGGTATATATCAGATTATTCCTTTATAATAATAATATGTCACCTTGAATTGCTAGCTTCTAACAACAATTCAGACTAAAGACTAGCTGAAAAACAGAGTTTAAACACATGTAGTAGGGGAGGCCAACTAATTAATTTTACATTAAGGGCAACCATGCATTGCTTTGCTCCCAAATACCACTACATTCCTGAATGTAGCATATATGCAATTAATGTTAATGGATAGTGGCTAGTTTACCTAATCTCACAGAAAAGCATCTGTAGATGATGTGGCAAATTCTATCCATGTTGAAGCTAAGCTAGCTAGCTATGAGATGGTAAATTTGTAAGGCTGAATGAATCAACAGATTGGTTCTGAAAATCTCAAATTTATTGGTTGAGCCTTACAAGGGTCTTCATCGCATAATCTTGTCATTTCCTTTATGCTAGCAGGTTTGATGAGAGCCCCTTCTGATTTGTGAGATTCTGTGCTCAAGTTGTAAAGCAAACCAGGGGTGTTTATCCCTATTGTGGCTAAACATTTTACTCAGTATGTAGAGATCTTGTGTCCACATCTTTTGTAAGGCTAAACTACAAAAAAAACCTAGTGAAAGACCTTATCATGTTCTTTTCAATAATCCAGCATTCATATTTCTTAGTAATTAAGTACTTGTTTAGAACGGTATGATATAGTTATTAGTTATGATCTTTGACGTGTATTAGCATATTTGTTGATTCCAACCTTGACTCATATTGTGTTTATTATCTTTATTGTTGCTGTAATATGATCAATATCCTTACAACGATTTTTAGTTGATATAAACAATATCAATATGGTCATTCATATTGTCACTTGTGGATACTTAATTAGTTGTAGCATTTTGTTATGATATCAGATATAGTGATGATCTTTTATTATAATCGGAGCAAAAATCAACTGTGATAGTGTTTTCTCGTCACTGTCTAAAGACTTTCTATCACCACTAAAGCCAGCTATAATGACGAGAAAAAAACGATTGTGGTGTACGTTCCTGTAGTAGTGATGAGTGTACTCCTGCCCAATCCAATTCGCTCTCACTCGATCTGTCCGGTACATAAACAGTAGAGCACGCACATCTCCCGTATATGTGCGCCACTTAATTGATCTCACATACACTAGCTAACTTGCATATACAGTTCTACGTGTTACAGAAGTAATGGCGAACTACTACTACGCTTGGTTTCTTTTGCTTGCGTCCTTGTCGTCGGCGCCGGTGTTCAGCTTCGTCGATGGCCATGCGTCGCCGCCGCAGGTACCGTGCTACTTCGTGTTCGGGGACTCACTCGTCGACGACGGCAACAACAACGTCATCATGTCGCTGGCGCGCGCCGACTACCCCCCGTACGGGATAGACTTCGCCGGCGGACCGTCGGGAAGGTTCAGCAATGGACTCACCACCGTGGATGTCATCTGTAAGCTATTCTAATTAGTTTAGTTATTGATTACGAGCATGCTACCAAGGTTCATTCTGCATGGTGCATAGTACTACGCTTTGACCTCGAAGCTGAGATCGATGAAGCATTCACATCAGCTGTTTGATCAAGTTTGCATGCTGTTTTGAATTAAATAACCGAACGAACATTGTTTAATTTTCCTAATGCGAATATATACATACATTTAGAACAATTTGTTAGTATCACTAAAACGGAAGAAGCCTTCAAGCAATGTAGACTAAAATTGGTTTATTAATTTTTAGATATTGATCATCTAAATTTTACTGTAATTCTCAGAGAGAGAGAGAGAGAGAGAGAGAGAGCTATTCTAATTAGTTTAGTTATTGATTACGAGCATGTTACCAAGGTTCATTCTGCTTGGTGCATAATAATACTACGCTTTGACCACGAAGCTGAGATGAAGCATTCACATCAGTTCTTTCATCAAGTTTGCATGCCGTTTCGAATTAAATAAACGAACGAACATTGTTTAATTTCCTAATACGAATATGTACATACATTTAGAACAGTTTGTTAGTATCACTAAAACGGAAGAAGCCTTCAAGCAAAGTAGAGGCTAAAATTGGTTTATTAATTTTTAGGTATTGATCATCTAAATTTTACTGTAATTCTCAGAGAGAGAGAAAGAGAAATCAATGAGCCTTTTCGAAGCTCCGATTCTTCGATGGGATAAAAAAAATGACAATATGGTCTGTTTTGGAATATGCACATATATGTCAAACGAATCATGTAAAGGCTTGTAACGACCATGTTGGTTGCATGTGTCAATCAATTAAGTTGGTAGAACAAGACGACTCCTGAAAGCGATAAGTTTGTCCCTGCCGCAAGCCAATTATTCTTACTGATTTGTTTTTATTAGACAATCTCGCTATGGAATAGTCCGAGGTTGTCTAATAGATTTAAAGTGGAGAGCAGACAGAGAGAGGGCGAGACACAAATATGAGGAGGAATGGATTTTCTATTCTTTATTGCTTGTTTCTATGTACAATGGGGTGACCCCCTGCCTCCTATATATAACCTACAGCTAGGGTTTTGGTAAAAGTCCACGTGGGCCACGATAGGCCGAGTTTCCTAACACTCCCACTTGGACTCTTTACTGCGAGATGCATATGCCTCATCAAAACTCCAGAAAAACCAAGTGGAAAAAATACTTGGAGAAAGAGTACATAGCATACGCTTGTTGTGTTTCACGGATTGCCTCATCAAAACCTTATGTAAGAAAACTTCTATGAAAAACTTACTAAGAAAAAAGAGTACAATCCACCCAAACTTCAATGTTGATCTTCTAGATTCACGTTGGGTACTCAAACTTCATGTTCGAGATTTATATAGGAGTATGTGAAAATTCTCCCCCTGAAATCTGCACTTCTCTAAGTCTCATCATTCCGATTCCTCTAACGCACCTTTCAAAAGAAGATGCCGGGAGTGACTTAGTGAATAAATCTGCGAGATTTTCACACGACAGTATGCAGTATCTTGACTTCGTTCATCTTATGCATTTCATGAGCATGAAAGAACTTGGGGTTGATATGCTTCGTTAGGTTACTTTTCACATAACCCATTTGCACTTGAGCAATACAAGCTGCATTATCTTCATAGATGATAGTGGGGGTTTGTTCCATGTTCAAGCCACATGACTTCTGGATGTGGTGAACCATTCTTTGAAGCCATGCACATTCTCGAGAGGTTTCATATAAGGCAATGATTTCCGAGTGGTTTGTCGACGTCAAGACAAGTGTCTGCTTAGACAACTTCCAAGAAGTTGTTGTTCCACCACAAAGGAAAACATACCCGGTTTGTGACTTGCCAGTATGCGGGTCCAATAGGTACCTGGCATCGTCATAGCCGACCAAATTCAATTCATTGTTTCTTCTATAGAACAAGTCGAGATCTTTGCTTCCTTGGAGGTTAAGGAAGATATCCTTTATCCCTTTCCAATGTCTTTTGGTGGGTTCTGCATTGTACCGTGTTAGCAAATTCACGGCGAACGCAATGTCCGGCCTAGTGCTGTTCGCAAGGTACATGAGCGCTCCAACTGCACTCAAATATGGGAATTCCGCTCCCAGGACTTCCTCCCCCTCTTCTCTAGGCCTGTATGGATCTAGGTCTGCTTGGAGTGACCTTCCGATCATTGGGGTCTTTGCAAGGTATGCTTTTTCAAAACCAAATCTTTCGAACACTTTCTACGTGTAGGATGATTGGTGTACCAAGATTCCACCTTGGACATGTTCAAGCTGCAAACCTAAGCAGAACTTGGTTTTACCCAAGTCTTTCATCTCAAACTCAGACTTCAAGTATGAGCATGCTTCTTCAATTTCTTCATCCGTCCCAATGATGTTCAAGTCATCTACATAGACGGAGATTATACAAAATCCATTCGGAGATCGTTGTATAAACACACATGGATAATCGATTGTACTACATTCTTCCTGACTACTTTAGTCCATATAGTGATTTCTCCAATTTCACACTATATAGGTTTCTGTTTGCTTTGTCTTGGTTCGGGATAGGGATACCTTCCGGTACTGTCATGTATATATCTGAATCCAAGTTTCCATACAAATATGATGTGACAACATCCATTAGCTTCATTCTCAACTTCAAGTTGACTGCCATTGAGATCAAGTATCTAAAGGTAATTCCTCCCATGACCGGAGAATAGGTTTCTTCATAATCAACCCCAGGACGTTGAGTGAAACCTTGAGCGACAAGTCTTGCCTTGTACCTTACAACTTCATTGTTTTCATTCCTTTTCCGAACAAAAACCCATTTATGACCTACGGGGTTTATATGGCGAGGTGTGCGGCACACAGGCCCGAACACCTCTCTTTTGTTCAGAGAGACTAACTCTGCAGTGATTGCCTTCTTTCATTCTTCCCAATCGAGCTTTTTCTTGCACTCTGCGAGAGATGCAGGCTCAGGATCATGATCATGATCAATGATCGTGGCAATCTTCTTTGCAAAGTATGCATCGACATTGGCTATTGCTTTATTCATATATTATCCTATTATTACAAAATTTATGGCCATTTCGTCATGGGGTACTTCATGCACTTATACTTGCTCTTCACTGCTATTACCCATTGCAGGAGCAAGTTCCTTTAGTTTTTCATCGCCAATGTGTGCGCACACATTATTTCCGACGGCTTCTTCCAATGGAAGATTCAGATCTAGAATTGCCTTTTCCACAGGCTTCTTTCTAGTGCTAGGTCTTAACTGCCTCCCCTTCTTGCTGTGGGGCATTTTCGTGATTGGTTGTGGTAAGTCCTCTTGCCCAGTTTTCCCCAAACGTCTCCGGGTACTTTGGGTTTGAGAAGCCAGATTTCCTATTCTTTTTCTTTGAGGCCTCTGAATAAGATGAGGGATATATTCTGCTTTCTTTGGTATTTCCACCCTCTCTGGTACATTTCTTGCGGGTATATGCGTCTTAACCACTCTCTTTAGATCACAAAAATGATCAGGCAATTCATTTGCTAAATTCTGCAAATCAATTATCTTCTGGACTTCTTAATTTACTTCATTGGTGCGGGGGTCATGCGCGGGGATCCCAGTGGAATGCCATATGATTTCCCGGCATTTTTCATCCAATAGTTGATTTTCTCCCCCCTAATGATGGGAAACAGTCCTCGTCAAAGATGCAATTAGCGAATCGGGTTGTATGCAAGTCTCCAGTGATGGATTCCAAATACCTGATTATGGATGCACTTTCATAACCAACGTTATCAGGGACTGAGATACCTTGCCCGGTCAATGGCATGGTCAACGGACCCCAGCTCGAACTCGACCTGGTGAGCCAAGCTCGGGCCCGAGCTTGTGACCCCGGTGTCCAGACGGCACCCGCCCGACCTCGAGCAGGGAACCGGAGGCTGTCACACGACCAAGACCTGGAGCTCGGGGAGGCCGGGTCAGCGGCTTGCGGTTATTGAGATCCACAAGGGCAGGACGTGGCCGTGAACCCTGGGGAGCAGTTGAGATCTGGTTGGAGCTAACGTGGGTCCACCCTTTTCCGAAAACTACTCCTGACCGTTCCCCAGTAATGGGAGAAGGGACTTTGTAATCCCCATATAAATACGTAGGGAGACCTTGGATAGAATAGGCTGAAAAAGACACCTGCTTGTACTCACTACTCACACGTAATCAATTCCTCTGCCCCTAGGGCAAGAATGGAGTAGAGCTATTACCCAGCTCGGGGGCTCGAACCAGTATAAACCTCGGTGTCATTCGCCTTATTCTACCATAGATCCTAGCAACAGCAGTGACGACCTCCTGAGGGGCGAAACTACCTTTCGGGTCCCAGCTCACATACCCCCACCGACTTCATCTCTGCGGTCAGGCGATCCTGATCGTCGACAGCTGGCGCCCACCGTGGGGCCCGAAGACTTTGAATCTCTGGAGGGACGTCACTGCTTCGACCACTTGGACAAAGACATGGCGCGCGGTTTTGGGAGACCTTCAGCGAACCCGGGGGCGAGTCCTGTCCCCAAGCGTGGGGGCTCTACGTCCCTGTTCTCCTCGTCGTCGTCGCCCGAGATCAATTTGTCTTCATGGCTAGAAGCCATGGTGCGAACGCGGAAAATGAAGACCGCGAGCCAAAGACCCTTGAAGACGCACGTCGAATGGCTCAGGTCGCCATCAACTAGGCCCTAACCACTCTCCGATGGGAGGAGCTGGGCAAGATTGGCGCCTCTTCTAGGATCTCCAGGCTCCCTCGCTCCACCGAACGACTACGCGCAATTGCCAGGGTCATGGCCGATCCTGCTCGAGTGAGGTCGAACCTCTTCGGCCGTGCACTGGCTGAGGAACTGGACAAGGCTGCCGACGAGGCAACTCCCCCACAGTAGGGTCAGAGCCGACCCCCTGGATCCCACTCTCCCACGAGAAATGGTATCTCTTCGCGCCGACGCCAGCGCTCTCATCGGTCGCCGCCACAACGTCGAGCCTGGGATGTATCCCGAACGCCCCCACGTCGCCGCTCCCCGAATGCGAACTAGGGAGACGACCGGCATCTGTCAAGTCACAGCAGCACCCGCTCGAACAACAACATGTCCAGGATTCCATCCCCGGACGTCCTGCCCAGGCGTCGCAGGGTCCACAACCGCCTGCGATACTACCCGGGCGATGCCCGCGCTTGATGTCATGATCGGCGCGATCACGCACCCGGTCGTCGCGATAGCCGAAGTTCTGGATCCAGCGACGGAGGCTATTCCCAGCGCGACACTGCGCCGGCCTATGGATGCTCAGCCTACACCGATGACCTCCGTCGGGTGCGTTGGCTAGCTCGGTTCAAACCCACTCCGATCGAGCGGTTTGACGAAACCCAAAACCCCGATGAGTTCCTGTCGATCTACTCAACAGTGGTCCTGGCGGCTGGGGGAGATGAGGCCATAATGGCCAATTACCTCCCGACCGTGTTGGATGGAGCCACCCGTACCTGACTATTTAATCAGAAGCCTGGTTCCTTCCGATCATGGTGTCAAGTCTGGAACGCCGTGCGGTCCAACTTCTAGAGCTGCTACGAGCGACCTGGGAGGGAGAAGGACTTGGATCGGGTTATCCAAGGCAGGAACAAGCCCCTTCGCGACTTCGTGCGATGGTTCATCCGCACCTAGAACTCGATCCCTAGCGTCTCCGATGAAATCATGATCAAAGCTTTTAAGTTCGGCGTTCGCGATCGCGCCCTCACTGTAGACCTGGAGATCACCCCAAGGCTTAGTGTCAACAAGCTGTTCTGTATGGCACAGCGGTACTCAGACGCGGACAATGCGGTGCACTGGAAATGCGACTACGATCAAGGCAAGCTCTCCCCCAACCCCGGGGAGACAGGCCCGTCCGACGTCAAAGGTAACAATCCCATGCCGACCTCCAACAAATGAAAGAGGGATTGCAAGAAAGCTAGTCGGCCGCGAGAGCTTACGGCGTCGAGTAACGAGCATGAAGTGATGGAGGCCCGAGAACTGGCCCAAGGAGAGCCTCGACCTCAGCAAGGTCGGGCACAAATGCAACAGGCCGCACGCCTGCCCTAACCGGGGAATCGCCGACCTGGGCCTCAGCGCGGCGACGCCCAACTGCAAGGGGGTGAGGAGCGGGCAAAATATGATGATAACAGGTACTGCCCTTTTCACAGGGCCCATGGCCATGACTTGCACAATTGCAGGGCCTGACTAGGTAAGCTGGACGCCTTCTACGACGGGCGCGGTGAGATGCCCACACTCCCGAAGGAGGGAGAGCAGCCCCGATAGGGTCAATGTGGGTGAGGACCTGGACGGCCTCGACCTGGAATTTCAGCAGGGCGAGCGGAAGATAGACGTAATCTTTGGCAGCTCATCCACCTACCAGTCCCAGCGCGAGCTTAAGACTGTCGCCTGGATAGTCTACCACGCCACTGCTGGAAAGCCCGTCAATCAGCCCTGCAAGTGGACCGATATGACCGTCGCCTTCACTGGGGAGGACGCCCCCCAGGGCATGTCGAAGGACATCAAGACCGCCCTGGTCGTGACCCCGACCATAAGCAACACCATGGTAGGCCGGGTCATGCTCGACGGAGGCAGCTCCCTCAACCCGCTCCTAGCAAGCGCACTTGACCGGATGCAAATTCCACAGTCAAAAATCAAGAACATTACGGTCCCTTTCTTCGGGATCGTCCCGGGTAGCTCGACCACCCCCTCAGGCAAGTGGTCTTGCCTGTCATTTTCGGTGACTCGGACAACTTCCGCACTGAGCTGATCACCTTTGAGGTGGTCGATGTAGACCTCTCGTACAATGCCATCCTCGGGCGCTCGGCCTTGATCAAGTTCATGGCGGCTAACTAATACAACCACTGCTGTATGAAACTTCCGGGACCCAATGGCGTCATCACAGTATGGGGCGACCTCAAGGAGACACACGGCTGCGAGAGTAAAGCCCTGGCTCTTGCTAGCTTACTACCCCAGCCAGGCCCAGAGACGACCATGAAGAACGCTCGCTAGAAGGCAGCGATCCAGCCCAGCGGCATGACAAAGGCCGTGTAGCTCAAGGAGACTAACCCGAGCAAGTGCGCCCATGTCGCGGCCGAGCTGGATCCCAAATAGGAACTCGAGCTCGTCACCTTCCTTCGAGCCAACAAGGACATATTCGCTTGGGAGCCAGCAGACATGCCGGGCGTCCCGAGGGAGGTGATCGAGCACAAACTACAAGTACGGCCTGGCTCACGGCCCATACGACAGAACCTACGCCGCTTCTCGATCGAGAAAGTGGCTGTAATAAGGGAGAACCTGGACAAGCTCCTGAAGGCTGGCTTCATTCGAGAAATCGACTATTCCGAATGGCTAGCCAACCCTGTGATCGTCCAGAAAAAAGGAGGGAAGTGGAGGATGTGTGTTGACCATACGGGCTTGAACTCGGCGTGCCCGAAGGACAACTTTCCCCTCCCACGGATAGACCAGATCGTTGACTCCACGGCAAACAACAAGATGCTGAGCTTCCTAGATGCCTACTCTGGTTATCACCGGATCAAGTTGGCAGTCGACGATGAGAGCAAAATGGCCTTCATCACCCCGTTTGGGACATATTGCTACACGACCATGTCGTTTGGCCTCCGCAATGTGGACGCGACATTCCAGCGCCACATAGCCAAGACTTTCGATCTTCAGATTGGTCGCAACCTCGAGGTCTATGTGGATGATATCATCGTGAAGAGTTCCTCCGAACACGACCACGTACGGGACCTCACTGAGACCTTCGCAAACCTGAACAGGCACAGGATCAAGCTCAACCCTGAAAAGTGTGTGTTCGGTGCCGCTTTAGGGAAGGTGCTCAGCTTCATGATCGGGGGGGTCGGGAGTCGGCCCGAACCCAGAGAAGATCGAGGCAATAGAAAGGATGGCTCCCCCAACCATGGTGAAACAGGTGCAAAGCCTCACCGGCTGCAGGGCCGCGCTCAGCCGGTTCATCTCGAGACTCGGCGAGCGCGGGTTGCTGTTCTTCAAAACACTGCGCAAGCACGGGGGCTTCGAGTGGACACCCGAGGTGCAACGGTCCTTCGATGAACTAAAGTCTTACCTCTGCTCATGATACCACGGCCAAACGAGGACCTGCTGCTTTACCTCGCGGCTATGGCCCAAGCAGTGAGCGTCGTTCTGGCCGCTGAGCGAGATGGCCGGCAGCAGCCGATCTATTATGTCAGTGAGGTGCTCCACAGGCCCAAGGAACACTACCCCCAGGTCCAGAAGCTGTTGTACGCCCTCCTCATGGCTTCGCACAAACTCTAGCACTACTTCCAGGCGCACTCAATGGTCATCCCAAGCGGATTCCCGTTCGGTGAGATTTTGAGAAACCTGGAGGCTGGAGGTCGGATCGCCAAGTGGGCCATGGAGTTGGCCGAATTCGACGTCAAGTTCGTGGCACGCACGGCCATCAAATCGCAAGCACTAGAGGACTTCATGGTCGAGCAAACACCACACTCGACCCCCGAGCCCAAGGCCAACATGGAAGAGCCCTGGGTCATGCACTTCGATGGCTCAAGATCCTTCGAGCGCTTAGGGGCTGGCATCCTCATCATTACACCAAAGGGAGACAAGTTGATGTACATGATCCACTTCAGTTTCACTTCCACTAACAATGGGGCAGAGTATGAAGCCCTCCTCGCCAGACTTCGAGCCTGCAAAGCGTTGGACGTACGTCGTCTGGTCATGAAGGGCGACTCCCAGCTCGTCGTCAACCAGTACAACAAGGACTATCAGTGCACAGAGGATTCAATGGCTAAATACTTCGCAGAGGTACGTAAAGTGGAGAAGTGGTTCCGGAATCTGGAAGTCCGGCACGTGCCCCGGAAGGACAACATTGGTGCCGACCTCCTGGCCAAGCTCGGATCCTCCGACGATGAAATACCACCAGATGTCATTCTCGAGACCCTGGCGGCCCCTTCGATCTCGGAGTCGGAGCCCTTGGTGCCTTTTCTCGAAGGGGGCCCGACCTGGACCAAGCCGTTCTACGACTACCTCGAGCGGGGTCGGCTGCCAGACGACCCCGCTGAGAGGAGCAGAATCAAGCGTTGAGCTTGTTCGTACAAGGTTGTTGACGGCCAGCTGTATCATCGGAGCGTGTCAGACGTCCTGTCAAAGTGCGTCTCCCAGGAGGAGGGTAAGTTCCTGCTAAACGATATCCACTCGGGTTTGTGTGGTGCGCATTCCTCTTATGTGACGATGGTCAGGAAGGCATTCTGCATGGGATTCTACTGGCCAACACCACTCCAAGATGCACGGGACATAGTCCGCACCTGTCAGACTTGCCAATTCCATGTTCGAAAGTCGCACCAACCGGCCTACGCCCTCCAGACCATCCCGCTCGCTTGGCCTTTCTCGACCTGGGGGTTGGATATCCTGGGTCCTTTCCCACAGTCCGTCGGTGAGAAAATATTTCTCTTTGTCGCCATTGACACCTTCACCAAGTGGATTGAGGTCGAGCCGGTCTCCGCGATCACTGCGCAAGCAGCGGTCAAGTTTTTTAGCTTGTCCGTGGTAACCACGTACGGAGTCCCATGCAGGATTATTACTGACAATGGAACTCAGTTCACCAGCGATCTGTTCCAAGAATTCCATGAAAACATAGGAACAAAGGTGTGTTACGCCTCGGTGAGCCATCCACAGAGCAACGGAGCCGTAGAGCGCGCCAACAGACAGATCGTTCAAGGCGTCAAGAGGCGGGTTTCTCAAGGGCTAGAGCAACATGGTTGGTCCTGGGTCGACGAACTCCCCACCGTCCTAATGGTCGATCCGTGCCACAATCAACCACGCAACAGGGTCTACTCCCTTCCGGTTCGTTTTCGGTACGGAGGCCGTCCTGCCTCCGGAGGTAATGCTGGGCTCTCCTAGGGTCAGCTTGGTTGACCAGATCGACTTCGAGCAAGAACGGTATCTTGACCTAACCCTAGCAGAATAAGTGAGGTGCTGAGCGTTGTTGCTATCGTCGCATTATCTGCAAACTCTGCGCAGACATGCGGCTAGATCGGTACGACCTAGGGAGCTCCTTGTTGGGGACCTGGCTCTAAGATGAATCCAGAGCGCGTCCAACACCAACAAGTTATCCCCGCAGTGGGAGGGCCCCTATAGAGTGGTCTCAGTAGATCGCACGGGGGCTTACCGGCTGGCGCTACCCAATGGCAGAGAGCTCGTGAACTCGTGGAATATCGACCAACTTCGAAAGTTTCATGTGTAACATTCTTGCTCTAAGTTTCAATAAAATTTACCCCCATTTGCCTTTGAAATCTCCACATATCTTTGCATTATACCATGTGCTACGAGTTGAAGTCGAGGTCCAATCCCTGGGCCTCTTTCGGGCTCGACTAGTATTTTCGTGCTTCGGTGCCGGACTCGAGTACCGCGACTTAGGTGTTCGCCTCCGAGGGTCATGCCGGAACTAAGCCGATCCTTATCTCATCATGGCTTCCCCCGTCGTACGGTTTGAAACAAAAGTCCATACTCAGGATGGGCTAGCACATACAAGGCCAGGTGGCTCAATCTCGATCTTCAAAAACTTGCGCACCTTCTCTCATTTTTTTCCTAACTTTGCAGGTCCTGGCCTAGAAGGGTCAGTTTTCCCGCACAACCTCGACCGCATTGGGGGCTGGACTGCGGACCTCACCCGCGCTTTACGCCCCGCACGACCTCGACCGCATCGAGGCCTGGACTACGGACCTCGTTTGTGCTCGACGTCCCGCACGACCTCGACCGCATCGGGGGCTGGACCGCGGACCTCGCCTGCGCTCAGCGTCCCACATGATCTCGACTGCATCGGGGGCTGGACTACGGACCTCGCCCGCGCTCGACTTCCTGCATGACCTCAACCGCATCGGGGGCTGGACTTCGAGCAAGGATGGTCTCTCGATCCAACCCTAGCAGAAGAAGTACTAGCCTCGAAGGAACAAGTTTCTCAGTGACTTGCATCGGGGTCTGAACCGCGGTTCTCATCTGCGCTCGACGTCCCGCATGACCTCGACCACATCGGGGGCTGGACTAAGGGGCATCCTTCTACAAACAGCTAAGTACTCAAACACTCAATCGAGAAACATACAAGCTCGATTGCAGACACACAGAGGACTACATTAGAACCCACCCTTCACTCGTCAAACTTTTAATTCATTACATTAACAAAGCCTTAACTACAAAAGTTCATATTTACAGATCCAGCATTTCGCGAGCAAGCTTTTCTTGCTCGAGTTCGGTGATCCTAGCTCTTAGCCCGGTAACTTCACCTTGGAGGCGGAGTGTCTCGGTGGCTGAGCTAGCGGAACGGCTTCGCTCCTCTTGGAGTTGAGCCAAGGCATTCTTGGCCATCTTAACTTCTCGCCCGAGCTTCTCCTCGAGCTCGGCGACCTTCGCTTTGAGCTCAGCCGAGGCTCTGGCCGGCACGGCAGCCTGCTCCACGAGCTGCTTCTGAAGCTCCTCCACCCTCGCTCGTTCTGCCTCCAGGGTCTTAGCGGATTTGGCACACTTGTCTTCGAGGGTCATGGTGGCATCAGCCTGGGCAGCTTCGAGTGCTCGGGACGACCTCGTACGCTCGGCCTCGACAGCTCGGTAGCCATGCTCACGCTCGGTGTCCACGGCTCCTTTGAGCTCGGCGACGTGGGAGGCCTCAAGAGCTCTCATGGTGCCTCGAAGGGTGGCAAGCTCAGTAGAGTCTGTCTCCATCCTCTATTGGGCCGTGTCCCGCTCGGCCCCAAGGGCTTCCTCGAGCTGCACCAAACGGGTGTCCCGCTCTTCGATCAAGTCCAGCACGACCTTCAGTGAATCCACATGCTCATGGATACCTTGGAGTCCCTGGGCGACGTGATCCACAGCCTGGGAAAAATCAAAGAGTAAGCGTGTGAAGGCCACTGAGGGGAAGCTGAAATAAAAAAAGAAAGAAAAAAAGAAAGAAAAAATGAGAGCAGGAGTAAGGCAACTCGCACCTAGCCGAACCGGTTTTCAAAGGTGGTGCGGTGAGGTCCAACGCTCCTGCCGCTTATAGCCCCGACCACGGCTTGCTCTTCTGACCCGACCCGGACAAAAGAGGGGCCCGTTCGGTCACCTTCGTCGGGCCCCAGGGGAGGTTGGGCCTTGAGACCGTCGCCATCAATTCAGTCGGGATCGGCGTCCCAGGTCGAGGCATCCTCGGCTGCGACCCCCAGGGCAGCCTCGGTAGGGGAAAGGTCACCCCCGTTGGTCTTAAGAGGGCCGCTAGGGTCCGCAGTCGGGAGGGTCCCAACTTCGACTGTCGGGACGATCTCGGTCGCGAATGCCTCGGCGGTCCCAGCTGGGAGAATCTCAACCTCGGCCTCGTCCTCCATGGCAGCTCTAGCCGCGAGGGTCTCGACCTCGGCCTCGCCCGTCCTGGTGGCTCTGACCTCGAGGACCTCGACCTCACCTCGAGGATCTCAACCTCGGATTCCCCCGTGGCCCTGGTCTCGAGGGTCTCGACCTCGGGGGTGTCCATCACTTGGTCCTCCGCCGCGGCTTCGCTACGGGGGCTCGACTCGGGGAGGCTGGGTGAGCTCTCTTGGGGGGATCCCCCGGAGGTCTGGTCCCCACGCGGTCGCAGTCGGCGGACCAGCTGGAAGTCGACCTCCTCCTCGGGCATGGACTCGCCTTGGACAACAACCATTGTCAAGGCTAGTTGTGAGCATGCTCGGGCTCTCGATGTCTGTAGTAGGAGGCATTACTAAACCAAGGCAAAGGAAAAGCTTCAAGAACGTCAGGGCAAGGCAGCACGCATACCTGGGTGTCAAGCCTTCTCCTCGAGGACAGGCGCTGGGGGTCAGGGTGCCTCGGAGGGTCTTGGGAAACCCCCCCTGGGCGCCTTGGGCTGGTGGCACTGGAACTCGGGAAGGCCTCGGGGCTGCGGAAGGGCTTTGCCCCGAGCCGCGGGTCTAGGGACCTGGAGCCCCTGGTGAGCTCGGGGTCCTGGCTGCAGCCGCTGCTTGCTGCTGCTACGCGAATGAAGAAGAGTTCGTGAGAAGGGAAAGACACTAGAGCAGAGCAGCCGAGGACTGACCAAGAAGAGCGGGAAGAAAACTTACCACCGTCATGTCTCCCCACTCGACATGTGGCTTCTTTGGGGTGCTGTCGCTAGGGGCATCCAGGGGCGGTCTCTTTCTCGCCTTCTTGCCTCTGCCCGCTCCGGGTAGCGGCAGCATCAGCCTTGCGGCCCCGCCCAGCTCCTGGTCATCCTGCACGAACTCAAGGGGCACTGAGTAAAGGACTCAAGCTCGAAGGATGGTACCTCGGTGCTTCGGCTCAGCATGCTCCTCGGGATGGGCTCGTCCAGCGTGTAGTCGAGCGTCGCCTTTCCGAACATTTCGTTCATCCTGGTGGCCACCCAGGACTCTTTTGGCACTGCTGGGGGCCATGCGAGAGTCAATTTAAAGGGGGCATAAACGCATATCAGCTTGAGCTTGGGAAGCTTCATTAGGGCAAGGAGACTTACCAATGGGGGCTTCGCGAGTGGGGTCACCTCGCCCCACGATCTCGAAGAACGGGTGGAGCCTCTTTCGCAGAGGGCACACCCGGTTCCTCAGGAAGTTGCTAGCGATGGCTTGGCCGGTGAGGCCGCACGTGGCGCAGATGTGGATGGTGGCGATGGCTTCCTGGCCCGCATCGAGCTCGCCCGGCTCGGGGGTTTGGCGCTTGGTGATGATAGGGGTCCCGTCGTAGGCGAGGGCGCCGTCCTCCCCCCTCTTCAGGTAAAACCACCTCTTGGCTTAGGGGCCGAGGGAGTCATGAGCACGGAGAAGAGGGAAGGACCAAGGAAGCCTTGGTCGTAGCCGGAAGTAAAGGCACCCGACCACGGGGTCCTTTCCGGTGCGGAACAAGGAGAAATAGTGGAAGAAAAGAGAAGGGGCGGGGACGATCCCCAGGAACCCCTCGCACAAGTGAGAGAAGATGGAAAGAAGGAGGACATAGTTGGGCACCAGGTTGATGAGCTCAATCTCGCATTGGGAGAGAACCGAGGTCAGGAAGTATCTCTTCGGTGTACGCAGGCCGAAGAGCATGTATTGCTCGGTGCTGACGAGCTCATCCTCCTGAGACTGCGGCTCGGTCTACGCTCCAGGAAGCCGCCAAGTCGCCGGGTCTAGCAACCCCGACTCCTCGAGCTCCCTTATCCTCACCGTGGACAGCGTGCTCTTTCCGAACTTGGCCATGAGAGCTCGCAAGGGCTTGGCCGGGAAGAGGAAGGAAGGTTCAGGCAAGAAGGGGAAGCGGTTTCGCCGGGGAATGCGGGATCGCAAAAGTTTTGGGGATGTTTTCCTTGGGAGATGAAGTGACCCAGTATACATAGGGTCCCGGCCTCTGACGGCTGGGAGTTATTGCGCCTCAAATGACGCGCCGGGTGCGCTTGGGAAATCGCACCAAGGCAGCTGGCAACGTTACAGAGGGACTTGAATCACCTCTGTTGCTCAGGCCTGAACGACAAGGCCTGAAGGATCTTGGTCAAGGTCAGGGCACCCGACGTGACACCGATCTAAACTTAACCTGAGGAGCGCTCCACTCCAAGACTTTTAGGCTCAAGGTCCTCTTCCGCAACTAGGAGAGACTTGAGCCTCGGGGGCTAGATGTCGGGGACTGAGATACCCTGCACGGTCAATGGCATGGTCAATAGACCCCCAACTCAAACTCGACTTGGTGAGCCAAGCTCGGGCCCGAGTTTGTGACCCCAGTGTCCAAACGGCACCCGCTCGACCTCGAGCAGGGAATCGGAGGCCGTCACACGACCAAGACCTAGAACTTGGGGAGGCCGGGTCAGCGACTTGCGGTTATTGAGATCCACAAGGGCAGGACGTGGCTGTGAACCCCGGGGAGCAGTTGAGATCCGGTTGGAGCGAACGTGGGTCCACCCTTTTTCGAAAACTACTCCTGACCGTTCCCCAGTAATGGGAGAAGGGACTTTGTAATCCCCATATAAATGCGTAGGGAGACCTTGGATAGAATAGGCCGAAAAAGACACCTGCTTGTACTCACTACTCACACGTAATCAATTCCTCTGCCCCTAGGGCAAGACTGGAGTAGAGCTATTACCCAGTTCGGGGGCTCGAACCAGTATAAACCTCGGTGTCATTCACCTTATTCTTCCATAGATCCTAGCAACAGCAGTGACGACCTCCCGAGGGGCGAAACTACCTTTCGGGTCCAAGCTCACATACCCCCACCGACTTCATCTCTGCGGTTAGGCGATCCCGATCGTCGACAAACGTATATCCCAGACTTGCGTAGAGGGCCCATTGTAGTCCGTTGTGGGGGTGGTATAGGTACATATACCATACAACCAAATTTTCTAAGATGGGAAATCTTCGAGATGACTCCTTGCACCAATTGCATAGGTGAATGGATGTTGTAGACCGATGGTCTATAATTAATGAGTGCTGCTGCGTGTAGGATTGTGTATCCCTAACAAGTGTTGGGCAAGTTACAACTCTGCAAGAGTGGTGGGGCTATGAACTTAATATTCTTTATTAGTGCTTCAGCTAGCCCAATTTGCGTATGGACGTGCGGTACAGAGTGCTGAACAATTATTCCAGTCGCTGTGCAATAATCATCAAATGCCTTAGAAGTAAATTCGCCGGCATTGTCCATTCGAATGGACTTCACGCGATGATCAGGAAAAGCATTCTTAATTCTGATGATCTGCGAGATTAGTTTTGCGAATGCATCATTCATTGTTGACAGCAAACATACATACGACCATTTCGAGGAAGCATCAATGAGCACCATGAAGTACCGAAACGGCCCTAGTAAGGGCTGAATTGGGCCGCAAATATCCCCTTGAATGCTTTCCAAGAATGCAGATATTTCATTTTGCACTTTCATAACAGATGGTCTAGTTATTAATTTCTCAGTGGCACATGCGTGGCACATAAAATCTTCATAATTCGGGAAATTTTTAACATTAATGCTATGATCTTTGTAACATCCCCTATTTCGATATTTTGCCAAAAAGCTAATTTAAATTAATTAAATTCAAAATTTGGATTTTTCTTGGTGTTCTAATTAACCTGGCATCCTTATCCTTCTGAAATTGGAGTTCGATCTTTCATCGTCCGAAAAGTCGAATGTCTAAATTCTGGTCCGTACCCAAAATTCCACCCGAGTTCCAAAATGCTCCAAAAATCCCAAAACCTATTGCATTAGGTTCCAAATATTCTAAAATTATTTTGGGAATTTTTCCAAGATTTTTATAATCTCTCTGGTATTTTATCTCTCGCAGCCTTTCGTCAAATGCCCTTTATTCGTCCCGGAATTGTCTAAATGCTAAATTTCATCCAAAATCAGTGAAACTAATTTTATTGGGTTCCATTTATTCCCTAGTATTTTTGGGAATTTTTTCAGGATTTTTAGACCCTTTTTGCTATTTTATCTCGCGCGCCATTGTTTCAACACTATTCAAATTCCAGCAAATAGGAGAACGCCATGTGGCGGATACTGTAGCGTTAGATACTGTAGCACCTTCTTCCCCGTGCGACCAGCTCTGTCCAGAGGAGCTCCTGTGCATCCCGTTAATGGTGCCTTTGATTCCAATCACCATAACTTCTCCATTAATCCACCAAATCGTGATCCGTTAGTTGCGTTGGAAAGATATCGACGAGGAGAACTCGTTCCCACTATCCATTCATCTTCAATCCCACCGAAGATGGCTCAATCAACCAAAAACCGAAATGAGGTTAAATGGAGATTACTCGGCCGTTTCTCCACGAATCGACGCACCACCACCTCTCAAGTCTTCGTCCCGGAGCCCTCTATCCCGTACCCATCTCCATCCATAGCCACTCCCTCCCATCACACCGGAAGATCGCCAAAATCAACGACGAACACCGTTCTTCATTCTTGCCGCGATATCTTTCGTTCCGGTGAGTCAAACTCGAGTCCGCTTGTTCCATTGCATGCGCGTGGATGTCATGGACTAAACCCCTCAATCAATTTCAGGTTTCATCAAGATTTGACTCCGAATTTCGCGTTTGAAGTTGCCGGTCGGAGTTCCGTTTGTTGCCAATTACTCTCAATCCGGTAAATCTCTTCAAAATCCGACACCACCTTTGAGTTCGCGTCGTCGAGAACTTGTTGGTGCTCATTTTTCCTTTCAACCATGCCCCTTCCTGGCCCTCTTCTCCCCAAGCCATTGATCCTCTACCATAAGTTCGTGTTCTCTGGAAAAGCACCATCGCAGTACTGTAGCATCCATGCTACAGTGCCATTTCATCTTTTTCTGATTTTTCTTTCCAATCCAACTTCGAAACGCTCGTTCTCTTTCGTCGTAACTCTGAATCGAGTGATTCAAATTCCAAAATTCATCTAAATTCAAGATCTACCTGCCAGTATAATTTTTATATTTTATTTATTTTATTTTATTTATTTGGTTGTATCGTTTTGCGCGTAGCCGAAGAGTTCGCCGGAACCGTCGACGCCGTCGCCGAACCTTGAAGACTTCGAGACACCCGCTACGATCAAAGGCAAGTCTCCTTGACGCATGTTGAACCCATGATTTATAAATGTTTTATAGTGTTTTACCAATTGCATTGCTATTTATATAAAATGATGATGTTAACGTTAGGCTGTTAATTATACCTGTTGTTTATACCTCCTTGATATTGTTATCCATGATCCTTTGTCGCCCTAGTACAGTAATCCACCATAATAAATACTTTTGGAAAAATATTCTTTAATTAGGGGAAAAGACTATTTGGAAGACACTTTAGATGGAACAAATGGTATGGAATGCAAATTGGAGTTAGATGAATGTTAGTGATGATGTGGAGGTAGTCATTATGAAATTGATCTATGAATGGTGGTAGTTGAAATATTGAGTAGTTGGATTGTGATAGCAGTTCGCAATATAATTAGTATGGATTGGGGAAAAATTGTAAGATGTATGATATTAAGAATAATAGTTGATAAATTAATAACATCGAGGATCATACTTGTGGATCAAACAGAATAAGTGGAGAATCATATTCGGGAGATTTCAACAAGCATACTATGTATCTAGAGATGACAATGTGAAAGGTTAGTTAGGAGATATTAAGAATGATACTTGGTGAATTAGTAAATGATAGTATCTATTACACTCGATGGATTAATCGGATAATATTGAGAATCATACTCGGTGGTTTAGTAGATGATTTTGTGAAATATGGTCTCGCGATAACCATTTATGTGGAATTCTGAATAATGCAGAATATGTGGGATTTATTTAGTCAATTTGGTATCATTGTTCATGGAAACCACAATTGTCGAGGAATTACAAAGGTCTTGGTTTTGAGGAATCTTTGTTAAAAGATGCTTGGGGATGAGATTATGAATTACTCTTGGTGAATCAAGTAGATAACCAGATAATTGGTGTATGGATGATGGATAATCAATTGTGAGACTTATATTTTGAGGAGACTATGTCATATACAATAATGTCAGTAGCTTAGCATAATTTTGGAGTTATGATCGCATATGTCAAAGACTCTATGCGTTGGAGTACTAGATTGGGCTGGATTATATAATGTCGTGATAATAATGTGATATCTTGGTGGCTTCATGATTTGGGAAGTTACAGAATGGATTATAATAATTAATTTTTATCAACGTTGAGTAATAAAAATTATAAATAAGTTATTGGTGGAATAGAACAGTTCGGTAGAAATGCTTAGACTCGCAATCGGTCAATATGCACCTATGGGTGGGAATTTTTTATAACTCTTGAAAACTTGTGTTGGAAATTATAGGAAAAAAGTTTTGCCATTGATTTACAAAATAAAAAAAAATAAAATGTTTTAGACTTGGGCGGAATGGTTTGTCTGGCGGGTGCAGATAGAGCACTGGTCCTGGTTTGTGCAAGTACTGCCCCAAGTCAATTAAGGACCGATGCTTATGACTGTCTCCATTCTAAGCATTATCGTACAACCACATGTCCATTATGGGTACGACCTGGCTGAATAATTTGTAGAAACCTAACTTAGACTCACCAGTTGGTGGAATGTGAGTGCCGGATAAAGGCAAGACTGTTTTCTGACACGGCGCAAGAGGGGGCTTCCGTACTGGGTGGATAGAACCCTAACAGCGGTGAAACCTCAGCGGGTGGGTCGGGTTAGGCGTATACATTGTAAAGGCCTTGTCATGATATCTCTGCCGGCACTAAGGAAGTGTGCTAATAGCTTGGCACCAAGAGAATATCATGTCTTGTGGGTAAAATTGTACACCTCTGCAGAGTTAAAACTATTCTAATAGCCGTGCCTACAGTCAAGGGCAAAGTAAAGAATGCTTTCATATTGGTAGCCTTTATTTGTTTGTTTTAAAAACTGATGATTTGGGATCCGGGAGTGGTTAGAACTCTCGGGTGTGCTTCTGGCGGCTAGAGCCAGGTAGGTGGATTAAACCTGTTTTGTGAACCATGGCAGACAGAGCAATGTGGATGGATTGAACCCTGATCTTTTCGAGATGTGGCGGATAGAGCCTGTATACTAGTGATTGGTGGCTAGAACCTTCACTAGAGTTATAAATAAATTCAAATGTACTAATAATTGTAAAAATTGCTTTGTGAAAATATTACATGTAAAGTTTTTGAAAGTGTTGCTTTGCGCAAAAGAACCATATTAAGCCATCTTTGGATATCCTGCATTATGCATTTTTCCCAGACTTGCTGAGTACTTTATGTACTCACATGCTACATTCTAAACAATCTCAGAAGTGATTGGAGCTGTCAAAGGAGATTCCAAGGACTAGGACGCGTACCCCACTCGATTGCTTGTGGGCATATGGATGGGTTGCCACTTGGTGTTGTCATCTTCCGCTGTAATTATTCAAGTTGTTCAGCCTGCAAAGGCAGTAATGGTAAACCTCGACCATAAGGTCTTTGCTTTTATTTGGTGTTATTATTATTTGGTTATATGTAATCGTGATATGGTTGTTGATTCATTACTGTTTGACTGTGTGTACTAGCTACTGATCTGGGACTAGTACAGAAATACATAGGGGATTCCGGATAGCCGATCCGGGGGGCCCACAATCTTGTGAGTTGTTAACTATATTTCTCATCATTCTAAGACCAGGATGACCTAATCTATAATGCCATAAAGAAAATAATTCATAGCTTCTAAAGACAATCTTCAAAGAAGTATAAACTGCGGGTGTATTGATTCTCGTGTAGTACAACCCAGATTCATATGAGGGATATTTTTCTAATACCATTTTTTCCATATTCCGCGTGCATTACAATGCACAAATGCTCTTTGCAATTTTCTTCTTTGGTTTCTACGTGAAACCCATTGGCGTGGATATCTTTAAAACTTAAGAGAGTGTGTGTTGATTCATGGTACAAAAAGGCTTCTTCAATTATCAAAGTTGTACCTATTGGTAATATAATTGTGGCTCTTCCTGAGCCTATTATATGTGTATCGCTACCTGCGATTGTCGTAATCCTTCCAACGTTCTTCGTGATCGTCCGGAAGTATTTCGACTATCTTAATATGGTATTTGTTGTGCCACTATCAACAATGCATATTTTCTCCATTAGGTGCTACACGATTTCTTTTCTCACCTTCCAATCTATTCGCCAGGTAGAGCTTCGTGCTGATAACGTGTTAGACAACCTCGCTATCGAATAGTGCGGGGCTGCTAAATAGATCTTAAGTAGAGAACAGACAGAGAGAGGGCGAGACACAAATATGAGGAGGAACGGATTTTCTATTCTTTATTGCTTATTTCTGTGTACAATGGGGTGACCCCTGCCTCCTATTTATAACCTACCGCTAGGGTTTCGGTAAAAGTCCACGTGGGCCACGATGGGCGAGTTTCCTAACAGTTTTATGTTACTTCTGGCAAAAAAAAATTGCTAAATTACTCTCGCTAATCACGGGAGTGATGTTTTTTACTTTTGGAAAACAACCAGACTCAACTTTGACCACTAAGGGGGTGCTTGGATTAGGGGTATTTCATTGGAATGTTTTAGGATTTAGTTCAAATTTGAACTAAATCCCAAAACCTCCCAAGAAATTACCACTCATCCAAGCAAGACCTTAATGTTTTCATATCCAGCCGTTTCCACCCAGCGGTAGGGCAAACTTTGTGGGTGAGGACAAATCACATGTTCCAAAATTTGGCTGATGTCTTTACACCTAAAAATATTTCAGGTGGCAGAAATGGTGATTTGTTTAACCACCTTCACCTAAAAAGGATCTTCGGTGGAGAGTACCATTTTGTGGCTTATGTCATAATTCTACGTGGTTGTTTGAACGGTGTGATTTCATATAGATTTCTGGATTTAGTGATAATTTTATTTTTGAATGACAAATACATACCTTTCCAGTACTATGGTAGCAAATTGACAATTATTTGTGCATGATCAATTTTATACACTTGATTTATTGCAAACTACTCAATTATAAATGGAAATTCACGTGATTAGAGAAATGTTTGAATTCACGTACGTATGCTTGTTCAAGATCCATTGCAACCCACGAGGACTCAGCTAGTTAATTTTAGAAGAAAAAAATTATATTTGCAGATGAGAAGAGTCTCATTTTTTTCATTCCAATATCGAAAACTAGTGGCCGTATGGATGGAATATCCGTGCAGTTGCATGAGACATCTCCGCTAATCTCTTATGTGCAGCTCAACTTCTCGGCTTCAACGACTTCATTCCCCCTTACGCTGGCGCGCGCATTGATCAACTCGTCACCGGTGTCAACTTCGCTTCCGCCGCCGCCGGAATCAGAGAAGAAACCGGCCAGCAACTGGTACGTATACCTACCTATTCACGCATACACACATAGCTAGCTGCTTAACTTCTATAGTTCTCCTCTTTGAGTCATGCATTTACAGTGCAACACAATCACACATATATGAACACACATCTATAGGGTGCACGGATAACTTTCACCGGCCAGCTGGAGAACTACCAGTTGGTGGTGCAGCAGCTGGTGCAAATCATCGGCGACTTGGGCTCCGTCGCTGACCACCTCGGCAAGTGCATCTTCACCGTCGGAATGGGCAGCAATGACTACCTCAACAACTACTTCATGCCGGCGTTCTACTCCACCGGCAGCCGTTTCACGCCGCAGCAGTACGCCGACGCGCTCGTCGCCGAGTACTCCCAGCAGCTGCAAGTTAGTACGTAGCAACCTATTATACACATTGCTAAATATATTGTGCGGGCATATCTGGTGTATTGACCGCAAAGCCCATGTTGGAGTTTGCGCTTGTGTCCTGCACTCAATTAAGGCCCATTTGGGTGGACCGGGGTAGACCAGGATCCCAGTCCATCCCCACTTATTTAGAGCTAGCTAGGTTTACATGTGATGCCCCAGGAGCTAGAAAAAGAAAAGAAATTTCTCAAAGAAAAAGATCGTTACGTTTGGAATCAAAATTTCTTTCATTACAGTAGTTAACGAGTTTAAAAATGAAATAAGCTCTTTTTAAGATAAAACAAGTTAGTAAGGCTTGACTCGATAACTGCTCATTACACTACTACAGATCAGACCTTCCATACCAACCCATCAGTCCCGGTTGGATTTAAACCCGTACTGATGAGGGCTTCAATACCGGTTCATTAGCTACAGGACTATCGTGGGCTTTCTACCGGTTCGTATCTGGCGATGCGATCTCTCACATCGATCTGCGTTCGTGTTCTGAGATCGATGAGGGTTTCGATCTGGTTTGTATTACGAACCGGTACTGATGCCTCGTTTTAGGAAAGTTCAAAAGGAATGCACATTCTATGTATATTAGTACGCGATGGTGGGTTGGTTTGGAGTCACAAGGTTGCGGGTTCGAGTTCCGCTTCTCCCATACACCCTCGACATATTTTGAAACATTTTTAGTCCTATCAGTACCGGTTGATGGAACCGGTACTGATGCCAATTGGGCATCAGTCCCGGATGCCCTGTACCGGTTCAAAAACCGGTACTAATGGTTGTTGCCAATCGGTACTGATGGGCATATATGTAGTAGTGTTAACTCGAATTTGAAATAAGCATATATACTTAAATAGTAAATAAAATAATTTTATGTTAAACTATACGAATCTTAAAAGAAACTTGATAATACCTCGTTCAGCTCGATGGCCAGGAGTACCCGTCAATCTTTGGTGTCCATTCAAGCAAGGTCTTTGAAGGTTTGAACAAGAAATTCCCCGTGAATATTGACTGGCACTACAATTAGGCCATGTTTGGATCCCTGGACTAATTGTTAGTTGGCTAAAAATTAGTTTCAGTCTATCCAAACAGGAAGACTAATAGGTGGGCTAATTTTTAGCCAACCCCTTAGCTAACAATTAGTCCATTAGTTGGTGGAGAGGAGCTAATTTGGGCTAATAGCATGTAACACGCTAGGAAAAGTCTGAAATACCCTCGCGCTTGCCTTATCCTCATTTCCTCACCTATTATGAGGGGGGCAGACATGACTTTTCTAAGAAATTAGCCTAACCATTAGTCATGTATCCAAACAGCCCTAGGCTAATTTTAGATGGACTAATTATTAGCTGACTAACAATTAGCTTTAGCTATTAGCCAGCTAACAATTAGTTTTAGCCCATCCAAACATGGCCTTACATTGCAAACTCGTAGCATGAGTTTCGAAACTGGTCGAGCCTTTTGATTTGATTATTCTCTCGTCCAGGTTTTGTACAGGTTTGGGGCTAGAAAGGTGGCGCTGGTTGGGGTGGGGCAGGTAGGGTGCATCCCCAACGAGCTGGCGCGGCGGAGCGCCGACGGCGTGACATGTGACGAGCGGATCAACGGAGCAATCAGGCTCTTCAACCGGAATCTGATGGCATTGGCGGATCAGCTCAACACGCTGCCGGGGGCGAATTTCACGTACATCAACATTTATGGCATCTTCGACGACATCACGAAGACACCGGGAGCCTACGGTACCGCCGCTACCTCTACGAGATATGATTTTGTCTTATTATATATAAATAAAATTATACAAGCATTAATGATATAGTTTTCACTTAACTAATTTAGATAATTTTAAACATATTAGTATGGGATGGATCCTATTGTATCACTAAAAAAGAATGGAGAGAGTATTACTCACGTCTTCTCACCTTTAGATTCCCTTATCAATTCCACCCAAAATTAATGAAGAAGTACTTCTAGTTTTAACGTACAAACGCAAATTGCACATATGTATAGATCATGTCAAATTTGAATCTACATATCCCCTCGACTCTTTTTCACTTATTATTTATGGATATCTAGACAGTCTTCAATACAACATAATGCCTAGACAGTCTTCACAACCGCGTTACGTGGTCGTCGTTGTGATCTAGGACTATGGCAACGAGTCAAGGTGCTTTAGTCTTTTAGTCGCTTGGGCTGGCTCGGTTAGATGGACCTTGCCGGTCTAGTTGGCCCAGTAACCCATTTTCTCTTCTTTTTTTTTCTTTTTTCGGAAATTTTGTAAAACTCTAATTCCATAAAACACTTTTGATGAAAAATTGCTGATATCATAATGGTTAATAGGTAATATTATAAAATAAGATAAATCTAAATATTATATTGTGACTAATCTAATATTTTAAATTTTAAAATGTTGGGCGCACGCATTATAACTGACGTCTATTTGAGAACAGAAAGAGCATTTGTTTTTAAAAAATAAAATGCAGGTGCCTTTGATCTGCTCTCCATTTCAAGGCAAGCCACTTTTCATGACAACTTACGGAGGTTGAAAAGAATGACATGCGTGTGACGCTTTTAATTACCTGAACAAAGTTGTGGAAATCATTTCAGGGTTGAAGGTAATCAACAGAGGATGCTGTGGAGTAGGGAGGAACAATGGGCAGGTGACCTGCCTTCCTTTCCAGGCACCATGTCCCAACAGGCTCGAGTACCTCTTCTGGGACGCCTTCCATCCGACGGAGGCGGCGAACATCCTCGTCGCGCGGAGAATGTACAGTGCCGCGCTGCCGTCCGATGTCCATCCAGTGGACATCCGCACTCTCGCTAGTAACTAGCTAGACGCAGCGCAACACGGCCACAGTATAAATCTTTTTCGTTCTTCTCTTATAGCTTACCTGGCATCGTGTGGACGAAATGCAAATTAATTTAGTTTAATTCATCTGTATTACACATTGGTTCATGGCAGTACTTATGCTTGCAAATTTGTGTTTTGATCCTCCATGGTTTTCTCCTCTTCTCTGCCAGCCACTCTAAAGCTCTGTGTGTTTCAGCTTTTTCATTGGTTTAAAAGTCTAAAAGACTAAACCGAACAAATGACTGGCTTTTCAGCTGGGCTTTAAAAAAGCCTAAAGCCCCTGTATAACTATAAACCAAAAGCCAGACAAGATGAGTTTTTTAGGTTTTTTTGGATGAAATAACTCTTTGCCACTAAAAGTCTCAAAAATTACCCACCAAATACCATCATGTATAAATTGAGAATCCCTCCCCCATCTCATTTAGGGTATTTTGGACTTTCCATCAATAAGCTATACTATCCAACCCATTAATATGTCAAGATACCAAATAACATGTCTTGACTTAAAAGCAGACGGCTTAAAAGCTTAAGCCGAAACAAACAGGGCCTAAGCAATTTTTCAAGGTAAAGATTAGCTTTCAGACGTTTCTTATCGTGCTCTCCTGTGCAACATATGTAACAACATATGCAATAAACAATTTCAACATCTGCAACATTATTGCTTAAATCTCAAAGAAAATAGGGGGGGAGTCTAGTTTTTTTTTTGTCAAAATTCACTTAAAATTATAAAATCTCATTCGTATACATAGATATACTTGATAAACTAGTACGGAAGTTTTTTAAAAAATAATAAAAAATGTTATACCCTATGTAACATTCTGAAAATATGTGTGCAACAATTTAGGGGACACTTGCAATAAAATTAATTGGAGAAGACACATCACATATAATGAAGAGTGCAATGAAAGCCATCAATTACAGAAAAAATATGGATGTCACAACAGTTGCTGCTGATTGTTGTATGCATGAAATCAAAATATTAAAAAAAATTAATAACCAAGAAAAATATCCACAAAATTTTGGAAAGGCCACAACAAACCGGAATAGATCCAGCAACAAATACCAGATCTGGCCATCTTCAGCCGTGGTGGCGATAGATCTGGCGAGCTCCAACCATGGCGATAGTGAATACGACATGCTCAAGCCACCCTTGGGTAGGGGATCCAGTCTAGGCATGATTGATGGCCTCCATCAAGCCCGATTAGTGGGGTGGTGGGAGAGGAGAAATTCGTTGGAGGGGAAGGGATCAAGTGAGGGATGGTCAAGGTCCATGACCACCTCCACCAGCACCGATAGCTTTGGGTTGCCCTCCACCTGATGTTATAGCTCTACTAAAAGCAGCTCCAATAGTCACTAGAGCTCCTCCTCGACCCCTTCGGTCATGTGGTCTCAGCACACAAAGGAGAACAAAAGCGACGGGCATGGTAGAGGGTGAGGAGGACATGGTGGATGGAAAGCTAGAGGCGGTGCGTAGGGAGCTGGGGACAAAAAGAGGGTGGGTGAGAGGAGGGAGACACAGAGGCGGAGGTGTAGTGGCAGCACGAGTGCAGCCGTGTCGAGATTAAAACGTTACGTTATGAGGTTTAATCGCATTTCCGAGCCGATTTCGGGAGTTTGGGCCTCTCCGGGGGAGTTTGGGCCCAAGGGGATGAGTCGTGGGCTTTAGTGGGATGGGATGTGGGCCCATGAGGGAGGGGGAGACCAGAATTTTGGCCTTGGGCGCCCTCCCCCTGCCCCCTTGTGCGCCCCCTTGGCTGCCCTAGCCGCCCCCCTATTTCCCTCCGTTTGGTGCGCCCCCCTTCCTCCTTCTCCCTTGCGCCACCACCTCTCCCCTCCCCTCTCCACCCTCTTTGCTGCCCTAGGGGAGCTCACCACCTCTCCACCCCGCTATTATCTCCATCGGGAAGCCCCGCGACGAGGAGATCCGGCGGATTCGGAGCGAGGAAGGAGATCGGAAGAACCTGGAGGAGATTCGTCGTCGTTCGTCAGTTCATCGTTCGTCGGGCGAAGGTATGGTTAGGGGTAATCCTTGGGGATGGTCTAGGTGATGTGCTAGAGGGTGTTTTGATGCTTTTAGATCAAGAGGTGGTGCTGTTATTGGGTGGATTGGATGAAAACTAGAGTTTGCCTAGTTCTCTGTTTCGGGCAGATTAGGCACACGACCTAAGGTTTGAGTTTTCGCAATTTTAGATTCGGATTTTGGTCGACCGCCTGTTTATAAAGTTGTAGATAACTTCAATACCTTTAATTGGACATCAAGAACGTCCAATCCCGCCCAGCCATTTGAAATTTATGATCGTTTTACCGAGCGTGTTCAAATCTGTGACGTAATTGGGACAAAACGTAATGTTTTGTATATTAGACAATTTTAGAGTCCGAATCAGCTTTTACCAATACTTAGAAAAAGTTAGAACATTTTCTAAGATTCGCGATGATATACTCGTTTAATCAATTCGGAGTCCTGGAACTAAAGTTATGTTAGATTGAAACCTGCTGTCCCGACGGGACAGATTCTCTGTTTTTCGGTTTTGGGAGTAGTTTGTGAAGTCGGGGTAGACGAGCTTTTGCGTACTATTTTGGGGGCATGTTTTGAGTGTTTGGTATGTTTGTGCAGGTGGTGTGAACCCGGGAGTGCCCTCATCCTCTCGCCAATCAGTCGCACGTGGTTAAGGCAAGTGTATTGGAATGGGTAGTGTGTTGTATGTTGCTTGTTTTGATTAGATGCAAATTGTTTTCATGATATGCTATTTTGCCATGACTAGTGTTTGCCCATGATATGATGAAAATGGTATGTTATGATGCTATGCAATGATTAATCGTTTATGTTTATGGCATATGTTGCATACATGGCATGAAAACTAGCCCGGTCGGTGAGAACGTCATAACTAGTCTGGTAAGGTCGGTGAGAAAGTTATGACTAATCTGGAGCGCCATTGAGTAAGACCTACCTCGTGATTCCATCCACCGTGGTGAGTGGAAGCGAGAAGTAGGCACCCTCCATCTACGGGATGGAAAGGGAAAGAGGGTGCACGCCGACGGGTGTGCACTCGGCAATACCGGTATGTGCTTCGAGGAGACATGTGCATTGCATACATGATGATGATGATGAAATAAGTACAAAGAGGATGGAGGCATGAATATGATGTTGTATGTGAAATTATAACTTGATCATGATGTTAAGTACGGTATGTAGTGATGTTGGCATTGAACTGTCCTTTTTAGTCCATTGCAATATACTTGTTGAGTGATGAACTCACGCTTGTGTTTTTGTTGTATTTAGGTACCTTGACACCGGCATGCGGGAAAGGGGCTTAGAGGAACTTCATCACATAATTTTCACACAATTAGACAATGCTTATCTTTCGGAGTTGTGATCATGGTTTAGCGTGATGAAACTAGGATTATGATTTGTTCGTGTGCTTGATTACATCCTTTACTTCGTATTAGTTCATGAAGTGGTTAAATTCATTATGCTAGACTTAAATTGCCGCTATATTACCCGTTATTGTTGCTTTGGATGTTTTCTATTATGATATATCATGTGTTATTGTGTTGTTGCTCCGAACTATGGAAAAACAAAGGAGATGCTGCCGAAATTTTCAGTTTTAGCATTTGCGTCTTTGCTGTAATTTCTTTTAATTTGTGGTATTTAGATGTTGTTTAGTCTATGTTTGGTAACATCCAGGGCATACTAGATGCCGGGGTGTTACAGCTGTGAAGGTGTGGTAATGTGTGGTTGATAGAAAGGAAGATATACGCAACTCCGGGAGTAAATGAAAAAATATTAGTGTACTATCATGTTTTCATAGTTAACACCATGGCATTGACATTTGGCGGTGAAACTTCTTTACTACTCTCTTCATTGAGAAATATAAAATGTTTTACATTAAGTGGTAATAAATAAATGTATATAGATGAGAGAAAATAGATAATGCTATATTAGGAAAGGCATCATTAGATCTATATTCAAATATTATATTTTTAACGAAGAGAAATTCTTTATTTGCCACCGAAAGTTGGCTGAGTCCTTAAAATGCCATTGTGAAACTGCTCATCCCTTTATTACCATCAGATCTCAACTTTCATTCTGTTTTTACCACTATCATCCATCTGCTGTCGATGGACTATTAATTGAGCCGTGAAAAGATGAAAATGCCATTCTTCTTCCTTGGACACAGTCCATTTCAGGTCTCCACCCCCGTTCCCCTTCCCATCGATCCCCCCATCTTCCACCTCTTGAGCCAAACCACCTCCTGAGCCAAACCACTCCGTCACAACCATGCACATACTTTTGTGCCTTGGCATTGTCACCACCCTCACCCCGGATTCACTCACTGATCTCCTCATTGATCCTCTCGAGGCTGTACTCGATGTTGGTCTCAAGGAGGCCGTCGTGGACAAACACTGAATCACCGATGATGAGAACAGCGAGTAGTTCAGCGAAGAACCGCCGCGCTATTGGTCCGTAGTGGCTAAGTGCGGTGAGTTGGGGGCAGATGCCATCCTAACACTTAGGCTTGACACGGCCTTGGGGACGCTAATGAAGGTGTTCTTGGGGGTCTTGAGGTCACCGCACCGGCACTTGATGGCGAGGCTGGCTCAACACCACACATCCTAGGCGGAGAACTCCTGGAGCGTCTAGGATGAGGGTGTCGAACTGGACGACGAGGGTGCGGCCAAGCTGGACAACAAGGGTGGGGCTGGCAAACCAGGAGGTAAAGGAGTTAGGGTTCTTGGATAGTGGAATGAGGCAAGCGAGGTGGAGCGCAGAGAGGGACTTGGGGAGGTCGCCAACGGCAACAAGGGGGAGGAAGGTGATGGGGTGGTGGATTGTCGTGGGGGCTCCTGTCCTGGTACAGTGATACTCCATTACTGTTGCGCAGGCCTGGATAATTGCGCAACCGATGGCATGCGATCACGGCATCACGACAGACTCAGTTGAAACCACTTGGTCGACACAATACTCAACACACGAGCATATGCCATCCAATTGGTTCCAATTTGAGCTTCCCGCAACCATGTGATAACCACTAGTCCCTAGATACGTAAGCTAGTGTCACATGTTAAGATAGGTAGTATCACGTCCATGCAAACACAAATTAAGAGTAGAAGTAATATATTACAACGATAGATAACAATATTACAACTTGTTCTTGTTTACAATAGGCCGACTGGCTCAAAGTAAACTGAAGAGAAGAACATGAGAGAGACAAAAGCAAAGCGACACGGCGTGCCTCCATTCCCACAGGCAATCGGCGAGCATCTCACTCCGCTAGCCGTCAAACGAACCACCCGCGTCGGCGTCGTCAGACTCTGGATCACCCCCGTCTTCTCCTGCATCTTCTGCTCCTCACGCAAATTGTTTAGAGCAAACGGTGAGTACACGTATGTACTCGCAAGACTTTATTGTTTGCAAGTATATTAATAATGCAGGCTAATCAATGAGAATAGTTGCTATTCTAGTTCCGATTTGCATGAAGCCGAAGTTATTTGCAATAGACTAGTAGATTCGAAATGCTGCACAGTTTATAAAGCATTTAGTGAAATAAAGTAATTCAACATATAATGTACATTTCATATCATACTCAATTTCCTCCAACATGACCAACATAACCATCATATGGCATCAAGAATCACAACCAGCTTGATCAAATCGCCAGTCCAATCAGTCATTGAGTCCAACGACTCAACATTTCGCTCCTTTTAACCCAACATTTAAAAGATTTACCATTTCTAAATCATTTTCCGAAAACAAAACCCAAATTGCTATACTTGACATCAAATACCCAAGATGCTCGTGACCGTGAGCACGGCTAATCGATTAGTTTAATTAATCTCTATAGAGAATGCACACTTTACCCACATGACACGCTCTAGCAATCATGTCAACCATGCCATGCGATACATACCGTATCCGTTTTGCTAGATTGTGACGAAACTTTTCCAATTGTCGGCACTTAGTCTTGCATCAGCCCCGGCGATGTGCGCTCTTTGCTTTGGGTGAGGACTCCACACACCCACACAGAGTACCCCTGGGCTAGGCGAGAGTACCCCCAATTGATGGTGTTTGGGTACCTTAAACTCCAAACCTGATTCACCCCCACGGATCCAACGATGGTTAGCGCCCCATCGTGCCTTTTACCCTCAGCAAAGCATCCACCGTTATTTCACGAAAGTCTCCAACACCTGCGCGAGGTGAGGGAGTATTCTAAGCAACACCAGCACGTCGGTATTGCCCAACTACTTCGACCTACCACGGCGCAAGACCAATTTCCAACTCCTGTACTGGGTTTAGGCTATCCCATACTAGCACATGTGGTTGTACGAAAAGACTCAGTTAAAAGCGTCAAGTTCAGTCCTTAGAATTTCACAGACGAGACCTCCCATCATCTGTCTGGCATAAACCACTGTACACCTTTTCCTTTTTCATCTTTTGCCAACATAGCCTTTATTTTCCAAAATCATCATTTCAAAAATCCTGATAATGTATCGAAAGACTTTGATTGACTGAGTCCACCGATCGATATTCAATCAGTCTAAGGCTGGGCTAAGCGTATGCAACTATTAGACTTATATTCCCTGGCGACACTTAATATAGCGTCTATCCTTAATCTATGGTTACTCAAGGATTTCAGGGTAACAACGAGATTAAGATAAGCCTTCCAACCATTAGGGTAACTACCATTTCCCACCATTTAAATACTTGTATTAAATTGATATGCATGCATAATAGTTTTGCAATCAACCAAAATACATTTGCAAATATGGGTTCAATATGGTCAAAGGGGGTGCTTGCCTGTTTGCTCTTGGTTTTGCGTGTCCTCTGGGTCGTAGTCCGGATCCTCGCCAACTGCTCCCGAGGCGTCAGTGTCTAAACGAAAGCGCAACAAAAGAAACCATGAGAAAACGAATAAGATCCAACGAAAACAAGGCATAAAGCTCTAAGAATCGGACAACAACCAATAAGTGAACACAAGAGATAAAGACTCAACGAAAACCAAATTGATTCGGTGCCCGGCAGTACCGGCATCTAAATCCCGGTAGTGCCCTACGGTCAGCGTCTGGTCGCCAAAGCCCGATAGTGCCGCCCTACAAATCTGCTAGCAGGCGCGAAGTCGGTAGTGCCGAAGGCTACGAACCCAGAAGGGGACCTCTCTGGAAAATAACTGTCGACGTTGTGGGGGCGGTAGTGCTGGCCTGAGTGGCAGTACCGGCCTTACCACGTCGGTAGTGCCGGCCACAGGTCGACTAGGGTTTCCAGAAAAAGGTTTTTCAGGCAAATGACTTCGGAACTTCGCGGCGATTGCATGGATGGGTTCTCATAGATGGTAAGGACTCATTCACGTGAACCACGCAAAGTTTCGACCCCGTTTGACCTAATTTCTAATCCGAGGAACTCTAGAGTCCTATTTTACGCCAAATTTTGACTTTCACCCCGAATCGAATTCAAATTCGATTCTTTTCGCGAAACTCGAACTTTAACGGCATCGAATATATTCTAGTGTCATTTTCCTAGCTTTTGGAACTAGGGTTTCATGGATTACTTCCAAAAGTTATGAAAATGACATTTAACCAAATATATCCGATAAAAACGTATTTAAGGTTTTCGATCTCGGTTTTCACGCTAACGAGAACTCTAGCACCTAACCTAGGTTTAGAAACTCAGCTAACTAGAGATTGAGCACTACAACTAGGTTTTTTAAGGTTCCAATTAATACATCAAAGGGTAAAGGAAGCATGAACTAGAGGAGGAAACTTAGATCGCAGTAGAGTTGATTAGAACTCGATCCACTTACCACGGATCGTCGCTAGGGTTTGAGAACGGCGATCTCCTCCGTGGCTTGCTTCTCCTCGAGCTCGAGAACACCGGAGAGAGTAGTTTAGATGGAGGGGATCCTTGAGGGAGAGGGAGAGACATCCATGGGAGAGAGAGAAGGAGGGGGAGTGAGAGAGCTTGAGGGAGGAAGAGAGGGAGAGGGAGTGTTTGGCTGGGGGAGGAGGCGTAGAGGGGAAGCCTCTAGAAATAGAGGAGGTGGCGGAGGCAGCGGCAGCGAGGAGGGCTCTGCCCCCTGCTGGTTGCCTCTCGATCGGCCGATGCGGGCCAGGGCAGTGATGCTTGCCGCCCGATCGATACTCTTAGCCAAGACCGTGGTAGTGCTCACTGGTCGCAAGATTCCGCGAAAATTTCCAAAAAGCTCCCAAATCTTGAAAATTCATCCCGGAAACTTTTAGGATGGGTTCTAAGATCGCTAGAGAAGGAATAGGTACTACAGTTGCTCGGAACGTTCTAACCGCAACACGAAATAAGATTTTGGAGCAAAAACTAAAATGAAACGGCTCGAACAAACAAATCCAAACACAATTAACTCCAAATTGAAATCCAAATAACTCTCAAGGGATGAATTAACATTTAAAAGGCAATTACAAACTCAGGATGTTACATGGATGTAGGCGAAGGAGGTGAGGTGGTGGGGAAGAAGAGGCCGGAAACAACGAAGTTGAAGGCGTCGACGAAGGCGGAGACAGCAGTGGGGAGTTCGCCGCTAGTGGGGACATCGCGGGATCGCCGGGATGGGAAGGAAGCCATCTTATGATCTTCTACTCTGCTTTGGGTGTGGGTTGCAGAGGCTGGTGATTGCTTATTGGGGCTGGTCTTATATGGGAGAGTTTGGGGATGATTAGCACGGAATGCTGCTTGAGGCCATGAGAAGGTCAGAAGCTTGAGGAGGAGGAAGAAGGGTTTTGTTAAAAAAATCTAACAAAATCAAGGGATTTGACTCACGACAAAGTGAAGATAGTGGCAAAAAGTGGGGGGTGCAAATTGGGATCCGATGGCAATGAAGGGAGGAGCAATTTTGCGATGGTATTTTATGAATCCGACCTCAGTGGCAAATAAAGAGTTTTCTCTTTAACAAAATATTTAAACTATAGGCCTTATACACGTCTAGGGAGGGAGTACGCTAACCGCCACAATGCTGTTGGATGACCAATCGACCCGAGCTTGACAATCCGGAGCTATTCTATTGCCCTTGCACCTTTTTTTGTTGCAAATCTAGCCCTGTATGCACGCAATTACAAAATAGCCTCCTTCACGATCGTGGAAGCGTCGGAGGTGACACGTGTCACCTGTCGCGCTTATATACCGCGGCAGATGTTGCTGAGCTAGGGCAGCACGCTCAGGCACCGTGTTCTGTTGCCCTACCTACATTGCTGCCTTGTCGAGCGGCCGTTCCGCGATAGTACATGTGGCATTTTCATGGTAAGGAAGAAAATTATTTTTACAATTACGTTTGTAGTTACTATATAAGAAAAAAAGGTGGGAAGGAAACTAGAAAAATGCAAGAACTCGGAGATTGACCGTGGTAAAAAGGTTGCAAGAGACTAAAAGACTCTTTGCCTATCATCACCTTGATATGAGACGTCCATCCTGCCATCCCACGGCTGACAACACCTTTCAGGTCCTAGGCTGGGGCCTATCTGACTACCTACCTCCCTCCCCTGCCTTAGGTAACTCGGTTCTTCCTTCTTCGAGTGTGGGGTTTTTGGGCAAATGGAGAGTTCGAGCAGCTGCTCGCCGTCGCCACCCATCTTCCGGAATAGGTACTGGATCCTCCGCCACGGCCGCAGCGTCCCCAATGAGCGCGGCCTCATCGTCTCCTCCCTGGTACGGATCCGTCCATCCCAATTCGCTATCTTTCCTAAATTTTCCTGTCCCAAGAATTTGCTACTCCAATTCACCGTTTCGATTGACGCGACCTTTCCTTGCAACTGTTCTGGTCCTGGTAGGAGAACGGAACGAAGGCGGAATTCGGGCTGGCACCGCAGGGCGTCGAGCAGGCGCGCTCGGCGGGCGAATCGCTCCGGAAGGTATCGAAATCGAATTGGTGTTTTTTTCGCGGTTGTGTCCGTGCCGTGGCTTCTTGGATGGTGCGTGCAGTAGTGACTTGGGCAAGCGGTTTTTTGCGTGCAGGAGCTTGAGGAAATAGGTGTACCAGTGGATTCTGTCAAGATCCTTTATTCCCCATTCTCGCGAACCATGGAGACGGCCAGAGTGGTAGCTGGCGTGCTTGGCATTCCCTTTGAGGGTCCAAGCTGCAAAGTGAGTGGTTTAGTCCTGGATAAACCATGTTATTTTAAAGCCAGATGATGGCAATGGATTTCATGTAAAGTTTCTAAATATGTCCTAGCCGGCTAATTGTATGCGTAGGCATTTGAATGTGTGGAAATGGAGTAATTTCGATAGTATTTTTATCATGTTGGAAACTTTTTGTATGGGTGACCAGGTATATAGGCTTTGCATTCTCGGGCATGATATGAATCATGAATGTGACATAAGATTTACAACACTTATCCTCCAATGCACCTGCAAAAAACAGAGAGTTATAATAGCACAGAATATTTGTATATCTTGGAAAAGGAGATGAAGTCGATACTTCCAAATGCATTGTGTAAGATAAATTATGTACACCCGTCAAGTCCTGCCCATGGAAGAAGTCCTTTTAAAAAAAATGAAGTCCTTTTGTTTCCTGGAATCAAAAGGTAGTAATCCTGCTACCACTTATTTCTTCAAAATATAAATTGAAAAAATAGAAAACTATGTATAATTCGTTTTGCTGCTTCCTCTTTATTTTTTTCTGTGCAGGTTTTAGAGCAGTCACAATAAGCACTAAATGGTCATGTTTTACTGCCAACAAAACCTGTGAAATAATCCGCTGAAGAAAGACCTGTAAAACAAACTAAGCATGAAAACTATTACATCTGAAAACATTTGTGGCCTAGTTGATCATGTCCCGATTCCTTACTTCTATCATTCATTGCAAACATCATCCTCTTTGAAACATTGTATAATGTTAATTATTTTTGGATGGTTACAAGTCAGATAAGCAAAAACTTAATCCTTCAAAGTTGCTTCAGTGTTATGGTGTAATAAGGAGCAATTTCTTCTTGAAACACCTTTTGAATTTATGATGTGCTTTTGTAAGCTAATAATTTTCTAGTGGAAGGCTCTCAGATCAGATGTCTAGTGATCATGATCATCTGGTGGCCTCATGAGAATTTCTTTTGTAGGCATCTGTGGAACTTCGTGAGCGTTATTTTGGACCATCATATGAATTGCTTTCGCATGAAAAAGTGAGTTTATCAAACTGCGGATCCCTTTTCAGTTAGGAGTTAATAAACATGCTTATTGTTGGAACATGAAATGATATCTGTTTTAACAAATAACATTTGGTTTATGTTTTGACAATTGTGGCAGTCAACTCCAACCAGATATTTAAACCACTCATTTCTCAAGTTTTCATGGCTATTATTTTGGAGCAATTTTTTTTCTGTGATTTGGTTGAATTCATCAGAAGTTAAAGTTTATATTCTCTGTGGGCATTGCTAGGTATAGATGGTATGAAATAGTTTGTCATGAATTATAGCTTCACACGTTTTGTGGTACTTCTGCCATTTTGATAGCACTGAGTTTTACACTTTGTATGTGATCATCAAATTGCTAGTTGCTGCAGGAACTGATAGGAAAATTGAATATCTTATATGTATATGATATATGGTTACAGTGATGTTGCGATTCCTGTAAATATTATATGAATATTTGTAGGAAACTATTTTAATAGGCATGGTTTCTTGCAGTGTTCAAGAAGGCGCTAGGCGCTAGTCGGATGGTGAGGTAAGGCCCAGCGCCTAGACGGATTAATCGGGGATTAATCGGATCTAGGCGGTCAGTCCTAGGCGGTCGGATAAAATAGATTATAGTAGATATGTAGAATGTAAAGAACCAAATAACTAAGCAGTTAAGCACACAATTAGATAAATAACATAGACATAATGACATAGTACCACCCAAAGACATAAGTTCTCACACAATAACCCACAAGCAACAAGCCACAAAAGCGTTCATAGTTCAAATTTAGCAAAAGTGCAAAACACAAGTTTTCAAACATGATAAAATGGTGATTAAGGTTTCAATCTCAGTCTTCGTCCTCTACACCATAATCCTTGGTTGGGATCACTTCTTCTTGCTCTGATTCAAACTCAACTTCGTCATCATCTCCCTCTTCCTCGTCCTCTTCCTCTTCTCCTTCCCCTTCAAACTCCCAATCATTTTCATGTAATTCTCTCACTCTTGAGCTCCTATGATGTTGCATGGCTTCACCCGCCCCACTTGCTTCATCAATAATCTTCCAAGAAAGGCCCGTTTCGGGATTCACATCATCATCATCCACACCATCAATCAACCAACCTTGTGCATGTCTAGCATCACTAGTTAAAAGGACATCAATATTCTTTGTCTTGCTTTCCTCTTTTCTTCTCAACAATTTTGCATTGAATTGAACAAAGACTAGATCTCTAAGACGGCGAGTATCTAGCTTATTTCTTTTCTTAGTATGGACCTACATTACAAATTGCAAAGAATGAGATGACATAATAAAGTTAAGTATATAATCAATTATGGGACTTGAGAGTTAGTTAGTTACCATGTCAAAGGTGCTCCACTTCCTTTCACAACCCGATGAACTTACCGTCAAAGAGAGCAACCTTATTGCCATTTTTTGCAAATGTGGAACATGACCTCCATATTTGGTCCACCAACTTGCTAGATAATAGGATCCAAATGAAACAACATCGACGATCAATGACAATGAGAATTGAAAATGAACAATATGCATCTATCAATGAAAATGAAGTAATGAACAATGGATTACCGGGAATAATAGAGGATTTTTGGCATCCAATTAGAGCAATAGCCTTCCCAAATAATCCTTCTTTATGTCTAAATTTGTCAAATTCCACATTCATCACTACATCCATTTCCTCAAGATCACAATGGTAAAAACGATTAACACATTCATATAATCCTTCATTTATAGCTTGCTCCAAAAAGATAATTGGGTCACGATAGCTATAATATGGATTCAAGACATAACATGCTAAGTGCAATGGAGAATCAAGCCTTCTCTTCATCTTTTTATCAATGGCTTCCATCAACAACTTATAGTTGGGCTCATGGTTGTTCAAGGCCTCCTTGATTTGCTTCTTTGCCTCTAAAATTTCTCCATAGACAAAAGCCAAAGAAGGACCATCTCCATCAACAATGCGAAGAACTCGAACTAATGGCTCAAAAACCTACACGTAATGGCAATATATGACACTTCTAAATAGCAAACAAAGAAAAATGAATTAATGGACAGCAAGTATTAACTTTGTGTACCTTCAAACAATTGTTCACACCATTCCAAATGGCCCTACTGATGATTGTGCCTGTTGCCTTTAGTCCTTTACCTTTCTTTGTGAGAAGGTAATCATCCCATTCCTTGCTAACTGCCATGATTCTTAGCTCGGTTTTCTTCTCAATTAGACTTTGCAAAGTAAGAAATGCCGAAGCAAATCTAGTCACACCGGGCCTAATTATATCTCTTTTCTTTGTGTGCTTTCTCATCAAAGCCAAGGTCCTATGGTGCGAATAAATAAAAATAGTCATAGCCTTTGCTTGCTCAACTGTTTTCTTGTACTTGGCCATGCCACCAATTCCTTGTAGCATCAAATTAATAGTGTGAGTTGCACATGAGCTCCAAAAAATATTTTGTCTTTTCTCTAATAGCAAATCTCTTGCCCCCATGTTGTTTGAAGCATTGTCGGTGACAACTTGCACTACATTTTGTGGACCTATTTGTTCAATGCAACTATCAACATACTCAAAGATGAACTCACTTGTGTGTGCTTTTTCGGAAACCTCCTTTGATTGTAGGAAACTAGTCCCTAAGCTACAATGCATACATATGTTCATTATGCTTCTCCTTTTTTGATCTGTCCAAGCATCGGTCATGATAGAGCATCCACCCAAGGCCCTTTCTTGTTCATGTGGCTTCAACAAATTCTTGGCTCTCTCCACTTCTTCCTTTAACAACTTCTCACGACTTTCATATTGGGAAGGACCGGGATAGTTTGGGCCAAAGCGACCAATAGCTTCCAACATTTGCTTGAATTCATAATTATTGATGGCATTGAATGGTATGCCTACATGAATCACATACGCAAGAATATAAGGTTAGCAATAGGCCAATAGCAATGATATAATAAAAAATAACCAATATATTAGTTGAGGAGGCATACCATGAGCATAAAGCCATCTAGCAACATATTGGTTGCACATGTGAAGTCTTTCTTTAGCGATGTGTTGATTAATGCTTGTTTGTCTATTGGTTCGTGATAAAGGAATAGAAGGATCAACGGGCGCTGCATATTTCTCCATAGGCCCTACTGCCCGAGGTCCCGAGGACGACCCAATCACCTCAAACCCTTCTCCTTTTCCTTCATTACGATCGATGTCCACTTCGTTCCTTACCTCTTGTTCTTTTGTATTCTTGACTCTCTTCTTTTCTCTAACATCATCAATTGATTTTTTGCACTTATCTTGATCTTCCTTGTTAGACTTGGGACATGCTTTGACATTGCCTCTTATATGTCCAACATGTTGTTTAATTCTATAGATCCCCCACTAACTTCCTTCCCACACAATTTGCACTTCACTCTATCCAAATTATTCCCATCTTATATCATCGGAATTTCTTTTGAGAAGGTTAGAACTCGATTCTTTTGCAACCGATGCTTGGGATGACGACATTGATTCTAATATACAAATTACAAAATATTAAATGGCATTAGCATTTAGCAAAACCAATTACCTACACTACAAACAGAGAGAGTGGGGACTGGGGAGAGACAGAGAGATCGAGAGAGGCAGAGAGAGTGGGGAGAGGCAGAGAGAGATCCAGAGAGTGGGGAGAAGCAGAGAGAGATCCAGAGGGGGGAGAGGCAGAGAGAGATCGGGAGAGGCGGCGGAGGGGCGAAGCCGGGGGAAGGAGAGGCAACGGAGGGAAGGAGAGGCGGCGGAGGGGTAGAGCCAGAGGAGGGAGTGGCGGCGGAGCCGCGGAGGGGCGGAGCGGGGAGAAGGCCGCCGCAGGGGAGGGAGAGGCGACAGAGGGGGCGGAGCAGGAGAGGGAGTACCTGTGCGGCGGCCAGCGGCGATGGCTAGGTCTCTACCGAAGGTCCCCCGTGCGTGCCCGTGTCTCCACTGAAGGTCCTCCCGTGCGCCTGTGTCTGTCTCTAGGGTTGGCTGTTTTTATTGCTCCTTCGCCCATGGCTCCATCAATAAGTCGACCGCCTAGCGCCGCCGGATCCCGCCTCGCCTAATCCCGCCCGGCCGCCTGCGACCGCCTAGGCGGTGGAACCGCCTAATAGCCCGAATTACGGCGGCCGGTGCCCGCGGAACGCCTAGGTGCCGCTGAAATCCGATTTTTTGAACAGTGGTTTCTTGTTTACTGTCTTAGTGCAAATGTTCTGTTACGTGCTCAGCCATAAGAGCAGGTATTGGGTCTAGAGGAGTGCGAAGTAGGGGGATTGGTGGAGGATGCCGAGACAGCGGATAATTTGTCGCTTGGCCGGAAGCAACCACCGGGTTTCAAATCAGGAAACCTTCCGCGTACTAACTAAATTCTAGTTTATTGATTCGTAAGCATAATCCATTATAGCATGCTGCTTCCTTTATATAGGATTAGCAGCTAAATTCCTAATCTACTAGGGATAATAGCCCCAAGAGATTTAAACGAATAAGGATAATAGTCCCAAAGGATTTAAACTAATCTGTCATCTAATGACAGCATTCAAATAAGAGATAGAGATAAATTGAAACTACTAATATGCAATTTAAATACTATTCCACTGGTGATCCATATCATCACTCCCTTTCTCCAAGACGAGCTTGTTCACAAGCTCGGACTGAGGATAGATGCGATGAAAGGTGGACGCAGCCATCCATGTAGCACCCTCAAGTGATTCCTGTTTCCAATGCACCAAAAATTCCTATTGGCCATGAATGACGCGAGTGCGTAGGATTGCTTGGGGGAACGGAGTTGTTGCTGTTGCCGGCATCAATGGAGAAGGCGGAGATGGTTTTGGTGGTGTAGGTGTCATTGGAGAAGACATCGATGGTGTTGGTGGTGCTCGTAACACTGGAGGTGGGGACAGCGTTGGTGTCACTAGAGGAGATAGGTAAGGCGTTGATGGCGCAGGTGCTGCTGGAGGAGATGAGGATGGTGTTGATGGTGTGGGCGTAACCGGTGGAGGATGAGAAGATACCGAGGGATCGGCTGGTGTCCTCGGCACCTACGGGGAGGAAAAGAAACTAGCGGAGCGCTAGCTTCGCCTTTGCAGACACTCGCTCTGTAGCCACCGGTGAAGCCAGCAGTAAGCAGGTATTGTCGTTTGAACGCGAGATGGCTACTCTGGAGCCGAACCCAACGAGACGCAAAATTTACGGTCGCAAAGAAGCTAGAGCCGCTTTGGGAGCCAATCCGGATTCAATCTGGTTATGAGATCTCTTTGGAGTCCGATCGGCTGCCCACATGAGGTGTGTCGGTCACGAGCAATCATAGGCGCACGGGCGAGTCTCCGAGGCTGGGGTGACTGGCGCGGAGGCGGCCTGGAGGAGTGTCGCTGAGGAGACGGCGGATGGAGCAGCGTCATGGGAGGCGGTGCATCTGGCGGGCGTGCTCTGCCGGAGATGGCAGTCGAGGGGTGTCCGTCGGTGGCTGGAGGCTGATCGGCATCGAGACAGGCGGGCCGGCACAGAGGTGGCCTGGAAGACCGATCTGTGCGAACCGGAGGGCGGTCGGCGCTGTCGGGGCCGGTCGGTGCAGAAGATGAAGCAACAACGACTGATGATGACGTCACCGATAGGCGGCCGCAGACGGCGGCCGAGGGCAGCACAAGGAGGCGAGCCGAAGGGCGCGGGGCCGGCTGTGTCAAAGGTGGGCGGCCAAGCCGAGGCTGGCGAGCGGCGGTGCCCAGAGGGGAGTGGATTGCGCAGGCGCTGTCATGGATCCTAGAACAGGCGGGGAAGGTCCAACTAATGTGCCCATGTGCGCAACCAAGATCTGGGAGATGTCCACCAGCCCTTGCCCCTGTATTGTTGCTCCTATTCCTATTGTTGACAGCAAGGAGGAGCCATGGCTGGTCCCTGGCATTGGTAGTTGTTGCCCCACAAGGATTGTGCTGGGTGGTTGGCCGGGCAAGACAAACGCGATCTGTGCCAGCAAACTCTTCGCTTCGTTGATTGAAGTTTGCATGCTGATGATCTTCTTTTCGAAGCTCACGAACTTCTATTCGATTGTCTTCTTGAATTAAGCTAATTCCAGCGCAGAAACATGGTTGTCAGCCATGATACCAGGAGCGTCGTGCTCTGATACCAAGATGTTACGTGCTCGGTCGTAAGAGCGGGTAATGGGTCTAGAGGAGTGCGAAGTAGGGGTATTGGTGGAGGATGTCGAGATGGCGGATAACTTGTCGCTTAGCCCGAAGTGACCACCGGGTTTCAGATCGGGAAACCTTCCGCCTACTAACTAAATTCTGGTTTATTGATTCATAAGCATAACCCATTACAGTATACTGGGTATTGAATATATGACATAAGAGTATAAGGAACTAGAACATAACATCTCCCGGTGGTGTTCAGCAATGAATTGACAAGGGTTATGCAATGAAGTATAATGCATCTGGCTGAGCCAGGAATTGAATGAATCACTTTCAGATTGTCTGATATCCTAACTTCACTGTAGGACCCACCAAGGCATAGTCTTTAGTACACACTATCTAGATACCTAATAGACACCAGAATCTGTTGTGTACAAACATCTTGCCTTATGAACAGAACGAGAATTGTCCACAGTTTTGAGTTTCAATATCATTCTTGTTTAGCTTATTCAGATGAAGTCCTTCAGTTTGCAACATTTTCCTTGAGTAATCAGATATCAATAATGCATTGAAATCTAAGAATCTTCTCATGTCTGAAATTCATTGAAGCTCCATGCTTGTTGGAAGCAAAGAAATAGTGTAAGATTTCTCAGCTTGGTCAAGCCATTTTGATTCTAGCCCTTTAATTTATTGTCCATTACTGAGCCTTTGTTAGTATGTTATTCAGGAATAATTAGTAAATAATTTATGGCCTCAAGCCCTCAACTAAAATAAATTATTTATGAAGTGCAAGTTTTGAACTTGGTCATACACATGTTGATTAAGTAAATGTTAAGTGTAGGACTGGAGATAACTACATAACTATTATGGTGATATGTTGCCAAACAGTAAAATCTTGTAAAATTCCAAAGACATGAGGCACTAGACTGCAGTTCTTTTTGCCATGATATACGGCATGGAAAATAAGGGCAAGGAGGCAAATGCAAACAACCACTTGAGCATTTCGACAAATTCTGCTATTTTGCTTTCAAGAGTTTTACCCTGCAATCGATAACGCATAGTTAATTCTGTTGGCGTGCTTTTGCTTTTTTTTTTTACAGAAAATTACCTCGGTGTCTATATGATCTCATCTTTTGTTCAGTACTGAATCTGATATGACGTGTTAGTATGCAGAGGTATGGGCAGTAGATGAAGTAGATCCCTTTATGGCTCCAGAAGGTGGCGAGAGTGTTACAGATGTTGCTAGTAGATTTGCAGCGCTGCTGTCTTCTTCAGACAAGGAATATCATGGGTACTTGTACATGCATATTGGTAGAATTCAGATGATATATTTGTTTTTTCATGTTTTATTACATCTCTTTTGTATTACATTATCACCGAAATCTGTATTGATAAACACAGTTATTGTAATTAGGTAATTAACTGTTAAGTGCCTTTTTCAAAAGATCAACTGCATGCTTTACCATGAATTTTCAATGTAATTGTAACACTGACAGCCTGCAGTGTAATAACCACTCTGCTAATCAGTGAGAAGGTGTTGACAACCCACTGGTAATGATTCTGAACCTAACAAATTTGCAACCATGTATCCGAAGACTACCAGGAACCATGTGGAATTGATTAAACCTGGTTATTTAGTTTACTATGCATAGGATTGTCAAACCAGATGCTCTATTTTACTACATATGAGATAAGATTGGGCTACTTGGGGTTAAACCAGTAACTTTAGTGCATGACTGGGTAACTTTTTTGTGACTGTTTGCTTTAGTTCATTACATGCTGGATTGGTCAATGAAGTTATGGTTAAAGTTTGAGTAATAGTATGAAACATATTTAGGATAAATTTATGATTGCAACTCACTGCAGATAATGAGGGATGATCTCTTGATGAAAAAAGGAAAAAGATAGGAACGGCCTGCTAGTTCATGACAGGTTAAATACTGTACTAGAATAGGGAGAATAGACCTAGATTAGAGAGAAGGCTTTTGATGAGAAAGAGACTAATTATTTCTTCTTACTTGATTTCAGAAGTTAGAATGTGTAGCCAACTAGCCGTTTGTAGCGCAGACTTGATGTGCCCCCTAACAATCTAGTCTAACTCAAAACTCTTAATGATAACGGCCTAATCAAACTAAAATATCAAAACCGAAACACAAATTAATAGGCAAGAAGCAACTCGTGCTACAGTAGTAAGTTGTTGCTGTGCAATTGCTGCAGTCGGTCGAGCCATGCTATAACAGCGTGTTTTTCCAAATCCTTAAAAGCCATGTTACTGAGATGATTGGGAATTGCAATTTGACTTGTCCTTCCTGTATAATACAACTGAATCAAAACACGCACTAATAAGATATATGCATGAACATGAAGGCATGAAGCTGAATCAAAACAGGACTTATGGTTTGTCAGACGAGAACCTAACTATGAACTAGAACGAATACTAATCATCAGGATTTGATTATCCAGAGACAAATTCATATAATTACCTTACATAGTCTACACAGCATAGATAAATAAAGTAACTTGATGGACTACTCACAGAGGTTAAGTTTGTAGAGGTGCCTTGGGAAGCTAGGATGCTGAAGTTCTGATAGTTCATTTAGAAGCTTTGATGCAAGACTCGTAAATTTACATAATTTGGCCAAATAGCATTGTAGCAGACGTAAACAACATTGTTCTGTATCAAGATGCATCTTAATATTTATTAACCCATGCTTCCATCTATCGTGCTGGAGTTGACTTACATGTTTAATTCCATGCAGCTTTGCAATTCTTGTTGTCAGCCATGGGGACCCTCTACAAATATTTCAAGCAGTACTCAGCGGAACCAAGGAAAACTCATCTTTCCTCGACGAGGTAACTGACCTGAAAAAGAAAGGCCCGATAGCGCCATGTTTGCTGTCACAGCACCGAAAGTTTGCACTCCTGACAGGAGAGCTGCGCCGCGTTGTGTAACTCGGTGCAGATTTGATTTTATCCTGTTATTTAGTAGACTAGCAGATTCAATTGGTGCAGTACTTACCAATTGGGCATTGATCCGGGAGCAGAAGGAATGCATGTTTATTCTGCCCATGAGCTGAATATTGAATATAAGTGACAGTTATTCATATTTTTTATGAACCTGAAATATTTTGATGTCCTTGAGGAACGGCACATGTTGAAATTTCACTTAGGATGCTCGAGTTAGTTCCAGTTTGGTGAGTATTTTGCCTGAGCAGTCTAAAGAAACATTTGCTACCGACTGTTGCAAGTCATTCAGATTATTTCAGTTGATGCATTTTGTCGTGACATTGTATGATGGAAGCACTGCTGTCTCTATCTACTTTTATCCCGTTCGTTTGGGGTGTTTAAACTAATGGAACAGGATTTTTTTTTAAATAATACTTTTTTTAAATCAATTTGCGTTTTTAATATACGGAATAAAAAATTTGCAAAAATAATGTGCCGTCGCCAAACGGTATGGCGAACACTTATTTTTCGCCGAACCGTTTGCGAATTCTATTTTTCGCGACAGCTTTGGCTAAAATAGGCTAATTCGCGCTATTAATTGTTCGTAAACATGGGTTAGCTATTTTCGCCAGACGCTGTATTTAAAATAGGGTATTCGCCACACCGTTACGCTTAAAATGGGTAGTCGCCATACTATACGGCAAAAATATATAGTTCGCCAAGCCGTATGGCTTAAAATAGGTAGTCGCCAAGCCAGACGTGCGTAAATGTATAAAATATGGAATAAAATAATTATACCACATGCATATAGTGTTGATGTTCCATTTATGCAAAAATATGTAGGTATCGTACCATATTATGGAAAAATATTTCATCAACGCCTTTGTTCATCGCAGAAAATATACCGCACTCAGTAAAATGTCGTTCGAATGTATTTTTTGGCACGAATACATGATTTGTTTCTTTGATATATGGAGTACCATATTATGGTAATATTTTTCATCTTAGCCTTTGTTCACTACTAAATTATACCTCCACAATAAACCTAAGTACTATGTTCAACAATAACATTTTGGCCTTTTCAGCACTTTGAAATGTCTCGCTCGAATGTATTTTTCAGACGAATAACGCAGATTTGCTCTTTGATATATGGACTACCATATTATGGGAAAATTTTTCATCTACGCCTTTGTCCACTACAAAATATACCGCCACAATAACCCTAAGTACTATTGTCAACAATAACTTTTAAGCCTTTCTACACTGTAAAATGTCTCTCAATGTATTTTTCTGCACGAATACCGCAGATTTGCTCTTTGATATATGGACTACCATATTATGGGAAAATTTTTCATCTAATCTTTGTTCACTACAAAATATACCGCCACAATAACCCTAAGTACTATTGTCAACAATAACTTTTAGGCCTTTTCTACTCGTAAAATATCTCGTTCGAATGTATTTTTCTACACTAATACCGCAGAGATTTGCTCTTTGATATATGGATCACCATATTATGGGAAAATTTTTCATCTACGCCTTTGTCCACTACAAAAATATACCGCCCACAATAACCCTAAGTACTATTGTCAACAATAACTTTTAAGCCTTTCATTGGCCTCGAAATGTCTCGCTCGAATGTATTTTCCCACGAATGCCGCAGATTTGCTCTTTGATATATGGACTACCATATTATGGGAAAATTTTTCATCTACGCCGTTGTTTACGCTGATAGAATTAAATGGTAAGACATAATATGAGAAAGGACAATAACAAAAGCATGTAGATGCACAAAGAATCTTAGTACGCAAACTCAACCTTAGTACTGCGGTAGATACAACGGATATTAAAATGTGCTGACGGCATTGCTAGGAGAAGTGCCAATAACACTGATTGTAATGGTGGAACAAGTGATCGCTCCGCCTATGTTCGTAGAGTGGGAATGATGCCATACATTTTCACATATTACATCACCTCGTCAATCTTGTGCGATTTGTTCTCGGACACCGCTCAATCTCTCTTATGAAAGAGCTCCATGGTCAGGCGGCGTTAGCGCTCCCAAATTGCCGAATGGGTAGCCTATGCCATACGCCTCCGGGTGTAAGAAGTAACTTGTTTGTGTGCATTCTCAGGAGTCCTCGCCCTCCCATATGGGCATGCTTCCCGATTTCCGCCCCCTATGTTAATACCACGCCGGGTTGCGGATGGCCTTTTGTACGCGTCAAGGATTTGTTATGCATCGCGGACCTCGCGGCCAGCTTCCTTATCCAAGACTCATTCGAGAGGGCGACGAACCCTCTTGCCCTTCCGAGACTTGCCGAGACGCTCCTCTGCTTTTGGCTCGTGACTCACGATATGGTCCAGGAGGTGTGTGTTGGGCTTGTTGTTGTACAACCGGAAACGCGCCCGCAAATGGTCAATGCAGTATGCCCTGTGGTGGTTGGAGAATACCGCTTATGCACTGGGTCCGGCTTTTCCGGGAGGTAGTAGCACCACGGCGAGGTTGCTCTCTCCGCCATCAAATACGGGAAGTTTGAGATGTGGGTGGTACGCTCTCGGTCCACCCATTGAAGTACCAGCACCATGCATCCTCGGACAAAGGGCACCGAGAATCTTCTATCCGCTAGATCCTTGTCGCCAGTATCTACCATCGCCGAGGCCGTGGTCGCACGCCTCCTGGCTTTATGCTGGCCCCCGAGGAGGATTTTTCTTGCCTTGACTTGAGCCATTTTGCAAACTTCTTTGAAGTCTGTATGTGAATTGATTTAGAATGGGTACATCGTAGCTGAAACACGAGGCACGTGAAACAGACCGATTGGTTTCGCCCTGCCCCGCCCTTAACTCCCGCCGATCTAGGTAGGGGACATATCCCGGCCTCTCCCACCGTGTGAAGTTCTCTCGCGAAGTGGGGTAGGGCGTCAGGCGCTTGTAGAGAAATTGTAATCACGCTGCTCCGGCCCGTCGATCCATTGGAAAAAGCAACAACTGGCCGCCGTCCCTAAAAACAAATAACGATGCATGAAATGGTACTGTTACCGTAATTAGGTATGGACAACATTTGGTTTACTCCAAGCCGCGCACACAAGAGTGAGCGCGGAGGCCGATTCCGTGCGTAGGATCAGCGTAACCTTCGCCACCAGGTTGCGCCATTTTGGCGTGCGCGTGGCAACTCCGGTAATCAAGCGCTAACGCTACTCTCATTCGGGTATTGGGTGGGTTAGCCTCGCTTCAAGAGGCGACGGTAGAACGACATCGTGGCCTCATCGTGTGTGTGGGAAAACAGATTCAAAGTTTATGGAAGTTATGGCTGTGTGATGCACATATCCCTCCTCGGTGGGTTTATAAAGAGTCGGCGATAAGGGGCAAATGAGAGAGTCTCAATGACTTCAGAGTATTTCAAATCCGAGCATCTGATGCTTCTGCAGCTCATGATGACATGAGCGTGGCTATGCCTACAACTTTAAACAGTGAATCTCCGCCATAGCTTCTGGCTTGGCAAGTATTATGCAATTGAAATGACAAAGGCCGGAAAAGTTGATATGGCAAAAGCCTGAAAAAGCAATAATGACACGCGGTTGATATGACTAAAGATGACAAATATATAATAGACACGATATGAGGAAGTACACAAAATAGATAGTAAAGCATAATAGGACAAAGTACCAAAATAACGCACATCCTAAGCTCGATCACTCCTCGGTGGACTCGACCGGCCCTCACGACCTAGCTCTCCTTCATGCCACGCTACCGGGGGGCATCGCCGAGAGGTCGTGGGGCGGCACCTCGGCGATAGTCCCGCCGCCGTAGTCCGTCCAAGGGCTGTACCGAACCGGGCGGGACACGCAGCGGGGAGGCAACGGGTCTGCAGGAGGCCGCGTGATTCGCGTGGTCGAGGAGGCGTGTCGCAGCGTGGTCGAGGCTGCGTGAGAACGGCCCTGGCCGAAGAATCGATGCTAGTAGTCGTGACGCCGTGCCCCGATCGGTGTCCGGCGCAGAGGCATGTCTCACGAGGCCTCTGAGATGCATATTAACATTTAATTATAGTGAGAAGATTAGATTCAAACGGGATCAATCAATGTTTATCGCTTATCGGGTGTGGGGACCATGGTAGGCCCGCGTGGTGGCGTCGCTAATCGATCCTCCACCAGGTCGAGCCGAGGCACCGGTGTGGGAAGCTGGACCCTGGCCGTAGCGGTGGTCGAGAATGTGGTGTCTGTGAGCCGACCCGGTGGCGGCCTAGACGAGGTGCCACCGGTAAAAAGCTGACTGGGCCTCGCCAACAGCACCAAGCTCCACGATCCGTCGAGTGCACTTCGACATGCCGCATGGCCTCTCGAGAAGCCGCCAAGCCGTGAAAGTGGTCTCGGCTGCAAACTCTAGACAGAAGTCACAGATGTCGCCGCAAGCCCTCGCCTCGCCCACCTATCACATTACAAACAAACATTAAACATAACGACATAGCATTGAAATTACAATTGCATTAATGAGTAAAAATACAACGAGATTCTTACCATCCGTGCAAGGCTACCAAGGTGGCTCGAGTACAAGTCCCGATGCCGAAGAAAACACTGGCCGGGCCTACCGCTCGCGTAGGAGATTTGTAGCAGTGCGGGACCGGGCACGATCAGACAAGTACTCCTGGTAGGAGGAGGGGTCGTGAGGCGCGACCTCCTCGACAACGCCCTCCAGCCGCCTCCCACAGCCGCAAGCCACGGCGCCATCCTCGCAAAGAAGGTCACCATGGCCTCTTGGGTCCCTGGTGGAGAACCTCGCACAAAAGACCTCCACATTACAAATATGTCGTGAAGCACTTAGCATTCCCAGAGTGGCGAGTAACTCACGAGTGCACTTTCGCCGCACGCTGCCCCCAAAGGAACAGTGGACCACGGCGTGAGTCCAAACCGCCTGAGGACTCGGTGCTGTGAGTCCTCTCACGAAGACGCCGAAGACGAGCTTCCTCCTCGCCTTCCAAAGAAGGCCGGTCCCTATCACGAGCATGGACAGCCCCCGCAGCCTCTCTCTCTCCTACACGCTGCCGTCGTAGGGGTCCCTGCATTTACATTCCCGTCCCTCGTGGTCGGGCGCCTCCGTGGAAGGCGCAGGTACGCCGCACGATCTGACACCTGCCCACGCGGGTCGCACAGAGTAGAAATAACTGTAGCATGGCATTGAAATTACAATTGCATTAATGAGTAAGAACATGTACCCGTCGCCTGGTCCAGAGCGAGCCCATCGTCGGTCGGCCGGTTAGGCGATCACCGCCGCCATACGGTGGCAGAGGTGGTAATACGATCAGGGTCGACCCACGAGAAGCGCCGAATGACCAAAGTCGAAGAAGAAGCGGCATCCCTGGCCGATTGGAGTTCCCGCTTTCTTCACGCACGCTGCGTCGCAGCGGCGCGCAGACGGAAGCAAGAACCGCCGAACCCCGGATACCGCCTACATCGTCAGGCTCGAAGTCCGCACAGCCCGGTGGCGTAGGCTATCCAACGCGGCGTCCCACTGTCGCCGTGACTCGACGCGTGAACATCACCCAAACAACAACCAAAGCAGAGAAAGGCCTCGAGGTGCCTAGCAACCTGGTAGTCCGTGGGCTCGCCGCCATCCGCCGTGACCGCAATAATTGAAAGAGTGTGATATCACGCACGTTATGCAAAGCTGGAGTAACATAGTAATATGTACAATCACTAACCTCGAATCTGCCAACCACCTCTCGATGGCCCGTGCTTCGCTCTACCGGTATCTCTCCGGTCTATCTCCGCGACCCGGCAAGCGCAGCTAGAAGTCCGCGTCCACCCAACAGAGCCACCGAGGGGCCGATCGCTGGCCCTGCGACGGCAATCCGTTGAGCATGGCGACGCCCCTGGCAATGCCACCGCCATCTCCCGACAGCAGTGTGTGAAAAGTGTGCGTCTCCGCGCTTCCAGATCCGGCACCAAACACGCCTAACAGCGAGTGGTCGTGAGCGAAACGCCGCGATCTGCGGGTCATCACCTGCGTGCCTGGGGTCGTGGCTCGACGGGTCGCTACCGAACCCTCCACCATGGACTAGCGAAGCAGCCCTGCACGCGGCAAGCCTAATCGAAGAACCACAGAGTTGAATGAATTGAATGTAATGAACACTAATTATGCGAACAATGGAACATGTACAAGTACCGCAACTAACCTCGGTGTGGAAGCAGCGCCAACGCATGCCTTGTTAGGCACACTAATCCTGAAGTAAGGGCAACTTGTCATTCCCTCTGCTGCGGTGGACGTGCGCACGGTCGCATCCAGATACAGATGGTCCAGAATGAGTCGACTGCCCATCCCTCGCACATAGAAATGTTTCAACATAAATCATACTACACAACGTCACGGCAAGCACGACATATGTGAATAAAAGTACACAACGATAATAATAAAAGACATGAGGGTTGAACATAAATAAAGGTACACAACATGTGACAAACACAACATATCCGAATAAAAGACACAACATATATGAATAAAAGACAACCAATCACGCTAATATTACAATACATATATGTATAAAAGACATAAAGGGGTGAACATAAATAAAAGTACACAACATGTGAGAGACACAACATACATGAATAAAAGACACTCAATCGCTACAATATTACAATAAAAACATCTAACGTGCATATAATAACATATATTTCGATACATAGCCACCACCACTTTCAGAACATACACCCTCGCGGCTTTCGGTTTGCCTTGTGACCATACTCGCCGCTTTCGTAACACCTCCTAAGAGGGCCACCCACTTCGGGATTCATCCATGTTGTTGCTAATGCGCCTAGTCCGCGGATCGACTGGATCGCCCTTCCGCACACCTCCGCAAGGTTGGATCCCGGCAAACGTATGCCTCATCTCTGCGTAATCGCAGTGGAAATCACCGTGTGCACTAAAACCACTAAACTCACCCACCAGATATGGACAACATGATCCTTCAAGTAGAAAGGGGACATGTATTGCGACGTGTTCATCCCAATTTGCCCACAAGCACCATCACGTGCGTGAGCAAGGAATATGGAGAAGTCTTGGCTATTGCAGCTGCATTCACACCATCCGTGATGCCCTTGGCCTAGATTAACTCGTGCGTAATAACCTGCGGTCGGTTCCCTAATCCCCTTTTGCACCGAAGAGTCACCTCAAGCGGCGGATTCGTGACCGTAGCACTACCATATGTCGCTGAGCTTTCATGGTTCGTTCCTCCATGTAGGTCATCATCCGCGAACAATACGGGCGTTTGCAATGTGGAGGCATGAAGTACCGCTTCCGCATGCCTTTTGGTAGTAGCTAACGATGCCGCAACATGCCTTCAAGGATGGCCAAGCGAAGCGACGGAGGCCCTCGGATGACCCAATTGTAAACCTCGGCCATGTTCGTGTCATCACGCCAAACCTGCTCAACGCAAAATGTTTAGAACAACAGCCAAATTGTTTAGCTGTTTTGATATTTTAATGTACCATACTAACCTGGCGCCTCCTGTCATGGAGCAATGCCCACTCTCTAGAGGCTCACCTCTATCCAAAGGCGAAACACTTAATGTTCCTTGACGTTCGTCTCCTCATATTAGAGGATCGAGCTCCCAAGGGGTGTTAGCCTTTGGGTGGACATTCGCTCTGCCGAGGTGGTTGCTTCTTCATCTCTTCGATATGCATCGGTGTGCTTATCCAACTTCGGCAAATAAGCGCGTTGAACTTACGTGCACTGATTACGCTTGCATAACCCTCTTAAACAGATTCATCGCTTTCTTGCTTTTGAACTGCACTCAAGAAATTGGCACCCAAATGTCTCATGCACCACTGTTCTCGCAGTCGTGCCACTAAAATGGTTCATCTCGGTCCTCTCCCAGAGAGTCTTGATTGCCGAGGATACCTTTGTGACGATCATGAATGATGCACATCTGGGCCGATCACCAACTACCCCACCTTCAGATGTTCAAAACCACAATCAGCCTATCCCGATTCTCACCCTCAACAAAAGCAAAGGCCAATGGAAGTATGTGGTTGTTCGTGATCAATTGCAATGGCTGTTAGAATCTGCCTTGTATTTTCCAAAGAAAATGTGCCATCAACACAAAGCAATGGACGACAAAGACTGAATGACGCGAATGCAAGGTCCCAATGAAAGAAAGCACGACGTAAATGTACAGATCCCATTTAGACCGCTTCGCTTTCTTTGAAAGCTGTATGTGCTGAGGATTGGTTTGCTTCAAGATTTCCAAGCACACGAGGTAGGTTGCACACTACGATGCCTCAGTATGTGCCAAACTCTCTTCTATCAATGCTCGTCAGACGCCAGGCCATGGAGTAGCTTATCCGATACTTAAATGTTCAGTAACATTGCTTTCCTCGAATATACGAACACTGATATCCCGCTTCTCAATTATTTCATTAAACATCACGCCGCTATTACAATCGCATTCAAGTTACGGTGTTTGACAAGAACATTTTCTAGTCCGCATGTGTGCTCGCCCACTCTTGATGCAATCCAATATGTCTCACACTTCGCTTGTATGCATGTACTTTAAATTCACAACCATCGATTCGCACTTCACTCACTTATCTGGCTAGACAGACAACCCAAACTCTCTTTGCAATGTATAGTGCCCACAAGCTCACCGCCAACTTCACCTCAATTGTTCGGGAACATTTGATTCAACCGAATGGCACCGCATTCATACTCACAATGCGAAGTCATGGCCCCACAAAGCTTCCATACCCGCTTTTGTTCGCTTCTGCTCCATTCATCGATGGGTACTCCGAGCGAAAAGTGCTACCATGCATTTCATCATCTTCTTCCTGGTCATCATCTTCACGATGGTATCGATCGGTCCAACATTTCGCTTCCTTCTCGCGCCATGGTCGCCTCGCTCCAATTGATCTACAAGTTGATCGATATCCTCCCCTTCATCAGGACCTTTCGCTTCTTGCATCCATGTGATCATCCCCCCATCTTGCCTCAACTGACACCCGGGTCCAACTTGTTCAACAGAATCGATGTGTCGCTCGCTCACACCGCAGTACCTCACCTCTTCCCTAGGGCAAGCTTGCACCAAAGATCACACAATCGAGGCTAGATCCCTTGCACCATCTTAACCATTTCTCGCCACAACCGTGTTCGATCTCTTCGCCTTCAACTCCCACACATGGGTCACCCTTGCTACGCTGCAGATACGATTTGGATGCTAATGAATAAACACTTGGATCCAGTGGAAAAAATTGGGTCAACTAAAGTTTTATATCACGAATGCTAAGATGTCGGGGACAAGTGCTCGCCATGGTGACCGCAGCGACAAATTTTAAATCCACTCCATTCTCGCCTATTTTTACTTCACCATCGCCATAATATACCCTGAATTTCACTGGGTCCGACATCATCGCGATTTACATAGACATAGACATAATTAATTTTTCCTTCCCTACTTCAAATGGAATATCGTAACCGTAATTTCAACCACGCTAATTAACTACCGCGCCATCGATACTATATTCTTATAATATTATAGCGCATGTGTAATATGTCTATTTGCTAAATAAAATCGGCGATTAGCCGATTAATCGCCGATTGGCTTGTGATCCAACACCTAAAGATTCCATTTTTTATGTTTACGGTGATAAAGCGTGGCAATCGAACGATGAAACGGGATTAATCACTTATTCAATATTTTAGTTCGGGCTTAATCCTAGGTCGCACCAATTAGTTACCGATTAATGATTTCTTCAACAATGCTAATAAGTAAATTTCATTATCAGAATTTAACAACATTTACATATGCAAACTAATATCACCACTTGTAAATTAAATAACTAAAACTCACTACTCTAAATTAAATAACTAGAATCGCATTTACAATTCAATCTGATCTAGATCGCTACTCTAGATTGCACTACTCTATATCGCTACTCTACATTGCACTACTCTAGATTGCACTACTCTATATCGCTACTCTAAATTGCACTACTTCTAAATTAAAAACACGAATTAAACAAAATCGCTATCTATGCGAGGTTACCTCCTTCTCTTCTTCTCCTCTTCTTCTTCTTCTTCTTCTTCTCCTCCTCCTCTTCTTCTTCTTCTCCTCCTCTTCTCCTCCTCTTCTTCTTCTTCTCCTCCTCTTCTCCTCCTCTTCTTCTTCTTCTCCTCCTCTTCTTGTTCTTCTCCTCCTCCTCTTCTTCTTCTCCCTCTCCTCTCTCTCTCTCCCTCTCTTCCAAGCTGGACGCCTCTCCTCTTTTTCTTCTCGTTTGGCTAACGAACGAACAGATCGACCGACCGTCATTGTCGGGCAATTTTACCGAAAGCAATTTTCGCCACACCGTCATGGCGACAACCCTATTTTCGCCGTGACGGTTTTGGCTTAAATCGGGTGTTCGCCACACCGCTTGGCTTAAAATCGGGTGTTCGCCACACCGCGGTGGCGATAATACCTTGATTCCCGCGGCAAATGGTTAATAGCGCAATTAAGCTATTTTACTAACCGTGTGGCGAAAATAGGTGTTCGCCGCGACGGTTCGGCGAAAATAGGGTATTCGCCGTACGGTTTGGCGACCACATATTATTTTTGCAAATTTTTTATTCCGTATATTAAAAACGCAATTTGGTTTAAAAAAAGTATTATTTAAAAAAAAAATTCAATGGAAGAGCATATTCAATTGTTTTATAGCTATCACTTATTGGAATTAACGAGATACGATCTATTTATTAATTATTCAACTTAACAAAGTACGATCTATCATTGTATTAGACGGATCAATCATGTCTACCTGCATCTTGAAATTTAAAGCACAGGTCCTATTGTATTTTCTTTTCAAACGCGCCACCTTGTTCGTTCTTAGAGCCAGAAAGTCCCTTGATATTTAAAAAAGAAAAAAAAAATCCTCGACATTCTATAGAAGAAACAAGATAGTGATCTACGCTGTTTATTTGGTATGACATAATTATAATCTTATGGAATTGCTAATTTGAGGATGTTATCACTACATTTTCTTGAGTATGCTCTCGTAACATGTGGAGGCACTTAGCTTCCTTCTCCTACTTCCTTTTTCCTTAAAGGTTGTTTCGTTGCACACTTAGAGCATCTCCAGCAGAGCCCCTAAACCAGCCCCTAAACTTTAAAATAGGGAGTGTAGTAAGAGCATCTCCAGCAGAGCCCCTAAACCAGCCCCTAAAAAAACTTTAAAATAGGGAGTGTAGTAAGAGCATCTCCAGCAGAGCCCCTAAACCAGCCCCTAAACTTTAAAATAGGGAGTGTAGTAAAAAAAACAGATCCAGCAGGGTCCCAACTCAAGCCTCTAAAATTAGGGGGCCCCTAAATTTGCCTCCTCAGCCCCAATTCCCAAGGAGCCCCAACTCAAGCCCCTAAAATTAAAAGGTCCCTAAATTTGCCTTCTCAGCCCCAATTCCCAGGGACACGATTACATCCTCTATTATTGAAGACAGAGAAATACATGAGAGGCTTCGAGATGATCTTATTGAGCATTTGTGGGCAATTCACAGTGCTTCGTAGTTTGATTCATTGTTTGGAGTTTCTATTTATCTATTAATCATGTTTTGAAAATTTTAAATTTAAATTTGAAATATCATATTTTTAAATTGTAAATGTTAATATGCTTATGTTTTATGTATTGCAAATATTTTTGATTGAATTTTAGTGGTGTCAAATGAAGATTATACATAGCGGATATGTCAAAATAGGAGAAAAAGTAAAATATGGATTGAGATTTAGGGGTTGTTGCTGGACTTGTGCTCTGAAAACAGGACCCCAAAAAATAGGGGGAGTCCCTAAATCCAAAATAGGGACCCTGTTTTAGGAGCCCTTGCTGGAGATGCTCTTAGGGGTATCCTATTCATTTTCCTTTCCTCCTCATTCCCTTCATTTCAAACTTAAAAAAAATTCCTTTTTCAAAATTTTCCCTAAGTTTTTGAATAGAAAGCACATTTTCTAACCATTTTAAAAAGTTTTTGAATAGAAGTTTTTAAACTGAAAGTTTATTGAATCAAAACTTTCTGAACCAAAATTTTTTGGATCGATAGTGATGATGATTAATGTGTCTTTAATTAATTCTAGGCCTACGCACTTATAATTAAAAAAAAGCCCATAAAGTAAAAATATGGCCCAATGCCCATTACATGGTTATGATTTCAACCAGAGCTAAATATAGCCACGTGAAAATATTTTTGACCAGTTATACATACGTTGGTTGGATAACCCTGACCAGTATATAGGTCGGACGTGGATAAGTTTACATCCTAACGTAGTCGAGGTCGGGGTGGAGGTTACCTCCGCATACAACCGTTTGGAAGCTACTCCCTACGAAGAGACGCCTCTTTTGACAAAAAGACACCTCTTTGGCGAGAAGGCACCTTTTGATAAGAAGACATCTTTTGGTGGAAAGACATATCTTAGAAGATGATAACTGCCATCCCTTTGTCTGCCATAAATAGGAGACTCCCGCAAGGATTCAAACATAATGTGAATGATTAGAGATAACAGATTAGCATTAGTCTTTTTAGTTCTCCACTCAAGTCTATACTCTGTAAACACCTGTAATCTAATAGAGAAGCAATTTTATTTCTTATTCCTTTCAATATTTGATTTGCTTGAAAAAGGCAACCATAATTATATTCGTAAGCCCGATCTAAGGACCCCTGAGTCTGGAACATCGACAATTGGTGCTAGAGGGTTGGCCTCCGTTAGAATTCAAGATTGAAAAAGGTAATGTGTTGTCACCAAAATCAATGGATGAGGAAAATTCATTCAATCTCGCTGACCACGCTCACCTCACCACCGATGACTTCATAGAGGAATTTTTATTTATGGCAATTTTATTAGAGGGATGTGCTGCTGTCTTTTTGATGATCCATGTTTACTCTTGATTCTTGAGAGTCTCTTCCTTATTTTGATTATTTAACTTGGTTCTTGGAGCTTAGTGTTGAAGAAAGCATCAATCTTATCCAAGAGGTAGGAATTTTGGAATTAGGATCTTTCACACCCCCCCTCCCCCTGATCGCCATCTCGATATTTCACCATGACGTTAGTATGACGGCATAAATCCTAATTCCAGTACAAAAATAATTCAGATAATTTAGATTTTTCCTATTTTCAGTCTTTTTCTTTTATTTTAAAATTTAGAGAAATCGTTCTCCCTCATATTAACTCTGATTGAGGCGATTCCAGTGAATAAAAATTTGTAAAATCAAGCTCTATTTAATGGGGATTTTTTTTCATTTTTGGAGTCTTATTTGCTCTCTATTTTTTTGATTTATTGTTTATTTATTCGTTACACGTAGACGTTGAAGTGCCAGAAGGATTTGAGGGTAAATTGCTAATTCAAGAACATGGTCTAGAGTAGGAGCAAGAACTCTTCTGAAACAAGTTATGCTTTGATCATGTTGAGCCCATATATTAAAAGTTATATTATTTTAAATTACTACATGCTCATTCAAGTATAACTGTTTCAGTAAAATTGGGAATAGTTATTTGAACCAATTGTGTTTATGCCTACCTTTATCACTTGTATGTCTCTTGTATGTCTTGATTCATTTGTCATCCTAGAATGGTTTTTTTTATTAATTAGTAACTGTTATTTGCCAGTGTGGGATGGTTAGAATGTGCTAGTTTGCATAGCAATGCAACGGGTTATTGATATCATTTTGGAAAATCAAAATTAATCTTGCTTAATGGAATATGGAACATTTTTATGAAAGGTGTGCCATATGTTATTGACGTTGTTGAGGGCACATGGTGCTTGGTAATTAACTGGGTGATAAAATGATTTGGACTAGGGCAAGTGGTAAGAATTGTGGACTAGGTGGGCTAGTTTGGCATATGGGCGGTCGTATTTTTTATTTTGGATAAAGAAAAAAAATTGATGGTATGGATTAATGGTATTTGTGGATTTTTCTATAAGTCTTGCCATACTTAACCTTGAAAGCATTTGAACTGGGCCAAACATACAACCACATGTTTAGTATGGGACAGACCTAGCTGACTAATTTGTAATGTCTAGATTTTGGTACTATCATGATGGTGTGGGTTTCGAGGGTATGGGTAGACTCACATGGCTCAAGAGGGGGGCGCTGTAAGTGGTAACCAGTCCTTGTAGTGTTGAAACCTTAGCGGGAAGTACTGGGTTTAGACAGAGCATTGAAAAGGCTTTGTTATGATCGCTCATTCGCATACTCTTGTATGGTAAGTCATGACAGACGTGGTGAGTTGATTATATCTTGTGGGTAAAGTGTATAACCTCTGCAGAGTGTCAAACCTATTCAAATAGCCGTGTTCATGGTATTGAACAATGCTCGGGAATTACAGTTAAGGGTTAGATTTTGATAACATGAACATGGGAATGGAGGCATTGTGCCGTTGGAAGTTTTGAAATTGATTTAAGGTTGTGAGTTAGTTTATTTGAGAAACAATTTCTTATTATTATTATTTGTTTTACTGCTCTCAATCTATTTATGTTATTCATTTGTAAATGCTGCTTTGTTGCAAAATAACCAATTCAGCCATTCATTTGGAATATGCATTCTGTGTACAACTTATTTAGTTCTTTATGTACTCACCTCCTTGCAACAATCCAAAACACCAGTTGGAGATGTGTCAATGCTGGCATTTGAGGAGTACCAGGAGAAGGCGATCAATTAGTGTGCAAACCTTGTCAGTTGCCTATGGCATATTGAAGGGATACTTCAAACATTTTATTTCCACTACAGTTTCATTTATTTCTTAGTTTAAGCCCTACGAGGCATATTATTGTAAGGTGGACCATAAGGTCGTTCAATAGGTTATATTTAATGGATGAAGTATTTATTTATATTTCTGCTGTTTATGATTGTGGTATTCATCTATGTTGAGACTGCGTGCACTAGTATGATCCTGGACTAGCACAGAATGCACAGAGGGTTCGGGTTATATTCGGGTCCCGATAGTGAAAGACCATGTGGTGGTCTATCCTTGTGTGTGATGAGTTAGTGGCAATGTTTGAGCCGAGTGAGCTTATGTTTGAGTTTGGTCTTGATTTGGAAATGAAGCTATTTGAGTTGTATCCAAGAAATCGACACTACCGATCTAGGGGGCGGTAGTACCGGCCAATCAGCACTGCTGGCCTCCGAGGACGGTAGTGCCGACGCAAGTGTTAATTTCTCTAAGTTGGGTTAAATCGGCAATACTGCCCCGAGGGGTTGGTACTACTAATTTATCGGCACTACCGGCCCTAAAGGGCGATAGTTATTTTCCAGGGTATTCACTGAGTTTACCATGTTATCGACACTACCAACCACTGGGGTCGTACTACCGATTTCATCTGCAAAATATGAATTAATTTTTGCAACGAATGACTTATTGCATATATTTGTTGGACATTGCAATGTGATGGGTTTCCTTGTCTTTGTTGGTTGTAGGACAATGATGGAGGTCATTGTGAGGTGAAGGATGGTCGGGACTAGGCGAGGAGTGTCGAATGTCCAGATGGCCGGGGATCACGGAGGATGGCTGGAGACATAGTCGGTGCAAGCCAAGGAAGCAAGGGAATGGTGGAGATGCTGACTTGAAGCTACCCGGATCAAGGAGAGCCAATGAATCATGGTTTAAGAGAGTAGAGTAGCGGACAAGTAAGTTAAATGGTTAAAACCTGGTTGTTAGTGGGTTTCTGGTTAACCCAAATGGTATGAGTGTGGGAGTCCATCCTGGCCCTTGGAGGGTTGCTTAGGATTGAAGCAACACACCCAAGGGTTGAGGATGACTCATGAAGACTATAAATAGAGGGATACCCTCTTGAAGGTTTTGGTGCTCCTTTGAGCTTTGCCCACTTTTTTGTGAGGCTTTATAAACCTTCATCCCATGAAATAAAATCTTATTTCCTTACTTTTCTGAATTTACTTTTCGCATTTACATTATGTCGTAAATTCAGCATTTAAATTTTGTAAATTTTGAATTGCTGCAATTTACATTCTTGTAAGTTGGATTTGTCTCCCCTCCTTCTACATGCTTGTTCTTCCTATGCCAAGGATGTATGATTGATGAATTAATCTATTTCAGATCATATCCCAATCATCTAGGCAAATCCCCCTTAATCTTTGTAAGAAATCGGTCTTTTCGCTTGAAATGAAGAAATCTTAGTAGATTGTGTTTCTAGGGTTATTCTCTTGTGTTCTTGCTTGCTTTGATTTGTGGGAGGTTACACAAGATCATATTGATCATCAAAACCCCATGAGCAAGTATAATATCAAGATTTCGATTTTTACTCAAACTTGGTGTACTCCTTAAATCGGAGAAAGGTCAAGACTTTGATGTCAATCCCTTGGATTGAAGGTTGGAATAGGTTTTTGACCTCCATAAAATGGTTCCTACCAAGTTTCATGAGTTATGGATCATTAGATCAAAGGATGCATCAATTTTTGTTTTTGATGTCGTGCTGATTTTGCTTTGCCCAGGAAAATTTGCACTATCGATTTCAGGTAGTGGTAGTGCCGATTTCATGGCACTACTGATTTCTAGGAGTGTTAGTACCGATTTCTGGTTGAGTGCTAAGAAAATTTTATTTTCTGCTGCTCTTTGGTCTCGAGAGGTTTTCTGTTGGTTTCTTGGAGGAAAAATTTAATTGGGATCATTCATCCCCTCTGATCGCTATTTAGGTCCTTCAGATGGAGGTGGTATTAGAGCCATACTGACTGTAGGTCTTGACCTTAGATAGATTAGCCGCTCTTTAGAAGCTTCAAAAAGAGGAAAATTAACTTGAAAGATTAATAAAATTCTTAACTTATCTTTTCACCCTATTTCTTATCTTTTGATGAAATTCCATCTTTCCCCACTAGTTTAAGTTAAAACCTTACATGAGTTGTCTTTAATAAGATAGCGATGTATCAAACTTAAGGAAAAAGTATTGGGTGCCCTGTTGCAAATCCATAAGATCGTGAAGTAAAGAACCATCAAGCTCGAGGGGGAAGTGGATCGATGAAGTGTTCCAGAAGTTAGAAGAACTAGTGCTTGAGTAGCCAGTTGAGACTCATGTGTTAGTCATGTTTGTCTAAGTTAGAAGTGTTGCCTTTTAGACGTTAGACTTGTGTGCTTAGGTTGATTTGGTTCTTCCATTATTGCTAAGTGTGCAGTATGTGTTGTACAGCTTTTAAGCTTTTGTAAACAGCCATACCAAGTTATTAATAAAGTTTGCTTAAGTTATTGTGTGATGCCTTAGAGCGTCAGAGCGATTCTAGGGTTCCTTTTTCCTGGTTTTGTTTCGGGAGAAATGAGGGAAATTGTTGGGGAATTAAATATTTGAAGTTTATGCGGCGTATTAATATTAAATTTGGAGTATTCGGGCTAGAAACAGTGGGCCGAGGAAAACTTGGGCCTGGGCCGGGAATTCTTCTCCCACCTCCTCCCCACGCGCCCTAAGTGGGCCGGCCCACCTCCCTAAAGGGGTGGCACCTCCCCATGTGGCCGGGCCACCCCACCCCAAACCCTAGGGGCGCCCCTCTCCCTAGCAGCCACCCCACTCCACCTCTTCCTCCTTAGCGTGGTGGCTCAAGATCCACTGCCAAACGCCGAAGGAGAAAACGAGAAGAGGATCCGTGGAGGCGAGGAGGACGAACAGATTTCCGCCCGGGATCGCGTGTTCTTCGTGGGTTCATGAAGGGGAACTCAAGGTAAAATTCCTAATATTTTACCCCTGTTCTACCTAGGGATTAGGAGTGTATTAGATCTGGTGGTGAGTGGTTTGGATGGATCTTGATGGGGGAGAAGGGTAGATGTTCACGTGGTGCTGTTTTTGGAAGGGGAGATTGTGCAGCGCGGATTGTTTCACGTTTTACATGACCTAGACGATTTTTCCTGCCAAAACCTATAACTAGAAAGTTGTAGATAACGTCGAGATCTATCTTCTGTAATTTTTTCAGAATTTTTGGGACGACGGTATGAGAGTTATAGCTGTTGGAAGTTGACGAACAGAATCTGGAAACAGATTTCGTCTACTGTGTTGGACGTCTGTTTAGGCATAATTAACAATGGAATTGAAATTTATGATCTTCATGAAAGTTGTATATCCCGTCAATATCTAGCTCCTGTAATTTTTTTATATTTTTATGATCTGTATAAAAAAGATAAGTAAATTGTGAAGAGAGGGTGCTGCTGTTTGATCCGGACAGATCGGGGTTTCGTGTTTTAAAAGGGGAACGGGTTGTAGGAAACGCGTGTTTGAATTGTGTGATCAATTGTGATGTTATTATATACTGAAAGAATGCTTGTTCAGGTGGTGCCCCTTCTGGACGCAACTAGGTTCGGCCATCCACGCTGGTAAAGGCAAGTGGAAGTAGCGGTCTTGCTAAACTATAACTCGCTATTTGTTTCATTCCTCAATATAAACCTTAATTGCAGCACACCTACATGGTTTAACTACTTGTTTATGAGATTGCAATATCCTATCCTGCATTGTGATGTGGTTGTTTGGCTTTTGAATCATGAGTAAGAATGAAGAAAGATGTTGTTTGCAAGATGAATTGTTGAGATATTCTATCTCAATGATGTTCGCATTTTATCCATGTTATTTGATGGTATGCAAGCATGTGAATTCAGAGTGGGAAGTTATGAATGTATTTATGCATGAAGCATTAACTGCATAATCATAAATTGGAAGTTTGTCGACGCCAGCGCGCGATCAGAGCTTGACAACACCGTGTGTTCCCGAGAAGGGCACGGTGAGGAGGATCATGGCATAAGCATGTGCACAATCATATGCATTCTACAGGTTGTGTGGACTCGTGAATGTGGTATTGGACATGAGGAATTTGGTATGCTAGTTTTACTGTGGGTGTGTTATTTGTTAGAAGTTGTTAAACATTGGCCGAGATTACCCAATCTCACCCCTTGTTATTTTGTTGTTTTCGTAGTTCTCATGAGTCGTAAGCTTGAAGGGTGGGCTTAGTAGCACAATCAACCTCTCCTGGGTCATCACTAATCACATGGACTAGTGCATTTAATAATTCATTAGCTTGCTGAAATTTTATTAATCATAGACCTCTGATGTCCTCTTTGGAGCCGTTTTACGCTTATGTTTGTTTTCCGGTTGATTTAGAATTGTTATCTCTATAATTGATGCTTTTATGTTATTACTGTTTGTAATGTTTATTATGAATCTTGTTGTCGCTTCCGCTTTGTCCTAATTTTAGGGAGATGTCACAAATTTTCTTGTAATGATAGCTTTAGATTTGTAGGGTGTTACATATTGGGTTAAACCTAGTTCCCCTGCACTAGGATTTTTGTATCTTGTTTATGCTATTTCTCCTTTTCCCTAACTCTGTGAAGCAAACAACAGATGGTTAACACTCATGGAAACAATAGAACTTCTAGTAGTGGAAGTTGATCCAATGATAATCCCAATGATGGAGCATTTCCTCAACCGTCATCGCTAGTAGCTATGCAGAACTTGGGAGCTTTTCTCGTTGCTCATACTCAATTGATGTAGACTATGATTCGATAGATGCTGAACATGACAACTCAAGCTGCAGCTAATAATAACACTGCACAACCTAAAAACAATGGATTGCGTCCTTACTCAAAGTTTTCTAATTTCATGAGGACTCATCCACCCATATTCTCTAGGAATGTCAATCCCTTAAAAGCTAATGATTGGCTTAGAACAATTGAAAGGAAGCTGCATGTAACCCAATGTGATGGTAATGAGAAGGTTATTTATGCTTCTCATTAACAAGAAGGAACTGCTGCTGAATGGTGGGAGAACTACTGTGCTGCCCATGAAAACCCATAAGACATCACACGGGAGGAGTTTACTACTGCATTTCATCAATATCATGTTCCAGAAGGAATGATGGACCTGAAGAAGAAGGAACTCAGTGCACTTATGTAGGGAAGCCAGCCAGTGGCTGATTATCTTAATAAGTTTACACATCTTACACGCTGCGCCTCTGAAGATGTTGCAACTGGTAAAGCAAGGTAATCTCGTTTCATGAAGGAATTAAACTCTGGTTTGCAAGTGGCATTGACCCGTAACTTTTAAGATTTTCAGGAGTTAGTCAATAAGACTTTGATTCTGGAAGACAAGCGCAAACAAATTGGTGAAGATCTCAAGCGCATGATGGCTAATCAAGGAGGGCATCCTAATCAGTTAAGATTGAGAATGATTACTCAACAGTTTGCAAGATTTCAACCACAGGCTGCAAACAAGACATTGACACCTGCACCACGTCCATCTGGTCATAATTTTCAAACACCTACTCAAGGAAACAATGCACTAGTAGGAAATCAATAGTCTTCTGTCAGACACTGTTTTAGCTGCAATGAGTTGGGACACTTTGCCAATAGCTATCCTAAGAGAGGTGTTACACTTGTCCACTTCAATCTTGGCCCTACACTTAGCAAGATGCTTGCACCAGGAGTGAATTGTGGAACTGCTCAGGCTGGAGTTACACCCCAAGCCATAGTTAGAGGTCGTGTTGACCACATCACGGCTGATGAAGTCTAGGATGCATCCGACATCATACTTGGTAAGTTCTTAGTTAACTCAGTACCTGTAACAATTTTATTTGATTCTGAAGCTTCATATTCCTTTACTTCTCGAGATTTTGCTATTGGGAATGGGTTTAATATGGTGATTCTTAAGTGTATGTTATACTCCAATCCCTTGGATCAGAACTCCGATCTAACCTAGGATGTTTGAGAGTTAAGTTACTCATTGATGGGATAGAGTTCCTAGCGAACCTTATTATTGTGACACTACGGAATGATGGATTGAGACTTTTTCGATTTCGGCTTTACGGTATGACTTTTGTAGTGTGTTTTTGGGCCATTTCCGGAGTTTGGGCCTTTCCAGGGGGGGTGAATTGGGCGTTCCGGGGGAGTTTGGGCCTTGGGGGATCTAACTCGGGCTTTGGGGGATCATTGTGGGCCGAAGGTGGGGGGGCGGGAATTAGCCCATGTGGATGATGTTTTGGGGTAGCAAGCCCTGCTGCCCCTGCCCATGCGCCCCACCCCCTCCCTCAAACCCTAGCCGCCCCTTGCCCATACGCCTCCACATCCTCTCCCCTCCCTAGCCACCATCTTCCCCTCCCCTAGCAGCCCCACGTCGTCTTCCTCCGCAGTGTTCTTCGTTTCCCCGCTCAGTGGATCGCTGGTTCGGGAATCTCCGGCGAATCGCGGCGGTTCGGAAGGAAGGAGCGGCCAGAAGGAAGGAAGGTTTCGTCGTCGTTCTGTCCTTCTAGAAGAGGTAACGAATCGTGGCTTTCTTGGGGTGGTCTAGGTGTTGGTTAGAAGGGAGATTCCATGCTTAAAGTTCATGTTTAGGTGCTGTTCCTAGATGAGATTAGGGAGATTGCAATACTGTCCCACCTTCTGTCCTCGGGCAAATTTGCACTCCGACATAGGGCTTGCGTTTTGGCAATTTTAGAAGCATTTTCTGATCGACCGGCTATTACGGAAGTTGTAGATAATTTAAGTATATTTCTGTGGACATCAAGAACGCGAAGTTCTGTTTAGCCGTTTAAAAGGTATGGCTGTTTTACCAAACACTGTCAAATCTGTGACGAGATTGGGACATATCGTGTTCAACTGTTGATTAGACAACTTTAGAGGCCGAATCAGTCTTTGCCAATACTTATGAAAAGATGGTAAATATCCTAAGCTTTGAGAAAATGTACTCATTTACTTGATTTGAAGTTTTAGAACTCAAGTTATGCTAGTTGGAAGCCCGCTATCCCGATGGGACATATTATCTGTTTTCGGGTTTTTGGAGTGGGTTGCGAGGTCGGTGTAGAAAATCGTTCTTGTTCTGTTTTTGGGGGATTGTTTTGAGTGTAATGTACCTTTGTGCAGGTGGTGTGACCCCGGGAGTGCCCTCAACCTCTCGCCACTCCGTTGCTCACGGTTGAAGGCAAGTGTATTGGGATGGAATTGGGGTTTTGGGTGTCCAATTAGTTGTGTAGTTTTGCCATGATATTAAATGATGCTCTATGTTGCCATGTTGTTCCTCGCATGTGTTATGATGTTCATGTTTTAGTTCAAAGATATGCCGTTGTTATATTAAGTTTCCGTTATGCAAGTTATTACATGATGTGGCATATGTGCATTCATAATGGAAGAGGCGTCCCATTCTTATGCGGGCTTCTGTGTTCACACGAAGTGAACACAAAAGACCTACCTCGTAGTACCAACCACGGTTGTGTATGGGAGCGAGTCAGTAAGAGTAGGCACCCTCCATCTACGGGATGGAAGGGGAAAGAGGGTGCACACCGATGGGTGTGCACTCGGCAATACCAGTATGTGCTTCAAAGAGACATATGTATCGCATTGCATTGCATGAATAATGATGATGATGAGATGCTTATGATGATGATGTGTTATGATATGTAGTAAATATACTATTGAATAATGTTGTTGCTCTGTTCCATTGCAATACACTTTGCTGAGTGATGAACTCACGCTTGTGTTTTATGTTGTTTTTAGGTACCATGAAATCGGCATGCGGGAAAGGGGATTAGCGGCACATCTTCACGTAGCTTCATGCACTTAGACAACTACACTCCTACATTCGTAGTTGTGATGATTAATTTTATGGCGCTAGAACTTGGATTATGCCTTAATGTGTGTTTGGTTATATCGTTCACTTTGTTTTAGCCATGAAACATTTGAATTCATTAATTGGTCTTAAATTGTTGCTATACTTCTTGTTATGGCTGCTTTAGATGTTATCCATAATGTTTTTGCTTGTGGTACTATTATTGTTGCTTCAACCCATGGAACTACAAAGGAGATGTTGCCGAAATTTGCATTAAAGCATTAATGCCCTTGCTGTAATTTGTTCTTAGTTGTGGTGTTTAGTTGCTATTTCTACTATGTTTGGTGACATCCAGGGCATACTAGATGCCGGGGTGTTACAATTATTTTGGATACTCAGGTACTAGATGTTATCCTTAGAATTGATTGGTTATCCAAATACAAGACTGTTTTGGATTATGGTCGAAGAGTTGCATCAATTGAAAGCCCAAATGGTGAAAGAGTAGAGTTCCAAGTGACTAGAGTTCGTAATGGTCAGTTGATGGTTAACAGTGTTAAAAATGTCAGTTTAGAAGAAGCATCAGTTGTTCATGAATACCCAAATATTTTTCCTGAAGATTTCCCTGGTATGCCATCTGACCAAGATATTGAGTTTGTAATTGAATTGGTCCCTGGTACAGTCCCAATAGCTTAGAGACCGTACAGATGCGTATCGATAAGCCGGTAGAAATGGAGAAGCAGATTGAGGAGGTGCTAGAGAAAGGCTTTGTAAGACCTAGTTCATCGCCATGGGGAGCACTTGATTTTGTTTGTTAGAAAGAAAGATGGAAGTTTAAGGATATGTATTGATTATCGTGCGATTAATGAAGTGAAGATAAAGAACATGTATCTGTTGCCCCAGATCAATGATTTATTTCATCTGTTAAGAGGAGCTCGATTTTTCTCCAATATTGATCTTCGATCAAGATATCATCAGTTGAAGATTCGCGTAGAGGATGGGCTTAATACTGCATTCTCAAAAAGAAATGGATATTATGTGTTTATAGTCATGTCATTTTGATTGACTAATGCCCCTGCCTATTTCATGAATATGGTGAATAAGGTTTTCATGGAATACTTGGATAAATTTATTGTTGTGTTCATAAATGACATTCTTATCTACTCCAAGATAGAAGAAGAACTCGCAGAAAATTTGAGGCTAGTTCTTGAGAAGCTTCGAGAATAGCAATTGTATGCTAAGTTTAGCAAGTATGACTTTTGGAAGAAGGTGGAATTCCTTGGACTTCTCATGGCTGCTAAAGGAGTTGCTGTTGACCCAAGTAAAGTAGAAGTAGTGTTGCAGTGGAAGCAACTGAAGTCGGTGACTCAGATTCGCAATTTTCTTGGAATTGCAATATATTACCATCGATTCATGGAAGGATGTTCAACAATTGCTATGCCACTTACACAGTTGTTGACAAAGGATAAGAAGTTTGCATAGACACCAAGGTGTGAAGAAATTTCAAGAATTGAAGAAGCACTTGACATTAGCACCAGTGTTAGTGTTGCTAGATTTTTATAGTAGTTTTAATATCTATTATGATGCCTCACACGAAGGGCTTGGATGTGTGTTAATGCAGAATGGCATGGTCATTGCATATGCTTTAAGGCAGTTGAGACCACATGAAGAGAACTATCCAATGCATGATTTGGAGTTAGCTGCCGTAGTGCATCCTCTGAAGTTATGGTGTTATTATCTCATCAAGAACACATGTGAAATATATATAGATCATAGGGGTTTAAAGTATATCTTTACTCAATCAGATCTTAATATGAGACAAAGAAGATTATTAGAGTTAATTAAGAATTATAATTTGAGAATTCACTACCATCCTAGCAAAACAAATGTGGTAGCCAATGTCTTGAGTCGAAAGAGCCATAGTGTTAACATGATAATTGAAGAAAGTCAGTCTGAACTATGTAAGTAATTTCATCAGCTGAAATTGGAAGTGGTACCTAAAGGATTTCTAGCTACCCAAGAGGTAAAGCTAATTTTACAGGATCATATCAAAGAAGGTCAAAGCCCAGATGGATGAAGGCAAAGCCAAGGATTTTACTTTAGATGATCACGGTACTATGTGGATTAGAAGTCGAATTTGTGTACCAAATAAGGAGTTAAAGCAGTTGATTCTTAAGGAAGCTCAAGACTCAAAGTATTCTATTTATCTAGGAAGTGCAAAGATGTATTAGGATCTTAAGGAAAGATTTATGTGGCCTAGTATGAAGTGCGAAGTTATTGAGCATGTAGCATTGTGTGATATATGTCAGGGAGTGAAAGCAATGTATTAGAGGCCATCTGGTTTGTTGCAACCATTGAAGATTTCAGAGTGCAAGTGGGAGAAAATTGGTATGGATATTATTATTGGTTTGCCTAGAACTCAGAGTGGATATGATTCTATATGGGTCATAATGGATCATTTGACCAAAGTTGCTCATTTCGTACCAACAAAACCACTTACTAAGGAGATCGTCTGGCAGAGCTATACGTGTCAAGGATTGTATGTTTGCATGGAGTGCCAAAGAAGATAGTGGCAGATAGAGGTACCGAATTTACCTCAAGATTTTGGAATAAGTTTAATTCATCTTATCATTCATAGACAATGGTCAGACTGAAAGAGTTATTCATATTTTAGAGGACATGTTGAGAGCTTGTGCTCTAGCTTATGCTACCGCATGGGATAAATGTTTGTCGTATGCTGATTTCAGTTATAATAACGGTTATCAAGTAAGTTTGCAAATGTTACCATTTGAAGCTTTGTATGTTCGTTCTTGTCGTGCCCTGTTGAATTGGAGTGACAGGAGAGTGTCTTGTCTTTGACCAGATATTCTAAAAGAGGCCAAAGAGCATGTTGCTATGATCAAAGAAAGGTTAAAGATTGCCCAGTCAAGACAAAAGAGTTATGCTGATAATTGTCATCGTGAATTAAGCTTTGAACCTGAAGATTTTATGTATCTTAGAGTTACCCCACTTAAAGGAGTTAAAAGGTTTCATACCAAAGGAAAGCTTGCACCTAGATATGTTGGTCCATTCAAAATCTTGTGCCGCAGAGGAGCGGTTGCTTATCAGTTAGAATTGCCACAGTCATTGGAAGTAGTACATGATGTTTTTCATTTCTCTTAGCTTAAGAAGTGTTTTCGTGTGCTAGTGGAGCAAACACCATTGAAGTCAATTGAAGTGCAAGAGGATTTGACTAAAAGGAGTAGCCGATCAAGATTTTGGATGTAATTGATCACAAAACCAAGAATAGGTCAGTGCATTTCTAAAGAGTGTAGCGGAGCAATCATTTAGAGAGTGAAGCATGTGGGAGCGTGAAGAGGATTTGAAATTAGAATTTCCTGATCTATTCCTTAGTCAGCCCTGAATCATGGGGTTGAGATTATATTAAGGGGGATGTTTATAACATCCTAATTTTTGCATTTTTTTAAATTTATTACTCCTTTTGAATTTTTATGAATTTTTTAGAATTGATTGAAATTATGTTGAATTTATTTGAATTAAACCTTTTGCTAAAATTATTTAAAAGTTTAAATAAATTTTTATTTAAAACATTTTATTTGAGTTCTAAATGTCTTAAAATATTTTCTTAAATTTTTATAGAATTTTTCTTATATTTTTACTATTTATTTTTGTTTAAACTATTTACTAGAATTATTTTAAATAGAAAAGCATGGAAATTCTTTTGGGACAAAACTCACAAAATCCTAGTCAGCCCAGTTTGTTCCCACAGCCAACGCACCACCACATGCCAATGCAAAACCCTAGATCCGTGGCCATAGATTTTAGATCGGACTATTGAGATGATCTCGCGAGACTTCTAGCAATCCAGGCTGTTGATCGTTGTGTTTAGTTAGGGTCGTGCCACATCGCTATGTATTTGGATCATCCATCTCACGTGGATGGCTAGTGGTTGTTGTCTTTGACATGATCTTGGATCCGCTCCACTGCCATCTAGAGCAAGGACTCTAAAGCTCGTCGGGCCAAGCATGGACTCCTAAGCTTTAAATAGGGGCATAGGGTGACTTCTAGGAGCTAAGCAATCAAAACCCTATGGTAATTAGCCCAATACCGCAAGAGCTTTTGAAGCACCATGTGGAGGTCCATCCATATTTGTGATGAGTATTTGATTTTATTTGAGCAAGGTGTGCTCATGTTTGAGTTTGATTTGAATCAAAATTCAAAAGGAAGCAATTTGAGTTGTGTTGGTCTCTTGTGGTACTACCGGCTTTTGGCTGGCGATAGAACCGACTAATGAATGAGATATGATTAATTGTGAGCATTTGTGATGTTCATTGCATATTATTGGACAATGCTATGTGATGGTTTTCCTTGTCTTTGATGGTTGTAGGACGACGGTGCTAGGTCATGGTGAGGCGGATGATGACCGGGACTAGGCGAGGTGCATCGGAGGTCCAAACGGTTGGAGATCGCCGGAAGATGATCGGAGATGGAGTCCGTGCAAGTCAAAGAAGATAAGGAAAGGGGATGATACTAGCTAGATGCCGTGAGGATCGATGAGGGCCGTTGGATCGCGGTCTAGTTGATAGGATAGCGGGTCTAGTAGTATGCTTTGTGAACCGTGCAAAGAAAACCCATTATGTGTGTAGGTTTTGGGTGTTCCTTGCATGGTGGAGTGAGTGGGTTAATCCTAGCCCTTGGTGGAGTGCTCTACGGTTTGGGACTCATCCAAGGGTGGTAGGTGGCCCAAGAGTAGTATAAATAGAGGGGTGGAGGGAGGCCTCCATGCCCATTCATTCTTTGAGTTGTTGTGTTGCTCCTTTGAGCTTTGCCCATGTAACATCCCAAAGTTTGCTTTTAATTTATTTAGTGTGTTTCTGGGTTTATTTGAATTTTTCAGAAATTATTTAATGTCCTCGCTGTTAATTCGGATGGAAGTCTATTGAACTAATCGTATTAAATAAATATCACGCATTTTAGCATAAGCATAAAATCCAAAATTTTGTTGATAATTAAGATAATTGATAGACGAGTGTGTTCGCTTCAAATATTTTCAAAAAAATATGCTATATAACTTGAGTCGTTGATTTTACAAAAATCGGTACACGTGTCTGATTCACGAAAAGACTTTTTACGAAAAATCTATACGTCAAAAAAATCACGAAACCAACTTTGTTAAGTTCCAAATAGTTCCAAGTATTTTAGAGGAAGTTTCCATGATTTTTGGGACCTTTTTACTATTTCTTCCTAACCATGTTTTTTTTTTCATAATTATGTACAATTGTACACGTATGGCATGAAGTCACATATATGTGTATATACTATGCTGTGCACTGGCGGTTGGAATCCCAACAAATGGTCACGTGGAGGTAGTGAAGCATCGTAAGTTCTCTAGGCGCTTGAAACATTTCCTATTCCAACAGTTTCCCCTTAGCATTTGAATCCAGCTGGACGTTCCTTCAATCCAGCCATTTCCTTTTTCTTCATTCCAGCCACTTGTGTGTATTAGTGCATGTATGATGTATGTTACTAGCTAGTCATAATTTTTCCAGCCGATCCCATTCATTCCAGCCGTTCCTTGTTCTCCATCACTCCATCAGTTACTTGTCCTACTAAACTCCTCCATCCATTTCTACTCTCACGTAATGGCCTTTTCCATTCCTTAGTGAACCACTTCATAAACTAATGCCTGTTCCATTTTCTTGCATGCGAGAAGACTAGTCGTGTCTTTTCTCCTTCATGCGTACGTTTTCATGCACGCATGCATGAAGTTGCCCTTTGCGTTATTAATACTGCGTGCATGGGTTGTTCACGACCTTGCTCCTTCACGTGTGTGTTATTAAGGGAATATTGAGCCTTAATTTCCATGTGTGAGCCCTCCCCGCAATGAGTTTTTCTTTCATCCGTTATATATATCCCTCACTTCTAATGGGCATGAGTTTTCCTTCCGTCTCGTCTCCGCTTCTTTTCTTTATAGACATGAACTTCTAGCTATTTCCCTGGCTTGGCTGCTGCCGATGACGCCGCTGATCGCCTTCCTCCGCTCATCGACTTGCGCTACCGCTACCGACTCTGGCGTTCGACCGACCGCCACCGCGATTGCTGTCATCCCGCTGCCGTGGTCGACGCCGTCGTCGTTGCCACCGTCGTCACCGCCAACGCGCTTCTCTCACCGCCCGCCGTGTCGTCGTGTCGCCCTGCCGCTGTTCCGGTCGCCACTGTCGTCGCCGCCGTTGTCGCCGCCACCGTCGTTGCCGGTGCACTCTCCGGTCTCGCCTTCTTCCGCGTCGACGATCCGCGCTACTGCTCGTCGTCGATCGGTACTGACTCGCCTTTCTTTTGCGCGTTCTATTTCTACCGATTGATTGATCCTTACGGCGCGTAATCGTGTATATATATGTTAGTATATATACATATAGGTTAGGCGGATGTATTCTGTAGCCTGCACATATACATGTCCACGTGTAGATATAGCCGCGCGTAGATATATTCGTCGAATCTGCATATGTATATTCGATCGGTTCGCAAGTATAAATTTTCTATATGCATTTATAAGGTTGTATTAGGAGGTATACGTATTTAAATACGTAATTTATATATTGAATCGCTTCCTCACGTGTAGCTAGCCGAACCAACCAGAGTATACATGTATACAACGTGGAATAGTGCCATGCATTGAAGAATAGAAAGTCATTTGTACGTGTCTCTTCTCCAAATTTGCGAAATTTATCTTTTTCACTACAAATTCATTCTAAGTCCGAATCGCTTGCAACAAATTTTGTAAATTAGTAAATATTAATACATTTCTACAGTATTTTTACTGGAATTTTATAAACAAATTTATACTGTTAAATTATTTACGGAAAGTCCAAACTTACGAATTTTGTATCTCTTAAACTATACGTCCGAAAATGTCGAAATAAATTTTATAAATCTTAGAAAATGCCAACGTAATTATCTGGAAGTTTTTGCGAAATTACGCATTAGTTTGATTTGCGGCATTTCCTGAATGTGTGTTTATTCGTTGTTTTTGGATGTTTTTCTGCTACCCGTAGACGTTGAGCTGTGCGAGGATGTTGAAGAAGACCAGTCTCAAGTGTTGGACCAAGAACATCAACTGTTTGAAGGCAAGTCATGCTTTGACCATTTTGCCCCTAGCATTTTAAATAGTATTTTGATTCAACGTATGCATGATTATGTGACAAAATAATTAATTTAGTTTTGGGAAAACTAGTTAAATGCCATAATTGTTAATTCCAACCTTGTATTATGAATTGTATGCCATGTATCACCTTTGTCACCCTAAGTTTGGGAAATTTAATATGTTGGATGCTATGTATGTGCCAACACGGGAGGCTAGACCGTGACTAGTTGCTTAGAAATGCTTGCGCTGATATTTCCAAAACAAAGAAAATAATCTTGACTAATGACAAATGAACTGATTTTGGAATGCTAAGTGTGAGCTTGTCACGGATTGACGTGAAGTGTAGGTACCTTCGTGGTTCTACACGGTAACTGAAAATACTGTTGGCATGCGTTGCACAGTAGATGAACAAGGGTGGGATTGATTTAGCCCGGGGCAAGTGGTAAGAGGCTTTATGCCAGGTGGGCCTTCGTGGCACTGATAATTATTAAACGGCCTTCGTGTCCGTGGGATGAGTGTTGTGAGTTGTTTGGGTCAGGGATGAGTGATGAATGTCTTGCCCAGGACTTAACCTTGCAAGCCTTTGAACTGAGTATTCCATTACAACCACATGGGTGAGGTGGGGCAGTCTTAGTCTAGTAAGTTTCCGAAGTCTTACCTTTGATACCTCGGGGTGGCGATTCGTCGGGAATCTGTATGGGGGAGCGTACCGGTGCTACGGCTAGGTACCCTGTCCAACGGTGTTTGTCGGTCCTACACTTTGTCCTTCGTGGGGAAAGTAGTAGTGAAGGCAAAACCGGCGAGGGTCAACGGTGTAGACGGAAGTTTCCGAAAAGCTTCGTTACGGTTGATCGCCTTTGTGGTGTGAGACTGTATCATGTGGGGAAAGTGTACAACCTCTGCAGAGTGTGTCAAAACTATTCGAATAGCCGAGTCCACGGTACTGGACAAAGCTCGGGGATTACAGTCAAGGGTTAGATCTTTTAAAGTAAAATGTGGAATGGGTGGCTGTATGCCATAGATAATTGCTAAAGTGATTTAGGGCTTTGTGCCAAACTGTTGAAAAGAGATTGGTAACTTATTATATAATATGGTTTTACCGCTTTTGAATCTATTAAGATTATTTGGTAAAAGCAAAATGCTGCCTGATGCAAAATAACCACTCAAGCCATTCCATTGGAAGAAGCCATGCATATAGTAATAGAACTGCACCTCTGTGCATGACTTGCTGAGTATGTTGTATACTCACCCTTGCTTTTAACACAATCATCAGCTGAGGAGAAGACTACAACTTCGAAGAAGGAGAAGTTCCACGAGGGGGCAGTTATCTAGGAGTTGAACCTTGTCAGTTGCCTGTGGCATATTGATGGGAGTCACCAACGTTCTTCATTCCGCTGCTATTTTTTTTTTTTATTGTAAGCCCTGCGTGGCAGACTATTTGTAAGGTGACCTTAAGGTCTTGTAACCAGTTTATTTAATGTTTGAAGTACTTTATTAATTATTTCCACGGTGTATGATTGTGGTACTTCATCCCTGTTATTACTGTGTGCACTAGCGTGATCCTGGACTAGTGCAGAATACACAGAGGGTCCGAATTTGCAGATTCGGGTCCCGACAGAGGTGGTATCAGAGCCATACTAACTGTAGGTCTTGACCCTAGATAGATTGGCCGTCTTTAGGAGCTTCAAAATTATTTTCTAAAGAGAAAATTTTAACTTGAAGGAATAATAAGTTCTTGACTTGTCCTATTCTCCTATTCTTTCCCCTTTGCTGAAATTTCTATCTTTCTCCATTGGTTTAAATGGAAATCCTACCTGAGTCATTCTTAATAGTCCATGACGCTTCACACTTAGGGGGAGAGTACTAGATGCCGCAGTCAACCCTGAAGATCATGAAGCGAGGGATCCTCAAGCTCGAAGTGAAGTAGATCGATTAAGTCTTCCCGGAGCGTGAAGAACCAGTACTTTAGTTGCCAGTTGAGACTCATGTGTGAGAGTCGCGTCTCTTAAGATAGGAGAGTTACCCTTTTAGACGCTAGATCATTGGGTGCTTAGGAATTTGGATCTTCCTTGATTGCTGAGTGTGCAGTATGTGTTGCATAGCCTTTAGGCTTGGATAAGCAGTCATACCAAGTTATTAATAATGTTTGTATATGTGTTTGAGTTTTTGGGTTAAACCTGCTTCCTCGCACTAGGATTCTTAAATCTTACCTCTGCTCTCCCCTTTCAACTAAACCTTGGCATGTCCACAGATGGAAGGGATCGACTACACCAATGTTCCTGAAGCAGTTCAAGTCAATTCAGTTGCTGCCACCATTGCCAATATTCAAGCAGAGACAGACAAGCAGCTATCCACCGTACCGATAGTAACTAATCAGAACTTGGATTGTGAAACAAGAAACAAACCAATTCGTTTCTGCAAAGTTCAATGGAGCAATCACTCGGAAAGTGAAGCGACTTGGGAACGCGAAGAATATTTGAAGGAGTTTCCGAACCTACTCTCTAGTTAGCCTCGAATCTGAGGGGCGAGATTACATTAAGAGGAGGTTTGTAACATCCCGAAGTTTGCTTTTAATTTATTTAGTGTGTTTCTGGGTTTATTTGAATTTTTCAGAAATTATTTAATGTCCTCACTGTTAATTCGGATGGAAGTCTATTGAACTAATCGTATTAAATAAATATCACGCATTTTAGCATAAGCATAAAATCCAAAATTTTGTTGATAATTAAGATAATTGATAGACGAGTGTGTTCGCTTCAAATATTTTCAAAAAAATATGCTATATAACTTGAGTCGTTGATTTTACAAAAATCGGTACACGTGTCTGATTCACGAAAAGACTTTTTACGAAAAATCTATACGTCAAAAAAATCACGAAACCAACTTTGTTAGGTTCCAAATAGTTCCAAGTATTTTAGAGGAAGTTTCCATGATTTTTGGGACCTTTTTACTATTTCTTCCTAACCATGTTTTTTTTTTTCATAATTATGTACAATTGTACACGTATGGCATGAAGTCACATATATGTGTATATACTATGCTGTGCACTGGCGGCTGGAATCCCAACAAATGGTCACGTGGAGGTAGTGAAGCATCGTAAGTTCTCTAGGCGCTTGAAACATTTCCTATTCCAACAGTTTCCCCTTAGCATTTGAATCCAGCTGGACGTTCCTTCAATCCAGCTATTTCCTTTTTCTTCATTCAAGCCACTTGTGTGTATTAGTGCATGTATGATGTATGTTACTAGCTAGTCATAATTTTTCCAGCCGATCCCATTCATTCCAGCCGTTCCTTGTTCTCCATCACTCCATCAGTTACTTGTCCTACTAAACTCCTCCATCCATTTCTACTCTCACGTAATGGCCTTTTCCATTCCTTAGTGAACCACTTCATAAACTAATGCCTGTTCCATTTTCTTGCATGCGAGAAGACTAGTCGTTTCTTTTCTCCTTCATGCGTACGTTTTCCTGCACGCATGCATGAAGTTGCCATTTCCTTTATTAATCCTGCGTGCATGGGTTGTTCACGACCTTGCTCCTTCACGTGTGTGTTATTAAGGGAATATTGAGCCTTAATTTCCATGTGTGAGCCCTCCCCGCATGAGTTTTTCTTTCATCCGTTATATATATCCCTCACTTCTAATGGGCATGAGTTTTCCTTCCGTCTCGTCTCCGCTTCTTTTCTTTATAGACATGAACTTCTAGCTATTTCCCTGGCTTGGCTGCTGCCCAGACGAACGCCGCCTGGTCGCCTTCCTCCGCGCTCATCGACTTGCGCTGCTACCGCCGACTGTACTCTGGCGTTCGACCGACCGCCACGCGATTCTTTATCCGCCGCCGTGGTCGACGCCGTCTCACGCTGCCACCGTCGTCACCGCCAACCGCGCGCTTCTCTCACCGCCGCCGCCGTGTACGTCGTGTCGCCACTGCCGTCGTCGCTGTTCCGGTCGCCACTGTCGTCGCCGCCGTTGTCGCCGCCACCGTCGTTGCCGGTGCACTCTCCGGTCTCGCCTTCTTCCGCGTCGACGATCCGCGCTACTGCTCGTCGTCGATCGGTACTGACTCGCCTTTCTTTTGCGCGCGTTCTATTTCTACCGATTGATTGATCCTTACGGCGCGTAATCGTGTATATATATGTTAGTATATATACATATAGGTTAGGCGGATGTATTCTGTAGCCTGCACATATACATGTCCACGTGTAGATATAGCCGCGCGTAGATATATTCGTCGAATCTGCATATGTATATTCGATCGGTTCGCAAGTATAAATTTTCTATATGCATTTATAAGGTTGTATTAGGAGGTATACGTATTTAAATACGTAATTTATATATTGAATCGCTTCCTCACGTGTAGCTAGCCGAACCAACCAGAGTATACATGTATACAACGTGGAATAGTGCCATGCATTGAAGAATATATAGAAAGTCATTTGTACGTGTCTCTTCTCCAAATTTGCGAAATTTATCTTTTTCACTACAAATTCATTCTAAGTCCGAATCGCTTGCAACAAATTTTGTAAATTAGTAAATATTAATACATTTCTACAGTATTTTTACTGGAATTTTATAAACAAATTTATACTGTTAAATTATTTACGGAAAGTCCAAACTTACGAATTTTGTATCTCTTAAACTATACGTCCGAAAATGTCGAAATAAATTTTATAAATCTTAGAAAATGCCAACGTAATTATCTGGAAGTTTTTGCGAAATTACGCATTAGTTTGATTTGCGGCATTTCCTGAATGTGTGTTTATTCGTTGTTTTTGGATGTTTTTACGCTGCAGTAGACGCGTTGAGTCATGCGAGGATGTTGAAGAAGACCAGTCTCAAGTGTTGGACCAAGAACATCAACTGTTTGAAGGCAAGTCATGCTTTGACCATTTTGCCCCTAGCATTTTAAATAGTATTTTGATTCAAAGTATGCATGATTATGTGACAAAATAATTAATTTAGTTTTGGGAAAACTAGTTAAATGCCATAATTGTTAATTCCAACCTTGTATTATGAATTGTATGCCATGTATCACCTTTGTCACCCTAAGTTTGGGAAATTTAATATGTTGGATGCTATGTATGTGCCAACACGGGAGGCTAGACCGTGACTAGTTGCTTAGAAATGCTTATACTGATGATATTTCCAAAACAAAGAAAATAATCTTGACTAATGACAAATGAACTGATTTTGGAATGCTAAGTGTGAGCTTGTCACGGATTGACGTGAAGTGTAGGTACCTTCGTGGTTCTACACGGTGGCGAAAATCTTGTTGGCATGCGTTGCCGCGATAGATGAACAAGGGTGGGATTGATTTAGCCGGGGCAAGTGGTAAGAGGCTTTATGCCAGGTGGGCCTTCGTGGCAGATAATTATTAAACGGCCTTCGTGTCCGTGGGATGAGTGTTGTGAGTTGTTTGGGTCGTGATGAGTGATGAATGTCTTGCCCTGGACAGTTAAGGACTTAACCTTGCAAGCCTTTGAACTGAGTATTCCGTACAACCACATGGCTGAGGTGGGACAGTCTTAGTCTAGTAAGTTTCCGAAGTCTTACCTTTGATACCTCAGGGTGGTAGTTACGTCGGGGTAACTGTATGGGGGAGCGTACCGGTGCTACGGCTAGGTACCCTGTCCAATGGTGTTTGTCGGTCCTACACTTTGTCCTTCGTGGGGAAAGTAGTAGTGAAGGCAAAACCGGCGAGGGTCATCGGTGTAGACGAAAGTTTCCGAAAAGCTTCGTTACGGTTGATCGCCTTTGTGGTGTGAGAGTGTATCATGTGGGGAAAGTGTACAACCTCTGCAGAGTGTGTCAAAACTATTCGAATAGCCGAGTCCGCGGTACTGGACAAAGCTCGGGGATTACAGTCAAGGGTTAGATCTTTTAAAGTAAAATGTGGAATTGGTGGCTGTATGCCATAGATAATTGCTAAAGTGATTTAGGGCTTTGTGCCAAACTGTTGAAAAGAGATTGGTAACTTATTATATAATATGGTTTTACCGCTTTTGAATCTATTAAGATTATTTGGTAAAAGCAAAATGCTGCGTGATGCAAAATAACCACTCAAGCCATTCCTTTGGAAGAAGCCATGCATATAGTAATAGAACTGCACCTCTGTGCATGACTTGCTGAGTATGTTGTATACTCACCCTTGCTTTTAACACAATCATCAGCTGAGGAGAAGACTACAACTTCGAAGAAGGAGAAGTTCCACGAGGGGGCAGTTATCTAGGAGTTGAACCTTGTCAGTTGCCTGTGGCATATTGATGGGAGTCACCAACGTTCTTCATTCCGCTGCTATTTATTTATTTTTTTTATTGTAAGCCCTGCGTGGCAGACTATTTGTAAGGTGACCTTAAGGTCTTGTAACCAGTTTATTTAATGTTTGAAGTACTTTATTAATTATTTCCACGGTGTATGATTGTGGTACTTCATCCCTGTTATTACTGTGTGCACTAGCCTGATCCTGTACTAGTGCAGAATACACAGAGGGTCCGAATTTGCAGATTCGGGTCCCGACAGCCGACATGAAGTGAGGCTTTGTAATCACACATCTCTGAATGAAATAGAAGTTCCAAGAGCCAAATTTATTTTCTCACAATTTAATTCTTGCAATTTACATTATGTCTTTACTTTCGGCATTTACTTTCATGTATTAAATTCAGCATTTACATTCCCACATTTACATTTATGATTGCTGGATTTTGTTCTTGACTTGAGCGATTCACATTCACCTCTTTCTGTACTCTATTTGGATCTTCGCTCAAGATCGAGTTCATTGCCAAAGTTTGTATGCCGCAAGAGTTTATTTGTCAAGTTTCTATCAAGATCGCGAATCTGTCCAGGACTTGTTCTTCGCGGAGCAGTCAGTCTTTGATTTTTAGAAAAACCTAGAAAAATCCTTTTTGATTGATTCTTTGTGACACTACGGAATGTCGTAACCTTATAAAGTGTGAATGATGAGGTCAAAAACTTTTTGAAATGTGAAATTAAGGTTAAAACCATATGGTATGAGGTTTATTTGCGTTTTCGGGCCGATTCCGAGAGTTTGGGTCTTTTCGGGGGAGTTTGGGCCTAAGGGAAGGGATCGTGGGCTTTGGTGGGATGGAGTTTGAGTCCCATTAGGGGTAGGAGACCTGGTTGGGGGCCTCCCCCAACCCTTATTGTGCCCCAACCTGCAGGATGCGCCCCCACCTCCATGCCCTAGCCGCCACACCACCTTTCCCCTCTCCCTTGCTTGCGCCTCCCCTCCCCCATTGCTCCCCATTGCTCCACCACCCCTCCACCACCTCTCCAGCTCCCTTGCTGCCCCTAGGGGAGATCCCCACCTCAACACGTCGAAGATCCATCCGTTGGAGCGCTCCGCGACGAGGAGATCCGGCGGGATTGGAGCGAGGAAGGAGATCGCGCGAACCGGGAGGAGATCCATTGGGTTTTCGTGCGTCGGGCGAAGGTATGGCCATGAGAATCCTTTGGGTTGATCTAGGTACTGTTCTAAGGGTCATTATCATGTTTTTAGATCAATTAGTGGTGCTGGAATTGAGTAGATTAGATTAGATCTAGAAGTTGCCACGTTCTCTATTTCGGATAGCATGAGCAGTCGACCTAGGGTTTGGTTTTTTGTCAATTTAGAGTAGTAATTTGGTCGTACAGCTGTTGAAGAAGTTGTAGATAATTTCATTATCTTTCCGTGGGTATAAAGAACGTCCAATTCCGCCTAGTCGTTTGAAAGTTATCTCTGTTTTACCGAGCGTGTTAAAATCTGTGACGTGATTGGAACAGATCACGGTATTTTGTAGATTAAACAACTTTAGAGTCCGAATCAGTCTTTCCATATACTTAGAAAAAGTTGGGAAATTTCCTAAGCTACGCGGGGATGTACTCGTTTAATTGATTCGGAGTCCCAGAACCCAAGTTATGCCTTTTGGACGGCTGCTGTCCCGACGGGACAGAACCTCTGTTTTTTGGTTTTGCGAGTAGTTGGCAATGTCGGGGTAGATGAGGGTTTGCATACTATTTTGTGGACATGATTGTGAGTGTGTGGTCCCTATGTGCAGGTGGTGTGACCCCGGGAGTGCCTTCTACATCTCGCCAATCCGTCGTCCGTGGTTGAGGCAAGTGTATTGGAATGGGTAGCGGGTTATTGTTTGCTAGATCAGTTGTGATTGAGATCTATTACATGATATGTTCACATGCTATGCTTTAATGATTGCCAATGATATGATGGATATGCTTACTATGTTATAATGCCATGTGATAATGTACATGATGTTGGCATGATTGCATACATGACATGATACATGGCCCGGGCGGTGAGAAAGTCATAACTAGTCCGGGGAAGGTCGGTGAGAAAGTTATGACTATTCCGGAGAGCCATTGAGTAAGTCCTACATCGTGATTCCATCCACCGCGGTGTGGGGAAGCGAGGAGTAGGCACCCTCCATCTTCGGGATGGAAGGGGGGTGAGGGTGCACACCGACGGGTGTGTACTCAACCATACCGGTATGAGTTTCCAAGGAGATATGAGCATCGCATCGCATTGCATACATACTGATGATGATAATGATTTGTGATCATAAATGAGATGATATACCTGATGTGAGTTGTTGTAGCCATGTAATTGTTTATGTTTGTACCATTGCAATATACTTGCTGAATGATGAACTCACGCTTGTGTTTATGTTGTTTATTTTAGGTACCATGACATCGGCAGGTGGGAAGGGGAAATAGCTACACATCTTCACGTAGTCCAGCCACATTTACTATTGTTTAGTCAAGTTCATAATAAGTGCCATGAACTAGGTGTTTGGAATAATTTTTGTGTGCTTGTGATCCTTATTTTCTTAGCCATAGTTTATGGAGTGGTTGGCTTTAGTATTATTGTCTTATGTTGATGCTATATTCGTTTATATTGCTGTTTTAGATGCCTTATGATTTGCTATGAACTGCCTTGTTATTGTTATCGCTTCAATTCATGGTAAAACAAAGGAGATGCTGCCGAAATTTTGGTTTTTAGCTTGTGCGCCTTTGCTGTAATTTATGTTTAATTGTGGTATTTAGATGTTGTTTAGTCTATGTTTGGTAGCATTCGGGCACACTAGATGCCTGGTGTTACTGATTGGTATCGAGCGGTCAGAGGTCCTTGGAATATGTATTTTTAGTATCATACCTTAGGTTACAACTAAAATATGCTGTGAAATAACTTAGAAACATGGTTTACGTTTTTACTAAAATTTTGTCATAGGATAGCAACATTAAAACTTGCAAAAGTGGTATAACTAATCTAAAATTTGACACACATGGATGCACAGTAGGAAAAGGGTATGGGTATCGTTTCCTTACGCTTAAATGTTGTATTTAAGCTTTGATGTTGAATGCTTCATTTGACAATGCATGTTGCTATGTCAATGAGATAAATGATTGAATTGCTCTTGTTGTTAGTGGGGTTGTGGTGCCGAAGGGTTTCGGTCACCTCTTTTTGTTCATAGTAAGGGTGAGGTTTGACGGTGTGGCCGGTTAGCGCCATCACCGAAGAACTATTAACTCCTGTAGGAGAAGAGTGCTTACCCTTTCTGTCGTAGATCGGGTAGTTGACTGGAGTCAAATAGAAGAGTTTGGTGGTGGATTCCTTCGGATGTTCTTTATCGTTCTGTGGTCGGTCTTGGTTGGTTTTCTTGGTTTTAGTTGATGGAAACCAAAAGAAAAGTGTTTGGTATTGGTTTTTCGCGGATCGTTCCGTATGCGGTGTGTGGTTTGTCTTCCTTACGGGATTGTTTTGAGTACTTTGAGTGGGGAAAATTTTATTTGGGATCATTCACCCCCCCTCTGATCGCCATCTCGGTCTTTCAGCTTCATCATAATCTAGGGTTTTCACAAAGCCCTATCACAAGATTATTTTCATCAATTCGTCATCATCCGTGAAGCTCAAGGCTTGGGACTAGATGCGTTGGATTCACCGCCGCTTGGTATACCTCGCGCGGGTGCGGGATTCGCTAGGAGATCAATAGAGAGCCATTGTGCTATGGAGTTGATCACCTTTGTCATCATTGCCATTGTTCTAGAGCCCCAAGTGAGGAGTTGATTGCATCACCAGAACTGTGATGACGAGACCTTTCCGTAGGTACCTACCCTAGCCATCAGAGATGACCCTAGTAACCAACGTCGTGGTGAGCCGACATGCTCAGTGTCATGTTGCCACATGCATCTCATGACATTAGCCTGACGTAGTGGATGACGTCAGCTGTGGGGCTCACCCGTCAACATAATAGATTAATATTTAGATTAATTTTAATTGTTAATCAAGGCATTGACGTCAGCATGACATCATAAATAGGTTTTTCCATAGAAATTTAATTCAGCAAAAATTCAAATTAGCCGTGATGTTAGTATGATTTCATAAATCCTAATCCAGTAGAAAATAATTCAAATAATTCATATTTTCCTATTTTCATCCTTTTTCTTTTATTTTAAACTTTTAAACTTTAGAGAACTTGTTCTCCCTCATACTAACTCTGATTGAAGTGATTCTAGTACCTAAAAAATTTGTAAAATCAATCTCTATTTAAAGGCGAATTTTATTTAATTTTTGGAGTCTTATTTGCTCACTATTTTTTTGTATTTTTTGTTTATTTATTCATTACGCGCAAACATTGAAGTGCCCGAAGGATTCGAGCGTGAATTGCTAATTCAATAACAAGGTCTAGAGCATGTGCAAAAACTTTTCCAAGGCAAGTTGTGCTTTGATTATGTTGAACCCATGTTTTGAAAGTTAAATTATTTTAAATTACTGCATGCTAATTCAAGTATAATTGTTTCAGTTAAATTGGGAATAGTTATTTGACCCAATTATGTTTATGCCTACCTTTGTCACTTATATGTCTTGATTCATTTGTCACCCTAGAATGGTTCTTTATTAATTGGTAACTATTAATTGCAAGTGTGGAATGGTTAGAACATGCTAGTTTTCTTATCCATTCAACGGGTTATTGATATCATTTTGGAAAATCAAAGTTAATCTTGCTTAATGGAATATGGAACATTTCATGAAAGGTGTGTCACATGTTATTTATGTTGTTGAGGGCACGTGATGCATGGTAATCAAATGGGTGATAAAATGATTTATACTGCGGCAAGTGGCAAGAATTGTGGACTACAGTGGGCCAGTGTGGTATATGAGCGGTCGCATTTTTATGGTATGGTTTAATGGTATTTGTGGATTTTTCTGGAAGTCTTGCCATGGTCAATTAAGGACTTAACCTTTCAAGCATTTGAACTGGGCCAAACATACAACCACATATCTAGTATGGGACAAACTAATTTGTAATATCTAGATTTTTGTATTGTCATGGTGGTGTGGGTTTCGGGGGTACGGGTAGACTCACATGGCGCAAGAGAGGGCCTTGTAAGTGGTAACCAGTCCATACAGTGTTGAAACCTTAGCGGGCAGTACTAGGTTTAGATAGAGTATTGTAAATGCTTTGTTATGACTCTCATTCGCATAATCTTTATGGCAATTCACGGCAAACGTGGTGAGTTGATTATATCTTGTGGGTAAAGTGTATAACCTCTGTAGGGGTCAAACCAATTTGAATAGCCGTGCCCGTTGTATTGGACAATGATAAGGAATTACAGTCAAGGGTTAGATTCTGATAACATGAACATGGGAATTGAGGCATTGTGCCAATGGAAGTTTTGAAATTGATTTAAGGTTATGAGTTAGTTTATGTGAGAAACAATTTTTTTTTACTGCTCTTAATCTATCTATGTTATGCATTTGTAAATGCTGCTTTATGGCAAAATAACCAATTCAACCAATCATTTGGAATGAGCCATGCATGTAGTATAATAGACTTGCATTCTGTGCACAACTTGTTGTGTGCTTTATGTACTCACCCCTTGTAACAATCAAAACACCAGTTGGAGAAGTGTCAACCCAGCATTTAAGGAGGAGTACTAGGAGGAGACGATCAATTAGGGTGCAAATCTTGTCAGTTGCCTATGGCATATTGAAGGGATACTATGAATATTTTATTTCCACTACAGTTTCATTTATTTCTTAGTTTAAGCCTTGCGAGGCGTATTATTGTAAGGTGGACCGTAAGGTCATTAAATTTGTTATATTTAATAGATGAGGTCTTTATTTATATTTCTGTTGTGTATTATTTTGGTATTCATCTATGTTAAGACTGTGTACACTAGCTTGATCTTGGACTAGCACAGAATACACAAAGGGTCCGGATTTGCATATCCGGGTCCCGACATTTATGTACCGACCCTTGCAACAATAAATCAATCATCTGAAGAGGAATCTACACCTACTCTTGAAGAGGATTTTCAAGAGAACGTAGGTCATTATGATTCAAGCCTTGTCGACTACCTATGGCAGGTTGATGGATTATCAGCTGATGTTTCTGTTTTGCTGCAGTTTAGTTATTGAATAAGCCATACGAGGCCTAATAAATGCAAAGCCGGACATAAGGTCATCACACTATCTATTTATCCAATAAATCTAGTCTTTTATTATTATTCTGTTGTGTACAAGTTTCAAGTTTGATATTACATCTATGTTCTCACTGTGTCCACTAACGTGATACTAGACTAGTGAATTATATACAGAGGGTCTGGATTTACAAATATGGGTCTCAACACTATTGCACTTGCATTTATGGAGAGTGAGAACATCGATAGATGGCTATGGTTTCTGAAGAACGTGAAATCTAGTGTTTTTAGTGAGTGGCCTCAAGTTTGTATCATACATGATTGACATCTCGGTTTGTTGAAGGTGATTATGTAGCTGTTGCAAGCGAAAGATGAGCCCTATCCATAGCCTGATTTGCAAAGTGGGTGGTGCAAGAGACCTATGGGTGCGAACTTCTACCAACAATTTAGGAAAAAGGAGCTCACATTGCTTTTCAGGTGGTTTTATGATCATAATCAACAGAGAAAGTTTGATGCACTTTGGAAGAATCTAGAAAGACTACTTCATTCACAACATGATGAACAGTGCTAGAACCTCAAGGTGTGGGAGGACAAGACAAGAAGGGATAGGGTTTTGAGGGTGCAACCAGAGAGTCCAACACAGTGACCGAACTAGAAAAATTTTGATGGATGTGCATAGGGTTTCAATTACGACAAAAATCATGGTTTTTGATCGTATCGAGCCAGCTCGATAAACTATACTAGTTGAAAAACTATACCGGTCGATAAATCAATCTAATTCAAAAATTCAGGAAATTTTATGTGAAATAAACCGCTCAAAAATTGGTAAAAATGCTCAAAAATTGGTTTCCGAATTGTTTCGCTAATTAGTTTGCTGATTTTTCAAAGAAAATGGATCAAAAATCGGTGGAAATCGCTCAAAAATCGGCAAAATCAGTCAATTTTCTTTTTCTTTTTACGGCTGAGTTCAAAGAGTTTGACTTCAAAACCGTTTGATTTCTTTCGATTTTCGACGAAAATTGGTGCCGAGCTGTGGGCGATTTCCGAGCTCGAAACGGTATTGTAATTCCTTGGTGTGCACACTACATATGTAGAAATCTATTGTCTTGTATAATAATTTTGTAATATCATAAATACAACATATATATATTTGAAATTTGCTAAAAGTAATACATATAGTTCTAATATATTAAAAATCCCAAACCATTAAAATCAAAACCAATTCAATTAATAAATTTAACCTATTGAAAATATAAACATGTAATGTTTTTAAAATTTTTTGGGGTGCCGGGGCATACCCGGCACCACCCCTGGTACCGCCTCTGGTCCTACACCCCTAGAAATCCCCTTTGTGACTACGCACAACTCCCAGAGCATTGCTCACATTGCAAGCACAACCTCGATGTGGTAGTTGCGATGACTAGTTGAACATAGTGAGTTATTTTTTGCTATCCTCTATTCATGGTAACTACTTTGTTTCCCACCTATACTTCCACACATTTATTAATATATCATTCCTTAACACATACTCTTCCTTGTAGGCCATGGATTGCAAGTTCACGGAGTGGGTGGACTCACCATATCGTATACCTACCCAGGTTTACATCCACACAGTCCTAGCTCTCCTAGATGAATTAGGAGAGGAGCTCCAGGTAGAGAAGATCAACAGCAACGAGCTCTAGAGGTAGAGGACCAGGGAGAGAAATAATGAGGAGGTGGTCCACCTCGGTAAGACTACCACCCTTACTGGTTCTATTGAAAAATTGAATTATGACGTCAGCATTGCGTCATCCGGTCTATGGACTCGGTCCACGGCTCGGGCTTGGTCCACCGTGGACCCGGTCCATGCGTACATGTGTCACTAACACGTGGGACCCACTGCTGACGTCAGCGAGGCTCAGCCGAACGGCTCTGATACGCGGGCCCATCGTGACGTCATCATGACATCACGGATGACGTCATCGTGCGGTGGGTTGAGCCGCTGACATGGGGGCCCGCGTTGACGTCACGCGTGGCGTCAGCGACAACCGGGCGTCGCCCGCGTGGACCGCGACGGTTCGGCTACTGAACACGTGGCGCAATCTGGGCCGTTGGTTTGAAATCCAACGGTCCAGATTGGATCCAACTCACGCGTAATGGGCGTACGCGATTTAATCCGATCTGTTTAAATTGGATCGGACGGCTCAGATCCAATCTGAGCCGTGTGGCTCTGGGCACTGACGTGGCATGACCCGGGCGACGACACATGGCACGATATATGCCGTTTGATCACGATCGGGCGGCTGAGATTGCGTCTAGTGTTATAACATGGGTCGATCCTAACTGTACGATCTGGATCTAAAGGTGGAGATCCAATCTAGCACGGCGCAGTTACGGCTACGTGGCTTAATCCTGTGTGTTGGATCTAGATCCAACGGTTGCTATTAGATCTAAAGCCGTAACGTGGATTTCACGTACGGGTGACGTGGACGCATCTGGATGCTAGGATCTAGATCTAACGGTCTAGATCTAATCTGGTTCTCTACGGGATCAGGGCGACGTGGACTCACCGTAGAGGTCGGATCTGGATCGGACGGTTGACGAAGCTCGCGAACCCGGCGATGGCGCGGCGGAGCTGGTTCACTGGAGCTGGGGATGACGACCTAGCCAACGGCGTTTCCGTGCGTCTCCGGTGAGGTACGTGGTCGCACTCGATGCGTATTGACTTGGGGAGTCCGGATCTGGGCTTGGTTGCTGCGGGGAACGGCGGACGCGGCGGGAAATGACAGAAAACCTCGGCAGACGCGGCGGGAAACGACAGAAAACCTCGGCGGAGCACGAATCCAACTTCGGTGAGCGATTTCTCGATGGTGGCGGTGGCTCAGGCGGTGTCAGTTAGGGAAAAACGTGCGCAATGGAAAGGGGGTCACGACACGAGTGACGGCGCAATAAATAGGGCCTCGGCGTCCGACTTCTCCGCAGAAATCTCGGCGCGTTCGTTGCACGGCGGAAACCGAGTCGGGCTCGAAGACGACGGTGATGTGGTGCCATCCTGTGTGTCCATTCGGCCCGGATCAAACGGCTCGGGGCGCGGGGCGACGTGGCGCAACGCCGGCCGTTGGATCGGGATCCAACGGTCACGCGGGTTACGGTTTGGCCTGGCCCGGTCTGGCTCAAACGCGATTCGGTCGGACTCGAGTCATACTCGAGTCTGACTCAGGTCCGACTCGGTCGGAGGAACAGTGAAACCCATTAGGGTTTTTCCAGTGATTTAATATTTAAAATAATTTCTAGAAATTCAATTAAATCGAGAAAAATAGCAAAATGCTCAGAAAAATTCCAAGAAAAATCTGGAAAATACTTTGAGACATTTTGGACTTAAATAAAATATTTCCAATAAAATTTTATCTAAAACTTTTAATTATTTAATTATCTCAAAAGGGAATAAATTCAAATTAAATCCAAATAAATCTCAGAAAATTCCAAAAATTCTCGAAAGTGCAAAATATGATTTAATTTCATGAAAAGAAAAAATTGGTGTGTTACAAACCCCCCCTTAACAGAATCTCGACCCCAAGATTCGGGGCTGACTAAGGAATAGGTTCGAAAATTCTTTTCTCAAATCCTCTTCGCGCTCCCAAGTTGCTTCACTTTCCGCATGGTTGCTCCAGTGGACTATGCAGAAGCGGGTCGACTTGTCGGGTCTCTCGATCCATCATATCCAGAATCCTCACGGGGTGCTCCGTTTATGTCAGATCTTCATGCAGCTCGATTGATTCTAAGGGTGTTTGCTCATCCAGCACTCGGAGACACTTTTTCAGTTGGGATACATGGAATACATCATGCACTCCCGCCAAAGACTACGGCAACTCCAACTGGTATGCAACTTCGCCTCTGCAGCTCAAAATCTTAAATGGTCAAACATAACGCGGTGCGAGTTTCCCTTTGGCATGGAACCTTTTAACTCCCTTGAGAGGTGTAACTCTGAGGTATACGAAATCTTCCGGTTCAAAACTCAGATCTCGGCAACGGTTATCTGCGTAACTTTTCTATCTTAACTGAGCTATCTTCAGTCTTTCCTGGATCATGGCAATATGCTCTTCGACTTCTTGAAGAATATCTATTCCGAAGACATGTCGTTCACCCATCTCATTCCAGTTCAACAGCGTTCGACAGGGCTGACCATACAGTGCCTCAAATGGTGACATTTGCAGACTGGCCTGATAGCTGTTGTTGTAGCTGAACTCAACATACGACACTCTTATCCCAAGAGGTAGCATAAGCCAAAGCACAAGCTCTTAGCATATCCTCCAGAATTTGATCAACTCTTTCAGTTTGTCCATCTGTCTGTGGATGATATGCTGTACTGAAGTTCAAGCGGGCCCCCATGGCTTCATGCAGCTTATTCCAGAATCTCGAGGTAAATTGGTTACCTCTGTACGATACAATGTTCTTCGGCACTCCGTGCAAACAGACGACCCTGGTCATGTACAATTCCGCTAACTTATCTCCCGAGTAAGTGGTCTTTACAGGGATGAAATGAGCGACCTTAGTCAAGAGATCCACTATAACCCATATGGAGTCATACCCTCCTTGAGTCTTAGGTAAACCAGTAATGAAGTCCATTCTGATTTCCTCCCACTTCCACTTAGGTATTTTTAGCGGATGCAGCAATCCTATTGGCCTCTGATGCATTGCCTTGACTCTCTGACATATGTCACACAACGCAACATGTTCGGCAACATCGCGTTTCATTCTTGGCCACCAGAATCTTTCCTTCAGGTCTTGATACATCTTGGCACTTCCTGGATGAATGGAATACTTGAAGTCATGGGCTTCTTCTCCCAGAATCAACTGTTTCAGCTCCTTCTTGTTCGGCACACAGATGCGATCCTTAATCCACAATGTGTCTTGCTCATCCAGTCTGAAGTCTTTTGCCTTGACTTCCCCCATCCTGGACTTGATTCTCTGAACCTTGCAATCATCCTTCTGTCCTTCTCGGATCCGATCTTCCAGAGTAGGCTTTACTTCCAATGTAGAAAATCCTTCCGGTACCACTTCAAGCTCCAGCTTCTGAAATTCCTTGCATAGTGTGAAATCATGTGCTGAAAAATTGGCTTAGAATTGAATTTGCAAAATGTGTTTGTGCATGTGTTTGACAAATTGACAAGAAACAGTAAGATTTGCATTAGCGCCAGACCAGAGTTTCAGAAAACAGTAAGTTTCCCTTTTGCGCCGGACCTGTTTTCGCTACTGCACCGGACTAAACTTTTAGTCTGGCATGAACGTGTTCTCATGGTACTTTATGTCGGACCAAATTTTTCTATTGGCGCTAGACGAAAAGTTCCAAAGCAAATTGCGCCGGATCATTCCTTTGCATCAGCGCAGAACCAAATTAGGGTTTCTTTCGCATCTACGCCGGACCAAATTTTTGGTCTGTCGTGAATGGGTTTTCGAGTGACTTTTTCATGTGTACGCCAGACCATATTTTTGGTCCGTCGTGAATGCATTTTGCTCAGTTAGGGTTTTGCAAGAATTGGAATTGAACTTTGGTTTGAATTTGAGATTTGTGAGAATTTCATGATGTTTCTTTTTAAGTGGACTTTATGCAATGCTCGTGTGAGTATTTGCATGGACTAATGTTGAGTCAAGTCGTGGACTTGTGCTCGGATTCGTTTTGTGGTTTGTTCATGTGCAGGTATTGCTCGAGGGCGAATGTGGTCGATGACGGGACCGGAACTAGGTTCATGGAGGAACTGAGATTCGGGACTAGGTTCAGGAGGAACTGAGGTCTTGGTGGTAAAGGATGTCATGCGGGACGTTCGGGCTAAGAGAATGGTGCATATGAAGAATGGTTAGTCACGTGAGAATGGCAGGTGGCCATGCGCGTGCAAATGGTTAGTCACGTGAGTATGGTAGGGTTGCCATACACGTGCAAGAGTTGTACTCGGCCAGGTTGGGCCAAGTGGAGTTGTGTTGAATACATACTCCTTCTAGGATTAGGAGTGGGACTCCTTCTAGGATTAGGAGTAGGAATTGTATTCAGGACTCTATGTGTTTGCTCTGTATAAATAGGGGGAGGCGCCTCCTGTTTATGCATCAAGTTTTGAGCAAGCTTTAGGGTTGTTCTCTTTTGTTTGGAGTACATTAGACAAAAGAAAGGAGAAATAAAGATAAGGTTCTTCAAATCTTTCGACGAGCTACAATTCTAGTAAGATCTATTCTCGTCATCTTCTGTCACAGCAAGCTTACGAGGTTCATAACTTTTGATCCGTAAGTCCGATCTAGCTGAATCTTTTTGGGTTCGATTCGTATTGGAATCTAGTTTCTTGTATACAAATATCAGATCGATCCAACAGTTGGATCTCTGGGAATTCGCATTTTACTGAACCTATATCATTCTGTTTTTGTCGAATACGAGAAAATTATTTGGCTCTGTTTTGGGGTGAACTTTTAGTAGATCAAGAATTTGGTTTTATCTTCCGCACAATCATTCACCCCCTCTGATTGCTATATTCGTATACTTCGATCCTACACATAGGTCGCCCTGACTCCCTGCTATCAACATATTCACAGTGTGGCTCTTCCGATTCAGAGCATCGGCCACCACGTTGGCCTTTCCGGGATGGTTATGGATTCCAACATTATAATCCTTAATCAGCTCTAACCATCTCCTTTGCCTCATATTCAAGTCCGACTGGGTGAAGATGTACTTGAGACTCTTATGGTCTGTATACACTTCACATCTATTCCCGATTAGATAGTGACGCCACAACTTCAAGGCATGCACTACGGCCGCTAATTCTAGGTCATGCGTCGGATAGTTCTCCTCATGCGGCCTCAACTGCCTTGATGCATATGCAACGACCCTCCGATTCTGCATCAACACGCATCCAAGTCCCTAGCGTGATGCATCACAATAGATATCAAAGTTTGATTAACATCCGGTAGAACTAACACCGGTGCTGATGTCAATCGCATCTTCAGCTCTTGAAAACCCTTTTCGCACTCCGGCGTCCAGGTAAACTTCTTGTCCTTCTTCAACAATTGTGTGAGAGGTCTCACAATTGTCGAGAATCCTTCAATGAACCGGCGGTAATAACCTGCCATCCCAAGGAAACTTCAAATCTGGGTCATTGTCTTTGGCTGCTCCCAATGTAACACAACTTCTACCTTGCTTGGGTCAACTGCAACTCCTTCTGCGGTCATCACATGTCCAAGGAATTCCACCTTGTCCTTCCAGAAGTCACACTTGCTGAACCTGGCGAAGAGTTGATGTTCCCTTAGTTTCTCCAAGACTAGCTTCAGGTGTTCTGCATGCTCCTCTCTTGTCTTGGAGTAGACTAGGATGTCATCTATACACACGACGACAAACTTGTCCAGATATTCCATGAAAACCTTATTCATCATGTTCATGAAATAAGCTGGCGCATTCGTCAGACCGAAGGACATAACAGTGATATCGTAATGTCCATATCTTGACGAGAATACGGTCTTTCGAATATCCTCTGATCGGATCTTCAGCTGGTGATATCCTGACCTCAAATCAATCTTGGAGAAAACTTCGGCTCCTCTCAATTGGTCAAACAGGTCATCGATCCTGGGTAGCGGGTACTTGTTCTTCACAGTGACCTCATTGAGTGCACGGTAATCTATGCACATCCTGAAACTCCCGTCCTTCTTCTTAACGAACAGAATTGGCGCTCCCCATGGCGACGAACTAGGTCTGATGAATCATTTTTCCATCAGCTCCTTGAGCTGCTTCTTCATATCCACCAACTCCTCGGTTGACATCCGATAAGGTCTCTTTGCTATCGGTGCTGTACCAGGTACTAACTCAATCACAAACTCTATGTCTATGTCTGGCGGCATACCCGGTAAATCCTTAGGAAAAACATCCGGATACTCATCCACAACTAGAACATCTTCAATACTGACTGTCTTCGCACTATTGACCATCAACTGTCCATTTCGGACGGCGGTCGCTTGGAACTCCACCTTTCTTCCACAAGGGCTCTCAGCTAATATGAATCTTCGTCCGCAATCTAGTACGGCCTTGTGCTTGGATAACCAATCCATTCCCAAGATAACATCTAAAGTCTGGGTTTCTAATATAATAAGGTTCGCTAGGAATTCTACCCCATCTATCAATATTCGCACCCCAGAACATCCTACTTTAGTTCGGAGTTCGGAACCAGGGGTTTGAACTAAAAGCATGCATTTTAGATCCTCAATCTCCAAATCATTTTCAGCAGCAAAACCTTGAGAAACAAACGAATGTGAAGCTCCAGAGTGAAACAAAACTATTGCAAAGACTGAGTTGACCAGTAACGTACCCAGTACGACGTCTGCCGCATTCTGAAGTGCGTCTGCAGTGACATGATTGACGTGGCCTCTCACCACAGTCTGAGTTGCGGCTCCAGGCTGTGTAGCTCCATGGTTCGGTCCTGGTGCAGGTGTTCTTGCTGGCGTGGATCCTAGATTGAAACGAACTGGCGTCACTCCTGCCGCCTTCTTGGGGCAATAGTTGGCAATGTGCCCTGGCACGTGGTAGTGGAAGCAACGCTTCACGGTGCTCAGCTGATTTCCTGCCACTGCATTCCCTACTGGCGCTGGGGTCTGAAAATTCTGATTTGCATGCCTCGGTGCTGGGGATGGTGCTCTTGCAGTGTTCGTCAGCTGGAATCTGAAGAACTGGTTCGGCCCAACCCTCAGACGCTGCGCTCCCTGACGTGCTCCCTGCTGTGCCATTCTGTGCTTTTGATTGTCTTCAAGTACTTTGCGCTTGTCCTCCAAGATGACCTTATTCACCGACTCCTGGAAGTCGGGAAATGTGTGGGTAATCAACCCCTCCTGAAGTCCGGAATTCAGTCCCTTCATGAAACGGGACTGTCTTGCCTTGTCCGTTGCTACGTCCTCAGGTGCGTAGCGAGCTAACTGGGTGAACTTGTTCAGATAGTCAGCCATTGACTGTCTGACCTGCTTTAGTGCACTAAACTCCTCCTTCTTGAGGTCCATGATCCCTTCTGGCACATGATACTAGCAAAATGCAATCGTGAACTCCTCCCAGGTGATGTCCCGGGGGTTCTCATGTGCAGCACAAAAGTTTTCCCACCATTCGGCTGCAACTCCTTCTAACTGATGAGAGGCGTAAAGCACTCTCTCATTCCCAACACACTGGGTGATGTGCAGCTTCCTTTCAATCGACCTCAACCAATCATCTGGCCTCCAATGGGTTGGCATTCCCTATGAAAGTGGGCGGGAGAGTCCTCATGAACTTTGATAGTCTTGAATTCTGGCGATGTCCTTGATTAGCTTGGTTGGCAGCGGCCTGAGCAGTGACTTGCTGCATTTGCTGCATCACCGCATGCATCAGCTGGGTCTGTGCAGCAAGGAATGCTCCAAAGTTCTGCATGTCAACTGGCGTTGCTAGTTGGGGTGCAGGTGCCCCATCATTGGGGTTTCTAGCTGGGCGAGAACCACTTCCGTTGCCTCCAAGGTTTCCACGAGTGTTCACCATCTGTTGATTGTTCCAAGGTTTAGGGACGAGTGGGAAGAAGAATAGACAAGTAGTAGAGAACTTATGCGGGGTGAAAGGTGTAACTCAAAACCCAACTTTTTTATTTATTCAATAATAACTAGGTATGGTTGCTTACAATGCCTAAGGGCCTTGTAACACATACTGCACACTCAGCAAGCAATGAAAATCCAAATCGAACTAATACACTGGAGTCTAATGCCTCCAAGGGTGACTCTTTATTCTTAGACGCGACTCGACGAAGGAGTCTCACTACTAATCTTGAATGCTCATTCCTCGAGCCAACCTCCTCGGGAACTCCTCGGCGGGTATACTGGTGGGTGGGACAGCATTGGTGCAAAGCAATCACTATGCCCTACCACATCCGTGGTTGATGACGCGACGTCCTCCTCTGGCTCTGGCTGCGGCTCTAGCTGTGGTGCAAGTGGCGCCTCCTCTGGGTCCTCTTCTAGATCTGGGTCGTGCAGCTCCAACACCGGCTCTGGTTCATGTCCGTACAGTGCCATCTCTAGCTTACGAACCCTCTGAATAGAGTGAGCTAGTTACTCTCGAGCTTCTTGCAGTTGCTTCTTGACATCCTCGACTTCATCGCCAGCCTTCTGTAAATCCTGAACTTTATTGTCGATCACATCCTCCTGAGCGACGACAAACCTCGCTAGATGGGTGATCGTTGCATTCTCATCCTCTATCGACTGTCAGTCAAGGCGATTGTCTCGGCGCGGGTGGTGATGAAACACGGTGCCCTCCAACTCCCTGGAGTAGATGCGAGCAATCTGCCGCATCGCTAGACGTGATGTCTCCTGGATCCCGGCCTTAAACGAAGATCTCCTCGCTGTGAAGTAGAGTGGACGGCTTGCCTTCGTATTCTCTCGGGCATACACAGTGACTTTGACGCGCCACGCTTGGACCAATCCTGCCTGCACTATGGTGGTCCCTCGGTAAAGCGGTCTCTCAAAGCCTCCAAGTACCTGCAGCATACGCCACAACTCAGTGGTATAGCCGCCCTCACGCTCGGCGTAGTTGTTGATCATCTTCATCTGCCAAAGATACTCACGTGAGAACGCAACATTTTAAATAGGAGTAGGGACACAAAAGAATTCAGCAAGGGGTATGAACAAGAGAGAAGGGGATAAGTCGAGAGTTCATTCATTATCTTGGCAAATTTTTATCTTTAGAAAATAGTTTTATCCTCACTACGGCCACTCTAGCTAAGGGTAGTCCTACAGTCAGTATCGATCTGATACCACCTCTGTCAGGACCCGAATTTGCAAATCCAGAGCCTCTGTGTATTCGCACTAGTCTAGGATCACGCTAGTGCACACAGTCTCAACATCGGTTTATATCACAATCATACTCAACGAAATAGTAAAGTGCTTTATTAAAAGGGAAAAATATAACTGGTTGCTCGACCTTATGGTCAAGTTACAAAAGTACGCCTCGCAGGGCTAAAGTCTTACTCGAATAAATCTGCAGCAGAATATAAAGAAAACGCGTGGCGCCAACCAATATGCCACATCAACTGACTGGGCTCGCCCCTAGTTCGTAGGCTCCTCCTGGAACTCCTCCTCTAGAGCTGGTGCCGATTATTCTTCAACTGGTGTTTGTGTTGTGGCAAGGGTGAGTACTTGGTACTCAGCAAGTCATGCACAGAATGCAATATAATATTCTATATGCATGGCTTATTACAAAGGATAGGCTAACAGGTATATTTGCAGGAAAGCAACATATGTAAATACAGTAATAGATTGCAAAGCAGTAAAACAATAATAAGTGGGGTACTTTCGCAATGATTGCATAGGGCAAGCATTTTCCAATCCTAGGTCCAATTCATCATTCCAACCCAACCATTTTGCAAAGCCAAGTTATTTTTATGAAAGTCTAACCCTTGACTGTAATCCCTGAGCAGTGTCCAATACCGTGGACTCGGCTATTCGAATAGGTTGTACACTGTGCAGAGGTTATGCACTTTACCCACAAGATAAAATCAAACACCACAAAGGCGAGTGTCCGTAACAAAGTCTTTTGGAAGCCTCTGACTACACAAGTGGACCTCCCCGGTTGTTGCGCACTAACCCTTCCCTTAGCAAAGGCGAAGTTTAGGCCAACCAACCGTTAGATGGGTACCTAGCCATCGCCCCGGTACGCTCCCCCGTTCAACTACACAAAAGGTGTAGTTAACACCCCCGAGGTTCCACGAGCAAGTTATTAGCAACTTATTCAACTAGGTCCGTCCCATTACAGACATGTGGTTGCATGAAGAGCTCAGTTCAAAGGCTTGCAAGGTTAAGTCCTTAGGGTGACCAAGGCAAGATTGTCGAATAACCAAAGCGACATTCCTGGTGCCACTCATGGCCCACCAGATTATCCTTGCCACTTGCCCCGGTCTAAATCTATTTATCAAAACCCCCAATTGATTACCATGCACCACGTGCCATCAACATCATCATTAATAACACATGACACTTCTCCAAAACAGGTTCCATATCTCATTAAGTCAATATTAACATGTAATTGTCCAAAATCATGTCATGACTACGTGGCCGGTCTAAGCATTATACTACAACTGTCTAAATACCCATTTTGGCGATTTAATAATGTCCAACTACTTAAACCAGACTAGGGTGAGAAGGGTTAATGGCATACAATTATTTATGTCAAGGTGGCATACAACAAATTGGGCATTTAACAATTAATTAAGGAATTTTCTAATTAAATAGGCATGCAATAATTTGAATTAAATTAATTTTCAAAAGTAGGAACAATATGATCAAAGCATCACTTGCCTTCAAAAAGTACTTGTTCTTGGTCTTAAGCTGGCTCCTGGGTCAAAACTTCACCTTCGAAGCATTCGTGCACTTCAACGTCTACTCGTAACGGATAAATAAACATAAAATAAATAAAAACAGAGAAAAACTCATGTCCAAAAGTTAAATAAAATTCACCATTAAATAGAGCTCAATTTTATAAAAATTTAGAAATTAGAATCACCCAACCCGGAGTTAAAACGCAAAAGTTATAAGCGTTTGAAGTTTGAAAAACCAAATAAAAGAATAAACCGAATTAATTCATTTATTTTTCTATTGAAAAATCCGATTATGACATCAACATTGCGTTAGCGTGGAAATTGAATTTCCACCGAATTATTTTTTTATTGAAAAATCGAATTATGACGTCAGCATTGTGTCATCTGGTCTATGGACTCGGTCCACGGCTCGGGCTTGGTCCACCGTGGAACCGGTCCACGGGTACGCGTGTCACTGACACGTAGGACTCACTGTTGACATCATCGCTGATGTCAGCGAGGCTCGGCCGAACGGTTCTGATACGCGGGCCCCAACGTGACGTCAGCATCACATCACGGATGACGTCATTGTGCGGTGGGTTGAGCCGCTGTCACGGGGGCCCGCGCTGACGTCACGCGTGATGTCAGCGACGACTGGGCGTTGCCCGTGTGGACCGTGACGGTTCGGCTACTGGACACGTGGCACAATCTGGGCCGTTGGTTTGAAATCCAACGGTCCAGATTGGATCCAACTCACGCGTAATGGGTTTACGCGATTTAATCCAGTCCGTTTAAATCGGATCGGACGGCTCAGATTGGATCTGAGCCGTGCGGCTCTGGGCACCGACGTGGCATGACGCGGGCGGTGACACGTGGCACGATCTATGCCGTTCGATCACGATCGGGAGGCTGAGATTGCGCCTAGTGTTATGACGTGGGTCGATCCTAACCGTACGATCTGGATCTAACGGCGGAGATCCAATCTAGCACGGCGTAGTTACGGCTATGTGGCTTAATACCATGCATTGGATCTAGATCCAACGGTTGCTATTAGATCTAAAGCCGTAATGTGGATTTCACGTACAGGTGACTTGGACGCATCTGGATGCTAGGATCTAGATCTAATCTGGTTCTCTACAGGATCAGGGCGACGTGGACTCACCGTAGCGATCGGATCTGGATCGGACGGTTAACAAAGCTCGCGAACCCGGCGATGGCGCGGCGGAGCTGGTTCACCGGAGCTGGGGACAACGACCTAGCCAACGGCGTTTTCGTGCGTCTCCGATGAGGTGCGTGGTCGCACTCGATGCGTCCTGACCTGGGGAGTCCGGATCTGGGCTTGGTTAAGCGGGGAACGGCGGACGCGGCGGGAAACAACGGTAGAGCACGAATCGAACTTCGACGAGTGATTACTCAGCGGTGGCGGCGGCTCGGGCGGCGTGAGTTGGGGCAAAACGTGCGCAATGGAAAGGGGGTAACGACACGGGTGACGGAGCAATAAATAGGGCCTCGGCGTCTGAGTTCTCCGCGGAAATCTCGGCGCGGCCGTTGCGTTGCGGAAACAGAGTCGGGCTCGTAGACAATGGTGATGTGGAACCATCCCGTGCATCCATTCGGCCCAGATCGGATGACTCGGGGCGCGGGGCGACGTGGCGCAACGCCGGCCGTTGGTTCTGGAACCAACGGTCATGCGGCTTACGGTTTGGCCCGGCCCGGTCTGGCATAAACGCGATTCGGTCGGACTCGAGTTAGATTCGAGTCTGACTCGGATCCAGCTCGGTCAGAGGAACAGTGAAACCCATTAGGGTTTTTCCAGCGATTTAATATTTAAAATAATTTCTAGAAATTCAATTAAATCGAGAAAAATAGCAAAATACTCAGAAAAATTCCAGGAAAAATCTGGAAAATTCTTTGAGACATTTTGGACTTAAATAAAATATTTCCAATAAAATTTTATCTAAAACTTTTAGTTATTTAATTATCTCAAAAGGGAATAAATTCAAATTAAATCCAAATAAATCTCAGAAAATTTCAAAAATTCTCAAAACTGCAAAATATCATTTAATTTCATGAAAAACAAAAATTGGGGTGTTACATACACCCATCAAGTCATTTTTATTTTATGTATGTGCACATGTACTGTAGTTGTAACACAGTTCGTTCAATCATGTGGCTTGCCATTTGTACCATATGAGTAATAAAAAAAATTACACTTCAACAAACCCAATGCGCCTTGTAACTATATTTTATTCCCTACTTACTGTCAATTCACACCAGCTTGAATCGGTGCCTTCAAATCAATTGAAAAGCTTTTTCCCCGTTACTTCACAACTCGCACTGCCATTTCTCAATGCGTTGAAATTACGCAATATCTTTCCATTGTGACTTGAAAACTCTCACAAGCCTTTATCAGTGATCTCTCAACTCGCATTGGCTGTTATCATTGACTTGGCAACTCACATATACTTTTACCAATGACCTGGCAACATATATACACAGGCTTTTACCAGTGACCTGACAACTCCCGTAGGCTTTTATCATTAGCTAGAGAACTCGCAAAGGCTTTTATCAATGACTTGACAACTCACTCAGGCTTTTATCATCAGCTAGATAACTCATACAGGCTTTTACCAATGACTTGACAACTCCGATAGGATTTTATAATTGGTTTCAAAACTCTGAGCAGCTTTGCTTGTTGTCTTGACAACTCGCATAGCCTTCAATCAATGATTTGACAACTCACGTCATCATTGGAAGTGGAAGTTCACGTTAAGAAGGCGGGAACCTACCTAGATTTCTCCTGCAAGGATGCATTCATGCCATCAGATTTCCCATACCCAAATCGTGACTATGCTACTTCAGAGTGGATCATTCAATCTATAACCCAGACACCGCTGGACGGGCATACTACACATGTATGAAATATCGTGTAACTTAATATCATGTATTTTGTATATTTCCCAATTCATGTAGCATTTTTCGTATCGCTAACTTCATCCAATCATAATTCTAGGAATCGAAGTAGTGCTAGTTCTTCCAATGGTTCGACGAGCTGGATATGTACGACAGGGCATTCATTGAGTGAAATATTTGGTTGTAGTACCCTAAAGTACCTGAGGTCTTCACCTGTTAGAAATATTTGCATCAGAGTAGGGAAGAGAAAGGAAAGGCATCGACGGTCCTTCCTAAATTAGCTTATTTCTGGAACTCTTGTAGTGAGTTTCTGGCCAAGCAAAAGGAGTGAATGCTCCATGATGCTGCGATTGAAGGCCAGGACATGTCTATGTTGGACCCAAAAAGACTATTATTGGGTGGATGTGTATAAGAGTAATTGGAATAAAGCTAAGGCCAACAGCTATGGGAAATCCGACGGAAAGGGTCAATAGACCTCGATGCTAGAGCTGGATGTGAGAGGACATGCCTAATGTGGAGCAAGAACACCAACTTTGGATGGATGTTTATAGGGTGATTGGAAGAAATCCCAGGCCACCAACCATGTGAAATCCAAGGGAAAGGCGTTGATGGATCCTCATGCATATGATCCATTACTGCAAGCCTAACATCTTTTCCATCCCCGAGTATTTTAGACTCCGAAAGGCATAGAGGTATCTTAAATGTAATTTGTTCTGATGGTTCGTGTGTGATGCTATTTGTATCGTAGGAGAAGCAAGGCGAACATATGCACTGGACCCAACTCTACACGCCATGTAATTCACACATTTCTTACGAGATTGTATGTCGAGTTTCATCCGTTTTGTTTGAACAAAAAATCACTACACCTACTAACACGCAAAGAACGAACTCTTGGGTTACGCGACATCAAGGACCAATTGTGTTCTCCTTCCCTAAAGGAAAATATTATCTAATTCAACACATGGTTAATTTTGTTGTTTCTATTTTTTTCCACCACCATATGGACTGATTCGTAATATTTTTGTAGTTGTAAAAATCAACAAGGTTCTGATGCCAGTTGAAATGGCAATAGAGCTCTGTCGCCAGTTGAAATGGCAATAGAGCTCTGTCGCCAGTTGAAATGGCAACATGGCAACCAACAGAGAATTATCACTATAGTTTACCACTTCTGAAAAATCTTACTCACCTAATCATCTCACAACAAATTTTGGGTAAACAACAGGCAGAATTATCACAATGAATCTGGGGAAGGGATGAATCACAATTTCGAAACCTTTGTGGGGCTTCAGAAGGGTGATGTTCTTCTTGCTTGCTTTTGTGTGTGTGTGTGTGTGAAGATGGTGCTAGTCAGCTAGGATAGAATGGCCAATAAAATGGGAGGAATGCTGGTGGATGGCTCGCAGGTCAGCTGTGTTGGTCTAGCGCGTGGGTAGTAGGGGAGCGGTGGATGAGGTGCCTCCAAGAACCGCCACCGCCACCCTGGCATGGTGTTAGAGCGAAATGTAACATTTCAAAATTTTCTTATTTGAAACATTTTCCTAAGTTAAAAATAATTTAATATAACTAATTATTAAGTGAATAATTATTAAAATTATTTTATTTGTGTTCATTGTACTTGGAAGTATTTTCTAGATTTTTTTTGGAATTTTTTGAGTGCATTTGCTATTTATTTGGAGATCATTTGCATTTTTATATTTTCTAAAATGAAAAAACCAAATTAAAATACTGAAAATGTAATTAGGCCAATCGCAACCCAATCAGCCCAATCGACCCAAGTCACGGCCCAGTGTGCCGGCCCGAAGCCTAGTCACTTAAGCCGCATTGTGTGAGTTGCTAACAGGTTGGTCCTACCTTTCAAGCGCACTATTCTTTGTCTCTGACTCGGTCTCCGTCTCTGTGTCCTGCATGTCATGGACTCTGATGCGAATCTAGTACTACGAGTGTCACCTAGGTTTCCTCACCCAAAACCCTAACCCTAGCAGCTAACTTTCATTGTGGTTTTGCTGGAATCTGAGGTTTTTGGTAAGTGCCACCATCAAGGTTTTTGCCACCATCAATGAGTCTTTGTCATCTTTGTCTTCACGTTTAGATTCGACTTATTGTGTTCTACTTGTTGCGCATCTTCTCATCATCGTAGGTAAGTGTCGCCATGGAGGTCTGCGATGCCGCCGCTTTCGTGGTCATCACCATTCACTACTACACAAAGGCTTATATTAAACTCCTCAACACAGACAGTTTTGAAAAACCATCTATGATTAGGACCATCACTGACAGTTTTCTAGTGCAACCATCAGTGATAACATCACAGACGATACTACTCATAAACTATCAATGATATACAACAATATCACAGGCAGTTTTGGGTAAATCATCTGTGATGACTCCTGTAGATATCACAGATGGTTATATACTAAAACCGTCTGTGATATCTATAGATTACAAATGGTTCTAACCAAAAACAGTCTGAGATATGACCTGAGACTATATAAACATACTAAGGTTCTGACACAGACCTTAGCACCCAGCACATTAGTACCCACGCATTTCGCCTCCCCCAAACCCTAGCCCTCGGCGACCTCCTCCCCAGCATCCACCCTGTGACTCCTCGCCGCCCTCCCCGTGCCTCCTTGCCGTCCTCCCGGCATCAGCACCAATGCCACTTGGAACCGACACCTATTATCTCCCCCTCATGATCATGACCTCCATTGGTTCCGTGAACCCCCAAGGTATCACTCTAACCTCACCTCTCTCTTGGGAATTTGGGGTTTTAGGCAAACCCTAGCCCAATCCCCACAGAGCCCGATCTCATCGTTGTTACCGATGTCATGCCTAGAGATTGGCTGGTGCTTGGTTGCTTGCTTCTAATCCATTTGGGGTTTTGAGGACTATATGTAGTGTTGTCCATACGCCCTAGCTTGAACTTTAAATTAAGACCAAGTGATCGACCTGGGAAATTTGCTGTAGAGATGGAGCCAGAGATAGCTAGCGCTGTAAATTGCAATTGATGGAAGAAAACATACTCTTTTACGGTACACTAAATTTAATATGAACCAATTATTCTTTTTTTATCCAATGGATCATATATTATCTAGTAGTTATTTACACTTTCTCAAGTAGTAGAGTAGTATGAATATCGTTAACAAATCAATGGCTGTGGCTTTTCGTGAGTCATTTGGCAAACTAGCTGTGGCTTTGTGGCTTTTCTTGAGTCCTCTCTCTAACGCGATAGCTCTTCCCCAAAGCACAGCGAAGCACCTCCCCCACGGCTATGGATTTTTGGGGTGCTTCTGCTGTGGCTTCACTGTGGGGCCGAAGCACAGCTACACCATTTGGGGGGTTGCAGGGCCAAAGCCGAAGCACAACCCACCCCCCCAAACAACCCTTAAGATCGTGTAGAGAGAAACAAACTTGGCAAAGATGCGATGTGCAGAAGAGATATAAGCAACTAAGCAAGTACTTAAGAAATTGAAAACACAGTAATATAATAAGATTCACATATCAAATATGTAACTTTCTTATTGATTTCATGATCCTTATTTTTTTTAAAAATATCATGATCTGTAAAAACACTGTTGGAAAATTGGATACATGTCATTGGAAATGTCTACACCTCGAGACTTATTGTCTCATTGACAGGAAGTTCATCAAGAAGCTGCTCAAGAGCTCGTCCTACATTTAGTGGCGAGGAGGCGAAAGATTAATCTTTAAGCAGCCCAACACCTGAAAGCAATATCAATCAATTATACTCTTATTTGCTTAAGTAGACTCTATATTTCTGACCTAAATTCTCCTCGCATCCTATTCCAATTCTCCAACATGCTACTACTGTATGTTTCCATTGAATGCCAATCCTCACCTGATTTTCAAACTAATAACAACTGGCAATTTCATTTCAATGAACTGTTTTTTCCCTACACCCCTCAGCAGAATTTCTATCATTAGTATATGTTGTTCAAAATTTTCATCTTCTTAGATATTTCTACAACGACATTTACAAGGCACAACGGATTATAGATTTTGTAATTGAAAATCTAAACATCATAGATACATTGAGGCAACAGCTTATTTGATGAGGACCGTCTTAAAAATATGAACATTTGTAGTGTTTTCATCTCCCTACTTAATATAATGTTGATGCATTTTAAGGTAAAATCCATTTCATTCCATAATTCATCCTGAAAGGTGTTATGCGATGATTTATCTCTATCACTTATCCTTATTGCCGAATGAGAATATCGTAGGTAGCCGTACTTCTTGAATTATAAAGTTTATTAATTCAATGTATGGAGTTGATTAAGTTATTGTATAGAGTTGAGTAATTTATCATATATACTTGATAATTCATGAAATAAACTCTATACGCTGACTTAATCAACTATATATGCCAACATAATCAACTTTATAATTCAAGAAGCTAAGCTGCCTATGGTATTCTCATTCTGGGTTGAGGATGAAGTGGAAGCGATAAATCAGAGTATGACAACGTGTGACACTACGGTATGGTGTGACATTATAAAATGTGAAATTAGAGAATAAAACCTTTCGGCTTGAGGTTTACTCGCGTTTTTGGGCCTTATGAAGTTGTCGACGTAGTAGCCAACAGGCACCTCCGAATCGGGTGCTTATGAGGTTCAGACGGGGGGCTTTCGGGGCAATCGCCGGAGGAAGAAAGAAGATCGGAATAACGGGGAAGCTCAGAAGGACGGGGACGATAAGGTTTACCCAGGTTCAGGCCCTCCGAAGAGTAACAGCCCTACTCCTGCCTCTCTTGCTATTGCTTGTCTTGTGGGATATGAACTGGAATTCTAACTTGAGAGAATGGAACCTACGGCCAATGGATCGAACCCCCTCTCCCATGCACCCCGGCTCCCTTTTATACTTGGGCTGGCGGGGGCGCAGGGGAGGCTTACACCGCAAGCCATACTCATTACACTGCCACGGGCGCATTAAATGCGCCGCCATCGCCCTTACACCTCATTTAATGCCTGCCGCAGCCGTCACACCCCTGCCTTGGGCCCCACGCCCACCAACGCCGCTCGTTCCGTCAGGGGGTGAAGTGCTGCCATGGCGTCACCCGTAATTATTGCGCGCCTGGGGAAGGCGCGCCGCCATACTGTAGCTTCCACGCTTTGCATTTAATGCGCACGATTTGCATTAAATGTCCTTGATCCTGGTACTGCAGCCTCGGGAGTGATGCGCCAGGGGAGTGGCTCAGTATGCCACTCGCCCACTGGCGACCACCTTCTGGCGCCAGTGGCGTGGCCTGGTCGCCACCTGTCCGCTGGGCGCCCACCTTCCTGGGCACCCAGTGGCGTGGCCTGGTCGCCACCTGTCCATTGGGCGATCACCTTCCTAGGCGCCCAGTGGCGTGGCCTGGTCGCCACCTATCCACTGGGCGATCACCTTCCTGGGCGCCTAGTGGCGTGGCCTGGTCGCCACGTGTCCACTGGGCGACCACCCTGGGGTCCTACCGCTTGCCGGGGCCCTACCGCTTGCCGTGGCGGTGGGCCCGGACGCGCCCTGACCGCCCGTCGACCGTGTTTGGTGCGGGGGAGTGGGTACCCTGGTGTAGAATACGCCGACAGTAGCCCCCGGGCCCACCCAGGAGCGCTTTTTGGTCTTTCGCCTTTTTTTTTCTTTTTCTCTCTCCTCTTTAAACGACCTTCGGGGAACCGCTCAATCTCCCGGGTGGGGCCCCTTAAATGCCCACGCGCCCCGTGACTTAAAAGTTGTTCTGGCTTCTCCGGTTCCCGAGGCGGCTTGCGCAGTTATTCCCCGCCTGCTACCGCTACCCACCCTCGATACGCCCCTCCCACTTTATGGTGTTTTTTTTTGAACTTCCCACTTACGAGCCGCCGCGTCTCTTGGGTTTTCCCGCTTAGCCTTCCCTTGCGTCCTTATAAAAGGGCCAGCCATGAGGGGGAGCGGTTCTTCTTCTTCTTTTTTCAAGCTCCCTTTGCTCTGTCTTCTCTTGCCACCTTAAAGCCCCTTGCTTCTTCTTTTCCGACGTGCTTCCGTGCCTTTCTACACCCTATGGCTCCTCCAACTCCTTCCGGCCCGGTTCTGCCCCCTTCGACCGTCGAAGAGGAGGGCGCCACCCAGCTTTCCAGGCACATCTCCGGGGGCACCCTCCGCGTCTGGCCCCTGGGATCGCTGTGCTCGCCGCCACCCCGGGGAGGTGGTTTTCTTTAGGTGGCAGCTGGTACCGGCCTGGTTCCACCGGTGTCCGACTTCTACCTCTCTGTCCTCAACTTCTACACCATTCATCACATCCATCTTCCTCCCAACTCCATCATTCTTCTTGCTGTCTTCGCTCATTTCTGCGAAATGTTAGTAGGAGTGCTTCCCAACCTCCTTCTTTTCCGCTTCTTTTACGCCCTTCACCCTGCCAAGGCCCCCATCCCTGTCTCCAGGGGCTGCCACCTGCGGCTCAGGGACAGGGTCGCATCGCGTTACATCCCGTTGGACAGCCGGTCCAACTGGAGGGCGTGGCGGGATGAGTGGGTGTACGTCGCGGACGACAGCGGCATCGAGGTGCTGGAGCTTCCAACTGGGCTGCCGGTCAGCAACCCCAACTGGGGGGCTCATGTCAGCGAGACGCCCGAACTTCAGATGATGCTGGCCCGCATCGACCAGGTGGTGGCGGCGGGTCTAACGGGGGGCATGGTCGTCCGGGACTTCATTTCCAGGAGGATTAGCCCTCTGCGCTGTCGCGTCACTTGGCTTGGCGATTTGCCAGGCCAGGATGACGGGACCCGGACGATCCCCGGAGGTAGGCGGCTACATTTGAATCGCCCCTTTTCTTTGTTCTTTTTCCTTTTAGTTCCCATGGATTCTGACGACACTTTTTTTCTTCTCTCTTTTGTTAGCCGCTGGGAACCTGTCCCCCAACATGATCGATGCGTGGATGGGACAGCTAGGCTTGGCCAGCTCCGTCCCGCCATTCCCGGAGGGCGCGCTCCCACTATGCCGTCTAGAGCCCAGGGAGCGCGCGGTGATCGTCCAGGCAATGCCAAAGATGGATGCCATGGGGACGCCTGACACAACAGCACACCAGGCGCCCCTGACGATCCGATACCCCCCTCCCATCGGCGATCAGGGGAGGGGCGACCAGGGTAGGCGCCGACACCCTGCCGATGACGACACTGCTGGCGGGCCTTCCCAAAGACCCCGCCTCTCGGCCGGCAGCATCGCGCTTTCGCTTCGGCTGGCTTGACTGGGCGGGTCCTCCACCGCCGCGTGGAGTTCTTCGCCGCTGGGCGGCTCCTCAACGGCAGCGGGGGGTTTGTTGGCCAGCGCAGCCTCGTCCTCCCTCGCCTCCGCCGAAGTGGTGATACTGGATCCTCGGCTCGACTGAACGAGCAGCTGCCGCGCCGTCGGCTTCAATGACGACGCTACGGCCGCCGCCGTTGGCTCCGACGACGCTATGGCCTCCGCCGCCGCCGCCGCCACCGCCAATGGCGGCGCTTCTTCCTCCTCCGCCGCCGGTTCCGGTCCTTAGGCCGCCGGGACCGGTGCCGCCAGCAGCGCGCGGAGGGCTGGTCCTTGCCCCGGGTGTGCCCCGCTTCCCGAGGCCACTACCTAGGTATTTATTCAAAAACGCACACGCAAAATACAGTCAAATCTCTCCAAAAGGCATCTTACCGTCATTTTTTCTTTCTCTCAGGGTGCCCAGTCCAGGCGTCCTTGCCGCCCAGGCCGGGAATGGTCAGGGCGCCACGGCTGCAGGGGCCGCACTACCTGGGGCTGCCGGGCCTCAGGGCTGGTAGCTTGAGGAGGGCGACCCCCACGTGGTCATCCCGCCAGCCGCCGCTGCTCAGGCCCCGGGCCCGGTGGACCCTTTGCCCACCCCGGAGCCCCCCCGCCTCCATTCCTTCGGCAGATGCGGATGCTCTGCTGGCGGCTCTAAGCGAGCTCTACTCCAGCACGAGCAGCCGCCTGGCGACAAGTAAGGAACGACTGACGGAGGCGGGAATCCAGATTAACCGCCTTCGCAAGGAGGTGGAGGACTCCCGCGGACGGGAGTCGGGGCTGGAGCTGCAGCTGCTGAGGGAGCGAGAGCAGCGGGAGCAGAGCGCCCGCCGCGCCGAGGAGCTCTCCGTGGAGTTGGATGCGGAGAAGGTCGATCGGATTCGGTCGGAGGCGGACACGCTGGGGATGCTGCGTCACGCCTTTGACCGAATGGTGGCCAGCCTAGCCCCCCTGGGGCTGGTGCAACCGCCTCCGCGGGAGCAGAAGCTGCCGCACTACGCATTCTGCCTCAGCCGGATCGCGGACTTCCTCACGCACCTGCCCGCCGCCCTGACCGCCCGGTCTGCTCAGGAGGGGCGCGCAGTTGCGGCGGCCACGGCGAAGTACGTGCTGGCCTGCTGTGCCAGCCGTGACGCCAACTTCGATCCCATGGCCACCGTCCAGGGGATCGAAGGCGACTGGGCGCAGGCGGAGGAGCGGGTCCAAGATGCCGCCGAACAAGTTGCCGCATAGCTGGAGATGGAGAACCCCCTGTTGGAGGCGAATGAAGACGTGACGCCGAGGCCGACTCTGGCCCGCTGCCGAAGACGTGGCGGCTGCAGAGGCGGTAGCGGAGGACGAGGAGGAGGAGCCGCCAGTAGCATAGTCCCCCCTTTTTTGTTTCCGCCTGTAAGATACTTGATGCAAATTAATTTAAAATGAAACAGAAGCACAAGCTCGTCATTATATCATCTTAGTATCTGTTTTTACTTCGGCTCCGCTAGTTCCGCATGAGCAAGCACACGACCACTTAAGGACTCGGAACGGGAGCACGACTTAAGGCCTCGCGCCAGGGAGTCACTTCCCTTGAACCCTTTGACTTAGCAAAACTTCGCCACCCGAGTGATCTTTAGGGAACGAACACTTAGTGAGTCATGGCAGGGCCTTAGGTTCTCGACAACGGTGTTCAAGTCGCCGATCCCCACGGGGACACCCGGAGTGTCATGACCGTGCCGGGGGTCGTGCTGAACTAGCCGTCCGATCGCCCGTCCCTGCACGCCGATTTCACTCAGCAATTCCGCTTTTCCCATGGGACGTTTGCGCGGCCACAGGGTATCTAGGGCAAGCGCCTTGGCACGGCCCAACAGTGGGCGAAAAAACCGAAAAGAGAGCAGGAAGAACAATTGCTTCGGACAAAGAAATTGAATACTTAATTTCAATTAAGAAGGCCTTTCCCGACCGGCAGCGGAGAGGAAGGCACAATCCGGCTGGTCGGGGAGCAGAGCCTGAAACTTACAACCGGTCAGGGGTAGAACTTGCGCAGGTTCTCTATGTTATGCGAGTTCGCCAATTCTTCGCCGTCCTCAGTGGCCAGCCTGACCGCCCCGGGACGAGATACTGAGACCACCTTGAAGTGGCTCTCCCACTAGGGAGACAGTTTATGCGACCCGGCATGCGACTGGATTCTTCGCAAGACCAGGTCGCCCACCGCCAGTGTTCTCTCGCTGACTTGGGAGGCGTGGTACCGCCTGAGACTTTGCTTGTATCGCGCGGCGCGCAGAGCCGCCCGGTCCCGCGCCTCTTCCAGGAGATTGACGTCGTCCCGGCGCAGATCCTCCTAATCCTCCTCTGCGAATGCCGCGACGCGTGGTGATCCCAGCTCTAGCTCCGAAGGGAGAACGGCTTCCGCGCCGTAGACCAGGAAGAAAGGGGTTTCCCGGTGGCCCGGCTAGGAGTGGTGCGGAGCGACCACAACACCGCCGGGAGCTCTTCGGTCCATCGGGTCCCACACTTGTGGAGTCGATCGAACGCCCGGGTCTTGAGGCCCTTCAGCACCAGCGCGTTGGCCCGCTCGACTTGCCCGTTGCTCCTCGGATGGGCAACCGAAGCAAAACAGACCTTGGTGCCCATTTCTTCGTAGAAGTCCAGGAAAGCCACGCTGGTGAACTGTGTGCCGTTGTCAGTGATGATGCGGTTGGTGACTCCGAAGCGGGCAAAGATCCCTTGCATGAATTTGACTGCAGCCGCAGCGGTAATGGCTCTCACCGCCTCAGCTTCCACCCACTTAGTGAATTTGTCGACGGCGACGAACAGATGGGTGTAGCCCCCTGTGGCTCGCGGGAATGGGCCCAGGATATCCAGCCCCCAGACTGCGAAGGGCCACGAGAGCGGGATAGTTTGCAGGGCCTGGGCTGGTTGGTGGATTTGCTTGGTGTGGAATTGGCACGCCTCGCACCTCCTCACCAGCTCGTAAGCATCCTGGAGGGCGATTGGCCAATAGAACCCTTGGCGGAAAGCCTTTCCCGCCATCGTTCGACTGGACACATGGCTCCCGCACACGCCTCCATGGATATCAGAGAGAAAAGTGCTCCCCTCTTCCCGAGTGATGCACTTCAGAAGAATCCCGTTTTTACCCCGACGATAAAGGTCCCCACCCACCAGGGTATAGCACTTGGCCTTTCGTGCTACCTTCTCTGCTGACGCATCATCGTCGGGGCACACTTGATCCCGTAGGTAGGCCAGGATCGGATCCATCCATGTGCCTTCCCGGTCAAGTGCAGCGACCACGAGGTGGTCATCCGGCATTTGCCTGGCCAGCGTTTCGCCGAGCCACTTTCCCTCCGTGGCGAGGATCGAGCGGTATCACCATCATCCCCACCGGAGACGGGGGCTGCGATGGACGGTCGCGGAAGCCTTTCTTCAAAGACCCCGACCGGGACAGGAGATATTGTTGAAGCGAGCTGAGCAAGCTCATCCGCCAAGTAGTTGTCACGCCGGGGAATATGAGTATATCCTAACCCTTCGAAGTGCCGCTCCAATTTCCTGACCTCCGCCAGGTATGCTGCCATGACGGGGTCAGGGCAGGAAAAGTCCTTCCTCGCTTGGTTGACGACCAGCAGGGAGTCGCCCTTCACTAGCAGGCGCCGAACACCGATGGCCCCTACGGCCCGAAGCCCAGCCAGCAAGCCCTCGTACTCGGCGACGTTGTTGGTGGCCTTGAAATCGAGGACGACCACGTACTTGAGAAGGTCCCTGGTCGGAGAGACCAAGAGGACGCCAGCCCCCGCGCCTTCGAGCCTGAAGGATCCGTCGAAGAAAAGTGTCCAGGGGGAGGGCGCGGGGACCTCATCTGCTTCGAGCTCAGCTAGAGTCCACTCGACGACGAAGTCCGCCAGCCTTTGACTCTTTATTGCGGTACGAGGAGCAAACTTGACACTGAACTCCCCTAGCTCGACGGACCACTTTGCGATACGGCCCTCTGCTTCACGATTGTGGAGGATCTCACGCAGGGGGTAAGAGGAGACCACCGTGATCTCCCTCCCTTGGAAATAGTGCCGTAACTTTCTTGACGCCACTATCACGGCATAGACCATCCTCTGAGCCTGAGGGTACCTTGTTTCCGCGTCGTGTAGCACTTTGCTAATGTAATAGACCGGCCATTGAACACCTTCTCGCTCCGCCACCAGCGCCGCGCTCACCACAGAGGGGCTAGCCGCCACATACAAAGAAGATGGCTCACCTGCCTGGGGCGACCAGCACCGGGGGGGAGGAGAGGTACTTCTTCAAGTCTTCGAACGCCTGCTGGGCTTCTGGGGTCCACTCAAACGAGTTGGTCTTCTTCAATAGCTTGAACAAAGGCAGGATTTTCTCCCCTAGCCGGGCTATGAACCGGCCAAGGGAGGCCAAGCGGCCAGTCAAGCACTGCAGTTGCTTGAGCCGAGTAGGCGGCTGCATCCGCTCAATCGCTTCTATCTTCTCTGGGTTGACCTCGATCCCACGGCTGGAGACCAGGAATCCGAGTAACTTCCCGGATGAGACGCCGAACACGCACTTCTCGGGATTCAACTTTAGACAGTATTTTCTGAGGCGGGAGAAGGTCTCTTCCAGGTCCTGGACAAGCTCATCGGCCTTCTTTGTCTTTACTACCAGATCGTCAACATACACTTCAAGGTTCTTCCCAACTTGGGGCCCAAACACAATGTGCATGGCCCGCTGGTAAGTGCAGCCAGCGTTCTTTAGCCCGAAGGGCATCCGGACATAGCAATATACACCGAAAGGAGTCACAAAAGCAGTCTTCTCTTCGTCTTCTCGCGCCATGCTGATATGATGATAACCGGAGTAGGCGTCAAGGAAGCATAGAGCTTCGCACCCCGCCGTGGAGTCGACGACGATGTCTATCCGCGGCAGGGGGTACAGGTCCTTGGGGCAGGCCTTGTTGAGGTCGGTGAAGTCGATGCATATTTGCCACTTCCCGTTGGACTTCCTTACAAGCACGGGGTTGGCCAACCACTCCGGGTAGGTGGCCTCCCGCACAATCTTAGCAGACAAAAGTTTCTCCACTTCGTCCCGAATGGCGTCCTGCCACTCTGGCGCCTGCCGCCGGATCTTCTGTCGAACCGGGTGCGCTCCCGGGAGCGTTGCCAATCGATGCTCGATCACCTCCCTAGGGACCCCGGTCATTTCTGATGGTTCCCAAGCAAACACATCCAGGTTAGATCGGAGGAAGGTGACGCCGCCTTCCTATTTGGCGCTGAGGTCGGTGCCGATCTTCACGACCTTGCCGGAGCCATCCTCGCCCACGAAGACCACCTTCGCTTCGCCCGATGGTCCGGGAGAAACGCGGGCCCTGACCGAGGGGGCGCCCAGGCTGTCGTCTTTGTCGCGCGCCGAGCAGGTGGTGCCGGCCAGATCCTGTATCTGTTTGCTGAGACGCAGGGCTTCCAGCCTGTCCACCTTCACCGTGATTGGGCCCCCAGGCCCAGGGATCTTCACCAGCATGTAGGCGTAGTGGGAAACCGCCATGAATTTGACCAGAGCTGGACGGCCAAGCAGGGCGTTGTAGGGGAGGTCAAAGTCAGCGACCTCGAAGTCGACAAGCTCCGTCCAAAAGTTTTCCGCACTCCCGAACGTAACAGGCAGCCGGACCTGCCCCAGGGGCAAGAGGCCCACCCCGGGGACAACTCCGTAGAAAAGGGGAGCTGGACGTAGCTCCTCATACGGTATCTGGAGTGCCTGGTACGCCCCGATAGATAGCAAGTTGATGGCGCTGCCTCCGTCAACAAGAACCCGCCCAAGCTTCGCGTTACGAACTGTGGGAGACACCACGATCGGGAGATGGCCAGGGCCAGAAACATTCTCCGGGTGGTCGGCCCGGCTGAAAGTGATCGACTGCTCCGACCACTTCAGCGGCCTACCCGCCCCGGAGGCCGATCTTGGCGCGCAGCACCGCCTCAGATCCTGCTTGTACTGTGAGTTTGATGAGTAGGTGGCCGAGCCACCGTGAATGAACGCCACCGTATGCTCCGCCTGTTGGAAGGCCAGCGGAGCTGAGTCTTCGTCGTCGTCGTCGTCTCCATGGTCTTTCTCGTGGCGCTTCTTGAGCCTCCTGTCCACCAGTTTGGACACAACTTGGCAGTCCTCCAAGTCATGTCCACTCGTTCGATGGATGGGGCAATAAGGTTTGCCCCCATCGTCTTCACGACGGGGTGAGCGGCGGTTCCTGCGGTCACCGCGCTGGTCCCGGCGCTCATCCCTTCGGTCTTGATCATCGCGACGCCGGGACTTGGTTTCTGGTTCGGCAACTAGGACTTCCCTAGCGGTGGCCTCCTTCCGCTTCTTCTTCTTCTTCTTGCGGTCGGAGGACTTCGAGGTGCCGGCATCGCCGGGGTCGGAAGGCCTTGTCGCACATTCCCGGGCTTCGGCCGCTCGGGCGCACTTGTGCGCCAGGGAGAACAACTCGGAAGTGGTTGCGATGGTGCGGGTAGCCATCTTCTCCCGCATCTTCTGGTCCTGGACCCCCCTCCGGAACGCAATGATCACTGATTGCTCTGAGATCTGGGGGATCGTGTTGCGGCAATAGCTGAATCACCGAATGAACTCTCTTAGGGACTCCCCCTTCGTCTGCTCCAGAGCGTGGAGGTCATCCTCCACGCCTGGCTGAGTGTAAGAGCCCTGGAAGTTGGCAACAAAAACGTCGCACAGCTCCTCCCATGAGTGCACAGAGCCTCGTGGGAGGTTGAGTAACCAAGACCCGGCAGAACCCATTAGTGACGTCGAGAGGTAGTTGGCCATAACTTTTTCGGAGCCTCCCGCAGCACGTACCACCGTGGTGTAAATTTGCAGGAATTCCTCCGGATTGGTCGTGCCATCGTATTTCTCGATGGAGGTGGGGCGGAACCTCTCCGGCCACGCAGCTTGTCGTAGACGGAGGGAAAACGCCTGGCATCCAACGTTGTAGGGGGAGAAGCGTCGCTCGCCAGCCCCTCGACCCTGAGATGGGGTCGAGGAGTGCGAGTCTACGCTCTCCCCGGAGTCAGAGGGGGTAGCCCCCTGTTGATTAGCAAGTGCTCGGGGGTTGACGCGTTGCTGCGAGCGTTCGTGGTGCCCCCTGAGAACGTGGCGTAGGTCCTCACCGCGCTGGAGCTGCCTCTCATTCAGGCGCGATCTGAGATCCTCGCGATTCCCCCTCGACTCGGGGGGACCGCGGGAAGAAGCGGAGTCACGTGCATGTCCCCCTATGCCGGAGGGGGCTGCAACCAGGGCTCCCTTCCCCTTGTCCTGGCCCTTGACGCCGGGAGAAGTTGTTGTGCGGCGGCTGGAACCCTGCGTGTCAGCCGTGCGTGCTCCTTGCTGCCACGCACCTGGAGCCCTCGGCTGGGTCGCCGCCTCAACCTGTTGTTGAGCGGCATCGACTAGGCGGGCGATATCCCGCAGCCACGGAGTGGCTGGGGTATCGCCCCCCAACGGAACTGGAGGATGATCGAGGAGCAGTCGAGCCGCATGAAGGCTCCGCACGGGAGTGTCGTCCCCCAGCACCAAACGCCGTTGGACGGGCTGGCCCCCGAGCGCGGGAGCCACGCGTGTCCCTCCCACAGGGGAGGGACCTGGCTGGCTCGGCTCCTTCCCTGGGCGTTGGGACCGGCTACGGGCGCTGCTTTCCTCGGGTAGATTGCTGCGTTTGGAGTGTGACTCCGCCATGCAGACAGTCGCCCCTACTTCTTCTAAGCTTCGAACCGGAAACAAAAGGAAGAGGGCAATCTAACCACCAATAGCCCCTACCTGGCTCACCACTGTCGATGTACTAGCCAACAGGCACCTCCGAATCGGGTGCTTATGAGGTTCAGACGGGGGGCTTTCGGGGCAATCGCCGGAGGAAGAAAGAAGATCGGAATAACGGGGAAGCTCAGAAGGACGGGGACGCTAAGGTTTACCCAGGTTCGGGCCCTCCAAAGAGTAACAGCCCTAGTCCTGCCTCTCTTGCTATTGCTTGTCTTGTGGGATATGAACTGGAATTCTAACTTGAGAGAATGGAACCTACGGCCAATGGATCGAACCCCCTCTCCCATGCACCCCGGCTCCCTTTTATACTTGGGCTGGCGGGGGCGCAGGGGAGGCTTACACCGCAAGCCATACTCATTACACTGCCACGGGCGCATTAAATGCGCCCGTCACTGTCCTTACACCTCATTTAATGCCTGCCGCAGCCGTCACACCCCTGCCTTGGGCCCCACGCCCACCAACGCCGCTCGTTCCGTCAGGGGGTGAAGTGCTGCCATGGCGTCACCCGTAATTATTGCGCGCCTGGGGAAGGCGCGCCGCCATACTGTAGCTTCCACGCTTTGCATTTAATGCGCACGATTTGCATTAAATGTCCTTGATCCTGGTACTGCAGCCTCGGGAGTGGTGCGCCAGGGGAGTGGCCCGTATGCCACCTGTCCACTGGGCGACCACCTTCCTGGGCGCCCAGTGGCGTGGCCTGGTCGCCACCTGTCCGCTGGGCGACCACCTTCCTGGGCGCCCAGTGGCGTGGCCTGGTCGCCACCTGTCCACTTGGCGATCACTTTCCTGGGCGCCCAGTGGCGTGGCCTGGTCACCACGTGTCCACTGGGCGACCACCCTGGGGTCCTACCGCTTGCCGGGGCCCTACCGCTTGTCGTGGCGTTGGGCCCGGACGCACCCTGGCCGCCTGTCGACCGTGTTTGGTGCAGGGGAGTGGGTACCCTGGTGTAGAATACGCCGACAGAAGTGATGTGTCACCACGGAGTGTCGAAACCTTATAAAAAGTGAATGTTGAGCCCAAAAACTTTATGAAATGTGGAATTAAGGTTAAAATCATAGGGTATGGAGGTTAATAGCATTTTCGGGCCGTTTCCGGGGTTTTGGGCCTTCCCGGGGGAGTTTGGGCCTAAAAGAGGGGGTTGTGGGCTTTGGTGGGTTGGAGTGGGAATCCATTTAGGATTAGGAACAGGTGTGGGGGCTGGTAAAAGGCCTTCCCCCTGCCCTTCATACGCCCCACCCTGCCCTTGTGCGCCCCCATTGCCTCCCTTGAGCCCTAGCCGCACCACTCCTCCTCCTCCCCCTTTGGCCGTGCGCCTCCACCCCTTGCCCCTTTGCTCTCCACCTCCCCACCACCTCTCCTCCACCCCTTGCTGCCCTAGGGTAGCCTCCCCACCCCTGCACCTCGAGGATCCATCCATTGGAAGCGAGGAGCGAGGAGCGATCCGGGAGGAGTTTCGTTGGGATTTCGGTCGTCGGGCGAAGGTATGGCCATGGGACTCCTTGGGGTTGGGCTAGGTACTATTTTAAGGGTGTTTATCATGATTTTAGATCAATTGGTGGTGCTGGAATTTAGTAGATTGGATTAGATCTAGATGTTGCCATGTTTCTGTTTTGGGATAGCATGAGCAGTCGACCTAGGGTTCAGTTTTTCGCCAATTTAGATTTGGAATTTGGTCGTACGGAAGTTGAATAAGTTGTAGATAATTTCATTATCTTTCAGTGGATATAAAGAACGTTAAATTCCAATCAGCCGTTTGAAAGTTATGGCTGTTTTACCGAGCATGTTAAAATCTGTGACGCGATTGGAACAGATCATGGTAATCTGTAATTAAACAACTTTAGAGTCCGAATCAGTCTTTCCATATACCTAAAAAAAGTTGAGAAATTTCCTAAGCTACGCGAGGATGTACTCGTTTAATTGATTCGGAGTCCCAGAACTCAAGTTATGCCTTTTGGAAGGCTCCTGTCCCGACGGGACAGAACCTCTGTTTTTGGTTATCGCGAGTAGTTGGCAATGTCGGGGTAGATGAGGGTTTGCGTACTATTTTGTGGGCTTGATTGTGAGTGTGTGGTCCCTATGTGCAGGTGGTGTGACCCCGGGAGGGCCTTCTACTTCTCGCCAATCCGTCGCCCGTGGTTGAGGCAAGTGTATTGTAATGGATAGCTGTTTGTATGTTGCTAGTTGAGACTAGATGAGATTGATTATATGAGATGATCACTTGCTATGCTTTAATGATTTCCAATGATATGATGAGCATGTTTATCATGTTATGATGCCATGTGTTAATGTACGAGTTAATTATGATGTTGGCATAATTGCATACATGGCCCGGGCGGTGAGAAAGTCATAACTAGTCCGGGAAGGTCGGTGAGAAAGTTATGACTAATCCGGAGAGCCAATGAGTAAGTCCTACATCGTGATTCCATTCACCATGTGAACGGAAGCGAGGAGTAGGCACCCTCCATCTTCGGGATGGAAGGGGGGAGAGGGTACACACCGACGGGTGTGTACTCAACCATACCGGTATGAGTTTCCAGGAGATATGTGCATCGCATTGCATTACATTGCATTGCATTATATGAGGATGTTATATGAGGATGATTTATGATGATGTCAATGATATGCTTACACTATGATTATGAGATGTGTATGATGTTGTATGTGAAAAGTGGTGATGAAGGTATTGGAATGTGTTTTCTTGTTCCATTGCAATATACTTGCTGAGTGATGAACTCACGCTTGTGCTTATGTTGTTTTTCTTAGGTACCATGAAACCGGCATGCGGGAAAAAGGAGTTAGCTACACATCTACACGTAGCTCCACACAAATTACACTGTGTTATCATTTGGAGTCATGATAATGAAAGTATTGCCATGAAACTTGGAGAATTGCTTAACTGTGTGCTCGGTCTTACTATTTGATTCGTTTAGCTCATGAGGTGGTTGAATGCTTTATCCTGGACTTATATTGTTGCTATGTCACATGTTATTGCTGTTTTAGATGCTTTCCATTATGATATAACTTGTGATACTTTATTGTTGCTCCGATTCATGAAAAAACAAAGGAGATGCTGCCAAAATTTTCGGTATTAGCATTTGTCCCTTTGCTGTAATTTACTTGTAATTGTGGTACATAGAGGTTGCTTAGTCGATGTTTGGTAGCATTCGGGCATATTAAATGCCGGGGTGTTACACAACGTTCAGGGCAAACTATGAAATGAAATGGATTTTGCCTTAGAAATCATCAACATTATAAAAAGAAGATGAAAGTCCTACAAATGTTTATATTTTAAGACGATCCTGATCAGATAAGCTGTTGCCTCGATGCATCTATGACGTTTAGATATTCAATTACAAAATCTAAAACTGGTTGTGCCTTGTAAATGTTGTTGCAAAAATATCTATGTAGATAAAAATTTTAAACAACATACAATAATGATAGAAGTTTTGCTGAGGGGCGTAGGGAAAAAAGAGGATCACAGATATATCACAGACGGTTTCTAACTATAACCATCTGGATATAGTAGTATCACAGACGGTTTCTAACTAGAACCACATGCGATGTTTATATTACAGATGGTGACCAAACCGTCTGTGATATGTTGTTATATCACTAACACATGGTCACAGATCGTTCGGAAAACCGTCTGTGATGACGATTCTGAACCATCTGTGTTGTCATTATCTGTAGTAGTGATTTCAAATGGTAACAAAGGTATATTTTTGTAATATTTTTTGGCCTATTATTTCTGTAATTTTTTTTAAAAAAAAAACTTTGGTTGTTTTTACATACTTGCAGGGAAGAAATATTGTTTTCACTTTATTCTTTTCAATAATTAACTTTAGCTATAAGCTTATACTATTTCATTTATAGGAAAAATGATATGGAAAATACAGCTACAAAATTTTCAGCAGAATCCATCTTTAAAAGCCAATATATATGACCATAGTAGGTGGAGACATGCATCAATCGGTGTTGTATATATATTTCGCCCTTGGCAGTCTCCGGGCATGGCAAGCTGCAAATGGGTACCCTGCCATGTCAAACCACATGATCCAACCATAGAAAATCGCAAACGAAGCGAATGATGCATGCTATGAGATATTACTGCAGTGTATGGAACAAATTGTGTGCATGTTAGGCCCTGTTTGGTAACTTGGTATCGAGCTGTTTCTACTAGAATCTGAGAAAAACCCAGCCAAACGTGCTAAAACTCGGAACAATTCTCCTCGGAACGTTTCTTTTTTTTTTTCCACGCCGTAGCTGAATCACCCTCAGCCCCGTTTCTACTAGTTTCTACTAGAATCTGAAACTGTACCAAACGGTTTCCAGATAGTAATTCTGATTCTACCTGAAACGTTTCTACTAAGAATCTAGAACCGTTTCCGTTTCTACTAGAATCTGAAACCGTACCAAACGGGGCCATAGTATAACATCCCGGGCGTACACTGGCCAAGTGAATGTAAAACTCTCTGTGTGGCACGTATGATCGATGACTGATGAAGAAAATGTTGGAAATGAATGCAATATTTTAATTCTAGATTTTACCATAAGACAAATATCCCAGATAAATAGTAATGCACACAGTAAATCTAATAGCAGACTACATATTGTACTTCCAAATAAATATATACTTAAGAAATAGAATATGATTGAGTCGAACGATCATGAACGACTTACAGTTGGGCTTGCTGAAAAATTGGAAGAAGCGTAGTGTAGACGAGATCGTGAAAGTTGTTGACGATGAGGAAGAAACAGAGTGGTCGCGCTGAAGCGCTGCCCAGAAACCTTATTGCTGCCCCGTACAGGTGAACTCTGCAGCAATGGCTCAGAGATACCCCTCAACTTCCTTCAGGTGCACGCCGAGGAGAAAGGCTAGCGAGGTTCAAGCGCTCAACACAACAGTACAGCAGTCAGAGAGGAGCAGGAAGAATGGAGGAATTCAGTGTGTCAAGACTAGATGTCTCCATGTGTTTTTATACACGCGCACTAGTAACTGACAACATTATGTCAATTGAATACGACAGTTACTAGTAACTGACAACATAATGTCAATTGAATACGACAGTTACTAGTAACTGACAACATAATGTCAATTAACTCACTAGAAACTGACGACGTTTATGACACTTATACTGAATTGAAATATATGTTTAAATCACATTTAAACAGAATGAATAGAGGGATACTTGCAAGATTCAGCAAAACAAAAGGTGAATTCAAAGTGCTAGGAGACACACTACGACGCAAGTCACAAGTCACAAGTCACGCGGATTTTCATGCGAAAATACGCGAATGCGTGCACGCGTGCGTGTGTGAGTTTAGCTACTGTCCACCTTATGCCATTCTCATGCCAATTGTCTCATTAATCAAGAGGTGGCAAGGGCTCCACCTTTTAAGTTGCCTTTACTCCACTTGGCTAGGCAATATGGTACTAAACCATCCATGCTTTGGAATTAAATGAAATGGACCACTCGTGGACCAATTTCTAATAGAAAAAAACTACTTGTGCTATATATATGCAACAACTATGTTTTATAAAATGAGATACTTGACATTATAATATTCTCTATCAAATCCACTACCATCACTGTAAATAATGACAACAAGCATATTATTGGTGGGACTACCAATAACATACAAATACGTACTCGCCCATTAGAACACAAGTGTCGTCTTAGTATGCATTCAAACTATTATAATTTTGACTATCAATATTTTTAAAAATATTTAGATCAGTTATATATGAAAATTATTGGAGTAGATTTGTAACAAAAATACTTTTTTACTGTTTTTATTAGGCTCTACAAATGCATTGCAATAGATATTGGTGTTCGATGTTTTGAATTTGTGTCGGTTTTTGTTAGGTTAAGCTCGTAAATACAGCAAGTGTATAAGCAACACAAAATTGTGATACCGCAGCTGCTACAAATTCATGTACATCTTAATTGAAATTACATTTATATATACACACACATACATATATATATGGGCATATATCCAGTGTAAACCGTCATTATAGTGTAAATTTCGTAAAAATCATATATACAAGTTTAAAAATTCTTAATAAATTACTATATGTAGAGGGGCACTTTTACAACTCTGTAAAACTTATTGACAAAAATCAATCACATTTGAAAGATATGAAAAAGATAAATTTAGCCTAAACAGTGATTTTTCATTGATTGGTACTATTTATCTCGCTGCTTGTCAATTCCATATCTTTCAAATGCGCTTGTATATATACAGTGTCAACCACCTTTATTGTGTAGGTTTCAAAAAAATCTCAAAATAATTACCATAAGTAGGGGAGGTGAGCTTCTATAACTTTGTAAAATTCAAAGACCAAAATCAAGCTCATTTGAAAGATATAAAATAGACAAATTCAACTTAAATAGTAATTTTTCAGTGTTTAGCACTATTCATCTACTGCTTATCAATTTAATATCTTTCAAACGCGATTGAGTTTAGATTTTAAACTTTACAAGGCTGTAGAAGCTCATGTCCCCAACTTATCGTAATTTTTTTTTGAGAATTTTCAAAAACTTGTACATATAGTTTTCATAAAGTTTACACGATAATGATGGTTTACACAAGATATGTTCCTATATATATAGTATAATTTCCTAGGACAATATGGTTACTATGATCCGAAATTGGTATATCGCATACGATTTTTTAAAAAAAAATTAGGATTTTGTGTTTAATTAGCTTACTAACTAGTTCAAACAAGTTTGAAATGGAATTAAAACTTAATTTTTCTTTTTTGGTAATAGTTTGATTGTAGGTATATATTGACTTAATATATTAATTAGCAAAGCATGTGATATAAATTTGTTAAAATTCTTTGAATTTAAGTATATATCTTAATTATTATAAGAATGAGTTGGTGGTGATGGTGAGTCTGCTAGGTCGTACTTGGGCCAGAACAATAGGGGCCCAAATTTCTAGGAGGAATTATGTAGCTATTTACTGTTTGTTTAGCTTTATTTGCATTTCATTGTATTCCCTTGTTCAGTGATTCTTCAGTAACGGATCTCAAATAAGTGATAGCTCAAGTTTTAAATTCTCGTTTTTAAGAGTTTAGAAGTTGTGGTGTCATCATCTATTTGGGGTCCGTTGCAACGCACGGGTACTTTACTAGTTTTTTAAAAGTATGTATTTTATTTGCAATGTTTTTGATGAATATATACCTTAAAACTGAACTTTTCAAAAAAATATACTTGAATTTGGCTTGTATTCGTGTATTTAAAAATCATGGTTCCAGACACCGTGGTGTCGAGAAACGCAGATTGGGTCTTTACAAAATGCTCGTAAAATATTCTCAAGGATTCCTCACGCGCTTAGCTCGTATCTCTATTAAGTTTCTCCGGAGCTCGTATCTAAATGAAGCATGATCACAGATTAGAAAAACAAGTTGTCATAACACGGGCGGCCGAGAAACTGATAAACCAATATGTATCACCGTTGTATCAGTTGACTAAATGAAGCATGTTCGCAGATTAAAAAAACAAGCTGTCATAACACGCGCGGCCGAGAAACTGATAAACCAATATGTATCACCGTTGTATCAGTTGACTACATGAAGCATGTTCGCAGACTGAAAAAACAAGTTGTCGTAACACGCGCGGCCGAGAAACTGATAAACCAATATGTATCACTGTTGTATCAGTTGACTAAATGAAGCATGATCACAGATTAAAAAAAACAAGTTGTCATAACACGCGTGTCACACCGTTGTATCAGTTGACAAAGTCTTCACACATGTCTGATAGCGCTACTATGGTGCCTATGCATTGCAAGCTAGTGCCAAAGCACATACATTTTGTAGCTTAAATTATTTCCTCGATCTTGCTATAAGCACCTATATTCAGTATTTCACTTTAATAAAAGTGTAGTTACTTCTTTAAGTTAAGCATTTAAAACACATGGTTAAATGCACAGATACAAATTGAATGTACATTATAGTGTCCTTTTATAAATCACAGCAATGTTCTAAAAATAGATCTACTAGTCCGAGTATTTGGGCAAATGCTCGTAATAGGTTACCTCTCCTGGGCATGTACAGCGGTATAGACGGTAGCTGTATATAATACATCTCCACATCATTTACAGACAGCACTAAAGACAACTCATACAATGGATTGTCTATATAGTCGTCTGTAATGATTTCTCATACAACTAATAGACTGTCTATACAATGGTACAAACAGCCTAAAGTTGTCTATAAGACCGTCTATTCACGAAAGGACAACTACTCTCTCTCTTCTCCTTCTCTCTCTTCCACCTCATCAAAAATCTTATGTGGCATCTCTTATAGACAGCTGATGTTAGCCCATTGTACATGCTCTACGAGTATGTAAAACCAGATAATTAAAGGTTTAACAAGACGATTACTCAAATCACTCCGGTAACAGGTTGCTTACAAAGCCGCTTATAGAGATGGTAAATGAGGAGGCAGATGTAGTCAGCCCAAATAAATCTTAGTTAGAATGGTCTTCTAGCTTTACTACTTTAAAAGAAGGTAGCGGAGGTTCATGCATCATTCGTTCCCTTCCCTCCCCTACCCTTCGCACCAAGACTTAGCGTCGACATGTGGGCATTGCCCCTCGCACACACATTGCACCTCTGAAAAATCAGAGAAAAATCGTGCCAACAAACTACATAACAAACCCAACAAACTACCTAAAAAACTCTCAACAAACTCTTAACAAATCCAACAAACTCGATCTTATCATGAACTCAACCAACGCTTCTTTATTCCTAACAAACTCATGCCAGGGTATAGAAAAGAAACAAATTTCTTTAAATAACTACATCGAAGCACTACTCATTTTAACTTTTCGTTAAATAACTTCGTTGTGCCACCACCCGCCCTAGACCACTATCGATGAAGAAGACCGAGAGGGAGAGAAATGAGCACCATCCCTAGCCGCTACCACCACAGCAGCATCCGGCCTCCCATCGACGCTACACCGTGTCACCACCCTCCATCGGTCACCATTGATGGAGAAGAGCAAGAGAAAGATCTACCTCTCATTGAACTTGGCGGATCAGCCAGCGAATTAGGGTGTGTTAGTGATTATGGTTGTGGGTAGTTATTGTGTAGGAGAGTAAGGGGCATCGGTGGGGCAGGACGAGGGGAAGCTAGGGAGGCTTCCAGAGCTGACCGGGACTAGGCTTGGAAAAGCTTAGATCCAGATGGTCAAGGCAGTGCTGAAGATGATCGAGGTCGGGGGTGGCTGCAAGCTGAGAAGACAAGTGGACGGATGGAGATGCTAACTTGGACCTGTTCAAGCGAAGGAGAATCGTCCGATCAAGGTTTCGCGGAAGGAGTACCAGTCAAGTTAGTCTGTGTTTGAGAAGCGTGGAAAACCCAATATGTGTGTGGGTTTTGGGTTAGTCTGTGTATGAATGAGTGAGTCAGTCCCAGCACTTGGTGAGTGTCGGCGTATTTTAAGCCAGGGTCCCCACTCCCCCGCAATAAAAGAGACCGCCGGGCGAGCATGGTGCGTTCGGGCACACCGCCCCGGCGAGCAAGAACTCTCAAAGATGGCCGCCAAAGGACAGTGGCGATCGAACCACACCACCGGGCGCCAGAAGGTGGTCGCCAAATGACAGTGGCGACAAAGCCACGCTGGCGACCAACGAGGTGGTCGCCAAAGGATGTGTGGCGATCAAAGCCACACCACCGGCGCCAGGAAGGTGGTCGCCAATGACAGTGGCGCCAAAGCCACTCCCTGGCGACCAACAGGTGGTCGCCAGCGATGTGGCGATCGAGCCACGCTGGCGACCAGCGAGGTGGTCGCCCAGAAGACACGTGGCATGCAGGCCACTCCCCTGGCGTCCACCCCCGAGGCTGCAGCGCCCAGATCAAGGACATTTAATGCGAATCGTGCGCATTAAATGCAAAGCATGGAGGATACAGTATGGCGGCGCGTCTTCCCCAGGCGTGCATTAATTACGTGTGACATCACGGCAGCGCCTCACCCCCTGACGGAACGGGTGGCGTTGGCGGACGTGGGGCCCGAGGCGGGGGTGTGACGGCTGCGGCAGATGTTACTGGGATGTAAGAGCAGTGACAGGCGCATTAAATGCGCCCGTGGCAGTGTAATGAGTGGGCTTTGCCGTGTAAGCCTCCCATGTGCCCCCGGGAGCCCAAGTATAAAAGGGGGCCGGGGTGCATGGGAGAAGGGGTTCGATCCATAGTGAGTAGATTTCATCTTCTCAAGTGAGTACACAAGCAATACCAAGAAAAGCAGGACTAGGGCTATTACTCTCCGGAGGGACCGAACCTGGGAAAAGAGTTCTTGTGCCCCCTTTGTTCTCCCAAGCTTCCCAGTACTCCGGTCATCTTCTTCCTTTCCCCGGCAATTGCCCCGAAAGCCCCCCGTCTGAACCTTATAAGCACCCGATTCGGAGGTGCCTGTTGGCTGGTAGGCCGACAGTGGCGCGCCAGGTAGGGGCTATTGGTGGTTAGATTGCCCTCTTCCTTCCATCTCCAGCTCGAAGCTCAGCAGAAGTAGGGGCGCTTGTCTGCATGGCGAAGTCGCACTCCAAGCGCAGCAATCTGCCCGAAGAAAGCGGCGCCCGTAGCCAGTCCCGGCGTTCGGGGAGGGAGCTGGGCCACCCGGGTCCCTCCGCTTCGGGAGGGGCGCGCATGGCTCCTACACCCGGGGGTTAGCCCGTCCAACGGCACTTGGCGCTGGGGGACGACACCCCCGCGCGAAGCCTTCATGCGGCCCGGCTGCTTCTCGATCATCCCCCAGTAACGTTGGGGAGGGACACCCCAGCCACTCCATGGCTGCGGGATATTGTCCACCTGGTCGATGCCGCACAACAGCAGGTTGAAGCGGCGGCCCAGCCGGGGGCTTCCGGCCTATGGCGGCAAGGCGTGCGCGCCACTGACGCGCAGGCTTCCAGCCGCCATACGATTTCTCCCGGCATCAAGGGCCGGGACAAGGGGAAGGGAGTCTTGGTTGCAGCCCCCTCCGTTATAGGGGGATGTGCACGTGACTCCGCTTCTTCTCGCGGTCCCCCCGAGTCAAGGGGGAATCGCGAAGATCTCAGGTCGCGCTTGGACGAGAGGCAGCTCCAGCGCGACGGTGACCTATGCCATGTTCTCAGGGGGCGTCGCGAGAACGCATAGCAGCGCGCCAATCCCCAGATATCCGCCGGGCGACAGGGGGCTTCCCCCTCGGACTCCGGGGAGAGCGCAGGGTCGCACTCCTCGTCCTCTCCTCAGGATCGAGGGGCTGGCGAACAACGCTGCTCCCCCTACAACGTTGGATGCCAGGCGTTCTCTCTCCGCCTCCGGCAAGCCGTGTGGCCGGAGAGATTCCGCCCGGCCTCCATCGAGAAATACGACGGCACCACCAACCCGGAGGAGTTCCTGCAAATCTACACCACGGTGGTGCGTGCGGTGGGAGGGTTCGGGAAGGTTATGGCCAACTACCTCCCGACGTCGCTGACGGGCTCTGCCCGGTCTTGGCTACTCAACCTCCCGCGAGGCTCCGTGCACTCGTGGGAGGAGCTGTGCGATGTTTTCGTCGCCAACTTTCAGGGCTCCTACGCTCAGCCGGGCATGGAGGACGACCTCCACGCTCTGGAGCAGGCAGAGGGGGAGTCCCTGAGAGAGTTCATCCGGCGGTTTATGAAGGGAATATGCCCGAGAGGCAATAATAAATTGTTTATTATCATATTCCATGTTTATAATAGATGTTTATTTCTCATGCTAAAATTGTATTAATCGGAAACGTTAATACATGTGTGTTTAATAAACAAAAGGGTTCCTAGTAAAGCCTCTTTTTAAACTAGCTCGTTGATTAATTGATGATCAAGGTTTCATCATGAACATTGGATGTTGTTAATAACGGGTCATGTCATTAGAAGAATGATGTGATGAACATACACCCAAGTTGGTATAGCAAATACGATCAAGTCATTTAGTTTGTTGCTGTATCAAACACATACGAAATAGCTCTTTTCCTTAGACCATGAGATCATGTCAATCACTAACTCCCGGAAGAGTACTTTGATGACATCAAACGCCACTCCGTAACAAGGTGACTATAAAGATGGATTTAGGTACTATGAAAGTATTAGTTGAGGCTCATGCATCAAGAGTGGGATTTGTCCATCCAGATGACAGAGATATACTCTGGGCCCTCTCGGTGATATTACATAGACATCGCTTGCAAGCATGTGACTAGGTCACAAGAATGTCATATCACGAACGAGTAAAGAGTACTTGTCGGTAACGGATCGAACTAGGTATAGTTGATACCGATGATCGGATCCCTGACAAGTAAAATATCGTGAGACAAAAGGAATTGGTTATGTCGCTTTACAGTTTACGCGATCACTAGTTCATCGTTGAGTGAATGGGAGTCATTATGGATCTCCAGATCCCGCTGATGATTATTGATCTGAGAGGTGTCTCAATCATGTCCATTTTATTCACGAACCGTAGGGTGACACACTTAAGGTTCATCGATGTATTTGAGTGGATACGAAACACCGGAGAAAAATATGGACAGTACAGGGACTGTTTCGAGTATCGCCGGAATAGTTTCGGATATCGGAATAGTTAAAGGGGGTATATGTTAATGTTTGTTAATTAAAAGAATTAACAAATATTAAAATATCTGAAATAAAAATGTTTATTTATTTATGGGAGAAAACCCTTTCATTTCTTGAGTGGGGTTTTAATGGAAACCAAAGTGGGTTGTTTTAAAGTGAGTGGAGAGATCACTCACATGAAGAGAGGGAGGGCAAGGGGCAACCCCATGCGCCGGCCACCCCTTGGCCTTGCCTCCTCCTCCTCCTATAAAAGGGAGGGAGGAGCTCCTCTCTTTTGTGTTCATCCATTTGACCCTTTGGTTGGTCCATTCTCCTCCTCCTCGATCCGCTTTTTCAAGCCGTGGCTTATGCGGCGCTGAAATTATTTCTCCACCACCACCACCACTAAGCTGTAGTGTTGTTGGAGTTTTCCGGGGATCCTCTACTTCCGCTGCCCCACTGGAACGAGGGATTGGAGGTCATCGTTGATCCGTACGTGTGACCAAGTACGGAGGCGCCGCTTGGCGCTCATCTTCGCGACTTCAAGTCGGGAGTGTACCTCTACATCAACCACGTTTGTTTGCGGGAATGTTATTCCCGCTTTCGATCTACGAGGTGAGTCCTTCAAACCGTTTACTTGCATCTCCTAGATATGATCTTGGTGTTTGGTTGCAATCGTTGGAAAAATTTTTGTTTTCCATGCTTCGAAACCCTTCAGTGGTATCAGAGCCGTGTCTATGCGTAGATGTTTTGTACGGTTTAAAACACATGTGGATGTGGGCGTTGATGATCATGTTATTGCATACTTTCGTGTATTTTGGATCATGGTGGCATAGTGGGATTTGAAGCGTCCGGACTAACCTTACATGTCCTCGCACATGAGACTTGTTCCACGCCGACATGCAACTAGTATTGCATAAGTGGCTTTATGTGTCTCTGCTTCTCCTACTATAGTCATGATCTAATTTACAACGGTTTGCTAATAATGTTTTTATCACTGTTGTGGTTCTTGTTCGTAGGTAAGAACAGTTTTTTTTTCCTAGAAAGCCCAAAACCACGTAAAATATGCAAAATAAATTAGAGGCGTCTAACTTGTTTTTGCAGGGCTTGTGATGTGATATGGTCATTGATACAAAGATTGTTGTATGAAATAAAATTTATTGTAAATTTAAACAACCGGCAGGAGCCATTTGGTTGTTTTTCTTTTATGGCCTGCGTGCTAAGTATATGTCCATGTGATATATTGTAATGGAGGAAGACAATCAAGATGGCAAGCGATCATGGACCTTGGTGCCATGCTGGTGGAATGATGGAGATCATACCATGTCGCACAAGATGGAGATCAAGTGCTGAAAGGACCATATCATATCACTTTATTCATGCATGTGATGTTAATCCTTTTATGCATCTTATTTTGCTTGAATATGATCACGTCGATAGCACTATAAGATGATCCCTCCAAATTAATATCAAGATAATAATGTGTTCTTCCATAGTATGCACCGTTAAGAAAGTTCGTCGTTTCAAAGCACCACGTGATGATCGGGTGTGATAGACTCTACGTTCGCATACAACGGGTGTAAGCCAGATTTACACACGCAAATACTTTGGTTCTACTTGGCGAGCCTAGCATGTACAGACATGGCCTCGGAACACGAACCGAAAGGTAAAGCATGAGTCATATGGATGATATGATGAACATATTGATGTTCGCCTTTGAAACTATGCCGTCTCTCGTGATGATTGGTTTCGGTATAGTGAATTTGGTTCATGTAATCACTAACGACAACTAGAGGGATGTTGTTTTTAAGTGGGAGTTCTCGTAGTAATTTTGAATTAACATTGAACTTAATCTATTATGAACTTAGTCTAAATAACTTTGCAAATACGTTGTAGATGGCACCCCCTACTTTCAATTTCAATCTGTTCATGGAGAAAGAGAAACTAGCCACCAATGGTAGCAACTTTACCAATCGGGCCCTTAACCTCGAGGATTCTCCTCGCCACGCTCAAAGGAGCTATGTGCTAGAAGCGCCATTGGGTGCCCCGCTTGATGATGCCCCAGGAGGAGAAAAATGTTTTCTTGACTCGCAAGGAGGACCACAGTTTAGTTCAATGCGGCATTTTGTATGGCCTTGAGCCTGAGCTGCGAAAACGTTTCGAGCACAGCAATGCTTTTGATACAATGAGAGAGTTGAAAATGATCTTCGACACCCATGCCGTAGTAGAGAGTTATGAAGCTTCAGAAAAGTTCTTTAGCTGCATGATGGAGGAAAACGCTCCGTTAGTGAGCACGTACTCAAAATGTCTGGGTACGCCGATAAACTCATAGCTTTGGGAATAACGATCCACATTGAGCTAGGAATTCATCGTGTTCTCCAGTCTCTGCCACCAAGCTACAAGAGCTTTGTGATGAACTACAACATGCAGGGCATGAAGAAGTCTCTCCCCGAGCTTCTGTCAATGCTTAAAACTGCTGAAGTGGAGATCAAGAAGGAACATCAAGTGTTGATGGTCCAAAAGACTATCAGTTTCAAGAAGAATGACAAGAAAGGCAAGGCTAAGGGTAACTTCAAGAAGAAGGGCAAGTCTGTTGCCACATCTGAGAAGAAGACCAAGGCTGGCTCTAAGTCGACATCTTGAATGTTTTCTTGCAAGGGCACTGGGCACTGGAAGCGCAATCGCCCAAAATATCTGGGCCGATAAGAAGGACGGGAAAGTGAGCAAAGGTATATATGATATGCATGTTATTGATGTGTATCTTACTAGTACTCGCAGTAGTACTGGGTATTTGATACCGGTTCGGTTGCTAACATATGTAACTCAAACAGAGCTAAGGAATAGCGACAACTAGCAAGGGATGAGGTAATGATGCGTGTCGGCAATGGATCAAAAGTTGATGTGATCGCCGTCGGACGCTACCTATCCAATTACCATCAGGATTAGTTATAAACCTAAATAATTGTTATTTAGTGCCTGCGTTGAGCATGAACATCATATCTGGATCTTGTTTAATGCGAGACGGTTATTCATTCAAGTCTGAGAACAATGGTTGTTCAATTTATATGAATAATATCTTTTATGGTCATGCACCGAAAAGAATGGTTTATTTATTTTGAATCTTGATAATAGTACACATGTTCATAATGTGAATGCCAAAAGAATTAAGTTGAATGATGATATTGCTGCATATATGTGGCATTGCCGCTTATGTCATATTGGTGTTAAACGCATGAAGAAGCTCCATTCTGATGGACTACTAGAATCACTTGATTATGAATCATTTGAGACATGTGAACCATGCCTCATGGGCAAGATGACTAGAACCCCGTTTTCCGGTACAATGGAGCGGGCAACCGACTTATTGGAAATCATACATACCGATGTGTGTGGTCCAATGAGTGTGTCAGCGTGGTGGATATCGTTACTTGCTACTTTCACGGATGATTTGAGTAGATATGGATATATTTACTTAATGAAACACAAGTCTAAAACATTTGAAAAGTTCAAAGAATTTCAGAGTGAAGTAGAAAATCATCGTGTGAAAGATCAAATTTCTACGATCTGATCGTGGAGGAGAGTATCTTAGTTCTGAGTTTGGCACACACATGAGACAATGTGGAATAATTTCACAACTCACTCCTCTGGAACACCACAACAGAATGGTGTATCCGGCGTCGTAATCGTACTTTATTGGATATGGTTCGATCTATGATGTCCATTACAGATTTGCCACTTTCATTTTGGGGTCATGCACTAGAAACAATTGCATTCACTTTAAATAGGGCACCATCTAAATCCGTTGAAATGACACCAGTATGAATTATGGTTTGGCAACAAACCTAAGTCATCATTTCTAAAAGTTTGGGGATGCGATGTTTATGTGAAGAAACTTCAACCTGATAAACTCGAACCCAAAGCGGAAAAATGTGTCTTCATAGGATACCCTAAAGAAACAATTGGGTACACCTTCTATCACAGATCCGAGGGCAAGGTTTTCGTTGCCAAGAATGGATCCTTTTTGGAGAAAGAGTTTCTCTCGAAAGGTGTGAGTAGTAGGAAGGTAGAACTCGACGAGGTTGTTGAACCTCCTCTTCATGGAATGGCAAGTGCAGCGCGGAAGTTGTTTCGAGTTGACTTCACCAAATGAAGAGGGAACTAATGATAAGGATCATGAAACTCGAAAGAGAACACTACCGCACCTCGCAGGTCAACAAGAGCGCATATCTGCTCCCGACTTTATGTTCCTACTATGAATGTCATGGTAGTTGAGAATGATGACCTGCGACGTATGATGAAGCGATGATGAGCCCAGATTCACAAATGGCTAGAAGCCATGAAATCCGAAATGGGATCCATGTATGAAAACCAAGTATGGACTTTGGTGGACCTACCCAATGACTGTAAGGCCGTTGAGAACAAATGGATTTTCAAAAAGAAAATAGACGCTGATGGTAATGTGACCGTCTATAAAGCTCGACTTGTCGCAGCGGTTTTCGACAAATTCAAGGAGTTGACTACGATGAGACTTTCTCACCCGTAGCGATGCTAAAGTCTGTAAGGATAATGTTAGCAATTGCTGCATTTTTCGATTATGAAATCTGGCAGATGGATGTAAAAACTGCGTTCCTTAATGGAAACATTGAGGAAGAGTTGTATATGATACAACCCAAAGGTTTTGTTGATCCTAAGGATGCTAATAAGGTATGCAAACTTCAGCGATCCATTTATGGACTGAAGCAAGCATCACGAAGTTGGAATCTCCGCTTTGATGAGGTAATCAAAGGTTTTGGATTTGTCCAAACTTACGGAGAATCTTGTGTTTACAAGAAAGTGAGTGGGAGCTCTATAGCATTTCTGATATTATATGTGGATGACATATTGTTGATAGGAAATGATATAGAACTTTTGAAAAGTGTAAAAGATTACTTAAAGCAAGAAGTTTTCAATGAAGGACCTTGGTGAAGCGGCATATATTTTAGGCATCAAAATCTATAGAGATAGATCGAGACGCTTGATTGGGCTATCACAAAGTACATATCTTGTGAAGATTCTAAAGAAATTTAGTATGGACTAAAGTAAGAAAGGGTTCTTACCTATGATGCAAGGCAAGACGTTGAGTAAGACTCGGAGTCCAGCTACAGCAGAAGATAGAGAAGTAATGAATAAGATTCCCTATGCTTCAGCCATAGGCTCTATCATGTATGCTATGTTGTGTACAAGACCGGATGTGGCACATGCTATTAGTTTGACTAGCAGATACCACTGATCCAGGTTTTGAACACTGACGGGCGGTCAAGAATATCTTTAAGTACTTAAGAAGAACTAAGGATATGTTTCTCATATATGGTGGTGAAGAAGAGCTCGTCGCAAAATGTTACGCCGACGCTTAGCTTTGACACTGATCCGGATGACTCTAAGTCTCAATCCGGTACATTTTTGAAATGAATGGAGGAGCAGTGAGTGGAGAAGTTCCAAGCAATCTGTGGTGGCGGGATCTTCAACAGAGGCGAATATATTCTTCGTAAGACAGAAGCGGTTTGGATGAAGATGTTCATATCCGAACTGGGTGTGGTTTCGAGTGCGTTGGACCCGATGATTATCTATTGTGACAACAATGGTGCCATAGCCAATGCTAAAGAACCAAGGTCACACAAGAATTCCAAGCATATTAAGCTGAGTTTCACTCCATCCGTGAACATGTCAAGGATGGTGATATAAAGATTTGCAAAGTACACACGGATCTGAATGTGGCAGACTTGTTGACTAAAGCTCTCCCAAGGGCAAAACATGATCAACACTAGAACTCAATGGGTGTTAGAATCATCACAATGTAATCTAGATTATTGACTCTAGTGCAAGTGGGAGACTGAAGGGAATATGCCCGAGAGGCAATAATAAATTGTCTATTATCATATTCCATGTTTATAATAGATGTTTATTTCTCATGCTAAAATTGTATTAATCGGAAACGTTAATACATGTGTGTTTAATAAACAAAAGGGTTCCTAGTAAAGCCTCTTTTTAAACTAGCTCGTTGATTAACTGATGATCAAGGTTTCCTGATCATGAACATTGGATGTTGTTAATAACGGGGTCATGTCATTAGAAGAATGATGTGATGAACATACACCCAAGTTGGTATAGCAAATACGATCAAGTCATTTAGTTTGTTGTCAGATCAAACACATACGAAATAGCTCTTTTCCTTAGACCATGAGATCATGTCAATCACTAACTCCTAAGAGTACTTTGATGACATCAAACGTCACTCCGTAACAAGGTGACTATAAAGATGGATTTAGGTACTATGAAAGTATTAGTTGAGGCTCATGCATCAAGAGTGGGATTTGTCCATCCAGATGACAGAGAGATATACTCCGGCCCTCTCGGTGATATTACATAGACATCGCTAAAAGCATGTGACTAGGTCACAAGAATGTCATATCACTAAACGAGTAAAGAGTACTTGTCCTGCAATTCGGATCGAACTAGGTATAGTTGATAATGATGATCGGATCCCGGACAAGTAAAATATCGTGAGACAAAAGGAATTGGTTATGTCGCTTTACGGTTTACGCGATCACTAGTTCATCGTTGAGTGAATGGGAGTCATTATGGATCTCCGTGATCCCGCTGATGATTATTGATCCGAGAGGTGTCTCAATCATGTCCATTTTATTCACGAACCGTAGGGTGACACACTTAAGGTTCATCGATGTATTTGAGTGGATACTAAACACCGGAGAAAAATATGGGATGATAGGACTGTTTGAGTATCGCCAATAGTTTCTGGATATCGGAATAGTTAAAGGGGGTATATGTTAATGTTTGTTAATTAAAAGAATTAACAAATATTAAAATATCTGAAATAAAAATGTTTATTTATTTATGGGAGAAAACCCTTTCATTTCTTGAGTGGGGTTTTAATGGAAACCAAAGTGGGTTGTTTTAAAGTGAGTGGAGAGATCACTCACATGAAGAGAGGGAGGGCAAGGGGCAACCCCATGCGCCGGCCACCCCTTGGCCTTGCCTCCTCCTCCTCCTATAAAAGGGTGGGAGGAGCTCCTCTCTTTAGTGTTCATCCATTTGACCCTTTGGTTGGTCCATTCTCCCTCCTCCTGCTGATCCGTTTTTCAAGCTGTGGCTTATGCGAAGCGCTGCTGAAATTATTTCTCCACCACCACCACCACTAAGCTGTAGTGTTGTTGGAGTTTTCCGGGGATCCTCTACTTCCGCTGCCCCACTGGAACGAGGGATTGGAGGTCATCGTTGATCCGTACGTGTGACCAAGTACGGAGGCGCTGCCGTTTGTGGCGCTCATCTTCGCGACTTCGAAGTCGGGAGTGTACCTCTACATCAACCACGTTTGTTTGCGGGAACGTTATTCACGCTTTCGGTCTATGAGGGTGAGTCCTTCTGAAACCGTTTACTTGCATCTCCTAGATATGATCTTGGTATTTGGTTGCAATCGTAGGAAAAATTTTTGTTTTCCATGCTTCGAAACCCTTCAGTTTAGCCACTGCCGTAATACGATCCCCCGGATCTCTAAGCAGTCGGTGATCATCGCTTTCCGGAGGGGGGTCCGGGACCAGAAGATGCGGGAGAAGATGGCTACCCACATCATCTCGACCGCTTCCGAGTTGTTCTCCCTAGCGCACAAGTGCGCTAGGGCGGCTGAGGCTCGGAAGAGCGTGACAAGGCCTACCGACACCGACGACGCCGGCACCTCGAAGTCCTCTGACCGCAAGAAGAGGAAGAAGAAGCGAAAGGAGGCCACCGCTAGGGAAGTCCTGGTTGTCGAACCAGAGACCAAATCCCGGCGTCGCGATGATCAAGACCGGAGGGACGAGCGTCGGGACCGGCGCGGCGATCGCAGGAACCGTCGCTCGCCCTGTCGCGAAGACGATGGGGGCAAACCCTACTGCCCCATCCATCGAACGAGTGGACACGACTTGGAGGACTGCCAAGTTGTGTCCAAGCTGGTAGACAGGCGACTCAAGAAGCGCCGCAAGAAAGACCACGGAGAAGACGACGACGAAGACTCAGCTCCTTTGGCCTTCCAACAGGCGGAGCACACGGTGGCGTTCATCCACGGGGGCTCAGCCACCTACTCATCGAACTCGCAGTACAAGCGGGATCTGAGGCAGGTCTGCGCCACCGTATCATCCTCTGGGGCGAGTAGGCTGCTGAAGTGGTCGGAGCAACCGATCACTTTCAGCCGGGCCGACCACCCGGAGAACGTTTCTGGCCCAAACCATTTGCCGATCGTGGTTTCTCCCACGGTTCGCCACGCGAGGCTCGGGCGAGTCCTCGTTGATGGGGGTAGCGCCATCAACCTGCTGTCAATTGGGGCGTACCAAGCGCTCCAGGTACCGTATGAGGAGCTGCGCCCGGCCCCACTCTTCTACGGAGTCACCCCCGGGGTGGGCCTCTTGCCCCTGGGGCAAGTCCGGTTGCTCGTTACGTTCGGCGCGGAAAACTTCCGGACGGAGTCGGGTCGACTTTGAGGTCGCCGACTTCGACCTCCGCATAACGCCGCTTGGTCCTCCGGCCTTGGTCAAGTTCATGGCGGTCGCTCACTACGCCTACATGCTGGTGAAGATTCCTGGGCCTGGAGGTCCAATTACGGTGAAGGTGGATAGACTGGAAGCCCTGCGTCTCGGCCAGCAACCGCAGGACTGCCGGCGCCACGCTGGCGCGATAAGGACGACAGCCCAAGCTCCCTTCTGGTCAGACTCACAAGACCGCCCAGACCTTCGGGCGAGGCAAAGGCGGTCCCCGTGGGCGAGGACGGCTCGGGCAAGGTCGTCAAGATCGACACCGACCTCAGCGCCAAATAGGAAGGCGCACTCGTCACCTTCCTCCGGTCCAATCTGGATGTGTTCGCTTGGGAACCATCAGAAATGACCGGGGTCCCTAGGGAGGTGATCGAGCACCGATTGGCAACGCTCCCTGGAGCGCACCCGATTCGACAAAAGATCCAGCGGCAGGCGCCAGAGCGGCAGGACGCCATTCGGGACGAAGTGGAGAAGCTTTTGTCCGCCAAGATTGTGCGGGAGGCCACCTATCCGGAATGGTTGGCCAACCCCGTGCTCGTAAAAAAGTCCAACGGGAAGTGGCGAATGTGCATCGACTTCACCGACCTCAATAAAGCTTGCCCCAAGGACCCATACCCCCTGCCACGGATAGATATCGTCGTCGACTCCACTGCAGGGTGTGAAGCCCTGTGTTTCCTCGACGCCTACTCCGGGTATCATCAGATCAGTATGGCGCAGGAAGACGAAGAAAAAACCGCCTTTGTGACTCCTCTCGGAGTATACTGCTACGTCAGGATGCCCTTCGGGCTGAAGAACGCTGGTGCCACCTATCAGCGGGCCATGCACATTGTGTTTTGGCCCCAAATAGGGAGGAACCTCGAAGTGTATGTTGATGATCTGGTAGTAAAAACAAAAAAGGCCGGTGAGCTTGTCCAGGACCTAGATGAGACCTTCTCCCGCCTCAGAAAATACTATATAAAGTTGAATCCCGAGAAGTGCGTGTTTGGTGTCTCATCCGGGAAGCTACTCGGGTTCTTGGTCTCCAGCCGCGGGATCGAGGTCAACCCAGAGAAGATAGAAGCAATTGAGCGGATGCAGCCGCCCACCCGCCTCAAGCAACTGCAATGCTTGACTGGTCGGCTGGCCTCCCTTGGCCGGTTCATAGCTCGGCTAGGGGAGAAAAGCCTACCGCTGTTCAAGCTGTTGAAGAAGACCAACTCGTTCGAATGGACCCCAGAAGCCCAGCAGGCATTCGAAGGCTTGAAGCAATACCTCTCCTCTCCCCCAGTGCTCGTCGCCCCCGAGCCGGGTGAGCCACTACTGTTGTATGTGGCAGCCAGCCCCTCAGTAGTGAGCGCGGCGCTGGTGGCAGAGCGAGAAGGCGTCCAACGGCCAGTCTACCACATCAACAAGATGCTTCATGACGCAGAAACGAGGTACCCTCAGGCTCAGAAGATGGTCTATGCTGTGGTGGTGGCGTCAAGAAAGTTGCGGCACTATTTTCAAGGGAGAGAGATCACAGTGGTCTCCTCTTACCCCCTGCGCGAGATCCTTCACAACCGAGAAGCAGAGGGCCGCATCGCAAAGTGGTCCGTCGAGCTGGGGGAGTTCGGTGTCAAGTTCGCTCCTCGTACCGCGATAAAGAGTCAAAGGCTGGCGGACTTCGTCGTCGAGTGGACTCCAGCTGAGTCCGAAGCCGATGAGGTCCCCGCACCCTCCCCCTAGATGCTCTTCTTCGACGGGTCCTTCAGGCTTGAAGGCACGGGGGCTGGGGTTCTCCTGGTCTCTCCGACCGGGGACCTCGTCAAGTACATGGTCGTCCTCGACTTCAAGGCCACTAACAACGTCGTCGAATACGAGGGCTTACTGGCTGGGCTCCGGGCCGCCGCAGCCATCGGTGTCCGGTGCCTGCAAGTAAAGGGAGACTCCCTGCTGGTCGTCAACCAGGCAAGGAAAGATTTCTCCTGTCCTGACCCCATCATGGCGGCTTACCTGGCGGAGGTCAGGAAATTGGAAAGGCATTTCGAAGGGTTGGGATACACTCACATCCCCCGGCGCGACAACCATCTGGCAGACGAGCTCGCCCAGCTCGCCTCAACCAGATCTCCTGTGCCGGTCGGGGTCTTCGAACAAAGGCTTCCGCGACCGTCCATCGCAGCCCCTGTTTCTGGCGGCGACGATGGTGATGCCGCTTCAGCCCTCGCCTCTGGAGGGAAAGTGGTTCCGGCGGAAACGCCTGGCCAGGCGGAGTACCCGGACGACCACCTCGTGGCCGCTGTGCTTGACCGGGAAGGCACTTGGATGGATCCGATCCTGGCCTACCTGCGGGATCAAGTGTGCCCCGACGATGATGCGTCAGCAGAGAAGGTAGCACGAAAGACCAAGTGCTATACCCTGGTGGGCGGGGACTGTACTGGGGTAAGAATGGAATTCTTCAAGTGCATCACTGAAGAGGGGAGCAGCTTTGCTCTCGGATATCCATGGAGGCGTGTGCGGGAGCCATGTGTCCGGACGAACGATGACGGGAAAAGCTTTCCGTCAAGGGTTCTATTGGCCAACAGCCCTCCAGGATGCCTGCGAGCTAGTGAGGAGATGTGAGGCGTGCCAGTTCCACGCCAAGCAGATCCACCAACCAGCCCAGGCCCTGCAAACCATCCCGCTCTCTTGGCCCTTCGCGATGCAGGGGCCGATATCCCGGGCCCGCCTCGCGGGCCATAGGGGGCTACACCCACCTGTTTGTCGCCATCGACAAGTTCACTAGGTGGGTGGAAGCCGAGGCAGTAAGATCCATCACCACCGCGGCTGCGGTCAAGTTCATGCAAGGGATTTTCGTCCGTTTTGGGGTCGCCAACCGCATCATCACCGACAACGGCACATAGTTCACCAGCGCGGCCTTCTTAGGTTTCTGCGAAGAGATGGGCACCAAAGTCTGCTTTGCCTCGGTCGCCCACCCCAAGAGCAACGGTCAAGTCGAGCGGGCCAACGCGCTGGTGCTGAAGGGCCTCAAGACGCGGACATTCGATCGACTCCACAAGCGTGGGGCCCGATGGACTGAAGAGCTCCCGACAGTGTTATGGTCACTTCGGACTACCCCTAGTCGGGCCACCGGGGAAACCCCTTTCTTCCTGGTCTACAGCGCGGAAGTTGTTCTCCCTTTAGAACTGGAACTGGGATCACCACGCGTCGCTGCGTTCGTGGAAGAAGACCAGGAAGATCTGCGTCGAAACGACGTCAACCTCCTGGAAGAAGTGCGAGATCGGGCAGCTCTGCACGCTGCAAGGTATCAGCAAAGTCTCAGGTGGTACCACGCCTCCCGGGTCAATGAGAGAACACTGGCAGCGGGCGATCTGGTCTTGCGAAGAATCTAGTCGCATGCCGGGTCGCATAAACTGTCTCCCCAGTGGGAGGGACCCTTCAAAGTGGTCTCGCCTCTCGCCCCGGGCGGTCGCCAAGCCATCAAGACAGCGAAGAACTGGCGAACTCCCAGAATATAGAAAATCTGCGCAAGTTCTATTCTTGATCGGTTGTAAGTCCCAGGTTCTGTTCCCCGATCAGCCGGAGTGTGTCTTCCTCTCCGCCGCGGGTCGGGGGAGGCCTTCTGTTTGAAATTAAGTACTCATTTTCCTTATCCGAAATAGTTGTTCTTCCTGCCCTCTTTTCGGTCTCTTGCCCACTGTCGGGCAGTGCCGGGGCACTTACCTCTGGTACCTTGCGGCCCTGCAAAAACCCACTAGCAAAGGCGGAATCGCTAAGTGAGAGCGGCGTGCGGGAGTGGGTGATTGGATGGCTAGTTCAGCACGATCCTCAGCACGGTCATGACACTCCGGGTGTCCCCGTGGGAGTCGGCGACTTGAACACCATTGCAAAGAACCTAAGGTCCAGCCCCGCCTCACTAAGCGTTCGTTCCCCAGAGGCTATCTAGGAGGCAAAGTTTTGTTAAGGCAAGGGGTTTGAGAGAAGTGGTTCCCTAGCACGAGACCTTAAGTCTTTAAGCGTTTATGTGTTGGTTCATGCGGAACCGGAAAGATTAGGGTAAAAGCGAACTCTAAGTGACATAGCGGGAAGCTTGTGCTTCCGTTCCATTTAAAAAAGTTTTGCATCTGAAGTCTTTACAGGCAAAAGCAAAAAAAACTACACTACTGGGAGCTGGGGTCCTCTCGCCCTCCGCCGCCGCCTCACCGCCACGCCCTCATCACCGGGTCAACGTCTAGCCGAGCGCCACGTCTTCAAGCACGCCTCCATCTGGGGTTCTCCATCACCAAATACAGCAAAGAACTCCGCCGGAGGCGCTATGGACCCGCCTCCGCTGCGCCCGGGCCGCTTTCAACCTCAACTGGCCGGATCGGTTACGGCGTCGATTGGCGCAATAAAGCCAACACGCATTGCTGCGTGGCCGCCGCTCCGCGCCCGCTGGCGGACAGGCGGCAAGGGCGTGGGCAGGTGCGTGAGGAAGTCTGCCCGGTTCGGCAAAGGCAGAATGCATAATCGCAGCTTCTCCTCAGCGGATCCGGCCGCTCCAGCCCAGTGGAGCAAGGCTGCCATCGTCCTGGTTGAAGGCGTGGCGCAAGCATCTCGAGGGTGTCTCGCCTCCGATCGGCCCGGTTGACCCTCTACGCCTCGGCTCTGGAGAGCCTCTCGGCCTTGGCGGGTGCTTTGCTCTGTTGCTCTCGCCTCTGCGCGGCAGCTCGGCCCGCCCCGTTCCCTCAAGTCTTCGCCTCCTTGCGAGGCGGTTGACTCGGCTCCATCCTCCGTCGGCCGCTCCTCGCTGTCGCCAGGCGATCGTCTTGAGTAGAGCTCGCCAAGGGCCGCCAGCAGAGCATCCGCGTCTGCTGAAGGAAGGGGGACGGAGGGGAGCTTCGGGGTAGGGACGGGGCCGAGCGGACCTAGGTCCTGAGCGCCGGTGGCGCCAGCGACTACCTGGGGATCGCCCCCCTCCATCTACTCGTCCTGAGGCTCGGCGACCCCGGGCGGCACAGCCCCGGCTACCGCGACGCCCTGATCGTTCCCAGCTTGGGCGGCGGGGTCATCCGGAGCAGGAACCCTGGAAGAAGAGAAAAAACAATGATAAGATACGGCCCGAAAGGACTTAACTTTCATATTGCATGTGCGTTTTCGAATGAGTACCTAGGTGACGGCCTCGGGAATTGGGGCACGCTCGGAGTGAGGACCAGTCCCCACGCTGGCTTGCAGTGCCGGTCTTAGCGCCTAGGGACCCGGCCGCGGCGGGAAGGATCGCCGCCGCCGGGCGGCGGCGAGGAAGAATCGCCGGCGGCATGGCGCGGCGGCGCTTAGCGCTTGCCGGGCCGGCTAAGGGCGGCAATCGCTTCCCCACCATCGAGCGGCGAGGCGAAAAAGAACCGCACCGAGGGTCCATTGTCACCGCCCCAGCGGGGGCGAGGGAGGACGAGGTCCCACCGGTCGACGAACCCCCCGCCACCATTGAGGAGCCGGCCGCTGCAGCAGAAGAAGTTCCCGCGGCCACTGCGGAAGATCCCGCCCCAGCCGAACCCAGAAGGCGGGGCCTTTGGGAACGATCACCGGCGGCATCATCGTCGTCTGGACGCCGTGTCTCCCTTGGTCACCCCTCCGCTGACCACCGACGAGGTCCCGGATTGTCAAGGGCGCCTGGCGTATCACAACGGGTGTGCCCATGGCGTCCATCAACGGCATGGCACGGATTATCGCCGCACGCTCCCCTGGTGATAACCGGCAGAGCGGAACCGCGCCCTCCGGGAACGACAGGACGTGGCTGAAAAAGCCCAGCTGCACCATCCACCTGTCAATCACATCGGCAGCCAAGTTCCCGGCGGCTGACAACAAAAAAAAAGAAGAAGAAAAGAGGGAAGCCCCAGGAGACAGAAACGCTGTCAGCACCAGATTCAGCCAATGAAGAAGAAAGACAAGGGACAATTCAAGGTGAAGCGGGTTACCTCCAGTGATACTCCGGGTCCCATCGCCCAGGCCCATATACTGCCAGGCCGGGCGGACGCGACGGCGCAGAGGGCACAGGCTCCGGGAGACGAAGTCCCGGATAACCATGGGCCCTATCAGGCCCGCCGTCCGCAGCTGGTCAATATGGGCTAGCATCGCCTGGAGCTCGGGCATCTCACTCACCTGGGCCCCCCAGTTGGGGTTGCTGACCGCCGGACCAGACGGGAGCTCCAGCACTTCAATGCCGTTGTCGTCCTCGACGTACAGCCACTCTTCGCTCCAATTCCTCCAACTGGACCGGCAGTCCAGTGGAATGTAGCGGGACACGGTCCCGTCGCGTAGCCGCAGGTGGCAGCTCCCGGTGACAGGCGAATTGCCGCCCGCGGCGCGAAGGGTATAGAAGAAACGGAAAAGTAGGAGATTGGGTAACACTCCTACGAACATTTCGCAGAAGTGGGCGAAGGTAGAAAGGAGGATGACGGAGTTGGGGGGAAGATGGATGTGGTGAATGGCGTAGAAATTAAGAACGGAAAGATAAAAGTCGGAGACTGGCGGCAGCAGGCCGGCGAGAAGCTGCCACCCGAAGAAAATCACTTCCCCGGGCCGGCAATGGGGCTCAACGGTCCCGGGGCGGACACGTAGGGCGCACACAGTTATGTTCCGGGAGAACCTGGCGGCAACCTCCTCCTCGATGGACGAGGAGGGGAGTATAGGAGCCATCAGGCGCAGGGGAGTATCGACGCGCGTCGGAGAAGAAGAAGAAAGAAGCTCTAAAGTGGGGAGGAAAAGCAGAGCGAGGAAAGTTAGAAGGAGGAAGAACCGCCCCCCCTCAGTCAACCTCTTATAAGGCTGCGAGGGAAGGCTCGGAGGGAAAACCGAAAGGGCGCGGCGGTTCACAAAAAGGAAGTTCAAAAGCCCCATTAAGAAGGCGCGTCCCAAGGGTCGTGCGGCAGTTGCCGGGTGGAAATAACTGCACAAACCGCCTTGAGAACCGGAAGAAGCCGGAAGGTCTCTCGAAGGCTGCGGGGCGTGTGGGCTTTTTAATGGCCCCACCCGAGAGACTAAGTGGTTCCCCGAGGGGCATTTAAAAGAGAGAAAAAGGAAGATGGTAGACCAAAAAGCGCTCCTGGGTGGGCCCGGGGGCTACTTGTCAGTATTTTACGCCAGGTCCCCACTCCCCACAATAAAAGAGACCGCCGGCGAAAGGTGGTGCGCCCGGCACACCGCTCGGGCGAGCAAAGAATCCTCAAAGCATGGCCGCCTAGTGGATGTGGCGATCAAGCCACACCACTGGCGCCAGAAGGTGGTCGCCAAATGATAGGTGGCGATCAAAGCCACGCCCTGGCGACCGAGGTGGTCGCCCAGCGGACAGGTGGCAGTCAGGCCACTCCCCTGGGCGACCAGCGAGGTGGTCGCCCAGCGGACAGGTGGCAGTCAGGCCACGCCCCTGGGCGACCAGCGAGGTGGTCGCCCAGAAGACACGCGGCATGCAGGCCACTCCCCTGGCGTCCACCCCCGAGGCTGCAGCGCCCAGATCAAGGACATTTAATACGAACCGTGCACATTAAATGCAAAGCATAGAGGATAAACTATGGCGGCGTGTCTTCCCCAGGCGTGCATTAATTACGTGTGACATCACGGCAGCGCCTCACCCCCTGACGGAACGGGTGGCGTTGGCGGACGTGGGGCCCGTGGCGGGGGTGTGACGGCTGCGGCAGATGTTACTGGGATGTAAGAGCAGTGATAGGCGCATTAAATGCGCCCGTGGCAGTGTAATGAGTGGGCTTTGCCGTGTAAGCCTCCCATGTGCCCCCGGGAGCCTAAGTATAAAAGGGGGCCGGGGTGCATGGGAGAAGGGGTTCGATCCATAGTGAGTAGATTTCATCTTCTCAAGTGAGTACACAAGCAATACCAAGAAAAGCAGGACTAGGGCTATTACTCTCCGGAGGGCCCGAACCTGGGAAAAGAGTTCTTGCGCCCCCTTTGTTCTCCCGAGCTTCCCAGTACTCCGGTCATCTTCTTCCTTTCCCCGGCAATTGCCCCGAAAGCCCCCCGTCTGAACCTTATAAGCACCCGATTCGGAGGTGCCTGTTGGCTGGTAGGCCGACAGTGAGGTTCCTTATAGATGAAGGAAGCCATCCAAGGGTGGAGATTGACTCGGTTGTGCTTTAAATATATAGAGGGGGTAGAGAGATACCTCTTCCCAAGTCTTTGAGAAGGATTTTATGTTTTTCCTATGCTCATTAGAGCTTTTTCCACCTTGTTTATGGCTTTGTAAACATTCCTCAAAGAAATGCAAAGATCAAGTTCTTCCATATTCTAAAATTTAGTTTACTTCCTACATTTTTGCTTGGTTTTTGTGTGCAACTTGAGCTTTTCTTACCCTCCTTCTACTTGGTGTAATTCTAGTGGATCTAGGATGTGTAAGAGGTTGTAGAATTCATTTAGATCATGTCCCAACCCAGCAAGACCAGTAGAACTCGTTCTTGCTCAAGTTTTGCTCACAACATCCAGTTTTTGGAGTTTTTGATTCCCTTCTTCTCCTGCTATTTTTGAGCGGTGGAATGACTTTATGATTTATGTAAATAACTTGAAAAGGTCTTGTTATAATCAGCCAAGCAACTTCTCATCTCTTTCTAAAGATTTCTTAAGAAAACTCAGTTTTTTGCATGAGGAAGAGATATTTTGTGAAAGCGAGACCCAAAGAGTTTGAGGGATGGTACTTTTATTTTCTTACTTACTATGACATATGAGAGGCAATCTAAGATCATCTTGATCATCAAAACTGCATGAGCAAGGTCAAGGCAACGATTTTGGTTTTTGCCTATTTTTTGTGCAAGCTTCTTTCGATTGGAAAAAGGTTGGAACATTGACATCAATCCATGCTGATTGAAGGTTGGAATATGTTCCTATTGGCATCGAAAAACTTGATGATGGGTCGATCTCCGCCAACACACGAGAATGCCGGGTTCAGATTCTGCGGGCGTGCCAGCCGATTTGATCACGCAATCTGCAAGACGAACCAGCAACGATCGAGGCCTATCGATAGGTCGATCCTACTTGGTTCGAGACAAACCAACATAGATCGGGAGTTTTGATAGATCTAACCAACCCTTGCGAGCCGATCAGATAGGGTAAAAGCCTACTCTTCTCGAAAAAGGCAATGCGCAGCAAGATTAGGAAGAGAGTAGAGCTTGGCAGGGTGCAATGCAATAGAGACCAACAACCGGCGATGCGCAACTCGTGTTGATCAATGTGTATTACAAGAGGAAAGATTACAAGACTAAAAATGACTACTCCTAATGTTGAAAGGTAAAATAATTGATTCATTGGTTGTTTGTATGTGTCTCCTTGATGTAGCTCATCGGTCCCTTTTATAATCCTTAGGCCTGATCGTATTTGCCTCGGTCTCTTCATCCACTCATACCGGCCTCGAATTCTTCCTTCCAACTTGGGCACGACCATATCTGGTCCAGGTTGTATTGGCTTCAGTCTTTCCCTCCAATCCGTGTGTTACCATATGATCGCAAGATCATCTGTCCGCTACCCTTTACCAACCTGGTTCACGCCGGTCACTTCAGACTCACACCAAGATCGCACCCGTCTCAGTCGCTCAATTTTTGGGTGCTAACATATGCCCCCCATTTTTGGGATATGTATGGGCATGTCCCAAAAATCAACCGTTAGTGCCTCAGCAGGTCATCATCTTCATCGTTCCTTCTCCCTGGCAATTATTTCTATTAGTGTTATGCCCTTGAGGCAGTCATATAGATGATTGTAACATGACTATTTTTATGAATAATAATATAATTATTGGTCCAATGAATGTATATCATTATATTGATCAGCAAGTATGTGACTTGCTTATGAAACTCTTTACTCATTGATATAATTCTGTAAGTATCTCTGATCAGGTATCATCGTATAGGACAACGATGAATATATCAGCGCATGTATTGATTGATGATCATGTTTCATAGATCATGGGATATGGAGATATCATCAATACATTGTGAACGCTTGTTGAAGAACATGTGTTAGATAGACCCGCAATGGGACACTGCGAGAATGTTACATTCTTATATGTCATCAGTGTATCTCATACATAGTAGATGTATGATCCTTAGACCTAAGATTGTCACATTCCCTACGTATGTAATAGTTTACCTTGGGGTTACCAAACACTATTTCCTAACCAGAAAGTTATAAAGGTAGCTTTCATGTTTACTATGAAACATGCAAAGGGAAGTGAGCAATCAAGATAGAATTTGCCACTCCAGTGTAACGGAGATATATATCTAGGCCACTCATGTGATATGATTAAGGAAGTGCATGGCCATGCCGTGATTGAGAAGTCAATCACAACTTATTAATATATCACGGTACGAGAGATGGATTGAATTGTCAAAGGATGACATGTTTCTCGCCTTAAGTTCGATCTTCATATAGTTTGGCAACAGGATTATTACATCAGTACTTTGATCATATGCGTTTGGGAGTTGGCATGCTCTGCAAGGAGCCGCTACCGACTATTGGATTAGAAAAGGGTTTTCTGAATCTATGTCCAAATGCGCATGAACCTACAGGGTCACACACTTAATGGGCTGGGACGCATTAATTCGTATTGGTTTCGTAATTAATGGACCTCATGGGCTTAGCGCATAGATGGGCCCTAACTGCCTAGGGTTTCACCTCGTGGCTATACAAGGAGGGGAGGAGGCTGGGTGCAGAACATACTTTCGTGCGGTTTAGAAGTGTTTAGACCGAAACCCTAGCCACCTCCTCTCGTTACCCCTACTGAGCGACCCGGTGGTTGCACACCGAGGCATGGTGTCCCATCCCCAGATGTCGGGACCCGAATTTGCAAATCTGAACTCTCTGTGTATTCAGCACTAGTCCAGGATCACGCTAGTGCACATAGTCTCAACATTAGTAAATATCACAATCATACTGAACGAAATAATAAAGTACTTTAAGTAGTTAACCAAACTGGTTGCTCGACCTTAAGTTCAAGTTACAAATATATGCCACGCAGGGCGAAAACTTATTGAAAGAGAAATAACAACAGCGGAAAAATAAGATAACTTCGTGGCACCATCCAGTATACCACAGGCAACTGACTGGGCTTGCTCCCTAGTTAGACGGTTCCTCTTGGATCTCCTCCTCCAAAGCTGGTGTAGTCTCTTCTTCAGCTGATGTTGTATTGTGGCAAGGGTGAGTACTTGGTACTCAGCAAGTCGTGCACAGAATGCAAACTAATATTCTACATGCATGGCTTAGTACAAGGAATGTTTCATGGTTCATTTGCAGTAAACAGCAATTTAACAAGTAACATAAGTAGACTCGAAAGCGGTCGAAACAATATATTGTCAATAACTTTTCCAAGAGTTAAATAAACATCTTTCCCATTCCTAGTCCACATTTTCAACAACGTCAACATTAAACCCAACCAAACTTTTCAAGTCCAAGCTGTTTTCAGGAAAATCTAACCCTTGACTGTAATTCCCGAGTAATGTCCAATGCCGCGGACACGGCTATTCGAATAGATTTTACACTCTGCAGAGGTTATGCACTTTACCTACAAGATACAGCCAAACACCACAAAGGCGAGTGATTGTAACAAAGCCTTTCGGAAACTGTTAACTACACAAGTGAACCTTTCCGGTTTTTGCCATACACCATCCCATCCCTCAACAAAGGCGAAGTATGGGACTGACATACCGTTGGACAGGTACCATGCCGTAGCCTTGGTACGCTCCCCATTCAAACTACATAAAAGGTGTAGTTGACACCCGAGGTATCACATGCAAGTTATTAGTAACTTACTCAACTAGGACCGTCCCACTCCGGTCATGTGGTTGCACGATTGACTCAGTTCAAAGGCTTACAATGTTAAGTCCTTAGGTTGACCAGGGCAAGACTACCCGAAGAACCAAATCATCATTCCCGATGCCACAACTGGCCCACCCGATCATTCTTACCACATGCCCCGGTCGAAAACTATTTATCAAACCCCCAGTTGTTTACCATGCACCACGTGCCATCAATATCATCATCAATAACACATGACACTTCTCAAAACAGGTTCCATATCTCATTAAGTCAATGTTATCATGTAATTGTCATAAACATGTCACGTGCTAAGGCTAAGCATACTACATCGGTCTAACTACCCATGTTGGCAATTTAATAATGTCCAACTAATAATCCACAACTAGGGTGACAAGGGGTCATGGCACATAAATAATAATCAAGGTGTCATAGTGCAAAGTTGGCATTTAACTAATTTCCCAAAATTAATTAAAGTATTTTCTAATCAAACTAGCATGCAATAACTTAAATCAAATTAATTTCAAAATGGGATCAACATGGTCAAGCACAACTTGCATTCAAAGAATACTTGTTCTTGGTCTTGAGCTCGTTCCTGGGTCAACACTTCTCCTTCGAAGCCTTTGGGCACCTCAACGTCTACTCGTAACGCGTGCAAATAGCAATAAATAAATAAACGGCAGGCAAAAAGTATTAAAAAATTCAAATAAAGTTCGTAAACAGAGAGCACATTTTTATAAATTTTTAGAACCTGGAATCGTCTAAATCGGAGTTAAAATACAAAAGTTATAATCGTTTAAAGTTTAAAGAAACTATTAATTAAATAAAAATAGAGAAAAATTCATAATAAAAAATTAATTAAAATTCATATTTGAGTAGGTCTCAATTTTATGAAAATTTAGAAATTTGAATCGCTCAAATCGGAGTTGAAACGCAAAAGTTATAAGCGTTTGAAGTTTGAAACTATATTTAAAATCAATAAACCGAATTAAATAAATAATTTCTTTTTCGGAAAAAGATTTATTGCGTCAGCATGACACGTGGACCAATCAGAAGCCACCACGTCGCCTCGGGTCCATGGACCCGGCTCACGGCTCGGCTCGGTCCACCGTGGACCCGGTCCACGGGCACGTGTGCCTCTGACATGTGGGACCCCCTGCTGACGTCAGCATGACGTCAGCACGGCTCGGCCGCACGGTTCTGACACGCGGGCCCCACCGTGACGTCAGCATGACATCACGGTGACGTCATGGTGCCGTTGGGCAGCCGTTGACACCCGGGCCCCACGCTGACGTCAGCGGTGACCAGGCGCGGCCGCGCTGACCGCGCCGGTCCAACTTCCGGACGCGTGGCTTGATCCGGACCGTTGATTTGAAAATCAACGGTCCAAATTGGATCTGGGCCGCGCACGTTGTGTACAACGTGGCTAATCTAGGCCGTTTGATTTGGATCGGACGGTCCAGATCTGATCGGGTTTCACCGCGTCGGGGGTGGGGGGGTGACGCGGCATGTCCCGATGGCCGACACGTGGCTAACTCTACGCCGTTCGATTTCGATCGAACGGCTGGGATCTACCAGGGCATGGTGCGGTTACGGCTACGTGGCTCAATCTCGTGCGTTGGATCTAAATCCAACGACTGAGATTGGATCTAAATGCCGCAACGTGGATCTCAATGCGGTGACGTGGACGAATGTGGGTCGTCGGATCTAGATCTAACGACTGAGAATAGATCCAAAACTGAAACGTGTAAAATTACCTCCGGTGACGTGGACGAATCTGGGCCCTCGGATCTTGATCGTACGGTGGAGCGAGCTCGCGGTTCCGGTGATGTCGCGGCGGAGCTGCGGTGGCCGGAGTTGGGGACTACGACCTAGCCAGCGGCGTTTCCATGCATCTCCGGCGAAGTGGGTGGTACCTCCAGGTGCGCCTCGTCCTTGCGGTTCCGGATCTGGGCTCGTGACTGCGGAGGATGGTGGACGGCGGCAAAAACAGCGCAAAACCGCGGCGGAATGCACGACCAACTACGGCGAGCTCTAGCGGCGCAACCATGGCGGCTCGGGCACGGTGAGTTCGGGCTACGGGTGCGCACGGGAGAGAGGAACACGATGGCGGCGGCGACGCTTTAAATAGGGGCCTCGACTTCCGTCAAAAGCGCGGAGAACGAGGCCCACCAGCTGCGACGGCGGAATTCGAATCCAATTCGGATTGGGTGGCGTGGCTCAACGTGGACCGTTGGATCAAGATCCAACGGTTGCGGGGGTTTGGGCTCAGGTGACTTGGCTGGCTCAGTCGGGCTCGGGTCCGGGTGATGTGGCGCCATCGTGGCCGTTGGATCTCGATCCAACGGTCACGATGTTAGGGTTAGGTTGGACTCGGGTCCGGTTCGACCGTGGTTCGGGTCGGGCTCGAGTCTGACTCGGACTCAGACTCGGTCGGAGGAACAGTAAATCCGATTCAATTTTCCAGCGATTAAATATTCCAATTAATTTCTAGAAATTCAATTAATTCAAGAAAAATAGCAAAATACTCAGAAAATTCCAGAAAAATTCTAGAAAATATTTTAGGGCATTTGGGACTCAAATAAAGTATTTTCATCAAAATTTTATTTGTAAACTTAAATTCTTTAATTATTTCAAAAGGGAATAAATTCAAATAAAATCCAAACAAATCCAAATAAATTCCAGAAAATTCCAAAAATTCACAAAAGTGCAAAATAACATTTAAATTCATGAAAAGCAAAAAATTGGGGTGTTACATATTGGTAGTAATTTTTTGGATTGATCTGACAATGATTTGGAAACTTAGTGACAATGCTTAAAACAACTGGGAGGTCGAGAAGGGTAGTTGTTGAACTCTAAAATAGTGCAATCCTTGCAAAATATCTAGTCTATGCCCAATCACTTGGCAAGGAGTTGACACTTATACTGCATTTGAGGGTGCTTGGATGCTTCCTATTATACCAATTACTTTTGTAACACCCCAGCATCTAGTATGCCCTGGATGTCACCAAACATAGTAGAACTAGCAACTAAACACCACAAATAAGAACAAATTACAGCAAGGGCATTAACGCTTTAACCGAAATTTCAGCAGCATCTCCTTTGTAATTCCATGGGTTGAAGCAACAGTAATAATATCACAAGCAATAGCATTATGGATAACATCTAAAACAACCATAACATGAAGTATAGCAACAATTTAAGACCAATTAATGAATTCAAACGTTTCATGGCTAAAACGAAGTGAACGATATAACCAAGCACACATTAAGGCATAATCCAGGTTCTAGCGCCATAAAATTAATCATCACAACTACGAATGAAAGAGTGTAGTTGTCTAAGTGTATGAAGCTACGTGAAGATGTGCCGCTAATCCCCTTTCCCACATGCCAGTTTCATGGTACCTAAAAAACAACATAAAACACAAGCGTGAGTTCATCACTCAGCAAAGTGTATTGCAATGGGACAAGCAAAACAGTTTTCAATATCATCATCATTACATCCCATATTCAACATCATAAACATCTCATGATTCATCATATAAACATCTCATTTTCATCATCAAATATGCAATTCAATGCACATGTCTCCTTGAAGCACATACCGGTATTGCCGAGTGCACACTTGTCGGTGTACACCCTCTTTCCCCTTCCATATCCCGTAGATGGAGGGTGCCTACTCTTACTGACTCGCTCCCATACACAACCGTGGATGGGACTACGAGGTAGGTCTTTCGTGTTCACTACGTGTGAACACAGTGGCCCGCATCAGAATGGGACGCCTCTTCCATTACGAATGCACATATGCCACATCATGTAATAACTTGCATAACGGAAACTTAATATAACAACGGCATATCTTTGAACTAGACATGAACATCATAACACATGCGAGGAACAACATGGCAGCATATCTTTGAACTAAACATAACACCATAACACATGCGATGAACAGCATGGCAACATAGAGCATTATTTAATATCATGGCAAAACTACACTACTAATTGGACACCCAAAACCTCAATTCCATCCCAATACACTTGCCTTCAACCGTGAGCGACGGAGTGACAAGAGGGGGGCGGCTAGGGTTTGAGGGAGGGGGTGGGGCGCATGTGCAAGGGCAGCTGGGCTTGCTGCCCCCAAAACCCCCTCCACATGGGCTAAATTCCCCCCACCTTCGACCCACAATGGTCCCCCAAAGCTCGAGTTAGATCCCCCAAGGCCCAAACTACCCCGAAAGGCCCAATTCCAACCCGGAAAGGCCCAACCTTCGGAAACGGCCCAAAAACATGCTACAAAAGTCATACCGTAATACCGTATTCTATATAGTCACATTCTGAGATGTCACAAATTTTCACTTGTTTAATTATACATTTATAGTCCTTCAGAAGCAGAGTGCTTTAGAATAGTTCAATATATGGACAACTAATCTAGTTTATGTCTGAATGTTGGCTACCTCCTTTGTTTTTTTTCTAGAGTGCTAGTTTTACAATATAATATATTTTTGGGAGGATATGTGGCCACCATGTCCTGTTTATCAGTAAACTAGGACTTGACAAAATCGGACCTGATCAAAGTCAATGTACCAGATTGTAGACTGGGACTTATGCAAAAGTCTGGACATAGACATGGACTAATCTATTCAGGTACTAGTGCAAATCAAGTCTTCATTTTTCATATTCACAATTGACTTTATGTTTTCAATTTGCATCTATTACTCTACAGAACTTAGTATTTCTAAGGCAGATTGTTAGCGGATGACATATATGACACAATTTGAGTTTCTGCTTACAGCTCTGATCAGAATACATTGTGGGTGTTTTGAGACATATTGACACATCATCGGTAGGATAGCCATTTACTAACAATCTATAAAAATAGTTACAATTGGTTGGCATAGCTTTGGTTCTATCATGAATCATTGCAGAACTTCATGATCAACGGCATTAGCACTACAAAACACAAACCATAACTGCTCTTAGAGGTAAATAGCAGTACTGTTTGCAAACCATCACTACTCTTAAAGGTAAATAGCTAGTCATCGAGAGCTCCATGTGATCAACCTTGAAACTTTGCCCATTAATATATGTAAAATATATATATTGACTACATGAAAATAATGTCAATGGATTTGAATTGCGAAATACTTTTGTAATGTATAATTTTAATAGTTTTGCTAGCATATCACAAAAGTATTGTAGTCATATGGAGCTCCAATTAAAGGAAAAGTTCAGTAAAGATTCGAAGGTGCTAGTTGTTATGTCTCATTTAGTGTTCATTGTTTTACATATGTTTAAATACCTGATTATGAGTATGTTTGCTTTGATATTATTAAAAATCTTGTGTTGGTATTTATGCATATGCTTCATTAACAATGATTAGTCATGGTTATTTAATTTGCTTGAAATTATTGCCTTGATAAAATTAATATGATCAATGCTAGAGTTTAGGTTGCGTAACCTATGCATCTCCCGTTCGAGAGTGCTTGTTTATAAATATGCTGAAATGTCATATTTATAAATTAGCTGTCTCGAATTGTCCACTTTTTTGGACAGTTCGAGGATATGTGGTTCGGGCAAGTTCTTGAGCTGTTGTACAAGTCCAGAGAAAGTTTTGGAAGCATCTACGTGGTGTTCTCCGAATACACACCCTCTTGACCTGTTGTTGAGGCATGTATTTGGAGAACAGGGGGGAGATGCTACCGAAATTTTCTCTGGAATTGTACAACAGCTTAGAAACGTGCCCGAATCACATATCCTTGAATAGGATTAGGGCCTAACCTAATTAGAGATTTGGAGTCATCGCTTATGTGAAATATAATCATGTCAGATATATGAATTGCTTTCTCTCATGAAGTTTAGGTTTGGCATATATATATATTCAAAATGTCACAAAGAGAGAGCACCGGCTCAATGCCAGAGAGAGAAGAAGATGCTCCCTCTGCGCCGCCAAGTAAGGTCAGAAAGGGTTGAGGACCGAGTAAAGGGGCCACAGGGAGAACTCCGCAGGTTCTCCACTTTAATACCACGGGAGTTTGCACGGGTCCTGGCAAGTGTAAGGGGCGCTACTCCTCTTTTCTCGGCCAATTGGTGAGGGAGAGAGTGCCGATCACAGTTAAGGACTGGAGGAAGGAAGTCAGCGTCGAGCAGAAGAACCGGCTGTGGGACGAAGTTAAGGGGAAATGGATTATACCAGAGGAAGATGAAATCAATGCGAGACGGTACGCTTTGAAGAGAATGGGTGTGGCTTTGAGGCATTTCAGGGTTATCATGCATGCTGAGTACGTGTTGAAAAGCTGTACTCCCTTCCAAAGGTATCCGTTTGTTACTCCCGAGGTTTGGGAGGAGTTCACAAGGATGAGGAATTTTCCCGAGGTGGAGGAGCTGAGAGAGAGGAACACCGCTATACAGAGGCATAACACACACGCGCATCACCTCGGTTCCGGCGGCTATGTAGGGAAGAATGCAGAGTGGACACGACAAGCCGAGGAGTGTGCAAACTCTGGGACAACGATGCCTTACTTCCACATATGTGAGGAGCGGGCACGCGACTGGGTATTAGCGAGGACGAAGAAAACCTTCGACGGTCAGCTTGTGGTTCCAAACCCTGTGATCGCACAGATCGTATCCACCATCGTAAGACATCTAACTTAGTACATTGCAGCTGACCCTTCCCATTGTATTGTAGAACTAACTTATATTCGCTTCCTGTAGGAGGAGGTAAACCAGCAAAAAGAGCAAGGAACGTTTCAAAGCCAAGGGTCAAGGGACATCCTATCTTCGGCAATCGGGAAGCCCGATCATAAGGGTCAGGTGCTTGCCGCAGGTGCGGGGCATACGAAGAGGTCCTTCTTCCAAGAGGAGAGCGCTTCCAGTGCCAGATCAAGATCATGGGAAGCACGTGAGGCGCGCCTAAGGGCGCAGGTGAAGGAGGAGGTGAGGTAGGAGATGGAGGAGGCATGGATTATACATGAGGAGCACCTAAAGGCTAAGATGATGGCGATGATCTCCCAGAGTTAGGGTCATGTAGCCTCGTCTGTTATACGCCCTAGTAGCTGCGTTTCCAGAAATGATCAGCCCGGTCCCCTCTTCAAGGTAATAAGTGTTTCTGAGTAAAATGTACATGAGTAAGCTAACAAAGATTATGATCAAGTTGCACACAGCAAAGATTATGATCAAGTTGCACACTTCTTGTAGGATCCTGCCAAGTGCTAGCTAGTCCTGATTGAAGACGGATTATGCATTGAGGTTGGACGCGGGGTTGCATTTCCAAGCAAGGAGGATGACACAGTGCATGGTACACCTTTGGGGAAGGGCTACATGAGGGTGCAGGTGGACTATGTCCACGATGATTTCCTGTCTCATGCGCTGGAGTTCCCCCCAAATGAAGATATCACCACTCTCGGGCAAGCACGGATGTCGTTCATCAAGTGGCCCACGACGGGTATTATAGTGTAGAAGGTATAAAACCCCGCATCTTGTCCATCATTTCAATACTGCAACACGTCCCGTTACATATGAATGTGCTTTACAGGTTATTGCTCCTGCACCTACTCCTACACTTGCTGCTACACATGTTCCTATGCTTGCTTTTGCACCTGCTCCTACGCTTGGTGCTGCACTCGCCTCTGCTCTGCTTCCTCAAGCATCGCACCGCTCACACTCGCTCATATCGCTATCGCATCGCTGCTCCTGCTACTGCACCTGCTCCTCCAGCTGCACCTACAACTTCTCCTGCTCCAAAACAGAGTGCACAGCTGGTGCACAAAAGGTCTACTAGCACGCTGACGAAAAATCCACAGGAGAGCTCAGAGAATCCCTCTGTGAAGAAGGCAAACTTGTTAGAGACCATAGAGCCCCCTCATGATTCTAAGCAGTACATACATGGAAAGCCTTTTCTCACAAGTAGTGAATTGAATGCTTTAGGCTTGTGCACTCGCTTGCTACATGGATGGTACATCGACAAGTCACATGAGGTCGAGCCTCGCATCAATTTCAATGTGAAGTATCGAGGGGGACACTTCCACCGCCAGGAGGATGGGACCTTCCCAGTGAGTTTTGAGGATTTGTTCTTTTTGTACAGCTTGAAAACCATCAATATTTCTACTGTACGATGCTGGACGTTGTGAGTATCGCACCATACTCATCCCTATGACTATTTATTGATTTTGTATTATGTTTTTGAGCCATTAACATGACTTGTAGGATAATGAGGCAGCGAGCTGTGACGGGTCGACACCTTGTCGGGTTTGTCGACCCCGAGATGGTGTTTGCGACCATGGCTAGGTTGCAATTAGAGTTCCTTGTAGGATACATCAAGCAGGCATTGCATGCTGAGGCGAAAAAGGACTTCATTCTCTTCCCGTACCACCAGGAGTACGTACTACTATAAAATTCAATTACTTGTACACACTTAAACCGTATATGAACTTATTTTCTTGCATTCTATACCGTTTAATAAGCAACCATTGGGTTCTACTTGTGGTTGTTCCGAGTGAAAACAAAGTCTACACATTTAACTCGCTAAAAAATAGACCGATGGACAACGCGATCCAGCCTATTTTTACCTCAATGGCATCTCTCCAATGTATGTAGGGCTTTCTTTTCTTACATTGCTGAAGGTGGTCGGCACAATGATAAACAAGGCAACAAATTGGAGTGTAAGTGCTTCAAGGTACAAGTGTCTATCATAGGATTTCTTTCTCACACCTATTATTCGTCTTCTAATTTAAGTTTCTTTGTTCACATTGTCATCAACAGGAATGTGATGACCTGTGCAGCTTTTATGTGATGCATCACATGCTGATTCTAGTCGGCGGCTCACAACTTTTCCCTAAGGTATAGAACTGATTATTGCACTACTGTCAATATAATACTTCCAATGTGATATTTGTTTACATGCATAATACTATCAGTCTTTTACAATCAAATTTTAAAACTTAAAATATATTAGTGCACTACTTTCTATTTTGTAGGACCTTGATATCCCACGGAAGAGCCTAAGCAACAAGGATCTCAAGAAATTACGAGACCACATATGCCAGTAGTACTAGACAGAAGTTATAGTGGAGGATGGTAGATTTAAAGACCCAACAGGCTCTTACTAGTCAATATAATGTAAATAATATTAATGTGAATGTGATGTGTACTGAATGCGATATGCTTGGATGTTTATGTGAATGTTCTGTGATAATGTATTAGAGATTCTGATGTACGTTCTGTGATAACATATTGTGAATGTTATGTGTCATATTGTGAATGTTTCGTGAATGAATGTGATATGGTCGGCACCAATGAATGTGATATGGTCAGCACCATCGCAATCGGTTCCTTGTTGGAAACGATTGTGATGTGGCCATTATCACAATCGGTTCTTGTGAGGGACTGATTATGATGATGAGTTTATTACAATCGGTTCTTATTGGAAACCGATTGTGATGGTGAGCTTATCACAATCGGTTCTTGTTTGGAACCGATTGCGATAATATGCTCATCACCATCGGTTCCAATAAAGAACCGATTGTGATAATCTTATCATCACAATCGGTTCCCAACAAGAACCGATTGTGATAATATCCTCATCACAATCGGTTCCAACAAAGAATCGATTGTGATAAGCTCACCATCACAATCGTTTTCCAATAAGAACCGATTGTAATAATCTCATCATCACAATCGGTTCTCAACAAGAACCGACTGTAATAATGATTATCACAATCGGTTCCCAACAAGAACCGATTGTGATAATTCCTCATCACAATCGGTTGTTTCCAATAAAGAACTAATTGTGATGAGTAATTATTACTATCGTTCTAGAACCGACGGTGATAAAGCTTCCTCATCTCTGTCATTAGACTTTCTATCGCTACTAGAACCGATTGTGATGACGAAAAAGAACCGATTCTGATGTACATTCCTGTAGTAGTGTAAGTAAAGAGTTTCATAAGCAAGTCACATACTTATTGATCAATATAATGATATACATTCATTGGACTAATAATCATATTATTATTCATAAACATAGTCATGCTATAATCATCCATATGACTGTCTCAAAGGCATAACACTAACAAAAAAATCATGGAAAAAAGCTGACATGGAAGACACCATACCCCACCAAGTCGATCCCTAACCAATGCCCTCATCCTAGGAGACCCAGCGCATTGACATCGTCCTCTCCTCTCCAAAACTGGTCCACTACTCATCGGTGGAGAAGAGAGAGGGAGGGAGACTGATGCAGAGAGTGAGGAGAGAGAAGGGGGAGGATATTTTTATGCGTCATGGTGTTCCTAGACTTGTCATAAAGCATATGCATTCAACTACAAATATGTTGCGTCCTAGATGTATTATGTACTAATTAGGATGTTTTCTTTGTATTCATATTAATTAGACAAGAAATGAAGTCAACTACTAAATGTGTACATTGCTTGATATATGTGTATGAGAATTTTAATGTTCATTGTGCGATTTAGGTCACATTAGACGATATGTATCAATATTTTTTAAGTCTCCGATACAATGCACAGGCACCTTACTAGTTTCAATTAGATGCATTATACACCGGATATTCTGATGGAGATCATAAATGCGTAGATTAATCATGCATAAATATTACATTTGTATTTTCAATTATAGGTATGGAAGTTGGATATCAAATACAATTGTACTGTAATATCTATGCGCGGTAATTTTGCTAGTTAATCAAGAACTTAGAATCATATATATGTGTTGTGGGATGGGACCTCACGAACAGAAATACCTCCTGAAGTCTTCTCCTCTCTCTCCTTTTATAGGGAAGCTGAGGGTGGGTAGCTACAACCGCATGCAAAGGTAGGTTCTTTTTCCGACTGGACCTGACAAAGGATTACAGGCCCTTTTTCAGTCGCTTCCCAGACACCATCCTCCACCTGTCCCCGGACCGAGGTCTAAATAGTCTTTACATAGAGTTTTCACACATTATGCCTTGTCTCATCCTCCCTATGTGTCAAGATACTGACCGGTATAGTCTGGGTGGAGTTGAGGACCTTGCCCCGCTCGTCAGAGGGAATGGATATTTTAGGTCTACAATAGGAGCCCCTCATGGCTACAGGCCGGCTCCGCTTCGCCCTCGGCCATGCCACAATGCAAATTTCCATTTATTCTTTTGGGCGTGTGGAGCGAGATCCTCTATAATGCCTTTGATCATGCGCTCCATTTTATCATGTATGGACGGGATAATCTCTATGCGGGTGGTATTGTCCTTTGAAATCGTGCGTCGTGTCTCTTTATGACGCCTCGGGCTGGGTGTCAAAACCGTCAGCCCACTCGCCCACGTTTGTACGTCTCCCCCTTTCTCTCTCTTTTTTTTGATGGACGCCATGTGTTTGGATCCACGATTGAGGGGAGCAAGGTTTTTCCCCTTTTAAGCGCGATGGACGATGAGAACAAGGCACTTTCTGGTGTTCATTTTTTATCGTGCCTTTTTTGTCTTCTTTTCCCGCTCATCCTGTTTATTCTTCAACATTGTGGTCCTCTTGCCCATGGCTGCCCAACGCCCTCCTCAAATGAAGCCAGTCTTGAGTGAGGAAGACGCAGCCACGTTGTCCCCGGTCTTGGGGCGCTCCTCCATGGGCCATGACAAGCTCGACATTTTGGCGAGGGAATTCGGTGTAGCGCATTCTACTATGCGCCCTCCCGATGAAGATGAGACGCCTCAACCACGGTTGGACAAGGCGGTGTTGTTCGCCGCCTTCTTGGAAGTGGGGCTTCGGTTCCCTACCGCCCCTCTGGTGGGTGCTATGTTGTGGGTCTTCCGAGCGGAGCTTTCACAGCTTACGCCTAACGCCATCATTCGAATGGCGGTGCTGGAGTGGGTCTTCCGCCCTACCGAGTATACGTTGACTGGGCGGCTGTTTCCCTGATTGAGGACGCATTTTGGCAGCCGAAGCAACAGAGGGCCGGCGATGGGATTCAATGGTCCTGCTTCAGCTCTTTGAACTTCCAAACAAAGAGGTCACTGGCGAAGGAAATTCTGGTGGCCACGGCGAAGGGGAAATGGGAGTCCGGATGGATGCAACGTTGGTATTACCAAATGGTCGACGGTGTGGATTCGGCCCTCCGTACCTCTATGGGTCCTGTTCGAGCAATTCGTTCTCCAAACCTGACCACCTCCACTGAGGAGGCGAGGCTTCTTGAGTATCTGAAGGCCCTTCATCATCAAAGCTCAATGCGTGATTTAGTCGAGGAATTCTGTCTTTGTCGGGTGGAGCCCCTGGCGAGGAATCCTGCGGTTACTCTGGCACGGTCATCAGGAGGCACGGTGTCCGTGGTCCGGCCGGTGGGGACCGGGGACCTCAGGCGCGGAGCAGCCGAGAGACTGGCGCGTGGACTTTTCGGGCCTTGTAAGCCCATGGAGTACGAGGCTGCGATGGAGGTGATTGGGGCCGCCAGGAACGTTCGATTTTCTACATGGGGGCGGCGCGCGGCCCCTAGGCCTAGGGGTGCAGGAGGCTCTCCCCGTCCATTGAAGCGTGCCAGGACAACTCTCGCGGCTGCAAGTCAGGCGGTCGTCCCTCCCAATGGGATTGAGGATTTGGGTGAAGACGACGGCGATGATGACTGAGACGGCGAGGAGATGGACGAGGAGAGCAATTCCTCCTCTTCCGAAGCGGCAGCATCGTTCGACCCAGGCTTGTAACACCCCGGCATTTAATATGCCTGAATGCTACCAAAAATAAGCTAAACAACATCTAAATACCACAATTAAACATAAATTCCAGCAAAGGCACATATGCTAAAAACCGAGATTTCGGCAGCATCTCCTTTGTTTTAACATGATTTGAAGGAGCAACACAGTAAAGCAATATAAGGCAATATGAGAGACAGTTAAAACAGCAATAATTAAAGACTTAACGACAATATAACTCTACTTTCAAGCATTTAATGTCTCCAAGAGTCAAACGAACAATAAGACTCTGATAAAGCAAAGCTAAACCTTAAAGCAATAATCATCACACGCAGTTTATTCTCAAAAACTAATTGAATGACTTGTGGAATCAAATGAGTGAAGCTACGTGCGGAAGTTTGACTATTTCCCTTCCCCGCATGCCGGTCTCATGGTACCTAAAACAACAAGAAAACACAAGCGTGAGTTCAAAACTCAGCAAGCATATTGCAATGGTACAACAACAAGAACAATTACATGGCAATAATATCTCACATCGTGTAAACCATCTCATTCATGATCACATATTATTATCGTCATCATTATGTATGCAATGCAATGCGATGCTCATGTCTCCTTGGAAAATCATACCGGTATGGTTGAGTACACACCCGTCGGTGTGCACCCTCTCCCCCCTTCCATCCCGAAGATGGAGGGTGCCTACTCCTCGCTTCCAAACACCGCGGTGGATGGAATCACGATATAGGACTTACTCATTGGCTCTCCGGACTAGTCATAACTTTCTCACCGACCTTCCCCGGATTAGTTATGACTTTCTCACCGCCCGGGCCATGTAACATGCCATGTATGCAAACATGCCAACATCATAATTAACTTGTACATTAACACATGGCATCATAGCATACTCATCATATCATAGGGAATCATTAAAGCATGGCAAGTGATCATATCATGTAATCAAGTTCATCTAGTCTCAACTAGCAACCTACAAACCGCTATCCATTACAATACACTTGCCTCAACCACGGGCAACGGATTGGCGGGAAGTAGAAGGCACTCCCGGGGTCGCACCACCTGCACATAGGTACCACACACTCACAATCATGTCCACAAAACAGTACGCAAACCCTCATCTACCCCGACATTGCCAACTACTCGCAAAACCCAAAAACAGAGGTTCTGTCCCGTCGGGACAGCAGCCTTCCAAAAGGCATAACTTGGGTTTTGGGACTCCGAATCAATTAAACGAGTACATCCTCGCGTAGCTTAGGTAATTTCCTAACTTTTTCTAAGTATACAGAAAGACTAATTCGGACTCTAAAGTTGTGTAATCTACAAAATACCGTGATCTGTTCCAATCACGTCACAGATTTTAATACGCTCGGTAAAACAAGCATAACTTTCAAACGACTGGGCGTAATTTAAAGTTCTTTATACCAACTGAAAGGTATTGAAATTACCTACAACTTCTTCAACAGCCGTACGACCAAATTCCGACTCTAAATTGGCGAAAAACCAAACCCTAGGTCGACTGCTCATGCTGCCCGAAATAGAGAACGTGACAACTTCTAGATCTAATCCAATCTACTCAATTCCAACACCACCAATTGATCTAAAAACATGATAATGACCCTTAGAACAGTACCTAGCCCAACCCCAAGGAGTCCCATGGCCATACCTTCGCCCGACGCACGAAAACCCAATAGATCTCCTCCCGGGTTGCTCCTCGCTCCAACGGATGGATCTTCGAGGTGCAGGGGTGGGGAGGCTACCCTAGGGCAGCAAGGGGGTGGAGGAGAGGTGGTGGAGAGGTGGGGAGCAAAGGGGTCAAAGGGGGGCCGCACAGCCGAAGGGGGAGAGGGGAGGTGTGCGGCTTGGGCACAAGGGGGAAGTGGGGGGCGCACAAGGCTGGTTGGGGCGCACAAGGGGGCAGGGGGAGCCCCTTTTACCAGCCCAAAACAGGAGTCCTAATCCTAAATGGACTCATACTCCATCCCACCAAAGCCCACAACCCCTTCTTTTAGGCCCAAACTCCCGGAAACGCAATTAAACCTCCTACCATATTTCATAATGTTTTTGAGCTCAACATTCACTTTTTATAAGGTTACGACACTCCGTGGTGTCACAGGGCTCTTCCTCTAAGCCCGCTCTCGGCGCGGGGCTCCTCAAAGTACAGTCTGCCGCTATTGTGGCAGAATCCTCAGTTCCGCTTCATACCCTCGGTCCTATTTCAAGTGAAGGCTTAGCCGAGGCACAATCTATGTCTATGGCTATGGTGCCGTTAGCCCCATCTCACACCTTTGATCCGACCCTCGGCGCGCGCCCAACTGAAGAATTGTCCCCAGGGTATTCGTTCTTACATATCCCAGGGGTGGATTTGGTTGACTTGGATGATGATGAAGAAGATAACAGCCCTATCCTGGAGGTAACGTAGGATCTTCCCGAAGGGGTGATTGTCTCTACAGCGGAGGGACCGCCAAATCCCCTCGAAGGTGCGGTCGACCCTATAGCGGAGGGGGTGCATATCCCTTCCAAAGGAGAGGCTGACCTTATGGCGGAGGGGGAGCGTGGTCTCCGCCTGGACGCTTCCGCCCCAGATACTCCCCTAGGCGCCGAAGGTCCAACTCCTAAAACTTTTCCTACGGACCCCTCTGGTCGTATCTACCCTTCGAAGCTTGACGAGGTGTGTGCAGGAGGTGGGGGCGTGGAGACAGCGAGGGAGGCTGCGGTAGCCGGATTAGCCCCTACGGGGCCTCCCGCTGCTCCACCGATGCTAGCCGAAGCTAGGGGTTCGGAGCCCCGGGCTACCACTCCTGCAGGCGCTTCCTCCGCAGGTGGGGGGACCTTTCTTTCCGAACTGGCAATCTTTGGAAGCCGGTCTTTTAAATTTGACCTCTCGGATTTTTCTACCTGGGATTTTGAAAGCGGGGTTGCATCGGGCCACGCTCTGAAGAGGATGCACTCAGCCTTCGCCCCTTACAACCAATCTGTGGCCCTCTTCAAGGGTCTCCATGATTTTGCACTCTGTGAGGCCTCCATGGACCTTTCTTTGAAGGTACCCTTCCTCTTTCAGCGACTCCACTTTTTTTTTGCGGTTCAATCCGTAGCTTCCTTAGCTTAGGGTATAGGTTGTCTATTTTAGGGGGCCATTGTGGCAGTGGAGGTGACCCGTTAGGTCCATTCGTGTATGAGGGAACATTCCGCAATGGTCGATGAACGTGACGTGGCAAGGAAACGTGGAGAGGAGTTGGAGACAGAAAAGGCTCATCTGGCGAAGGCTCTGAGGATATCTACTAAATCATTGGCGAAGGTGCAGGTCGAGCTGGCTCAGAATCAGGACATGGCGGTCCGAAACGCTAAGCTTGAAAATGCAGTGTCGTCGATGAGGAGAAGCCTTACTGATGCGGAGCAAGCTCGCATCGTAGCAGAGCGAAACGCGGAAAAGAAAGATGGTTGCATCGAAGAGTGGAAAAATCTTTTGAAGGTCGCGGAGGAAGGTAAGGATATACTCAAGAAGGCTATGGAGGAGCTGATGGAGCCGTGATGGCAATATGGGTGTCCCGATCTTTCGATGAGAAACACACGATCGATTTGTTAGAGTCGACTTTGACTATCCGACTACACCGTACGACGACGATGCGCCTTAGCAATCGCTAAACCAACTCCAGCGGGTTATTGATCTTGCCGTGGGCACGATCAACCTGAACACGAAGTTCAATTCCTGCAAGCAACCGAAGAACAAGCAAGAACAATAGGATAAGCAATCTGAAATTGCGGATAAAACTGGAAGCGAAACAAAGTGGAGTCTTATTGACGATCTTGATAAGGTGGTCATCCAAAGACAACTTCGCGAGGATCAAGTTTGCACTTGGCTAAACTAATCAAATAAAACCCCAAAACCCTAAGGAGCGGATGTCTGGCTATTTATAAGAGGTAGGGGGTGGGAAACACGTCCAAAGCAGAAGGATACCAACTACAACTCTATTACAAGGCCCAAAGCCCACGTCTTCTCGATTTGGAAAAGTGACGCCAATTGTTTTGCAGATTCCCGTTGACTCGTTAGGAATTTGGAGATGGGGCCAGATCCTTTGGAAAGAGGGCGTCGAAACCTTTCCAACCAGTACTCATAGACCTCAAACACCCTTGTGGATCAAAAGTTATGGTCGTTTGAAGTTGGTGCTGTCCCGGAGGCCGAATCCGAGTTGAACTTGTGCACCGGAAGAATTGGCTTCATGCTTGGCGTTTGGGAGTCCTTCTCCATGGTTCCTAAGGACAATAAAATCATCACGAGGATTAAATAGCATTCCATTCATAAAATTATCTGTATGCAACCCGAGGAACGATTCACCTGGTAATTGAATTGTCGTGCCCGAGCTCGAGTAATTGGCCCTTGTATGACATTGTTGGTTTCCATTGGGTTTGTAAGTATGGCCGTATCCATGGTAGTGATGTCCTCATCATCCTCCCTTCTTGCATTTGAGTCGTCCTCGACTCAAGTTCATCATCCTCTCCTGTATGGTTTCAAATCGGCAATGTTGAATGTGGGACTAACCCCAAAATCTGCAGCAATTCAAGCTTGTATGCATTATCATTAATCTTTGCCAATACTTTGAAAGGACCATCATTTCAGCGGCATCAACTTAGATTTTCTTAATGCAGGAATCGATCTTTTACTTAAATGCAACCAAACTAAATCGCCTGGTTCAAAAGTTACATGTTTCCTTCCCTTACTACCAGTAATTTTATATTTAGCATTCATGCGTTCTATGTTTTCTTTAGTTGTCTCATGCAGTTTCATAATCAAATCAGCACGTTGTTTAGCATCAAGATTCAATTTCTCAGAAGATGGTAGAGGTAACAAATCAATTGGAGCATGAGTTACAAATCCATATACAATCTCAAAAGGGCACATCTTAGTAGTAGAATGCATAGACCGATTATAAGCAAACTCAATATGAGGCAAACATTCTTCCCACAATTTAATGTTCTTTTTCAACACAGCCCTAAGCATAGTAGATAAAGTTCGATTAACGACCTCGGTTTGTCCATCAGTTTGGGGATGACAAGTAGTAGAAAATAAAAGTTTAGTCCCCAATTTAGCCCACAAAGTTCTCCAAAAGTGGCTTAAGAATTTAGTGTCACGATCTGAAACTATTGTGTTAGGCACACCATGTAGCGAACAATTTCACGAAAGAATAAGTCAAGAATGTTGGTAGCGTCATCGCTTTTGTGACAAGGTATGAAGTGTGCCATTTTAGAAAATCTATCCACAACGACAAAGATACTATCCTCCCCTTCTTTGTTCTAGGGAGTCCTAAAACAAAGTCCATAGAAATATCCTCCCAAGGCACGTTAGGAACAGCAGAGGCATGTATAAACCATGGGGATTAAGTCGTGACTTAGCTTGTTGACATGTAGAACAGCGGCGATGAAACGTTCCACGTCTCGTCTCATTCTCGGGCCAAAAGAAATGGCTAAGCGAGTATGTCCTCCGTCCTTTTCACACCAAAGTGTCCCATCAATCCTCCTCCATGCGCTTCTGTAGCAATAACAAGCGAACGAGAACTAGCTGGAATACATAGTTTGTTTGCTCTAAACACAAACCCATTATTGAGGACAAATTTGTTCCAAGTTTTTCCCTCTTTACAATTGAGCAACACATTTTTGAAATCATCATCATGCACATATTGCTCTTTAATCGTTTCCAAACCAAAAATTTTGAAGTCAAGTTGTGAGAGCATGGTATATCTCTAGACAAGGCATCAAGAATGACATTATCCTTTCCCTGTTTGTGTTTGATGACATAAGGAAATGACTCAATGAATTCAACCCACTTTGCATGTCTACGGTTCAGTTTAGCTTGACTTCTAATATGTTTTAACGATTCATGATCCGAATGTATAACAAATTCCTTGGGCCATAAATAATGTTGCCATGTTTCTAAAGTTCGAACTAGCGCATATAACTCCTTATCATAAGTAGAATAATTCAAACTTGGCCCACTCAATTTTTCACTAAAATAAGCAATGTGTTTTCCTTCTTGTAGCAGAACACCACCCAAACCAATTCCACTAGCATCACATTCTAGCTCAAAATTTTTAGAAAAGTCAGGAAGGCGGAGTAAGGGTGCATGGGTTAACTTAGCTTCGAGAATGTTGAAGGCATCTTCCTGCGGCTTGCCCCAAGCAAAAGGTACACCCTTCTTGGTGAGCTCATTCATGGGTGCAGCGATGGTGCTGAAGTCCTTCACAAAGCGACGATAGAATCCAGCAAGTCCTAGAAAACTTACTTTGTGTGACCGTGTTAGGAGTCGGCCAACTCTGTATTGCTTCAACCTTGGCTTGGTCAACTTCAATTCCCTGTGGAGTAACAACATAGCCAAGAAAAGATACTCGATCCGTGCAAAAGGTGCACTTCTCAAGGTTACCAAATAAGCGTGCATCGCGTAAAGCATTAAAAACAACACGTAGATGTTCAAGATGATCCTCTAAAGATTTGCTATAAATCAAGATATCATCGAAGTAAACTACCACAAATTTTCCAATGAAAACACGTAAAACCTCGTTCATCAGTCTCATGAATGTGCTAGGAGCATTAGTCAACCCGAAAGGCATTACTAACCACTCATATAACCCGAACTTAGTTTTAAATGCTGTTTTCCATTCATCTCCTAACTTCATGCGAATGGTGATAGCCACTCGCAAATCCACTTTAGAGAACATAGTAGAGCCACTTAGTTCATCAAGCATATCGTCTAACCGAGGAATAGGATGGCGATATCTAATGGTGATATTATTAATTGCTCTACAATCCACACACATGCGCCATGTTCCATCTTTCTTAGGTACTAAAATGACTGGTACACACAAGGACTAAGAGATTCACGTGTACCCTTTATCAAGCAATTCGTGAACTTGGCGTTGTATCTCTTGTGTCTCTTCGTGGTTGGTTCTGTAAGGTGCTCGGTTGGGCAAGGATGCCCTGGAATGAGATCAATTTGATGCTCAATCCCTCTAATTGGCGGCAGCCCTAAGGGATGTCCTTTGGAAAGATGTCGGTGTATTCTGCAAAGGTTAGTGACAACAGGAGGCAAAGAGAGGACATCTCCTCTAGAGAAAACAAAGTTTCTTTGCAGACCAAAGCATAGCATGTAGACCTACAAATAGCCAACTCATTCAAATCAGATTTTGTTGCAAGAAAACAAGCACCTTTCAATTTAATCTCATTCGACAGCACAATCAATGTTAGATTCTCTCTGTTTATGTTGTTCAAGTCCTTTGGTGACAATCTGATTTTCACTCTTAGAATTCTCTCGATTTTTCTCTTTGCTTGATCTAGCGATTTCATCCTTTACAATGGCATCGAGCGACATTGGGTGTAGCACAATTTTCTTTTCTTTATGCACAAAAGAGTATTGATTTGTTCTACCATGATGTAAACAATCCTTATCATATTGCCACGGTCTACCTAATAACATAGAACATGCTTGCATAGGTGCGACATCGCAATCAACATAATCATGATAGGAACCTAAAGCGAAATGTACTCTTACCATGCGAGTTACCTTGAGTTTGCATTGTTGTTGAACCATTGAATGTGGTAGGGCTGAGGGTGTGGTCTAGTGGAGAGTGCTAGCTTCTCCACCATGTCCATCTTTGGCTAGATTATTGCAACTCCCACCATCAATGATTATTCGAATGGATCGCTCCTTGATGACGCCTTTTGTGTAAAACAAGTTGTGGCGTTGATTTGGATCGGCGCGAGCAATCTGAGCACTAAGCACACGTTGTGCAATAATACTCAAATATTGGTCAAGCATCACCAGCGCTCACGTGTACCTCGTCGTGCTCGGCATTTGGATCGCCGTCTTCATGTTCAATGAGCAAAGCATATGTTTCGTCATCAAGATCACTTGCCGAGTCATACTCGCCGTCTTCACGGATTATTAGCACACGCTTGTTCGGACACTCCCTCATCATGTGACCGAAACCCTTGCAGCGATGGCACTGAACATCTTTAGTGCGTCCGTTGATGCCAAGCGGCGACGAACTATTTGTAGTAGCTTGTGTGGCACTTTTCGTCGGCGTTGGTTGTGGTGCCGAATTTGCGGTGGTGGGCGCCGTTCTGTTGATGGAAGAGGTCGGCGTGGTAGTGCGACGGCGGGGGCAGCAGGGGTGCGCGGTGTCCACGAAGTAGTTCGACCTGCAGAAAAGTTAGTCTTGGCCCTCGATTGACGACCACTGCACTTCACGTTCAGCTTTGCAAGCAAGATGGAACAACCGAGTCATCGAATTATAATCCTTATAGTCTAGAATATCCTGGATTTCTCGAGTTAAACCACCTAAGAAACGAAGCCATAGAAGCTTCCTCATTCTCAATTAATCCACAACGCAACATGCCAATTTGCAATTCTTGGTAATATTCTTCCACCGAATTCTTACCTTCTTTGTAAGTAGCTGCAATTTATTTAATAAATCTCTAGCATAGTATGAAGGAACAAATCTATGCCTCATTAGCAATTTCAAGGCTTCCCAAGTGGTGGGTATATTATTTGGATGAGCACGGCAATGTTCTCTCCACCAAGCGAGAAGCAAAATCAGTGAACTCACTTGTGGCAGCTCTAACTCTTCTATTCTCAGGGAAATCATGGCACGCAAATTTTTGATCCACAAGTAATTCCCAACTAAGGTAACCATCGAGTCATATTTACCTTCAAGCGGTGGCATGTTGAAATTTACCTTAGGGAAAACATCATCTCGTTCTCGTTCCTTGGTCGTGGAGGATCACGTCGCATACCTTGTTGATTGAAGCGTGGCCGTTGATGGTTCACGATCATTATCGTAATGGATGGGGTTGACCTCCTCCACATCGATGGTGTCATCATATTCGTGCTCTTCGTTCTGTTCTTCTAAATCTGTTGGGGCCTCCCTGTGGAGCTGAATTGTTGCTTGGACGACGGGAGGTGGATTGGAAGCACCAGATGCAAAGCTGCAAAAGTATCAAGTCTAGCCAAAATAGTAGCAAGAGTAGTGTTAGCAATCCCTTGTGCGGCCTCGATGGATCTGAGGCGGTCTTCTGCATTGACATACGCTCATTAGTGAGCCGTACATCCTCGCTAAGACCATCGGTGGTTTCCCTCGTCATCTTTTGGAAGTGAGTAATGATGCCCTTGGTTCGTGGAGAGTGATGAAGTGAACTCGTCACACCGACATGGTTAGTTGATGACAAGGAAACAAAAACCACAAGTATAATGTTCCTATCGACTACTAGGTGGCAAGTCTCTCAAGCACTCAAGCCTATGACCCAAGTTCTTACAAGTTCTTACAATGCGGCGGCGTTGTCGGCCGTTAGCGTTGTCAAAGGTTCTCGAAGTTTGTGTAGAGCGATTGCCAAGGGATCGAGCGCTGTCATGCGGGTAGAAAGTGGAGCTTGGACAGGCTTAATTTAGTAGCAAAGGTTAGCAATAATCCAATCGGTGAATGCAAAATTGAAGAATTGTTCAACGTCTAGTCACTGAGTTCTTGACTCGAGGCTAGCAAGGATCGTGACTCAAAAGCGTGGTCGGCGGCCGATGCAGATTCCTTGTGAATAAAAAAAAAATCAGCGAAAAAAATTCGCGAAAGAAGGGAACTATCTCAAAAGACTGGTGATTTTGTGAAAATAGGTTTGGCACGTAAAAAAAGTTTTTTTTTTTTTTTGCGGAACGATCCGACTCGTTTTTCTTTCAAGTGCTATGCAGGCGGAAGACCAGTCGTGTGACCAGTCGGGCGGCGGTGAAGCGATCGATCGGCGCCGACTGATCGGGCGAACGATGGCGACCAGGTGGGCGACGATCGAGCGGCGACGATCGACTAACAGTGGGCGACGATCAGTGGCGACGGTCGGCGGCGACGATCGGAGGCGACGGTCGAGGCAAACAACGGTCGGCTAACGGTGGGCGACGATCGGCGACGATCGGGGCGACGGTCGGAGGCAACGATCGGCTAACGGGAGGCGGTGGTCGGACGACCAAGTAGACGATCGATCAAGCGGCGACGATCGGGAAGCGACGATCGGCTAACAGTGGGCGACGGTCAGTAGCGGCGCCGATCGGGAGAAAAGAAAACTTGGTCCGAACACCTTTTCTTCTCTTTTTTTTTTTTTTTTTTTTTTTTCAACAGTTCGGGACCGAAAGCGGAACACAACTTCGAAACCGAATACAACTCGAAACCGCTTTCGACCTGGACTCCAACTAGACTAGAATTCAGCAACTCGACACGACGATGCAACCAAAAATTCAATAACGCAGCGATTACCTTTGGAAAGGAAAATGCGAGGCTCAAATTGTTTTGGTATGGGGAGATCCAATCGATGGCGTTTCTACGGACTATAGGAAAGATATCAATCTACTAATCTAGGGTAAAGAATTCTCACCGAGCAACCTGGTTTGCTCGATACCACTTGATGGGCCGTGATGGCAATATGGGTGTCGATCTTTCGATGAGAAACACCACGATCGATTTGTTAGAGTCGACTTTGACTATCCGACTACACCGTCATTTACGACGATGCGCCTTAGCAATCGCTAAACCAACTCGGTAGGTTATTGATCTTGCCGTGAGCACGATCAACCTGAACACGGTTCAATTCCTGCAAGCAACCGAAGAACAAGCAAGAACAATAGGATAAGCAATCTGAAATTGCGGATAAAGCTGAAGCGAAACAAAGTGGAGTCTTATTGACGATCTTGACAAGGTGGTCGGCCAAAGACAACTCGCAGGATCAAGTTTGCACTTGGCTAAACTAATCAAATAAAACCCCCAAAACCCTAAGGAGCCGATGTCTGGCTATTTATAAGAGGTAGGGGCGTGGGAAACACGTCCAAAGCAGAAGGATACCAACTACAACTCTATTACAAGGCCCAAAGCCCACGTCTTCTCGATTTGGAAAAGTGACGCCAATTGTTTTGCAGATTCCCGTTGACTCGTTAGGAATTTGGAGATGGGGCCAGATCCGTTGGAAAGAGGACGTCGAAACCTTTCCAACCAGTACTCATAGACCTCAAACACCCTTGTGGATCAAAAGTTATGGTCGTTTGAAGTTGGTGCTGTCCCGGAGGCCGAATCCGAGTTGAACTTGTGCACCGGAAGAATTGGCTTCATGCTTGACGTTTGGGAGTCCTTCTCCATGGTTCCTAAGGACAATAAAATCATCACGAGGATTAAATAGCATTCCATTCATAAAATTATCTGTATGCAACCCGAGGAACGCATTCACCTGGTAATTGAATTGTCGCGCCCGAGCTCGAGTAATTGGCCCTTGTATGACATTGTTGGTTTCCATTGGGTTTGTAAGTATGGCCGTATCCATGGTAGTGATGTCCTCATCAGGAGCACTCTCAGCAGCTCACGGCAGCAAAAAGGGACGTTCAAATGCATCTTATCAATACCAAGCGGGTGGAAGAGCAATGTGAGATGGTCCAAAAGGCACTAGAGTCTTTGTCCTCCGGGGTTCAAGAGGCAACCGATATTTTCCTCCGACAGCTCCCCCATTTTGGAATTGATGCTGCTTCATGTCGCATTCCCTCATCCGACTCGGAGGCTATCAATTTCCTTCAAAACTCAGCCGGGATACTTAGGACTTCCACTGTGACCTTCGGAGACCACTGCACCCGGCTAGGCCGTCTGAAGGCCGCTCAACTTCTTGAGGCGAGGGGCTGCGGGCACGTGCACGAACACTTTGGTGTCACCTCCGCTGTTTCGACACGGCCTGGATTCGCCGACATGGCCTCTTCCAGGAAACCTTCTTCTGCTGCGATTCGGCTAGACTCTCGTTATATCTCCGACTTCTAGAGCGAACACGGAGAGAGCACTGAGAAGGAGTCAGTACGCCGAGCCTGGGCGGCAATGAGCTCCTACGAGTCAGCTGCTAAGGTAGGCGATGCAAAAGGCAAAGGGAAGTTACCCCCTTCGTAACTCTTTTCTCCTTTTTGCGAAAGTCCCCCACGTGTAAATGAATTCGTTTGCTTGTCGTATTAAATTTTGATGTGTACATTTTTTTCTTCACTTACTTCCTTGGGGTCCAAACCCTTTAGAGTCCATTCATGTCAAGTCGAAGCAGTTTGCGTGGAGTAGTATCAGTTTCGCCCTTCCTTGGCGAACGCGCACTAATCGATTTAATGCTTAGAAGATGGACGGACTTCTCGGTTTCCCACGATAGCATTTACTTGCAACTCCTTGTTTTCTTCTTGCCATGTGTGTATATACAAGGGCATCACTATTGCTAGCGTGAATAGCGACTCTTCGGCTTTGATTTGTTTGGCGATTTGTACGTTTCACTCTCATCCCAGTTTGCCCCTGCCTGTTCTCCTTCGACAGCCCGACCGTGATGGCCGATGTTCCGCCTATCTCGGTCAATGGGGGAGGTCTTTTAGTCGAGCTCTGGATCGACTACAACTGCGCCATGGAGGAACTCACGGTGCATGAAGCCATCACCCGCGACATCGCCAACATCTACATACTGATCGAGTGTAACATCCCAACATTTTCAAAAATTATAAAAATAAAAATCTAAGATTTAAAAATAAAATTAAATAGAAATTTTAGATTGAATCAAGAACTTAATTTGAAATTTGATATCCTCATATCTTTTTCCTAAAACTTGATAAAAAGTAAATTCGATTTGGAAAAAATTTTTTTCCAAAAGAACAAATTATTAAAATGAGATTCAAAGATGATCCTAATTCTGAATAAACATCTTTTCTAAATTTCCAAAATCATTTATTGATTTTCCTTCTTTGAAAAGGGAATTGATAAAAAGATAAGAAGTAAATGGTAAAATGGTAAAAGATTAAAATTACCATAGTAAATTTTGGATAACCCTAGAATTCCCTAGAAATTATCCTTGGCTGGTCAAAAGTAGGTGTGAAATCATTTTGCAAGTTGATAGGATAAATTAATTGGATAAGCCTATCCTTGGCCAACCCATGTCAGAATTTTTGAGGAAATCCTAGAACTATCCAGCGCCTGGAATTTTTACCATGTGAGCTCAGTAACCTTATCTCATCTACAAAAATTTACAAAAACAAATAATTGATTTTATTATTTATTCCTATTTATTTATTCCCATCCTGAAAATCTATAAAATGGAGTAAAAGAATTTTAATAAAATAAATAATAGGATTTTGACTTTGAAATTTTTATGGTAGAACCCTGACATAGGTTTACATCTTCAATAAAAGTTTCAAAAATTAATATGCCAATTTATATCTTAAAATAAATAAATTACCGAATTAGAATTTCTGCACAGTTTATCTTGTCAGAATTTTCATAAAATATTGGTAGGGAATTTGTGTTCCAGAATTTAACTACGTGTTGGTAACTCATCCAGGATCTTTATATAAAAATATAGAAAATTCACGAAGTGTGTAGATCCTCCAATTAATTCGTTTGCTGTCAGATTAGAGAGCCCTAGAGTTTTCTCTTTCTTTCACCTACACGTGGGACCCACTTCCTTTTTCCTCAGCCGACCTTCATTCTTGCCTCTTGCCAACGACCACTTCCATGTGGACCCACACGCCATATCTTTACTCCCTCTATTCTTCTCTGCCATTCTTCTAGTTTCTTCCTCTCTTCTTGCTTCTTCTTTCCACGGCAGAAGGAGCACTCGAGACTCCGATCAAGCTAATGCAGCCAACTTAATTAATGCACTGCCAGATCTCCTCTCTAGCAGCGTCCCAATTCATGCAGCTCCGACAAGCCACCTTCACACATGGACGTTCACACCACCGTGCTAGCCACCACTGTCCTCCTCTTCTTGTTTCTTTTCTTGCCTCACGCCCACGCTGCAGCCAGCACAACCAAGCTCTCTCTCCCTGTCCCTGGTTCTTTTTTTTTGCTGTGGCGAGTAGTCTCCAGAGAAATCGGCCGCCACCCCTTAACAGCATTCAAACCCTGTATTCCCACCGCCCTAGCTTGGCTATATAAGGATGTAAGCATGTTAGAAATTCCTGCAATCCAAACCATCTCCTTCCTGAGAAGCCACCACTAAACTCCAGGCAATCTACTTCTACGTGAGTTCTCTTCCACCTGGTCGAATCATTCATACACATATATGAATAAAATACCTCCATCAATTTCAAATAGAACCCACCAGAGCTCCCACTTCTGCGATGCACGTACTCTTCCAGTTCCAGTCGACTGCCGTCGGCTTTGCACAAAGCTTCACTACTGTGGTGAGACACTGAACTACTACTTCAGTCATAGCGATACCCTAGTAACTATTGATTATGTTTGGATTAGTCTTTAATTTCTACCACGATGAGGACCACCGTAGCCCGCCGCCTTTGCTCATCGCTGGCCCGCCTCAGTGCCGTCGAAGCCCTACCAAGCTCACCAATATATTCCCCTAAATCCCTTTCAGCTCCCTAGACCGTCGGCTGGATCTCATCGGGCCCAGTTCGTCGCCGGCGAAGCCATGGCAAAGCCACGGCCGAAGTCCCCTGCTTCGTGTCGCTGCCCTGTGGGCTGTGGCTGTCAGCCACTCCGTCCACGCATGCCTCCACTGACTGACCGATCCCACCGGTCGGTCACACCTCGCACACGCGTACAAACCGCACGGGTCACTGGCGGGTGGACCCGAGCTGTCAGCCAGACCGGTGCAGATTCAAACGCCAGCTCAAGCGCAAACCTCAGAATATGCTTTCTCTTTATGAAAACGTATTTTCCGTTTTTCCTGATTTAACTGGAGCCGAACCGATTCAAATTGTCATATCTTTTAAGCTATAGTTCCAAATCGAATGAAATAAGTTCCTAAATTCGTGTTAAATCATCTAGTTTCATAATAGGGAAAAATATACGAAACTTGTTTAGTAATTTAAATTAAAATTTGAATTTAAAGAAAAAGATTCAAATATGTTGCATGTACAACTTTTGCAAAACTTGTCTAAATTGAATGAAACCAATTTTGTTAGACTCCTTATGTCATAAGGTCTCTGTTTATTCAATTAGATTTGAATTTAAGTTATTTTGTGTTAATTTCCTTTTAGTTTGATTTCAATGCATGGATTATTCAAATTAATATAATGTGTTTATTTTTCATTCAATATGAAACTTGTTCTGTTATACTAGTTAGATAGTATAGAACATGATTCTACAAAAATACTTAAGGTGCATCATGTAATATTTAATTGAAATTAATCATGTTGCTATATGTCCGATTTTAATTAATATAAACCATAGCTCCTGGAATCATAAAATGAGTCCCAAACTGTTTCTAGGGCCATATAGATATTTCCAGGATATAAAAATATTTCATGATTAGTTAAGACTGAACTAAGTTAATAAATGATCATACTTGTATGACATGTACTTAGAATATGATGCGTAAATATAGTAGTAATGCATATAAAACTTGTGTAGTATGATTCATAGTATGGGACCATTTAATTTTACAAGAATGATGATACTTAACCCTAGCCATGTTAGTTCTCATGTATAAATTAAACTTAATATACTTTTGGTCCTTAGGTAACATATCTTTCATATAATATATGTACCATGATTTAATAGACGAACTAATATGACCCAAATGCTATAAACCTACTATTAAAATATTCTTAACGTCAAGACCCTATTAATCTGCAAGAATAATTGCATATCATATTTAGTTGCAAACATGAGGTATAACTATCTATAACTCAAAGAATGATTAGAATATCACCGTTAAGTACTATAGTCCCTATAGAACCATCTTTAGAATACTTCCTAAAGCTAGACTGTTTCATTATATAGAAAGTAATTCTATGATAACTTGCTTTGCATCTGAATCCTATTCAAAACATAGTCATGCACATTATGATCCCTAAAAGCCCATAATATATATGTAATTAACTTTGCTCAATAATTAGTATTATAAGTTAAGCTCTACATGCATTAACGATTAACTGTTAGATTCCTGGTGTTTGCTTAAATTAAACCATGCATGTACTAGTGATTAATTGTTGATGTCTGTTATTACTTAAATTCAATAATGCAAGTTATACCTGCCTCCACCCTGTGGTTTTATGTCATAATTTATATTAATATAAACAATCTTAGCTTCTTGAATTCGTAAAATAAAATAGAATGAATCATAAGGAATAGGTGTCTGTGCGATGCAGCCCCCAAACCATTATACAATAGTAAAGACTATAGCGTAGAATTAACATGTTCGCTCATGCGGTCTCGAAACCCTAAGTCACGACCCATACTTGTTTTATGTAATGATTGCTTATTTGATTTTCCATCTGATTTCCTTTTGCCCTTATTGAAAGTGTTATTTGCTATTTGCAATCTTTTCCGTTATGCAACGTGTAGAATTCGACGTCTCGAACTTCGTCGTCGACAACTTCGAGAATCCAACTTTGACTCCTTCGCTGAAAGCAATGGATAGCAAGGCAAGCACTCATGTAGATCCCAAATTTCTTTAACAAGAAGAATCTAATTAAAATTTGCATGCATATGCTATATTTTGTATACACTGCTATATTATGGGAAGAATGGTAGATATAACCTTTATTGATGACTTTCCTTAATCAGTCGTGATAGATGAAACCCTAGATTGTTAATGGACACACAAAATGGGTATATTCGATTATTACATGCATATGCTTAGCCCTGCTTAGATTGGGAACACGAACGGATGGTTATACTGTTCGTGATGAACTAAAAATGTTGGACATGATGAACATTAATCTTGAACCTGTTGGAATAATGTGGTTATTGATACTTTCTTTTTCTGGAAATAAAACTATGATTTCGACGTGGGTGATTATTGGCAATAGCCGGATGTACATGTTTTAATGTGTACGTAGATAGGGGGAGTATCGCCCATGTCACTTTAAGGACCGAACGTAGTGTTGCATGATCCAAGTATAACCGTACATCCACAAGTACTGGAGTGGGACAGTCTTAACTTATTAAATTATTTGGGACTAGCTTTGCACATTGGTAGGCTGGAGTAGCAAAAGCAGTAAACCCTTTTGCGTTTGCTTATAAGGGGCTGCCACATGGACTTGTGGGTAAACGCATATTCGGTGCAACGATTATGCGCTGGTTATGGATTTGGGGCTGTTATTATTCTACTTGAGCCACTGGCTCCTTATCACAATCATTACTTTATTATTTGGCTTCCACCATAGCCAGGGCTAAACGTCATCGGGCTGGTGCAAAGCTAGGTTCAGATAATCGAACAGTTTCGTTATGAACTCTCTGGCGGCACACCAAAGGAAGTGTGTCTAATACATGTTGCCAAAAAGGGAGAACATATCTTGTGGGTAAAGCAGTACAAACTCTGCAGAGTCTAAAACTATTCGAATAGCCGTGTCCACGGTCATGGACGACTTGGCGAATTGACACTAGTTAGCTGTTTATATAAAATGTTTTGGTGAGCTTACCCTTACAGATGATTCAATACTTGACATTACGTTGGCAAGGTTGAATTCATTGTTGTGCCTGTGTGGACAAAACTTTAATCTTCGATAATATTTCATATGATGGGACCGACGTTTTATCACTCACGAAGGGTTGTGGGTATTTTGTTACATTTTATTCGCGAAGGGCTGTGAGTTATCTATCTCTTCGCATTACTTTTAAGTACATACTTGTTACTTTACTCATTTATTTACTTTTACAATTTTCGCTTTCATTCTACTATTCAGTATTTATAATTCAATTTGGCTCCAAGCAAAAGTTAACCGTAGAAGCTTTATTCTAGGATCAGCCTGCATTTCAAACACACAACTCAAGTCTTGCTGAGTACGAAATGTACTCACCCTTGCTATCATTGTTGATTTTAGGTGAAGATGCAGGTATCTCGATGAACTTTACTTTGACGCAGGATTACGGGATTATTAACGACATTTCTTTCTAAGGCTTTACCTTGTCAGTTGCCTGTGGATTATGTGGCAAACTACAAGACATCTGATTCTTTTATTATGTTTAGTTGACCTTCTCGGTCATAATGTATCATTACTTCCGCTGTAATAAAATATGAAACTTTTGTATGGTTGTGATTCCAAATTGTGTTTTGTGCGTGCCAGCCACTGATCATGGGAATGGTACAGTATGCACATTAGAACCCTGCTTTTATGTTTGCACTGTAGCATAAAAGTGAGGGTCTTACATCGAGACGGTCCCCAAGCTCTTCGAGGCGAAGGATGCCCTCATCGAGGCGATGAGGTGCGCGCATAGCGCTTAAGTTTTATATATGTAAAGACTTTTTATTCCTCAACGCTATCTTATATAATGAAGATGATGTTGTGTTTTTGTGTGGTTTCCTGTTTTTTCTTGCTTTTACCCTTGCTTTGGTTTCGAAGCAACGCACCTCGGCTTCGTTTTTCGCTTCCGTCCCTTAATTTGGTTGTATGTTCGTGTATTTCGGTGTTGACGATATTTGGTATCACATTTTCTCCTAACATTGGGAAGATACGGTCATATGCGAAGTGGAGGGGCGGTAGGGGCATTGGCCCAACATAACATCTGTTAGGCCCTACTCGGCATGAGCATGAGGCAACTGGTGGGACGTTAGCCCGACCCAGTGTCCGCTAGCCTTCAGAGCAAAGGGACGGGTGGGACGTTAGCCCGACCAAGCGTCCGCTAGCCTTCGGAGCGAAGGGACGGGTGGGACGTTAGCCCGACCAAGCATCCGCTAGCCTTCGGAGTGAAGGGACGGGTGGGAAGTTAGTCCGACCAAGCGTCCGCTAGCCTTCGGAGCGAAGGGACGGGTGGGATGTTAGCCCGACCAAGCGTCCGCTAGCATTCGGAGTGAAGGGACGGGTGGGACGTCAGCCTGACCAAGCGTCCGCTAGCCTTCGGAGCGAAGGGATGGGTGGGACGTTAGCCCGACCAAGCGTCCCCTAGGTCCTACCCGGCACGAGCACGAGGCGACGAGCCTTCAGAGTGAAGGGATGGGTGGGACGTTAGCCCGACTAAGAGTCCACTAGGTCCTACCCAGCATGAGCACGAGGCAACAGGCCTTCGGAGCGAAGGGATGGGTGGAACCGGCACGAGCATGAGGCAATGAGCCTTCGGAGCGAAGGGACGGGTGGAATTTTGCCCGACCAAGCGTCCACTAGGTCCTACCCAGCACGAGCACGAGGCAACAGGCCTTCGGAGCGAAGGGACGGGTGGGATGTTAGCCCAACCAAGCATTCACTAGGTCCTACCCGGCACGAGCATGAGGCAACGGGCCTTTGGAGCAAAGGGACGGGTGGGACATTAGCCCGACCAAGCGTCCACTAGGTCCTACCCGGCACGAGCACGATGCAACAGGCCTTCAGAGCGAAGGGACGGGTTGGATGTTAGCCTGACCAAGCGTCCGCTAGGTCTTACTAGGCACAAGCTCGAGGCAACGGGCCTTCCTTTTAACCATACAACACGTCAAAACGATCTTCGGTTGTAAAAAACTTCTCTTTACTTTATTGATGGATCTTTGTACATACTTCAGGTTGGTCTTTCGATGGCTACAGATAAAACTTCTTGAGCGCGTCTATGTTCCATGTTCTCGGTATCTCCTTGCCGTCTAAAGTAATGAGCCTATGGGCGCCTTTCGTCGTGGAGTCTTGAATGATATATGGCCCTTCTCATGTTGTTTCCAGTTTGGTGAAGGCCGGGGTAGCCCTCTTGAGCACCATGTCCCCTGGAGTTAGGTCTCACCTTCTGACTTTCCTGTTGAAGCTTCAAGTTGAAGCTTTCGCATAGACCTTCATTGCATTTAGGGCCTGAAGTCTTTGCTCCTCCGCCAGGTCGTGTACAATGTTTGTCTCTTCTTCGGCTGGAGCTTTTATTACACAAAGAGACTTGGCTTGTATCTGTAACACCCAAATTTTTGCTTTTCATAAATTTAAATGAAATTCTGCACTTTTGAGAATTTTTGGAATTTTTCGGGATTTTATTTGGATTTAATTTGAATTTATTCCCCCGTTTGAGATAATTAAATAATTAAAAGTTTCAAATAAAATTTTTGTTGGAAATATTTTATTTGAGTTCAAAATGTCCTAAAATATTTTTCTAGAATTTTCCTGGAATTTTTCTGAGTATTTTGCTATTTTTCTTGAATTAAATGAATTTTCTGTGAATTTATCTAATTATTCAATCGTTGGAAAATCAGTTGGGTCAAGTACTGTTCATGCGACCTAGCCGGACCCGACCCAGACCCACGCCGCACCCTAACCCAAACCCTAGCCCGTGCAGCGTCCGATCCCGATCGAACGACTACCGTTCGGCCGCGTGTGCTCGCGCGTGGGAGCGTTGGATCCGATCGGATCCAATGGGCTAGATCGCACCACGTCACGTCTCCGTGTCCCCGTCAGATAGCGCCGCCGCACAACGGCCGCCCTGCAAAATCCGGGTAGATCTCGGCGTCCGAGCCGGCATTTAAAGCCCGGGTGCGCGCCCGAGGTTGCCCGTTTGGCTGCGCACGTTTTGCCCTAGATCCTTGCCCGTGAGCCGCCGCCAGCCACCCGCAATTCCTTGCCGTAGTTAGGGGAGGCACCGCCGCGGTTTTTGCTTCGTGCCGCCGCCGTTGAGCCGTCTCCGCCTTGTTGGAGCCCAGATTCAGAACCGTCTGGTCAAGGCGCACCCGAAGCGACCACGCACCTCGCTGGAGACGCACGGAAATGCTGTTGGCTAGGTTGTCGTCCCGAGCTCCGGCAACCCGAGCTCCGCCGCGACATCATCGACCTCGCGAACTGTCCGATTAAAATCCAAAGGCCCAGGTTCATCCACGTCACCTCCCCGTGCATAAAGCCCCGATTAGATCTAGACCGTAGATCTAAATCGTAGCGTCTAGATTCGTCCACATCACCCCATACAAATCCATGTTACGATTTTTGGATCTATTAGCAACCGTTGGATCTAGATCCAACGCTCAGGATTATGCCACGTAGCCTTTGACCTCACCGTGCTAGATTCAATCTTGGCCGTTAGATCTAGATCGAACGGTTAGAATTGATCTGCGTTGTAGCGTTAGATGCGATCTCAATCGTTCGATCAAGATCGAACGGTTTAGATGCAGCCACGTGTCACATGCCAAGACATGCCACATCACCCCCAAGACACGGTGAAAACCTGATCGGATCTCGACCGTCTGATCTAAATCGTACAGTCCAGATCAACCACGTTAAACCGCAACGTGCGGGATTAGATCCGATCTGGACCATTGGATTTCAAACCAACGGCCCAGATCGTGCCACGTGGCCAAAAACCGAACCATTACGGTCCACGTGAGCCGCGCCCGATCGTCGCTGACGTCAGCACGGGCCTGCATGTCAGCGTCTGGCCAAACCGCATGATGACGTCACTCGAGACGTCATGCTGACATCACGGTGGGGCCCAGCTGTCAGGGCTGTTCGGCCGAGCGCGATGATGTCAGCAATGATGTCATCCGAGTGGGTCCCACGTGTCAGTGACACGTGTGCCAGTCGACCAGGTCCATGGTGGACCGAGCCTGAGCCGTGGACCAAGTCCATGGACCGGATGATGCAAGCTGACGTCATAACTCGATTTTCCTTTCGGAAAATAATACGGCCGAAATTCGAAATTCATGCTGACGTCATAATCGGATTTTTTCAATAGAAAAATAAATGAATTAATTCGGTTTATTCTTTTATTTGATTTTTCAAACTTCAAACGCTTATAACTTTTGCATTTTTACTCCGATTTGGGTGATTCCAATTTCTAAATTTTTATAAAATTGAGACGTACTTAATGGTGAATTTATTTTTGGACATGAGTTTTCCTCTGTTTATATTTATTTAATTAATTTTTCAAACTTTAAACGGTTATTACTTTGCGTTTTAACTCCGATTTGGACGATTCAAATTTCTAAAAATTTCTAAAAATGTGTTGTTTCTGTTTATGAATTTTATTTGAATTTTTGGACACTTTTTGTCTACTTTTTATTATTTATTGCTATTTGCACGCGTTACGAGCAGACATGGAAGTACCCGAAGGCTTCGAAGGTGAAGTTTTGACCCAGGAGCCAGCTCAAGACCAAGAACAAGTACTTTTTAAAGGCAAATTATGCTTTAACCATATTGTTCCACTTTGGAAATTAGTTTGATTTAAATTATTGCATGCTAATTTAATTAGAAAATGTTTTGATTAATTCTGGAAATTAGTTAAATGCCAATTTGCTGTATTCCACTTGACATAAATAACTGTATGCCATAATCCCTTGTCACCCTAGTCTGGTTTAGGTAGTTGGACATTATTAAATCGCCAACATGGTTATTTAGACCGTTGTAGTATAATACTTAGACCTACCACGTAGTCATGACATGATCTTGGATAATTAAATGCAAATGATGACTTAACGAGATATTGAACCTGTTTTGGAGAAGTGTCATGTGTTGTTGATAATGATGTTGATGGCACGTGGTGCATGGTAATCAACTGGGGGTTGATAAATAGATTTAGACCGGGGCAAGTGGCAAGGATAATTTGGTGGGCCATGAGTGGCACCGGGAATGTCGTTTTGGTTCTTCGTCAGTCTTGCCTTGGTCACCCTAAGGACTTAACCTTGCAAGCCTTTGAACTGAGTCAAACGTGCAACCACATGTCTGTAATGGGACGGACCTAGTTGAATAAGTTGCTAATAACTTGCTTGTGGAACCTCGGGGTGTCGACTACACCTTTTGTGTAGTTTTACGGGGGAGCGTACCGGGGCGATGGCTAGGTACCCATCTAACGGTTGGTTGGCCTAGACTTCGCCTTTGCTAAGGGAAGGGCTAGTGCGCAACAACCGAGGAGGTCCACTTGTGTAGTTAGAGGCTTCCGAAAGACTGTTACGGACACTCGCCTTTGTGGTGTTTGACTGTATCTTGTGGGTAAAGTGCATAACATCTGCAGAGTGTACAAACTATTCGAATAGCCGACACTACTCAGGAATTACAGTCAAGGGTTAGACTTTCATGAAAATAACTTGGCTTTGGAAAATGCTTGGATTGGGAATGGTGAGTTGGACATAGGGTTGGAAAATACTTTACTTGTGAAATCATTATGAAAGTACTCTATCTATTATTGTTTACTGCTTTGCAATCTATTACTGTATTTACACTTGTTATTTTACTGCAAATGAACCTGTTAGCCTATCCTTTGTAATAAGCCATGCATATAGAATATTAGCTTGCATTCTTTGCATGACTTGCTGAGTACCATGTACTCACCCTTGCCACAATATAAACATCAGTTGAGGAAGAAGCGACGCCAGCTTTGGAGGAAGAATTTCAGGAGGAGCCGTCTACATAGGGAGCGAGCCCAGTCAGTTGCCTGTGGCATATTGGTTGGCGCCACGCGTTTTCTTTACATTCCACTGCAATTGATTATTTCAATAAGTTTTCGCCCTACGAGGTGTACTTTTGTAACTCGACCATAAGGTGAAGCAACCAGTTATATTTCCTTTTTAATAAAGTACTTTACTATTTCGTTGAGTATGATTGTGATATTTACCAATGTTGAGACTGTGTGCACTAGCGTGATCCTGGACTAGTGCTGAATACACAGAGGGTCCGGGTTTGCAAATTGGGGTCCCGACGAGGTGGTATCAGAGCCATATAGACTGTAGGACTACCCTTAGTTAGAATGGTCGTAGTGAGAATAAAAAAAAACTATTTTCTAAAGTTAAAAGGTTGCCAAGATAAAGAATGAAATCTTGAATTATCCCCTTCTCTCTTGTTCATACCCCTTGCTGAATTTTTTTTGGCTCCACTTTGGTTTTAACATGTTGCATTCTCACGTGAGTGTCTTTGGCAGATGAAGATGATCAACAACTACGCCGAGCGTGAGGAAGGCTACGCCGCTGAGTTATGGCGTATGCTGCAGGTACTTGGAGGTTTTGAGAAACTGCTTTACCAGGGGACCACCGTAGTGCAGGCCGGATTGGTCAAGGCATGGGACGTCAAGATCACGGTGTATGCTCGCGAGAAGATGAAGTTCAGCCGCCTATGCTACTTCACGGCCACGAGGTCCATCTTCCAGATGGGAATTCAGGAGGTGTCACGCCAAGCGATGCAGCACATTGCTCGTACCTACTCTAGGGAGCTGGAGGGCACAGTATTTCGTCACCACCCACGTCGAGACAACAGGGTTGAGCGGGAGCCGATAGAGGATGTAGGATCGAAGTATACGAATATAGCAATCAGAGGGGGGTGAATGATTGTGCGGAAGCTAAAACCAAATTCTTGATCTACTAAAAGTTCACCCCAAAATAGAACCAAATAATTGCCTCGTATTCGACAAAAATAGAATGACAAAGGTTCGGTAAAACGAGAATTCCTGGAGATCCAACTGTTAGATTGATCTGAAATTTGTACACAAGAAAATAGATTCCAATACGAATCGAACCCAAAAAGAATCAGCTCGATCGGACTTACGGATCAAAAGTTATGAACCTCGCAAGCTTGCTGTGACAGAAGATGACGAGAATTAATCTAACCAAAACTTCAAGATTAAACAAGAACGACAAAAGTTTAATCAACTAAACTTAGAGAAACCCTAAATCAATTCTCTAGAAAGGTTTTGATGGATCAAATCAAGATAAAACTAAAAAAACGAAAACCAATCTAGAAAAGAACAAGCATGCAAACAAGAACCAAAACAGGAAACACTGTAGCAACGCGGTTACTGTAGCACGCAAGGATCTAGAAGAATTGATCTTTATTTCTTTTGTCTAAAGTACTCTCATCAAAAGAGTACAAACCCTAAAACTGAGCTTGAGGCTCTCAATGCGCTCAGCTCTGCTTGATGCGATTGATGCCCTTCAACAGGAGACACCCCTTCTATTTAAAGGAGCAAAACACAAGGAGTTCTGAATACAATTCCTAATCTAGAAGGAGTATGTATATAACTCCTCTTCGCCCAACCTGGCCGAGTACAACTCTTGCACGCGTATGGCAACCCTACCATACTCACGTGACTAACACTTTGCACGCGTATGGCCACCTGCCATACTCACGTGACTAACACTTTGCACGCGAATGACCTCCTGCCATTCTCACATGACTAACCATTCTTCATGTGCACCATTCTCTTAGCCCGAACGTCCCGCATGACATCCTTGACCACCAAGACCTCAGTTCCTCCATGAACCTAGTCCCGAACCTCAGCTCCTCCATGAACCTAGTTCTGGTCCCGTCATCGACCACGTTTGTCTTCGAGCAATACCTGCACATGAACAAACCACAAAACAATTCCGAGCACAAGTCCACGACTTGACTCACATCAATCCATGCAAATACTCACACGAGCATTGCATAAAGTCCACTTCAAGCATCATGAAATTCTCACAAATTTCATAATCTCAAAAACAAATCAAACACAATTCCAATTTTGCTCAAAACCCTAATCGAGCAAAAACGCATTCACGACGGACCAAAAAATATGGTCCGGCGTACACATGAAAAAGTCACTCAAAAAACCATTCACGGCGGACCAACAAAATCGGTCCGTTGTACACGTGAAAGTCTCGGTTTCAAGAAGAAATCATTCCAGCGAAAACACGTTCACGACAGACTAAAAGAAATCAGTCCGTCGTACATGCGAAACTTACTGATTTCTTGGAAAATTGAGTTCGGCTCATGATCTCAAAAGCACGTCCACGACAGACCCAAAAACTTGGTCCGTCGTACATGCGCTGACTGCTATTTTCTTGGAAAATTGAGTTTGGCACAAGAGCTCAAAAACATGTGCACGACAGACCCATAAACTTGGTCCGTCGTACATGGGAAAATGAGGTTGCCAAAGCATGTTTACGACAGACCAACAAATTTTGTCCGTCGTAGATGGGAAACTTACTGTTTTCTTTAAGTTTGGTCCGGCGCCAAAACGAAACTTACTGTTTCTTGTCAAATTGTCAAATCACATAAAAAAACACATTTTGCAAAATCAATTCTAAGCCAATTTTTCATCACATGATTTCACAATCTCCCCCTTGATGAAAACATTGGCAACACCACTTAGAATTGAACATTTGGCATTCACTTTACAAAAGATTTTGAAATCCAAAAGATCAAAGACCAAAGAGAGAAAACACAGAATTCCCCCTTTGACCAAAATGCAATACAAAATCTCCCCCTGAGAAGGAAAATGTGTGTGAATGTGCAATGTGCCCAAAAGTTTCAAAAATTCTCCAAACTTCTTCCAAAATCCTCAAATTTCCAAAAACAACTCCCCCTTTTTCTTTAAACTTTTCAATGATTCCCAAATTTCTCCCCCTTTGACAATGGATTCATCAAGAGTACAAAAGAGAGAACAGGTTCAAAATTTTTCCTGTAGCAAAGATTTCACAAGGAGAAACAAGGGAGTGCCAAGATAGGAAAAGATGAGCTTATTCGATCATATAACCTTATATATCACATAACATGCAAAATACATGATCTTGATGTGATTTTAGCAAGTTAGGGAATGATATGCATCTCAACCTCAATTTAATCAACTATAGCCAAGTACTAAGCAAAACCTTTAGTAGAAAAACAAAGGCTCAAAGTTGAAGCAAATAACAAATCAGGGCGAGCAAGTAGTTTCAACTCCAATCTAGTGGACCAATTTAATCTTTAAACAAGAATCGCATGTGGCATGCTTGAAGCATACTTCTTTTATTTCCTTGGAGTGGCATGCTTGAAGCATACATCTTGTCTTTTGAGGGAATGGCATGCTTGAAGCATACATCTTATCTTTTAGGGAAAGCATCCTGAAGCTCATAACTTGAGGCTTTTGCTTTTAACAACCCTTTTTTATTGATTCCCTTTTCTTTTCATTTTTCTTTGATTATAAATATGCAAAAGTGATTAAAAGGTCTTATGAAAGAGTAAAGTTGAAACCACACTTGCTTCATAGCCCAAATTTGTCAAGAGGATTCAATATCAAGCCTAGAAGAGTGAGATATCACAGAGTATTTAGCTATAGGCAATCACCCATGGAATTCCACAATGTCATTTTTAGTTCAAGTAAGACAATTATATTATCATATATTAGCTCAATTACATAACATATAAAGAAATATGATAAAGTGAGCTTATCAAGTGAAAGAACTTGGCAAGGAAACTCTCCCTCAAAACAAACCCATTGGATGAACAATCCCAAGTTCTCCCCGAATAAAAGCAAAACGAGAAGAAGACAAAGGTTTTGTGAAAATGTCTGCCAATTGATGTTCAGTATCCACATGATGAAGCACAATGTTGCCTTTTTCAACATGATCTCTAAGAAAGTGAAATCTGATGTCAATGTGTTTTGTTCTAGAGTGTTGCACGGGGTTCTTAGCAATGCAAATTGCACTAGTGTTATCACACAAAAGAGAAACACTATCCAAAATAACCCCATAATCTTTAAGTGTAGCTACTATCCAAAGAATTTGAGAACAACAATTAGCAGCAGCCACATATTCAGATTCAGCAGTTGATTATGCAACAGAAGATTGTTTTCTAGATGACCATGCAATAAGAGAATTGCCCAAGAAATGACATGTACCAGATGTACTTTTTCTATCAATTCTACATCCTCCAAAATCAGCATCAGAAAAGGCTCTTAAACTAATGCATTGGGAAGCAGAAAGCCAAAATGCCAAAAATCTTGAGTACCATGGAGATATCTGAAAATTCGCTTGACAGCTTGTCGATGTGAAGCACGTGGGGAAGCTTGAAAACAAGCACACAAGCACACACAAGCACGTGGGAAGAGTCTCTCATGTAAACCTCTAATTATCTCATCCTCAACAGCATCATCATCATCTTTATGAACAAAGACACTCTCCCCTTGAACATATGCACTGCATTGCATCATTTGAACTAGTGCCTTTTGCGAAAACAGAAGTGGAAGAAGCATCTCCAAAGGCAACACTTTCAGCATGAGATGCACGAGTGAAGGAGAACCAAATCTTATCACTGAACATATGAAGTGAGCATCCAAAATTCACTAGCCACATGTTCTCCCTCCTCGCGTGAGAAGCCTACATAGAAGCAGAAAGTGTCGAGGTCTCGGTACTGGGGTTAGAAATAAGATGTTTAGGAATCCAGTACTGAGACACACGACGCGCAATAGTAGGCACAACACGAGTATTCTTATGCACAAAATCAGATTTTCCTTTTCCCGTGTTTTTAGCATCAAAAGGTGTTTGTTTCACCCTAGGCACATAATGAGAAGTAGAGTGTGCCTTTCTGAAATTACACCTAGCATTAAACCTTTCTCTCTTCTGTTGTTTGGCTAGTCTAAAGCAAAAATCTACTAAATGTCCATCTCTACCACAATGAATGCAAGTGTACTTAACATGAGGTTTTGCTTTAATAGTAGAAGCACATTTTGCATTCATCATAGTAGAAGAAAGAAAACCAGATTTAAAAGCAATCTTTTTAGGTTTATTGAGAATCTCAATTTTGTCATTGCAAGGAGCATGAAAAACAGTGAGAGGTTTAGTTTCAAATGAAGCATGAAGATCAAAACCTAAACCTTTCTTGTTTGAGCTAACCTTAGATTGATCCAAGATCATGTTCAATCTTTTCTTGCCATTAGTGAATCGTTCCAAAGAATTTTGCAAGTAATCAACTTTCTTAGCAAGAGTTAAACAATTATTGCAAGGAATATCGACCTTCCCTTTCTGTTTACGACAAGTAGAGCATGAAAGAACCTCATGAGTAAGCAGATTATCAGTCAATTGAGAAACCCTAGCATTTGCATCTTTCAATTTTAATTCAAGAGTTGAGCATTTAGAACAAGAAGTTGAACCATGCAAATCATCAGTGGAACAGCTAGCATGTTTAACATGTTTCTCATTTTTCTCATTTAGATGTAACAGAAGAGCGTGTTCTTTCCTAAGCAAGGTGAGCTCATTGTAAATTAAGTCACATGATTTACAAGTATCATCATCAGGAATCAATGTCTTAAGTCTAGCAATTTCAGCATTCAATGACTCCACAAGAATATCATGTTTCTTAATTTTTCTATCACGTTTGTCAAGTAATTTTCCAAGACGGGCAACAACATTGGCTAATTCATCATAAGAAGGATCTACCTCATTGAAGTCACTGTCATTGCCGTCCTCGGTGAAGCTATCCTTGCTGCTTGCCATGAGACACAATCCCATCAAATCATGCTTGCTTGGAGTTGCATCATCTTCGCTGCTCTCCGAGTCCACATTGCTCAAATTGACTTGTTCAAGAGCGGAAAGAACTCGGTGAACCACCTTGCGGTTGATGAAGCTCTTCTTCTTCCTATCATTTGACGAGAACCTTTTCTTCTCATTCCTTCTGTCGTTGTCCTTCTCCTCCTTTGATGTTTTTCCTGCAAGCTTAGGACAATTTGTGCGAATATGGTTGAGGTCACCACACTCATAGCATCTTGGAGGACCACCTCTCTTTCTCATTCTCACATTCTGCAAAGCTTTGTTAAAGCGAGAAGAGAGTAGTTCCAGATCTTCTTCAAGAAACTCTTCAAGTTGCTCATCTGTTAAAGAAGACACGGAGGATAGGGCAAAGCTGGAAGAAGAATTTGCATTTGACATGTTAGGGTTAGAGATCAAAGCAATTGATTTAATGTTACCTTTCCTTGCAAGAACATCCAACTCATGAGTTTTCAATTTAGAATACAGAACATCTAATGTAAGTGTACTCATGACAGTAGATTCTCTAATGGATGTAACTTTCATCTCCCAAATAGACATGTCTAAAGAACCAAGCAATTGTCTAGCATTAGCAAAGATCATCAAAGCTAACTCCAACAAAGACGAAGATTACTAAGAATTTTATTGAAACGTGCAAAGAAGTCATCTAGCGACTCACCGGTTTCATCTCAAATCGCATGTATTCTTTTTGTAAAGATCTTGACGAACCTCTTTAATATTGTTAGAACCCTCATGGTAATCACAAAGAGATTTCCATAACTCATATGCAGACTTGAGATGGATCACACGGTCAAAGTCAGCGTCCCAAACCTTGGATGATCAAGTTGCGCGCCTTGCCGTTTGCTTCAACATGTGTGCGATTGGTGTCATTGACGTTGTCGTTTGCGGGGACTTCATATGGCTTGTAGACCTTCTCCCAAATTGTGAAGCCTTGTGCTTGGATGAACGCCTCCATCTTGGCCTTCCAAAACTGAAAATCAACACCATCGAACACACATGGTTTTGTCGAATAACGATCCATTAATCTAATCACCGGTTAAGATAGATTAGAAAAACCTCGCTCTGATACCACTTGTAGGATCGAAGTATACAAATATAGCAATCAGAGGGGGGTGAATGATTGTGCGGAAGCTAAAACCAAATTCTTGATCTACTAAAAGTTCACCCCAAAATAGAACCAAATAATTGCCTCATATTCGACAAAAACAGAATGACAGAGGTTTGGTAAAACAAGAATTCCTGGAGATCCAACTGTTAGATTGATCTAAAATTTGGACACGAGAAACTAGATTCCAATACGAATCGAACCCAAAAAGAATCAGCTCGATCGGACTTACAGATCAAAAGTTATGAACCTCGCAAGCTTGCTGTGACAGAAGATGACGAGAATTAATCTAACCAAAACTTCAAGATTAAACAAGAACGACAAAAGTTTAATCAACTAAACTTAGAGAAACACTAAATCAATTCTCTAGAAAGGTTTTGATGGATCAAATCAAGATAAAACTAAAAGAACAAAAACCAATCTAGAAAAGAACAAGCATGCAAACAAGAACCAAAACAGAAACATCAGAGCAACGCGTTATCAGAAAGCACGCAAGGATCTAGAAGAATTGATCTTTATTTCTTTTGTCTAAAGTACTCTCATCAAAAGAGTACAAACCCTAAAACTGAGCTTGAGGGTCTCAATGCGCTCAGCTCTGCTTGATGCGATGGATGCCATTCAACAGGAGAAACACCTCCTATATAAAGGAGCAAAACACAAGGAGTTCGAATACAATTCCTAATCTAGAAGGAGTATGTATATAACTCCTCTTGGCCCAACCTGGCCGAGTACAACTCTTGCACGCGTATGGCAACCCTACCATACTCACGTGACTAACACTTTGCACGCGTATGGCCACCTGCCATACTCACATGACTAACACTTTGCACGCGAATGACCTCCTGCCATTCTCACATGACTAACCATTCTTCATGTGCACCATTCTCTTAGCCCGAATGTCCCGCATGACATCCTTGACCACCAAGACCTCAGTTCCTCCCTGAACCTAGTCCCGAACCTCAGCTCCTCCATGAACCTAGTTCCGGTCCCGTCATCGACCACGTTCGTCTTCGAGCAATACCTGCACATGAACAAACCACAAAACAATTCCGAGCACAAGTCCACGACTTGACTCACATCAATCCATGCAAATACTCACACGAGCATTGCATAAAGTCCACTTCAAGCATCATGAAATTCTCACAAATTTCATAATCTCAAAAACAAATCAAACACAATTCCAATTTTGCTCAAAACCCTAATCGAGCAAAAACGCATTCACGACGGACCAAAAAATATGGTCCGGCGTACACATGAAAAAGTCACTCAAAAAACCATTCACGACGGACCAACAAAATCGGTCCGTTGTACACGTGAAAGTCTCGGTTTCAAGAAGAAATCATTCCGGCGAAAACACGTTCACGACAGACTAAAAGAAATCAGTCCGTCGTACATGCGAAACTTACTGGTTTCTTGGAAAATTGAGTTCGGCTCATGATCTCAAAAGCACGTCCACGACAGACCCAAAAACTTGGTCCGTCGTACATGCGCTGACTGCTATTTTCTTGGAAAATTGAGTTTGGCACAAGAGCTCAAAAACATGTGCACGATGCACTCCAAAACTTGGTCCGGCTGCATGGGAAAATGAGGTTGCCAAAGCATGTTTACGGCTGCACCAACAAATTTGGTCCGTCGTAGATGGGAAACTTACTGTTTTCTTTAAGTTTGGTCCGGCGCCAAAGCGAAACTTACTGTTTCTTGTCAAATTGTCAAATCACATGAACAAACACATTTTGCAAAATCAATTCTAAGCCAATTTTTCAGCACATGATTTCACTGAGGATGAGGATGTCAACATCACACATTTGGTGATGTTCGTCGTCGCACAGGAGGATGCACTCGATGATACAGTGCAGGAGCTACAGAAGGCCCGTGAGGAGGTCAAGAAAGAGAAGAGAAGTCTGAAGAAGGTTCGAGAGTATATGTATCATCTTCAGCGAAGGATTGATGAACTGGAAATGGCATTGTATGGATAGGGGCCGGAGCTAGTACTGGAGCTGCACGAGCCAGACCCCAAGGAGCCGCAGCCAGAGCCACAGCCCACGCTAGAGCCCGAGGAGGATGCCGTTTCTTCGACTACGATTGTTGTGGGGCATGGCGATTGCTTTGCGCCTATGCCGCCGCACCCGCCACGTGGAGGCAGTGGAGGTTGGCTCGAGGGGTGAGCGTAGGTTTTACAGTTGAGACTGCTTCGTCGAGTCGCGTCTAAGAATAAAGAGTCACCCTTAGAGGCGTTAGACTCTAGTGTGTTAGTTCGATTTGGATTTTCATTGCTTGCTGAGTGTGCAGTATGTGTTGCAAGGCCCTTAGGTATTGTAAGCAATCATACCAAGTCATTATTGAATAAATAATAAAGTTGGGTTTTGAGTTACACCTTCCACCCCGCATAAGTTTCTCTACTACTTGCCTATTCTTGTTTTCCCTCTCGTCTCTAAAACTTGGAGAAATCAACAGATGGTGAACACTCGCGGAAACCTTGGAGGCAACGGAAGTGGTTCTCGCCCAGCTGGAAACCCCAATGATGGAGCACATGCACCCCAGCCAGCACCGCCAGTGGACATGTAGAACTTTTGAGCTTTCCTTGCTGCACAGACTCAATTGATGCATGCAATGATGCAGCAAATACAGCAGGTCACTGCTAAGGCCGCTGCCAACCAAGCTAATCAGGAACAGCGACAGAATTCCAGGCTTTCGAAATTCATGAGGACACATCCACCCACATTTTCTGGAAACGTCAATCCACTAGAGGCAGATGATTGGCTGAGATCGATTGAAAGGAAGCTACACATCACTCAGTGTGTGTAACACCCCAAATTTTTGCTTTTCATGAATTTAAATGTTATTTTACACTTTTGTAAATTTTTGGAATTTATTTGGATTTATTTGGATATAATTTGAATTTATCCCCTTTTGAAATAATTAAATAATTAAAAGTTTTAAATAAAATTTTATTGGAAATGTTTTATTTGAGTCCAAAATGTCTCAAAGTATTTTCCAGAATTTTTCTGGAATTTTTCTGATCATTTTGTTATTTTTCTTGAATTAAATGAATTTCTGGAAATTATTTTGAATATTAAATCGCTGGAATTTCAAACCCGGTCGGTTATTGTTCCTCGGGTCCGACCCGAACCCGACCGCACCGTGCGGTCCAACCGAACCGCGTCGCCGAACTAACCCTAACCCTAATGCGATCTGACCGTTGGATCCGCATCCAACGGCCGAGAGGCCGCCGCGTCGTTCGTGTGTGCGAGCCGCCCGATCCGGGACGCGTGTACGCACGCGATGTGGCCACGTAGCACCGCCCGACTCCGTTGTGAGTTCGGACTTCGCCACCGAGTGGGGCTAGGGTTGCGGGTTTTGCGCAATCGCCGGGGCTATTTAATGCCCGGGTGCAGCCCCGACGTTCGTCTTCTCCCTACGCGCATTTTGCCCTAGCCGCCGCTGCTCGTAGCGCCCCGTCGTACTCGCAATTCCTCGCCGAAGTTGCTTAGTGCCGCCGCGGTTTCTTCGTCTCTTCCGGCGCCGTTGGTCCTCTCCGCCCCGTGGGTGCCCGGTTTCGTGATCTCCGCGACGTGACACATCCGGGAGTGGCACTCATCTCGCCAGAGACCCTCGGAAACGCCGCGCAGGGGGTCGTCGTCTTCGTCTCCGGTACCCTAGCCTCGCCGGGCCATCACCGGATTTCGCGAGCTCTGTCAACCGTTTGATCCCGATCGCACGCACGAGGTGAGGCCACGTAACCCCTTTACTATTTCAATACTAGATCCTTTAGCAGCCGTTAGATCTAGATCGGGTGGTTGCGATTGAGCCACGTAGCCGCTTCACTGCACCGTAGCCAAATTCACTTTTGGCCGTTAGATCGGAATTCAATGGATCGGATTAGGACACGTAGGATACGCTGTACCGTGAGAGGTTAGATCAGGACCGCTAGATCTGGTTTGAACAGCTCAGATGCGCCCACGTGTCGGCCGCCGGTTCATGCCGCGTCACCTTCAGATGTGGTGAGATCCAATTGGATCTGAACCGTTGATTTGAAAACGAGCGGCTCGGATCGTTCTGGAGCCGAGCCAATCCGGGCGTGCCGCGTGGCATGGCCGACCTGCGCCGTGCGTGGATGCGCGCGTGGCGCTGACAGGGCGGGCCCACTTGTTAGCCCCTGTCGCCCCATGGACCGGGTCCACGGTGGACCCGGGCCGGGCCGTGGACCGAGTCCATGGACCCGCTGACGTCATGCTGACGTCATAATTCGATTTTTCAATAGAAAAATAATTCGGTGGAAATTCAAATCCCGTGCTGACGTCATAAATCCGGATTTTAGAGAAATAAATGAATTAATTCGGTTTATTGTTTTATTTGAATTTTCAAACTTGAAACGCTTATTACTTTTGTGTTTTAACACCGATTTGAACGATTCCGATTTTTAAATTTTTATAAAATTCAGATATACTTGAATATGAATTTTAATTAATTTTTGTCTATGAAATTTTCTCTGTTTATAATTAATTAATAGATTCTTTAAACTTTAAACAGTTATAACTTTTGCATTTTAACTCCGTTTTGGGCGATTAAAATTTCTAAAAATTTGTAAAATCATGCTCCTTCTGTTTGTGGACTTTATTTGAATCTTTGAGCAATTTTTATGTACTATTTATTTATTTATTGCTATTTGCACGCATTATGGGTAGACGTTTAAGTACCCGAGGGCTTCGAAGATGAATTGTTGACCCAGGAGCCAGCTCAGGATCAAGAACAAGTACTTTTTGAAGGCAAGTTATGCTTTGACCATTTTGATCCCATTTTTGAAATTAATTTAATTTAAATTAATGCATGCTAATTTAATTAGCAAGTGTTTTAATTATGTTTGGGAATTAGATAAATGCCAATTTGCAGTATGACACCTTGACTATTTAATTATGTGCCATGAACCCTTGTCACCCTAGTGGTGGATATTAATTAGACAGTATCAAATTGCCAACATGGGGTATTTAGATCGTTGTAGTACATTGCTTAGACCTGCTACTTGCACACGACATGATTTTGGACAATCAAATGTTAATTTTGACTTAATGAGATATTGAACCTGTTTTGGAAAGGTAACATTTGTTGTGATTGATGATGGCACGTGGTGCATGGTAATCAACGGGGTTTGACAAATAGATTTGGATCGGGGCAAGTGGCAAGAATGATGGGGTGGGCCATGATTGGCACCGGGGATGTTGGTTTGGTTCTTCGGGTAGATTGCCCTGATCATCCTAAGGACTTAACCTTGCAAGACTTTGATTTGAGTCAAGCATGCAACCACATGTCCGCAATGGGATGGACCTAGTTGAGTAAGTTACTAATAACTTGCATATGGTACCTCGGGGTGTCAACTACACCTTTTGTGTAGCTTGAAATGGGAGCGTACAGTGCTATGGCATGGTACCCGTCCAACGGTATGCCGGTCCCATACTTCGCCTCTGTTAAGGGAAGGGATGGTGTATGACAAAAGCCGGAGAGGTTCACTTGTAAGGTTTGCAGTCTCTGAAATGCTTTGTTACGATCACTCGCTTTTGTGGTGTTTGACTGTATCTTGTGGGTAAAGTGCATAACCTTTGCAGAGTGTAAAATCTATTCGAATAGCCGTGTCCGTGGCATTGGACATTGCTCGGGGATTACAGTCAAGGGTTAGACTTTCATGAAAACAACTTGGATTTGGAAAGTGTGGTTGGGTTTAATGATGACATTGATGGAAATGTGGATTAGGAAAGGGAAGATGTTTATTTAACTCCTGAAAAAGTTATTAATATTATATTGTTTCTACCGCTTTCGAATTTACTTATGTTACTTGCTAAATGCTATTTTACTACAAATGTACCAGTTGGCCTATCCTTTGAACTAAGCCATGCATTTAGAATATTAGCTTGCATTCTGTGCATGACTTGCTGAGTACCAAGTACTCACCCTTGCCGCAATACAACACCAGTTGAAGGAGAAACGACGCCAGCTTTGGAGGAAGAACTTCAAGAGGAGCCGTCTACTTAGGGAGCGAGCCCAGTCAGTTGCCTGTGGTATACTGGATGGCGCCACGATAATGCTTTTATTCTGCTGTAGTTTATTTCCTTAATAAGTTTTTGCCCTGTGTGGTGTACTCTTGTAACTTGACCATAAGGTCGAGCAACCAGTTTGGTTATTTTAATTAAAGTACTTTATTATTTCGTTGAGTATGATTGTGATATTTACCAATGTTGAGACTGTGTGCACTAGCGTGATCCTGGACTAGTGCTGAATACACAGAGGGTCCGGATTTGCAAATTCTGGTCCCGACAGAGGGGGTATCAGAGCCATACTGATTGTAGGCTCACCCATAGTTAGATTGGTCGCAGTAAGGATAAAACTTATTTTCTATAGTTAAAAATTGTCAAGATAATGAATGAATTCTCGACTTACCCCTTTTCTTTCTTGTTCATACCCCTTGCTGAGTTCTTTTGCCTTCTACTTGATTTTAAAATGTTGCGTTCTTACGCGAGTGTCTTTTGGCAGATGTTGATGAAGAACAACTACGCCGAGCGTGGGGAGGCTACGCTGCCGAGTTGTGGCGTATGCTACTGTTGCTTGGAGGCTTCGAGAGACTGCTCTACCAAGGGACCACCATCGTACAGGCAGGACTGGTCATAGGATGGGACGTCAAGATCACGGTGTATGCTCGAGAGAAGACGAAGTTCAGCCATCCTTTCCACTTCACCGCTAGGAGGTCAACATTTGAGATGGGAATCCAGGAGGTGTCACGTCGAGCGATGCAGTAGATTGCTCGCACCTACTCCAGAGAGCTGGAAGGCACAGTGTTTCGTCACCACCCACGCCGAGACAACAGAGCTCAGCGGAAGCCGATAGAAGATGAGGATACTACTGTCACACACTTGGCCAGATTCATCGTCGCCCAGGAGGAGCTTATCGACGACACAGTCCAGGAGTTGATGAAGGCTCGCGAGCAGGTCGAGGAAGGGAAAAAGCACCTAGAGAATGCTCGTGAGTATGTCGCCTATGCTGCGGAAAGGATCGCAAAGCTGGAGACCGCACTGTATGGGCAGGGCCCGGAGCCAGTGTTAGAGTTGGACGCCCCAGACCCGGAGGAACCAGCACCTGAACAGGAGCACCAGCCGGAACCACAGCCTGAGCCTGAGGATGATGCCACTTCTTCGACTACTACCGTTGTGGGACATGGCGATCGCTTCACGCCGCACCCGTCGCAAGGAGGCAATGGAGGTTTTCTCGACGAGTGAGCGTAGGTTTTGTAGTTGAGACTCCTTCCAGAGTCGCGTCTAAGAATAAGAGTCACCCTTAGAGGCGTTAGACTCTAGTGTGCCAGTCGATTTGGTTTTCATTGCTTGCTGAGTGTGTAGTATGTGTTGCAAGGGCCTTAGGCATTGTAAGCAACCATACCAAGTTATTATTAAATAATAAAGTTGGATTTTGAGTTACACCTTTTGCCCCGCATAGTTCTCTACTACTTGTCTATTCTTGTTTCCCTCTCGTCTCTAAACCTTGAGCAATCGATAGATGGTGAACACCCGTGGAAACCTTGGAGGCAATGGAAGTGGTTCTCGCCCAGCTGTGAACCCTAATGATGGAGCACCTGCACCCCAACCAGCACCGCCAGTTGACATGCAGAACTTTGGAGCCTTTCTTGCTGCACAGACTCAGCTGATGCATGCCATGATGCAGCAGATGCTGCACATCACTTCTTAGGCCGCCGCTAATCAAGTCAATCAAGGACAGCGACAGGGCTTGAGGTTGTCAGAATTCAAGAGGACTCATCCACCCACATTCTCAGGGAACACCAAGCCACTAGAGACGGATGATTGGCTGAGATCAATTGAGAGGAAGCTGCACATTACCCAATGCCTGGGAAATAAGAAGGTTCTTTACGCCTCTCATCAGTTGGAAGGGACTGCAGCTGAATGGTGGGAGAACTTCTGCGCCACGCGGGAGAACCCACAGGATATCACTTGGGAGGAGTTCACAGCTGCTTTCCGCCAGTATCATGTGCTAGAAGGAATAATGGACTTAAATAAGGAGGAATTCAGGGCATTGAAGCAATGTAATCAACCGGTGGCTGATTATCTTAACAAGTTCACACAGCTTGAACGCTACGCGCCGGAAGACGTAGCGACAGGCAAGGCCAGACAGTCTCGCTTCATGAAGGGACTGAACTCAGGACTGCAAGTGGGACTGATCACCCATACCTTCCCCGACTTTCAAGACTTGGTAAACAAAGCACTTATCCTTGAGGACAAGCGCAAGGAAGTGGATGAGAACCAGAAGCGCAGGATGCAATAGCAGGGATCGCGTCAGGGAGCGCAGCAACGTTTGAGGGTTGCGCCAAATCAGTTTTTAGATTCCAGCCGCAGAATGCAGCAAGGACACCATCGCTAACACCGAGGCCTGCTAACCAGGGATACCAGACACCAGCTCCAGCCAGAAACGCCGCTTCGGGCAGTCAACAGGGAGCAGTGAGATGATGCTACACATGCAACGAGCCAGGGCACTTCTCCAACAATTGCCCCAGGAAGACAGCAGGAGTGATCCCAGTTCGCTTCAACTTGGGATCCACACCAACTAGGACACCCACACCAGGAGTGAATCATGGAGCAAAGACAAATGTAAGCCGCACTCCTGCATCGTGGTGAGAGGTCGAGTCAATCATGTGATCGTAGATGCACTCCAGAATGCCACGGACGTCATACTGGGTAAGATACTTATCAACTCAGTACCTGCAACAGTTTTGTTTGACTTTGGAGCTTCACATTCGTTTGTTTCCCGGGATTTTGTTTCTAAGAATGATTTGGAGATTGTGAATCTTAAATGCATGCTTCTAGTTCAAACCCCTGGGTCAGAACTCCGATCTCAAGTAGGATGTTCTGGGGTGAGAATACTAATAGATGGGGTAGAGCTCTTAGCGAACCTTATTATATTGGGAACCCAGACCTTAGATGTTATCTTGGGAATGGATTGGTTATCCAAGCACAAAGCCATGCTGGATTGTGGGCGAAGGATTATCTCAGTTGAAGGCCCATGTGGAAGAAAAGTGGAATTTCAAGCGACCGCCGTTAGTGATGGACAGTTGATGGTCAACAGCATAAAGGCAGTCAGCATAGAAGATGTTCCAGTGGTAAATGTGTATCCAGATGTTTTTCCTGAAGATCTACCGGGTATGCCGCCAGACAGAGACATAGAGTTTGTGATCGAGCTAGTACCCGGAACAGCACCGATAGCAAAGAGACCCTACCGGATGTCAACTGAAGAGTTGGTGGAGATGAAGAAACAGCTTGAAGAGTTGATGGAGAAAGGATTCATCAGACCGAGTTCGTCGCCATGGGGAGCGCCAATTTTGTTTTTTAAGAAGGACGGGAGTTTCAGGATGTGCATTGACTATCGTGCACTCAATGAAGTCACCGTGAAGAATAAGTACCCGCTACCCAGGATCGATGATCTGTTCGACCAGTTGAGAGGAGCCAGAGTTTTCTCCAAGATTGATCTGAGATCAGGATATCACCAGTTGAAGATCCAATCAGAAGATATTCCGAAGACCGCATTCTCGTCAAGATATGGACATTACGAGTTTACGCTATGTCCTTCTGGCCTCGACGAATCGCGCCAAATTTACTTCATGAATATGATGAACAAGGTTTTTATGGAATACCTGGACAAGTTTGTCGTTGTGTTCAAAGATGATATCTTAGTCTACTCCAAGACAAGGGATGAACATGCAGAACACCTGAGGCTAGTTTTGGAAAAGCTGAGAGAACAGCAGCTCTTCGCCAAATTCAGCAAGTGTGATTTTTGGAAGGACAAGGTGGAATTTCTTGGACATGTGATGACCACAGAAGGAGTCGCTGTTGATCCAAGCAAAGTTGAAGCTGTGTTACATTGGGAACCGCCAAAGACAGTAACCCAGATTCGGAGTTTCCTTGGGATGGCTGGTTACTACCGCCGTTTTATTGAAGGCTTTTCGACAATTGCGAGACCTCTTACGTAACTGTTGAAGAAAGAAAAGAAGTTTAACTGGATGCCAGAATGTGAGAAAGGTTTCCAGTAGCTGAAAAAGCGATTGACATCACCGCCGGTGTTAGTTCTACCGGATGTTACTCAGAACTTTGATATCTATTGTGATGCATCGCGCCAAGGACTTGGATGCGTGCTGATGCAGAACGGGAAGGTCGTCGCATATGCGTCAAGGCAGCTAAGGCCGCATGAAGAGAATTACCCGACGCATGACCTAGAGTTAGCAGCTGTAGTGCATGCCTTGAAGTTGTGGCGACACTATTTGATTGGGAATAGATGCGAAGTGTATACGGACCATAAGAGTCTTAAATACATTTTCACCCAATCAGATCTGAATATGAGGCAGAGGAGATGGATAGAGTTGATCAAGGACTACAATGTCGGAATCCATTACCATCCCGGAAAGGCCAATGTGGTGGCCGATGCCCTGAGTCGGAAAAGCCATACTGTGAATATGATGACAGCCACAAGTCCGGATGAGCTATGCAAGGAGTTTCAGAGGATGCAGATCAAAGTGATACCAGAAGGATTCTTGGCCGCACTGGAGGTGAAACCTATCTTAGAAGACCAGATTCGAGATGGACAGAAGGATGATGACAATATACGCAGAATTAAGTCCAAGATGGATGAAAGCAAGGCTAAGGATTTCAGACTAGATGAGCAAGGGACATTGTGGATTAAGGATCGCATCTGTGTGCCGAACAAGAAGGAGCTGAAACAGTTGATTCTGGAAGAAGCTCATGACTCTAAGTATTCAATTCATCCAGTAAGTGCCAAGATGTATCAAGACCTGAAGGAAAGATTCTGGTGGCCGAGTATGAAGCGTGAAGTGGCCGAACATGTTGCATTGTGTGATGTGTGCCAAAGAGTTAAAGCCATGCATCAAAGGCCAGTCGGGTTGCTGCAGCCGTTGAAGATTCCTGAGTCGAAGTGGGAAGAAATCGGAATGGACTTCATTACCAGTTTGCCGAAGACTCAAGGAGGATATGACTCCATATGGGTTATAGTGGACCGCTTGACTAAAGTCGCACATTTTATCCCTGTAAAGACCACTTACTCAGGGGATAAACTAGCAGAGTTGTACATGAATAGGATCGTCTGTTTGCATGGAGTGCCGAAGAAGATTGTATCAGACAGAGGCACCCAATTTACCTCAAGGTTTTGGAATGAGTTGCATGAAGCCATGGGGACCCGTTTAAACTTCAGTACTGCATATCACCCGCAGACGGATGGGCAAACTGAAAGAGTCAATCAGGTTCTAGAGGATATGCTACGAGCTTGTGCATTAGCTTATGCTACCACCTGGGATAAAAGTTTGCCGTATGCTGAGTTCAGCTACAATAAAAGTTATCAGGCCAGTCTACAGATGTCACCTTTTGGAGGCACTGTATGGTCGACCTTGTCGAACGCCGCTGAACTGGAATGAGAGAAGTGAAAGACATGTCTTTGGACCCGATATTCTTCAAGAGGCCGAAGAGCACATTGCCATGATCAGGGAAAGATTGAAGATAGCCCAATCACGGCAGAAGAGTTACGCAGATAATCGTCGCCGGGAACTGAGTTTTGAACCGGAAGATTTGTATATCTCAGGGTTACACCTCTCAAGGGAGTCACGAGATTCCATGCAAAAGGAAAACTCGCACCACGTTACGTGGGCCCGTTCAAAATCCAAAGCCGCAGAGGAGAAGTTGCTTACCAGTTGGAGTTGCCGCAGTCATTGGCAGGAGTGCATGATGTGTTCCATGTGTCACAACTGAAGAAGTGTCTCCGAGTACCAGATGAGCAAACACCGCTGGAGTCAATAGAGCTGCAAGAGGATCTGACTTACCAGGAGCTCCCGGTGAGGATCCTGGACACCATGGATCGAGAAACAAGAAATAAGTCAACCCGTTTCTGCAGAGTCCAGTGGAGCAACCACGCAGAAAGTGAAGCGACTTGGGAGCGCGAGGAGGATTTGAAGGAGTTTCCGAACCTATTTCTTAGTTAGCGCTGAATCTCGGGGACGAGAATCTGTTAAGGGGGAGAGGTTTGTAACACCCCAAATTTTTGCTTTTCATGAATTTAAATGTTATTTTACACTTTTGTGAATTTTTGGAATTTTTTGGAATTTATTTGGATATAATTTGAATTTATCCCCTTTTGAAATAATTAAAGAATTAAAAGTTTTAAATAAAATTTTGTTGGAAATGTTTTATTTGAGTCCAAAATGTCTCAAAGTATTTTCCAGAATTTTTCTGATCATTTTGCTATTTTTCTTGAATTAAATGAATTTCTGAAAATTATTTTGAATATTAAATCGCTGGAATTTCAAACCTGGCTCTATCGTTTCGGTCCGAAGTCGACTCGAGTCCGACCAACCTCGACCAAGACCGCGGCGGTCCAACCGAACCGCGTCGCCGAACTAACCCTAACCCTAATACGATCCGACCGTTGGATCCGCATCCAACGGCCGAGAGGCCGCCGAGTCGTTCGTGCGTGCGAGCCGCCCAATCCGAGACGCGTGTACGCACGCGATGTGGCCACGTAGCGCAACCCGATTCCGTCGCGAGCTCGGACTTCGCCACCGAGTGGGGCTAGGGTTGCGGGTTTTGCGCAACCGCCGGGGCTATTTAATGCCCGGGTGCAGCCCCGAGGTTCTTCTTCTCCCTACATGCATTTTGCCCTAGCCGCTACTGCTCGTAGCGCGCCAGACTAATTCCTCGCACTCGGTTGCTTAGTGCCACCGCGGTTTCTTCGCCTCTTCCAGACCGCTAGCTCCTCTCCGTCGCTGGGTGCCCTGCCTGATCTCCGCGACGTGATGCATCCGGGAGTGGCACTCATCTCATCGGAGACCTTTGGAAATGCCGCAGGGGTCGCTGCCTTCGCCCCTGCACTCCTAGCCTTGCTGCGCCATCACCGGACTTCGCGAGCTTTGTCAACCGTTTGATCCCGATCGCACGCACGAGGTGAGGCCACGTAACCCCTTTACTATTTCAATACTAGATCCTTTAGCAGCCGTTAGATCTAGATCGGGTGGTTGCGATTGAGCCACGTAGCCACTTCACTGCACCGTAGCCAAAATCACTTTTGGCCGTTAGATCGGAATTCAATGGATCGGATTAGGAAACGTAGGATGTACCGTGAGAGGTTAGATCAGGACCGCTCGATATGGTTTGAACGGCTTAGATGCACCCACATCTCGGCCGCCGATTCATGCCGCGTCACCTTCAGATGCGGTGAGATCCGGTTGTATCTGAATCGTTGATTTGAAAACGAGCGGCTCGGATCGTTCTGGAGACGAGCCAATCCGGGCGTGCCGCGTGGCATGGCCGACTGCGCCTGCGGCGTGGATGCGCTGCGGTGGCGCCGATGTATGGGCCCGCTTGTGAGCCCCTGTCGTCCCATGGACCGGGTCCACGGTGGACCTGAGCCGGGCCGTGGACCGAGTCTATGGACCCGCTGACGTCATGCTGACGTCATAATTTGATTTTTCAATAGAAAAATAATTCGGTGGAAATTTAAATCCCGTGCTAACGTCATAAATCCGGATTTTCTATAGAGAAATAAATGAATTAAATAGGTTTATTGTTTTATTTTAATTTTCAAACTTCAAACGCTTATAACATTTGCGTTATAAAATTCAGATATACTTGAATATGAATTTTAATTAATTTTTGTTTATGAAATTTTCTCTGTTTATAATTAATTAATAGATTCTTTAAACTTTAAACAGTTATAACTTTTGCATTTTAACTCCGTTTTGGGCGATTCAAATTTCTAAAAATTTGTAAAATCATGCTCCTTCTGTTTGTGGACTTTATTTGAATCTTTGAGCAATGTTTATGTACTGTTTATTTATTTATTGCTATTTGCACGCATTACGGGTAGACGTTGAAGTACCCGAGGGCTTCGAAGGTGAAGTGTTGACCAAGGAGCCTGCTTAGGATCAAGAACAAGTACTTTTTGAAGGCAAGTTATGCTTTGGCCATATTGATCCCATTTTTGAAATTAATTTAATTTAAATTATTGCATGCTAATTTAATTAGCAAGTGTTTTAATTATGTTTGGGAATTAGCTAAATGCCAATTTGCAGTATGACACCTTGACTATTTAATTATGTGCCTGAACCCTTGTCACCCTAGTTGTGGATATTAGTTAGACAGTATCAAATTGCCAACATGGGGTATTTAGATCGTTGTAGTACATTGCTTAGACCTGCTACGTGCACACGACATGATTTTGGACAATCAAATGTTAATATTGACTTAATGAGATATTGAACCTGTTTTGGAAAGGTAACATGTGTTGTGATTGATGATGGCACGTGGTGCATGGTAATCAACTGGGTTTGACAAATAGATTTGGATCGGGGCAAGTGGAAAGAATGATGGGGTGGGCCATGATTGGCACCGGGGATGTTGGTTTGGTTCTTCGGGTAGTCTTGCCCTGATCATCCTAAGGACTTAACCTTGCAAGCCTTTGATCTGACTCAAGCGTGCAACCACATGTCCGCAATGGGACGGACCTATCTGAGTAAGTTACTAATAACTTGCTTGTGGTACCTTAGGGTGTCAACTACACCTTTTGTGTAGCTTGAAAGGGAGCGTACCAGTGCTATGGCATGATACCCGTCCAACAGTATGTCGGTCCCATACTTCGCCTCTGTTAAGGGAAGGGATGGTGTATGACAAAAGCCGAAGAGGTTCACTTGTAAGGTTTGCAGTCTCTGAAATGCTTTGTTACGATCACTCGCCTTTGTGATGTTTGATTGTATCTTGTGGGTAAACTGCATAACCTCTGCAGAGTGTAAAATCTATTCGAATAGCCGACGGTGTGTACTCTACCATACTCACCATCCAAGATACCACAGTGCAACTCACTCGGCTCGCTTCCCTAAGTAGACGGCTCCTCCTGAAGTTCTTCCTCCAAAGTCAAGGCGTGCTTCTCCTTCAACTGTGTTGTATTGTGGCAAGGGTGAGTACTTGGTACTCAAAGAAGTCATGCATGTAATGCAAGCTAATATTCTAAATGCATGGCTTAGTTCAAAGGATAGGCCAACGGTACATTTGCAAGAAACAACATTTAGCAAGTAACATAAGTAAATTCGAAAGCGGTAGAAACAATACATTATCAATAACTTTTCCAGGAGTTAAGTATTCACTCTTCCCTTTCCGAATCCATATTTCCATCAACGTCATCAATAAACCCAACCAAACTTTTCAAATCCCAGTTGTTTTCATGAAAGTCTAACCCTTGACTGTAATCCCCGAGCAGTGTCCAGTACCGTGGACTTAGCTATTCGAATAGGTTGTACACTCTGCAGAGGTTATGCACTTTACCCACAAGATACAGTCAAACACCACAAAGGTGAGTGATCGAAACAAAGCATTTTAGAGACCGCAAATTATACAAGTGAACCTCTCCCGTTTTTGCCATACACCATCCTTTCCCTTAATGAAGGCGAAGTATGGGACCGACATACCGTTGGACGGGTACCATGCCATAGCACTGGTATGCTCCCCTTTCAAGCTACACAAAAGGTGTAGTTGACACCCCGAGGTACCACATGCAAGTTATTAGTAACTTACTCAACTATGTCTGTCCCATTCAGGCATGTGGTTGCACGTTTGACTCAAATCAAAGGCTTGCAAGGTTAAGTCCTTAGGGTGACCAGGGCAAGACTACCCAAAGAACCAAAACAACTTTCCCGGTGCCACTCATGGCCCACCCGATCATTCTTGCCATTTGCCCCAGTCTAAATCTATTTATCAAACCCAGTTGATTATCATGCACCACGTGCCATCATCAACATCACAACACATCATACTTCTCAAAAATAGGTTCAATATCTCATTAAGTCAATATTAACATTTGATTGTCCAAAATCGTGTCATGTGTACGTAGTAGGTCTAAGCAATATACAACAACGGTCCAAATACCCAATGTTGGCAATTTAATAATGTACAACTATTTAATCCACAACTAGGGTGACAAAGGTTCATGGCATATAATTTTATTAATCAAGGTGTCATACTGCAACTTGGCATTTATCTAATTCTCAGAAATAATTCAAACAATTTCTAATTAAATTAGCATGCAATAATTTAAATTAAATTAATTTCAAAAGTGGGATCAAAAACGTCAAAGCATAACTTGCCTTCAAAAAGTACTTGTTCTTGCTCCTTAGCTGGCTCCTGGGTCAAAACTTCACCTTCGAAGCCTTCAGGTACTTCCACGTCTACTCGTAACGCGTGCAAATAGCAATAAATAATCAAGCAGTGGAAAAAGGTGTCCAAAAATTCAAATAAAATTCATAAACAGAGAGAGCACATTTTTATAAATTTTTAGAGATTTGAATCGTCCAAATTGGAGTTAAAACGTAAAAGTTATACCCGTTTAAAGTTTGAAAAATCAATTAAATAAATATAAACAGAGGAAACTTATGTCCAAAATTAAATAAAATTCATCATTAGGTAGATCTCAATTTTATAAAAATTTAGAAATTGGAATCACTCAAATCGAAGTTAAAACGCAAAAGTTATAAGCGTTTGAAGTTTGAAAAATCAAATAAAAGACTAAACCGAATTAATTCATTTATTTTTCTATTGAAAAATCGATATATTGCGTCAGCTGACGTCAGCATGGAAATTGAATTTCCACCGAATTATTTTTCTATTCAAAAATCGAATTATGACGTTAGCTTGGCGCTATCCGGTCCACGGGCTCTGGCCGACGGTTCGTTCTGGTCCACCGTGGACCCTACCAGGGTTACACGTGTCGCCGACATGCGGACTCCATCGATGACGCCATTGCTGATGTCATCACAGCCTGGCCGAATCGGCTCGATAGTGTGACACTACGGAATGACGGTATGAGTCATTTTCGATGTCGGCATTAAGGTACGACTTTGGTATCATGTTTTTGGGCCTTTCCGTGAGTTTGGGCCTTTCCGGGGGAGAATTTGGTCCTCCGGGGGAGTGTGGGCCTAGCGGGAGCTAGCTTGGGCCTTGGGGGGATGAAGTGGGCCGAAGGTGGGGGAGATAAAGCCCATGTGGGGGAGGATTTGGGCAGCAAGCGTGCTGCCCATGCCTTGTGCGCCCCACCCCCCCAAACCAAACCCTAGCCCCCCCCCCAACTCCCCCATGCGCCACCCCTCTCCCCCACTTGCGCCTCCACCCTTCCTCTTCCTCCTCCACCTCCTCGAGCCGGCCCAAGGCGAGTTCCACCCCATCCCTTGCTGCCACGCCTCGCCTTCATTGTCCTCACTGCTGGGAAGCTCCGCGACGAGAGGATCCCTACAGACCCAAGCGCATGGAAGGAAATCGGGGACCTGGAGGAGAAGATTCGTTGTTCGAGAGGTTCTTCGAAGGAGGTAAGGATGGGTAGATCTCTTGGTAGAGTTATGTTGCTGGTTGGAGGATTTCATGCTTTAGATCCATCTTTGCTCGCCCCTAGATGAGATTAAGGAAATTGCTATCTGCCCCGCTGCTCGCCCCTGCATTGGACGTCCGACATAGGGTTTGAGTTTTTGCAATTTTAGAAGTGTTTTTCTCGTCGGCAGATGTTGAGAAAGTTGTAGGTAATTGAATTATCTTTAATTGTACATGAAGAACATTAAATTCGCCCACCGCTTGAATGTTATGGCTGTTGTACCTAACGCTGACAAAACTGTGACATGATTGGGATAGATCGTGGTTGATATGTAGATTAGACAATTTAGAGGCCGAATCAGTCTTCACGAATACTTAGAAAAAGCTAGGAAATTTCCGAAGCATCGATAAAATGTACTTGTTTACTTAATTTGGAGTTTTAGAACTCAAGTTATGCTAGTTGGAAGCCCGCTGTCCCGTCGGGACAGATTCTCTGTGTTCGGGTTTTATGGGTAGTTTGCGAAGTCGGGGTAGAAGATCGCTCATGTACTATTTTGTGCGCACGCTTTGAGTGTGTGGTACCTATGTGCAGGTGGTGTGACCCCGGGAGTGCCCTCAACCTCTCGCCAATCCGTCGCCCACGGTTGAAGGCAAGTGTATTGGAATGGGTTGGGTTTTGTATGATTGCTAGACTTGCTTAGGTGCAGTATGATTACATGATATGCTAACTTGCCATGATTGATGTTTGCCTAAGACATGATGAACATGGTTACATATTGGTTATGAATTCGTTGTATTAAATGTTTATGCAAGTTCATACATGTTCATGTCATATGTGTATTCATAATGGAAGAGGCGTCCCATTCTGATGCGGGCCTATATATTCACACGTAGTGAACATGAAAGACCTACCTTGTAGTCCCATCCACGGTTGTGTATGGGAGCGAGTCAGTAAGAGTAGACACCCTCCATCTACGGGATGGAAGGGGAAAGATGGTGCATGCCGACGGGTGTGCACTCGACAATACCGGGTATGTGCTCGAGGAGACATGTGCATTGCATTGCATATATGATGATGTTAATGAGATGTTTACAATGAGATTATGACATGGTTATGACGTTGAATATGAGATTAGGCCATGATTATGATGCTAAGTATGAGATGTAGTGATGTTAGCGTTGAAACTGTTCTCTTTGTTTCATTGCAATATACTTGCTGAGTGATGAACTCACGCTTGTTTTTTATGATGTTTTAGGTACCATGAAACCGCATGCGGAAAGGGGCTTGGCTACACTTCTTCACGTAGCTCCACACATTTAGACAGCTTTAATCATTTGGAGTTATGATATAAAGATTAGTGCGATGAAACTTGGAGTATGGCTTGATTGTGTGCTTAATTTCATATTTTACTTTGTTATAGTTTGTGGAGTGGTTGGATTCATTATTTTAGACCTAAGATGTTGCTATATCAAATGTTATTGCTATTTTAGATGTCTTTTATTATGATATATCTTGCCATAATATTGCTGTTGCTTCAAATCATGGAAAAACAAAGGAGATGCTGCCGAAATTTTCGGTTTTAGCATTTGCACCCTTGCTGTAATTTATCTTTATTTGTGATATTTAGATGCTACTTCTACCATGTTTGGTGACATCCAGGGCATACTAGATGCCGGGGTGTTACAGTTGGTATCAGAGCGGGCTTTAGGTCCTTGGAACATGTATTTTTAGTGTCATACCTTAGGTTCAACTAAAATGTGATGTGGGATAACCTAGGAACATGGCTTAGGTTATAAATAAAATTTTGCCATAGGATAGCAACATTAAAACTTGCATAAGTGGAATAATTGAGTTAAAAATTTGACACACTTGGTTGCACAAAGAGGGGTGGGGTTTTGGTTCATCATTGCATTGCATTTGATTATGTGATGGAGACAATGTATATGATGATGTTTCATCTTTGCTTTTGTTTACATTGATGATGTGCTTACGATTATGTGATTGTATGGTTGTCCTGATCAGAAACGCCATACCGAGGGGTAGAGGCCGTGGTCGCCGTGGTCAGGAGGCCAGGGTCGAGGTTCTCGTGGAGTTGCCGAGTCTCAGAGTCGGTGGAAGCGCCGCCAATGCTCATGGGCTTCAACACGGCGGAGAATGGCGGACGGCGGTGGAACAAAGAAAAGACCCAAAGCTAACCCTAATCAACTACGGCGAGCAATCGTGGGTGCGTTGGAGCTCTACGTGCGGCGGCAGCTAGGGAAAAAGCTACGCAAGGCAAAGGCGATCCTCGGGCACGCACCCACGCATTAAATATCGGCTCGGACGTCGAGATACGCGCGGATTCCACCGCGAGGCTTGCAGACGGAAGCGGCGAGTCCGGCCGACATGGAGAGGTGACGTGGCGCAATCTCAACCGTCCACTTGGCACGATCCGACGGCCACAGTCACACGCACATGCGGCCACAAACTCAACCGTTAGATCCCGATCCAACGGTCCAACACGTGTGTACACATGGCTCACACTGCCGCTGATCTCGATCCAACTACAGCGCCGAACGTGGTTCGGTCCCCTATTGTCGGGCCTCGAGCCGACTCTGTCCGGCTCTGGCCGATGAACAAGAAACTCCACTGATTTTCCAGCGATTGAAATATTTAAATTAATTCCTAGAAATTCAAATAAAGTGTGAAAACTAGCAAAATACTCAAAAAAATTCTGGAAAATACTTTGAGACATTTGGAACTCAAATAAAATACTTCAAACAAAATTTTATTTATAGCTTTTAATTATTTAAATATCTAAAAAAGGGAATAAATTCAAATTAAATCCAAATAAATCCCAAAAAATTCCAAAAAAGTGTAGAATTTCAATTAAATTAATGAAAAGCAAAAATTGGGGTGTTACAAACCTCCCCCCTTAACATAATCTCGTCCCCGAGATGCAGGGTTGACTACGGAATCGGTTCGAAATTCTTTCTTTAAATTCCCCTCGCTTCCCAAGTTGCTTCACTTTCTCGCATGGTTGCTCCAATCGACTCGCAGGCCGGTTGACTTATTCCTTGTTTCTCGATCCATGGTGTCCGTAATCTTCATGGGGTGTTCCTTATATGTCGTGTCTTCCTCAGCTCTATTGACTCTAGTGGCGCCTGCTGTGCACCCAGAGACACTTCTTCGCTTGGGATACGTGGAACACATAATGCACCCCTCGCCAACGACTATTGCAACTCCAATCGATAAGCAACTTCTCCTCGCGACTCAGATCTTGAACGGACTAATATATCTTGGCGCAAGCTTCCTTTCACATGGAACCTCTTAACTCCCTTTGAGCGGTGTAACTCTTAGATATACAAAATCTTCCTGCTCAAAACTTAGGTCTCGGCGACGATTATCAAGATAACTCTTTGTCTCGACCGAGCTATCTTCAATCTTTCCTGATCATGGCGATCCGCTTCTTCGGCCTCTTGAAGAATGTCTCGGCCGAAAGACATGGCGCTCAATTGCCTCATTCCAGCTCAACTGTTCGACATGGTCGACCTTAAAGTGCCTCAAAAGGTCACATCTAGACTAGCCTGATAGCCGTTATTGTAGCTAAACTCAAAGATATGGCGTACTCTTATCCCAAGAGGTAGCATAAGCCAATGCGCAAGCTCTTAGCATATCCTCTAGAATCGATTAACTTGATTCTCTAAAGCTTGCAATCATCCTTCCATCCTTCCTGATCTGATTTTTCCAGGGTAGGCTTTACTTCCAATGCAAATAGAAACCCTTCCCAGACAACCTCCAGCTTCATCTTCTGAAATTCCTTGCACAACTCGCCCTGATCCTCTGCCATCAACATATTCATGGTATGGCTTTTCCGGCTTAGAGCATCGGCCACCACATTGGCCTTTCCGGGATGGTAATGGATTCCGATATTGTAATCCTTGATCAACTCTAGCCATCTCCTCTGCCTCATGTTCAGATCCGATTGGGTGAAGATGTATTTAAGACTCCTATGGTCTGTATACACTTCGCACCTATTCCCAATCAGGTAGTGACGCCACAACTTCAAGGCATGCACTACGGCTGCTAACTCCAGGTCATGTGTCGTGTAATTCTCTTCATGCGGCCTCAACTACCATGATGCATATGCAACGACCTTCCAGTTTTACATCAACACGCATCCAAGCCCCTGGCGTGATGCGCCACAATAGATATCAAAGCTCGATTAACATCGTAGTACTAACACCTGCAGTCGATGTCAATTGCTTCTTCAGCTCTTGGAAGCCTTTCTCACATTCCGGCGTCCAGTTAAACTTTTTCTCCTTTTTCAACAATTGCGTAAGAGGTCTCGCAATTGTCGAAAAGCCTTCAATGAAGCGGCGGTAGTAACCGCCATCCCAAGGAAACTCGAATCTAGGTCATCGCCTTCTGGCTATTCCCAATGTAAACACGCTTCTACTTTGCTTGGATCAACGGTGACTCCTCCTCGCGTCATTACATGTCCAAGGAACTCCACCTTGTCCTTCCAAAAATCGCACTTGTCGAATCTTGGCGAAGAGCTGCTGTTCCTTTAGCTTCTCCAATACTAACCTCGTGTGTTCTCAAGTGCTCTTCTCTTGTCCTGGAATAGACTAAGATGTCATCTATGAACACGACAACAAACTTGTCTAGATACTCCATGAAAACCTTGTTCATCATATTCATAAAATAAGCTGGCGCATTCGTCAGACCAAAAGACATAATCAGAACTCATAATGTCCGTGATCTCTCGATGAGAATGCGGTCTTCGAAATATCTTCTGACCGGATCTTCAGCTGATGATATCCTGATCTCAAGTCAATCTTGGAGAAAACTTCGGCTCCTCTCAATTGTTCAAACAGGTCATCGATCTTGGGTAGTAGGTACTTGTTCTTCACAGTGACTTCATTGAGCGCACGGTAATCTATGCACATCCTGAAACACCTGCCCTTCTTCTTGATGAGCAGAACTGGTGCTCCCCATGGCGATGAACTAGGTCTGATGAATCGTTTCTCCATCAACTCTTCAAGTTGTTTCTTCATCTCTACCAATTCTTCGGTCGACATCCTATAGGGTCTCTTTGCTATCGGTGTTGTTCCAGGTACTAACTCAATCACAAATTCTATGTCTCGGTCTGGTGGCATACCAGGCAGATCTTTAGGAAAAACATCAGGATACTCATTCACCACTGAGACATCCTCTATGCTGATTGCCTTCGCACTGTTGACCATCAACTGTCCTTCATTTAACGGGCGGTCGCTTGAAGCTCTACTTTCCTTCCACAAGGGCTCTCCACGTATATAATTCTTCTTCCACAATGAAAGCACTGGCCTTGTGCTTGGACAACCAATCCATTCCCAAAATAACATCTAAGGTATGGGTTCCCAATATAATAAGGTTCGCTTAGGAACTCTATCCCATCTATTAGTACTCTTACCCCTAACATCCTACTTGAGATTGGAGTTCGATCCAGTGGTTTGAACTATAAGCATGCATTTAAGATCCACAATCTCCAAATCATTCTTAGACACAAAATCTCGAGAAACAAACGAATGCGTAGCTCCAGAGTCAAACAAAATTGTTGCAGGTACGGAGTTGACAAGTAACTTACCCAAAGACGACGCCTGGTGGTATTCAAGTGTATCTCGCGGGTCACGTGATTGACTCTCAAGATCTCACCATGGTCTCGAGCGGCTCCTGGGTGTGCTGTCCGCGGTTTGCTCCCGCAGCAGGTGTCATGGCCGTGTGGATCCCAGATTGACAGCCGGGGTCACTCCTGCCGTCTTCTTGGGGCGCTTGTTGGAGAAGTGCCTGGCTCGTTGCATGTATAACAACGCCTCACTGCCCCTCTTGGCCGCTCAAAGCGGCGTTCGGGCCGAGCCGGTGTTTGGTAGTTCCGTTGGTAGGTCTTGGTGATGGCGACGATGTTCTTGCAGCATTCTACAGCTGGAATCTGAAAAATTGATTTGGTGCAACTCTCAGGTGTTGCCCTCCTTGGTGTGCTCCTTGTTGTGCCGTCCTGCGCTTCTAGTTGTCATCCAATTCCTTGCGCTTGTCCTCCAGGATGAGTGCCTTGTTCACAAGCATTTGGAAGTCAGGAAAGGTGGGTAATCAGTCCCACCTGTAGTCTAGAATTTAGTCCCTTTAAGAAGCGAGACTGCCTGACCTTGTTTGTTGCTACGTCTTCAAGTACGTAGAGGTCTAACTGAGTAAACTTGTTGAGATATTTAGCCACTGACTGGCTGCCTTGCTTTAAAGCTCTGAACTCTTCCTTCTTGAGGTCCATTATTCCTCCTAAGACGTGATAATCGATGAAAGGCGGCAGTAAACTCCTCCCAAGTGATATCTTGTGGGTTTTCCTGTGTAGTGCAGTAATTCTCCCACCATTCTGCTGTAGTCTCTCCTAGCTGATGAGAGGCATAAAGCACCCTCTCATTTCCCACACATTGGGTGATGTGCAGCTTCCTTTCAATTGACCTCAACCAGTCATCTGCCTCCAATGGATTGGCGTTTCTAGAGAATGTGGGTGGATGGGTCCTCATGAACTCTGACAACCTTGAGTTTTTATGTTGTCCCTGATTGACTTGATTGGCAGCGGCCTGAGCAGTGACTTGCTGGGTCTGTTGCATCATAGCATGCATCAGCTGGGTCTGTGCAGCAAGGAAGGCTCCAAAGTTCTGCATGTCAACTGGCGGTGCTGGCTGGGGTGCGGTTGCTCCATGTTGGCTGGTTAATAATGTCCAACTTACTACAGAGAGCTGGAAGGTACAGTATTCCGTCACCACCCACGCCGAGACAGTAGAGCTCAGCGGAAGCCGATAGAAGATGAGGATGCTACCGTCACACACTTGGCCAGATTTGTCATCGCCCAAGAGGAGCTTATCGACGACACAATCCAGGAGTTGATGAAGGCTCGTGAGCAGGTTGAGGAAGGGAAAAAGCATCTAGAGAATGCTCGTGAGTACATCGCCTATGCTGCGGAAACGATCGCAGAACTGGAGACCGCACTGTATGGGCAGGGGCCGGAGCCAGTGTTAGAGTTGGACGCCCTGCACCGGAGCAACTGGGCTTGCCAGGAGCACCAACAAACACCACACCGAGCCTCGAACTCCGAGGATGATGCCGCTTCTTCGACTACTGCCGTTGTGGGGCATGGCGATCGCTTCGTGCCTATGCCGCCGCATCCACCAAAAGGAGGCAGTGGAGGTTTTCTCAACAAGTGAGCGTAGGTTTTGCAGTTGAGACTCCTTCGCCGAGTCACAAGAGAAAATAAGAGTCACCCTTAGAGGCGTTAGACTCCAGTGTGCCAGTCGATTTGGATTTTCATTGCTTGCTAAGTGTGCAGTATGTGTTGCAAGGCCCCTAGGCATTGTAAGAAACCATACCAAGTAATTATTAGATAATAAAGTTGGATTTTGAGTTACACCTTTTTCCCCGCATAAGTTTCTCTATTACTTGTCTATGCTTGTTTCCCCTCTCATCTCTAAAACCTTAGAGTAATCGACAGATGGTGAACAACCGTGGAAACCTTGGAGGCAACGGGAGTGGTTCTCGCCCCGCAGTGAACCCCAATGATGGAGCACCTGCACCCCAACCAGCACCGCCAGTTGACATGCAGAACTTTGGAGCCTTTCTTGCCGCATTGCACTCGTATGATGCATACCATGATGCAGCAGATGCAGCACGTCACTGCTCAGGCCGCCGCTAATCAAGTCAATCAAGGATAGCGTCAGGGCTCAAGGTTGTCAGAATTCATGAGGACTCATCCACCCACCTTCTCTGGAAACGCCAATCCACCAAGCGGCGATGATTGGTTAAGGTCAATTGAGAAGAAGTTGCATATTACCCTATCGTGGGAAATGAGAGGGTGCTCTACGCCTCTCATATGTTGGAATGGACTACACTCTAATGGTGGGAGAACTTCGCGCCACTCGGGAGAATCCACAGATATCACTTGGGAGGAGTTCACGGTGCTTTCTGCTAGTATCATGTGCTAGAAGGAATAATGGACTTAAAGAAAGAGGAATTCGGGGCGTTGAAGCAAGGTAATCAACTGGTGGCTGATTATCTGAAAAAGTTCACACAGCTTGCACGCTACGCGCCGGAAGACGTAGCGACAGACAAGGCCAGACAGTCTCACTTCTTGAAGGGAATGAACTCTGGACTGCAGGTGGGACTGTTCACCCACACATTTCTAGATTTCCAAGAGTTGGTGAACAAGGCGCTCATCCTTGAGGACAAGCGCAAGGAACTGGATGAGAACCAGAAGTGCAGGATGCAACAGCAGGGATCGCGTTAGGGAGCGCAGCAACATTTGAGGGTTGCGCCAAATCAGTTTTTCAGATTCCAACCGCAGAATGCAGCAAGGACACCATCGCCAGCACCGAGGCCTGCTAACCAGGGTTACTGTGACACCGCCCGCCTGTAAACGCCGCTTCCAGAAGTCAACAGGAGCAAAGTGAGACGATGCTACACATGCAACGAGCCAAGGCACTTCTCCAACAGCTGCCCTCGTAAGATAGCGTGAGTGACCCCACCCGCTTCAACTGGGATCCACACTAGCCGTGACGCCGCACTCAGGAGCAAACCGAGGGACAAAGATACCAGGAGCCGCACCCCGCATCGTGGTGAGAGGCCGAGTCAACCACGCCACCGCAAATGCACTTCGTAATGCCACTGACGTCGTCTTGGGTAAGTTATTCGTTAACTCGCACTGCAACAGCTTTGTTTGACTCGAGTTTCGCATTCGCTTGTTTCTCAAGGTTTTGCTGCTAAGAATGATTTGGAGATTGCAAGACTTAAATGAATGCTTCTAGTTCAAACCCCTGGTTCCGAACTCCGAACTAAAGTAGGATGATTTGGGGTAAGAATATTAATAGATGGAGTAGAGTTCCTGGCGAACCTTATCATATTGGAAACCCAGACCTTAGATGTTATCTTGGGAATGGATTGTTTATCCAAGCACAAGGCCGTGCTGGATTGTGGGGGGAAGGATTATCTCAGTTGAAGGCCCATGTGGAAGAAAAGTGGAATTTCAAGCAACCGCCGTTCGAGATGGACAGTTGGTGGTCAACAACACGAAGGCAATCAGCATAGAAGATGTTTCAGTGGTGAATGAGTATCCTGATGTTTTTCCTGAAGATTTGCCTGGAATGCCACCGACGTAGACATAGAGTTCGTGATAGAGTTAGTACCTGGAACAGCCCCGATAGCAAAGAGACCCTATCGGATGTCAACCGAGGAGTTAGTAGAGATGAAGAAGCAGGTTGAGGAGCTGATGGAAAAAGGATTCATTAGACCGAGTTTGTCGCTGTGGGGAGCGCCAGTTCTGTTCGTCAAGAAGAAGGATGGGAGTTTCAGGATGTGCATTGATTACCGTGCACTCAATGAAGTCACCGTGAAGAACAAGTACCCGCTACCCATGATCGATGATCTGTTTGACCAGTTGAGAGGAGCCGGAGTTTTCTCCAAGATTGATTTGAGGTCAGGATATCACCAGTTGAAGATCCGATCAGAGGACATTCCGAAGACCGCATTCTCGTCAAGATACGGACATTACGAGTTTACAGTTATGTCCTTTGGTCTAACGAATGCACCAGCTTACTTCATTAATATGATGAACAAGGTTTTTATGGAATACCTGGATAAGTTTGTCGTTGTGTTCATAGATGACATCCTAGTCTACTCCAAGACAAAGGATGAACATGCAGAGCACTTGAGGTGAGTTTTGGAGAAGCTGAGAGAACAAAGAACTCTTCGCTAAGTTCGAGAAGTGTGATTTTTGGAAAGACAAGCTGGAGTTTCTTGGATACGTGATGACCGCAGTAAGGAGTCAATCAAGCTGATCCAAGCAAAGTAGAAGTCGTGGTTACATTGGGAATAGCCGATGACGGTGACCCATATTCGGAGTTTTCTTGGGATGGCAGGTTACTACCGCTTCATTGAAGGCTTTTCGACAATTGCGAGACCTCTTACGCAATTATTGAAAAAAGGAGAAGAAGTTTACATGGACGCCGGAGTGCGAAAAGGTTTTCAAGAGAGCTGAAGAAACGATTGACATCAGTCCCGGTGTTAGTTCTACCGGATATCAATCAAAGCTTCGATATTTATTATGATGCATCGTGCCAAGGACTTGGATGCGTGTTGATGCAAAATCAGAGGGTTGTTGCATATCGCGCCAAGACAATTGAGACCGCATGAGGAGAATTATCCGACGCATGACTTAGAGCTAGCAAACAGTAGTGCATGCCTTGAAGTTGTGGCGACACTACTCCGATTGGAAATAGATGCGAAGTGTATACTGACCATAAGAGTCTTAAATACGTCTTCACCCAATCTGATCCGAATATGAGGCAGAGGAGATGGTTAGAATTTATTAAGGACTACAATGTTGGGATCCATTATCATCCCGGGAAGGCCAATGTGGTGGCTGACGCCTTGAGTCGGAAGAGCCATACCGTGAATATGTTAATAGCCACGGGTCGATGAGCTATGCAAGGAGTTTCGAGATTTGATGCGATTGAGGTGGTACACGAGGGATTCTTGGCCGTGATTGGAAGTAAAGCCTATTCTGGAGGATCAGATCAGAGGAGGACGAGAGGATGATGACAAGATCCGCGAAATTAAGTCCAAGATGGACGAAGGCAAGGCAAAAGACTTCAACCGACGAGCAAGGCACATTATGGATGAAGGGACCGCATCAGGTGCCGAACAAAAAGGAGCTGAAGTAGTTGATTCTGGAGGAAGCCTATAACTCCAAGTATTCCATTCACCCAGGAAGTGCCAAGATGTATCAAGACCTGAAGGGAAGATTCTGGTGGCCAAGCATGAAGCGGGAAGTCGCCGAGCATGTTGCGTTGTGTGATGTGTGCCAAAGAGTCAAAGCAATGCATCAGAGACCAGTAGGATTGCTGCAACCATTGAAGATACCTGAGTGGAAATGGGAGGAAATCGGAATGGACTTCATTACCGGTTTGCCTAAAACTCAAGGAGGTTATGACTCTATATGGGTTATAGTGGATCGCTTGACTAAGGTCGTCCATTTCATCCCAGTAAAGACCACTTACTCGGGAGATAAATTAGCAGAGTTATACATGACCAGGATCGTCTGTTTGCACGGAGTACCAAATAAGATTGTATCGGATAGAGGTACCCAATTTACCTCGAGATTCTGGAATAAGCTGCATGAAGCCATGGGGACCCGCTTGAACTTCAAGATAAAGATATCATCCATGAGCAGACGATGGGACAGAATCAAGAGTTAATCAGATTCTAGAAAATACTTTGAGACATTTGGAAAATACTTTGAGACATTTGGAACTCAAATAAAATACTTCCAACAAAATTTTATTTATATCTTTTAATTATTTAATTATCTAAAAAGGACATAAATTCAAATTAAATCCAAATAAATCCAAATATATCCCAGAAAATTCCAAAAAATCTCAAAAGTGTAGAATTTCGCTTAAATTCATGAGAAGCAAAAAGTGGGGTATCGTATGTACTTCGAAGTACTTGAAAGAACACACCGAGGGTGGATCCCTCCTCGCCGTGCAATTTTTGCCAACTCGCCCACTCATCATGTTGCGTTCGGGTATCGTATGTATGGAAAAAGCGATGAAGCTTTTTCCATGTCTTGGACCGCTTCCATGCATTTCCAATTTGCTCATCTCTCACTTAATATTCTTTGGTAAGATGCCCTTGAATAGGCTTCTGAATCTGCGTAAGATGGCCCTTCTCGCTCCCATGGTTTTTGCCTTGTGGAGCCTCAAAGCAGAGTGCTTCATATTCGGTATGTTGTTAGTCGAGGGGAAATCTAGTCTCGCTGCGACCCGGCCTTTTAAGCCTCGACACACCATACTACCGAAAGGTCGCTATGTTTTATCAAGTGAGACGCCCATTCCGGCGACGGTCGGCGAGAGCTTGGCTCTTAATGGCGATGCACGTGGGACCAGGGTCACCGAAGGGCGCTTAGCCCGCCGCCCACTTACCGATATGCTCTGAGCTTTCCCTGTTGGACAAAGATGGGATTGAGGGGATGTGTTGTTGGTACCTTGATGCGGTTTGCTTGAAAGTAATGTTGCAACTTTCGAGGCCATTAATAGAGCATAGGCCAACTTCTCCATTTCTGAATATAGCACTTTGCTCTCTACAGGCTTTCGAAATGAAGTAGACCAAATTATTGCTTTGTGACTGAGGCTCGCACCGATTACCACGCTAACGGCAGTAAGGACTCGCGGCCAAGTAGAGCAAGAGTTCCTCGCCTTGCTTCTGACTTTGTAGGGTGTGCATTTTTGTGAGGCTTTGTTTTAGTTCATCGAAGGTGAGTTGGCATTCCTTTGTCCAAAGAGAAGGTGTCGCTCGATCGGAGCACTTTGAAGAAGGGCAAAGCATGCTGGCCGATTTTGGCAAAACTCTTGAGCACGGCAAGGCGTCCTACCAAATGTTGTACCTCCTTCAGATTCTTTGTTGGGGCCATGTCTTGAATAGCCCTTATCTTCTCGGGGTTCGCTTCGATGCCTCTCTCGAGATCAAGAATCCTAGCAGTTTGCCTACCTCTACGCCAAAAACGCATTTGCTCTGATTGAGCTTCACCCTCTCCGCCATCAAACCTGGCCGAAGGCGTCTCTGAGGTCGATGTGGTTTTCCTTCTTCTCACTCTTGACGATGATGTCGCCAATGTAGGCTTTACATTTCTCCCAAGTTAGTGGGCGAAGACCTTGGCGATGAGCCGCGAAGGTGGTGCCGGCGTTTTTAAGGCCAAATGGCATTCGTGACGGGCTAATATGCGCCGGAAGGTGTTATGAATGTAGTTTTGTCTTCATCTTCTCTTCGCATGTATACTGATGATATCCTGAATATGCATCCGTGAAACTTATTCTCTCCGATCCGGGAGGTTGAATCGATGAGCTGATTGATGCGAGGCAAAGGGAAGTCATCCTTGGGGCACGCGATTTGTTCAGTCGGGTGAAATCAATACACATTCGCCAAGTCCGCTGGGATTTCTTGACCATGACCACATTGGCCGTACCACTCGGTGTGAAGGGCTTCGCGTCACGCATTCCCGCCTCGAAATAACTTGTCCACCATTGCTTTCGCGGCAATTTGTCTTTCCACGGTGAGCTTCGAGCTTCGCTTTTGGGCCTAGCACCGAACTCACGGCAAGTGGTGTGCTCAATGGTGCTCAAGCGAACTTAGGAGGTCTTCGCCCCCATGCTAACACCCTTCATATTCTTGAAGAAGTTGCATTAAATTCTTTTCTTCATCTGGGACCAACGCGCGTTAAGGGTCACCATTCTATCTCCACTGTAGTGCCACAAGCCCTGGTCTCCCTTGGGGCCAGTGGGCTTGGCCATTTGTTGTGTCGCGCTGGATAGCATCTTGCTCCATTGAATAGACATGTTTGACTTTGCGGGGTTCTCCATATCTATCTTCCTTGCGTAGGGCTTGATCCCTCGCACCATGACCACACCACCGTGAGGGAATTTTCATGCATAGGAACTCCGTGAATTCTAACGACGGCCCCCGGCGGTCACAATAACCCCTACCCAATATGGCGTTATATTGGAAAGGCATGTCACCACGCCGAACGTGATGCGGTGAGTAGCGGCCTTTGCATCGCTGAAGGTAACTCTCCGGCTCCACCTGGCCGAGGGTGCTGATTGTTTTCCCCAAAGCCCATCAATGGTACTCTCCGTCTTTCCCGGCTGTCTTGGGGATCATCATTTGCTTGAAGGCCTCCACGGACAAGATGCCTGCCCGCTTACTCGCTCCACCAAAGACGCGCGCACCTCACAATTAGAGATGATGGCGGTTACCACCAGGAGTCTTGATGCGGAAAATGTACCCGTAATGCATCTTTCTCGTGGTGAAGGTAACTAGTACATACTCCAGCTGCGAAGGGGCGGATAGACTGATTCCGACATGGTTGATTTGCCTCGCATAAAGCCTTCCTTTGCCTCTTCGAGGTGATGTGCGATGACGACCCTCCGTCTATAACATTGATAACTCGATGAAGGTGGTTTATTTCTCCTCGGGGTGGCAGACACTGGCGGTCGGCGGGAGGATACGCCGGCGGAGGAGGGAGTGTCCCGGCTCCCCCTCGCTTTGCCTCAAAATGTTGATATCCTTCGATCACTTTGCAATGAGCCGAGTTGTTGGTGTTGTTTTCACCGTGGTATTCGCAATGGTATCTCCTCGCTACTTTGTTACTCCTTTAACACGAGTTCACCATCCCGTTTGTCACGCCGTAGGAAGCGGGCTCACAGCGGCTTTGGATGTTGCTCTCATTGCTTCGTTGATCAGTTCGCTCATCGATGTAATGGATTTTCTTCCCCTTGTCCTTTCCTTCGCCATCCAGGTATGAGTCCTTGCTTTAGCTCTGGATGGGGGCTCCCTGCCTCGATCTCTTTTGCACGGAACCGTCCCGGGTGTGCATCGCGGCGCCTTCTCTTCGAGATTGTCTTCTTCGCATGAGCATACTTCCTTCATTTTGGCAAAAAGCTCCTCCACGGTTCTCACTTCTTTGCGAAGCTAACCTTTCGCCAATGACTCAGGTAACCCGTGCAACGAGCGGCGGCATTTATGATGGTCATGTTGTTGACGCCTCGAATTTGACACTTGATCTTGGAGAAAAGTTGAAAGTAGCTTTTCAGGGACTCCCCTTCGCGCTATCTCATAGCGAATAGGTCACTTTCTTCTTTCATCCCATCAAAGTTGCCCTGGAAATTGGACTCCATTTTAGCGTGAAGTCATGCCAACTTCAAGATCGTAGCTTGTCTCAAGAGATGAGCACCAGGAGAGCGCTATCCCTTCAAGCACCAACAAGAGCCCCTTAGCTTTGATGTCATCGTCTCCCCCCGCGGCTTCCACAACTGTGTCATAGACTCATAGGAACTCCCTTGGGTCCGCTTTACCGTTATACGGCTTGATGGTGGGGAACTTAAAGTTCCCAGGGGAGGGCCATCTCTTCCTCCAGAGCTGGGCAGAAAGCGGGTTTGGGTCGTCATCATCCCAGTCCACGCCTGCATACGTTGGTGACAACATCTCGTGGTCTGGGCTTTCGCCTTGCGATTCGTCCCGTCCCTGATCCCATTGCTCCTGTAGACGCTTTACCTCGACCGTTAGCCTTTCGTTCGCTTCTATCGCTGCCTGGATGTTGGGGCTCAGCGTCTCGCACCTTTGTGCCCCTCCCCGGAGCACCTCCGCTCTCATGAGCCATCCCGCTGCGCCAGGCCGAGCCAGGTCTCCACTTCGCGTTCTTCCGGATTACGGCCGATCGTGGCCGTAATCGTGACGCTGCCGCTTGGGGAGCACATTTGCGCTTTGTCGCTATGGCTATGGCAAATGTGCTCCTAGCGTTCTACCTACCTCACCAGGTGTGCGGGTCCTCGCTAGTTGTCGCTACCTTCTTCCGGTGGTTTGGCTATAGAGAACTTCTTTTTCCGCTCACCGAGAGCAATGGCTTCCTCAACACACGGTTCCCCTTGTGGACGGCGCCACTATAGTGGGATGGGACCTCACGAGCGAGAAATACCTCCTGAAGTCTTCTCCTCTCTCTTTTTTATAGGGAAGTCGAGGGTGGATAGCTGCTACAACCAGCATGCAAAGGTAGGTTCTTTTTTGTCGCATTTGCCCTGACTACAAAGGATTACATGCTCCTTTTGATCGCTCTCCTAGACACCATCCTCCACTTTGTCCACGGCCTGAGGCTACAAATAGTCTTTACATAGGGTTTTCACAAATTATTTACACATTTGTCCTTTGTCCTGTTCCGTTCCGAGGGTTCTAACGGGATTTCACGTGCTAGCCCCGCTCGAGGATCGATCGACAATGCCTGGCATTCTTCGGTAGGTGGTAGACCAGGGCAGCAAACTTCAGTGAACATCCGTGGTTGGCCGGTGTCTTTTCGGCGTAGCTCAGGGAGTAAGTTTCCTTCTCAATTTTATCTCCCTGCTTAGCTAAGGCCCCCTCTTCTTTTTCGCCAGCTACTTGGGTCCGATTATGCCACTGCCTCATCCTACGCACTTTGCTGTGTCACGATCTTGTGCCAGGTATAGTGCAGGTGGAGTTGAGGACACTTGCACACTTCGCTGGCGGGAGGGAATGGATATTTCAGGTCTACAACAATATGTTTCTTTACTTCAACTTTCTTTTGTGGATTTGAGGAGTAATCTAATTAATGAATTGTTTACTAAGAAAAGCTAAATAAATAACATCATCGGCTAAATTAAAATGTAAGATACTGCACATTCCATCTGGATAGCCTAGAAGCCACAAAGCCGTAGACATACCTCTGCCTGACTTTTACAACCCAAGTTAGCTTTTGCCTAGTTGGACCTTGCAGTAGATGTTTGGACGTTGGAAGAATGACAACAAGATAAAATACCATCAGAATCAATCAGTCTTAATGCAGTTCAAAAAAAAAAATACAGTTTTAATAAAATAACTAGAAATGATTGGCGACACACCAAAACTTTTATAGAAAAATTATTAAGCAGGTATACCGTTGCAACGGTATAATCTTGAAACTTATAAAACTCGTGAAAATTTTACGATTGAAACTCATGAAACTTAGCACTAAAATTCGATAAAACATTAAATCTACATGAAACTAAAATACTGTAACTCATGAACCAACATCAACTGGCGATGTTTATAAGCTTCATGCCGTTCATGGCTTATACCGCAGTTAACGGGTATGCCGCTCATTACCGTCGCACTCAAACTTTTAATACAATCATTGCTACACACCAAGCTTTTAATACATCACCACAACCGCCCTGGTCAAACAGAATATCAGCACGCCACATCGAGCGAATCGTGCTGAAAAAACAATGCATACTCTTCTGACCTCCACGACAAAGCTTTCCCTTTTTCCTTTTGGCCAAATTTCTTTTCAAATTTGTGGCTGTCATCTGAACGAAATTGTAAAAAAAAGCAGTGACAGTCATCTAGGTAGATACTCTATTGTATTACGTGATCTACCGTACGTAATCTCATACTACAGTAAATAATACGTGTTGCACGCTCTTTATTTTTCTGCAGTCCAGATAAAACTAGGTTTATAATTCTGGTTCAGAACTAAATCCATGAAAATACTGAATTACGTGCAGTGTAAAATGATCAATTTGTCTGAGGCTTCCTCCATGACCACTCATAAATAGTGCCACTCCTCGGCTATCACAGTCTCCCGACTACGGCTCACATGTTCTTATTCTTACATACCAGCAGTCGCTGATATAGGTGGCATGGAGAACAAGCGGGTTGCCATCGTCGGCGCCGGCGTGAGCGGCCTGGCAGCGTGCAAGCATCTGCTGGAGCGCCGCTGCCGGCCGGTCGTCTTCGAGGCGGACACCGTCCTCGGCGGTGTCTGGGCGCGTGCGCCGGAGTGCACTCGCGCTGCAGACGCCGCGGCCCATGTACCAGTACTCCGACTTCCGTGGCCGGAGACCGTCACAGAGGTGTTCCCGGGCCACCACCAAGTGATGGAGTACTCTCAACGCGTACGCGCGCCATTTCCGGTGTGCTCGACTGCGTCAGGTTCCGGCCACCGGGTTGTTGGGATGGAGTACGTCGGCGTCGGCGAGGAAGCGGTGGCGGCGTGGGAGGAGGGGCCGGGAGTGGGGAGGCGTTCGGCTCCGGCAGTGGGCAGTGGCGCCTCACGGTGGCCGACTCCGACGGCCACGTTGAGGTGAGGCAAACATTAAAATATTTTTATATTACCATGTATCAACTGAAAAAATAATATTTAGTGTATTATAGAAATTGTTACCAATCAATAAATAGAAGTATAAAAGTAAGATTATTTTACCTCAAACATTTTGTAGAGATCATTTTAGGAAATATCTCTTCTAATAATTTTAGATGCAAATCATCAATTATGACCTCAACATTAATGTCATCCAATAATTTCTTTCCTCAATACATAAAGTTGACGATGACCATTTAACATTTCTTAAGACATTGTAGACATTAAATAGTTTTTCAATAATTTCAATTTTGAAAAACTTCTTTCATAAGATCCGATAAACAACAATTCTACAAAGTAATTTACTTTGTCACGCTTTTTCAATTTTTTGACAGACATCATATGGTTGTGTTCGGTCTCTGCCTCATATGTGCTTTACTGCATACCGCGATGAAAATAGAAGTCCAATCTAGTTTTTTTCATTTCTACCTTTGATGTGAAGCAGTCCAACTCTTGTAATTGAGTCTATATATTGCAATAAAATCGAGAAAAGACATTAAAGGCGGTTTTCACGCTTGCAGAAAACAAATGGATGTTCTGTAGTTTTAGTTCGATTGTTGTTTTTTCTCTTCCAAAACAGCTGCTCAAGTCTGAAGCTTTCTATAGTTAAAGGTTTCAGCTAAGAGTTGTAATACTTCCAACGCTTCCCGGTACCTCTGAAAGCGCATCCGGCCAGGGCGTTTTTCAAACAAGGAATGGGTAAAACATTATCGCGCTTGATCTAGTTTTTGGGTGACTTACGATCAGCAATGATTGCTCTTAAGACTCTTGTGTAGGTCGCGTTAGTTTTCTACATTAGGACGGAATCACTACGGTATGACTCTGGTAATTTGGAGGCCTGTTCGGGGTGGTCGCTTCATTTCGCCCCACCCCAGAGGGCCGGCCCAGAGGTGAGGATTTGGCTAGAGTTTTGCATTGATGAAGTTAGGCGGCTAGCTAGCTGCTTCTGGTGCGCTATTGTTTTTTCTGTTCGGGTCCGAACTATTCATTCTTTTTTACAGAAAGAGAGATAAGGGGATTAAAAAAAACAAATAGAAGAATATTTTTTAAAACTTACTAAAACTATGCGTTATTTATAGATATTATGATACACTATCGTTGCATACAACAAAAACTAATTGCTATTATATATGTTTTTACTTCATTTACAAAAACATAACGTTTATACTACCACAACAAGATTTAAAACTACAAAATTGTACTGCCCTTCAGTTACTTTTTACTTGTCATTTTGGACATTGATACAGATGCACATCTAACTATATTTTTTATAATTAAATCTAAGCTAAAAATTGTAAAAATATAATGAGATAAAAACAATTTTTGATGACATATCTAATAATAGCATTTCCATGGGATATATCAAAATATTTTTGTGTATATTAGTAGTTAAAGTTTAAGAAGAAGTTAATTGCGCGTAATAAAAGACATT